>JAENPR010000016.1:0-668405 GCA_018135685.1 Themeda triandra | reverse complement strand
CATGCACAGCATGGGCCATTCATATACTCACTTCGAGTGTGAGAGGAATGCATGCATGCACTTCGAGTATGAGAGGAATGCATGCATGCGTGCAGCCATCGTCGTACGTCACTGTATCTCATCAGTACTGGCAGTCTGGCCGGATGAAATCATAGTAGTTGATACGCTATCTCATGTGTGTACAGTATATTTTTTGCATAGTGTATTTTATATTCATTATCAAGTTTGAGAGGACAACATATATACAGAAAACTCAATCTGTGCATGCATACTTGCATAGCTTGAGAGGACAACGTACAGAGAGAGACAATTGGACGTACTGAAGCCAAACCGGCAGGTAAGATATTTTCCCACTGGGGAACGATCGACGACGAGCGAAGATGATATGGATGCAATGCAATGTGAGCCACATATATACCGGAGTCTGTTGTGATGACTATCCCTAGCTAGCTTCCAACATATGCATGGGGCCAGCTAAGCTAAGCTCAGCTCTACAAGGATCGGTGAAGGTGAGGTGACCAATTCACATGCACATGAGCATGACCAGCTCAGCAGCAACCCCTGGTAGGCCTAGCTAAGCTAGCTATATAAACCCCCAGACGAGGCGCTATACCTTAGGCATCAACAGCCCTAAACTTGACCCGGCCTTCTTCCTGCTAGCTCTCAGCTGCTTGCTCTAGGCCGGTTAGGTAGTTCCCATATCATCCCAGCCCCCCTACACTACACAAGTAACAAATGGCCTCGGTGACGGCGAGCCTCCCGGCAGCGTCTCTCGTCCTGCTGCTCGTCGCGAGCGCCTTCCTCGTCAGCGAGGTCGCGGCGTGCGGCAGCTGCCCGACACCACCAAGCCCTCCTCCTCCATCGCCAACGTCGTGCCCTCCGCCGCCGTCCTCCAGCGGCAAGTGCCCCAAGAACGCGCTGAAGCTTGGCGTGTGCGCCAACGTGCTGGGCCTCGTCAAGGTGTCCATCGGCAAGGTGCCCACCGACTCGTGCTGCCCGCTGCTGGACGGGCTCGCCGACCTGGAGGCCGCCGTCTGCCTCTGCACCGCGCTCAAGGCCAACGTGCTGGGCATCAACCTCGACATCCCCGTGAAGCTCAGCTTGCTCCTCAACTACTGTGGCAAGAGCGTCCCCGAGGGCTTCCTCTGCGCCTAAACACCACACTGTAGCTAGCTAGTTCCTCACTAGCTACAATCAATTGTCATGCGTCCATCCATGTTGCAGTTACTGTAATTCTATCTTGTGTTCCTTCGTCTGTGCCTTCCGCATGTTTAATTTGTAACGCATTATATTGTTGGTTAATTGCGTTGTTGTCCTTCTCTTTTACTCTTCCTAACGTACAATATAAGAATGTACTGCTAGTTTAATTTTTTTCTTGGTAATTAAAATGTAACTCTTGCAAGATCTATCACTATCAGACATTATATATTTGTTGACCGCATAAATTTAATTTAGTGATGGTTTTGCTATAACTACCCGAGAGACCGGTACTCAAACATACAATTGGGGTCTGCGCACTGTTCTTTATTTGCATGGCAACCTCACAAGGACAGTTAAGAGGTTTAATTTCACCACTGGCTTACATATATGGTCAACAACGTGCCCATAAAAATGCCGACAACTGGTTTAATTTGGCCCAATTCATCACTATTCGATCTGAATTTTTACTGTGCTTGGGAGGACCCGTTAATCTCTCTCTAATCTATTTTTAGTCGGTTCCTCCCCTTTATTCTCTCTAAGGGTAGTTTAGTATATGTAGCGATTCTCACCTCCATCAGTTCCGGATCCCAAATTCCCAATTCTACAGGCTATATCCAAATCCACGAACTGCTCTAGGTCTACGGTTCCGCCTCCGCGGCACCACGTGAGTCGCCGCCGGTCCTCCTCCTCCCCCATCGCCTCCAAGCTCGCAGCCTACCTATGTACCAAGCTCGCCAGTCGCCGATCCATGCATGATCCGTCGAACAATGGCAAAAATCCCACGAATATTGACCCCATCCGCCATGATCCAATCCACCTAACCAACTACACACCACGAGCTTAGCTCACTAGAGACGACCAACACAACACCATGTGTACCAAGAATATCAGCTAGCACGAAGTGGGGAAGATGACGAATTGACACCACCAGCACCGGCACCATGACAAAAAAGAAACATGCGGTTCCATCGATTGATCCATCGATCAGACGGTGAGCCGTGGGTGATTGTGACGACGGTGGCCGCAGTCGGCTACTGCAGCTGCGACCATATTGGCGGAGCCGTGGGTGATTGTGATGACGGTGGCCGCAGTCGGCTACTGCAGCTGCGACCATATCGGCGGGGTCATGGTGGTGGTGATTGGACGTGCCACCAGCGGCGTAGCAACTCCATGATTCGAAGAAGCTTATTCAGAGAAGCTGATCCTTATGTCAAAGGACTCTCGTACCTTCAAAGCATGGTAAAATATCTCAAGGTTAATAGTTAATTAGTTTGCGTGTACGGCAATAATGTTGTTGTTTTAATTAGCTATTCAAAGTCAAAACCAATTCTATTTTTTAGAAATTTATTAGATAGTTTGTCATCATCAAATTTATGTTTTTTTACATTGGATTCAGATGCTGTTAAACTATTTGAATTTACACAAAGTAATGGTATCGGTGGGGGTCTTCCATTTCCCACTTTTTTTTAGCAGATTTCCATTCCCACATAGACATAGGTATCGGTGGCTAAATGGGCCGTTCGGTGCGACACAGCACAGGACCGGAGAAAGCGCACCGGCCGGATCAGGGCAACGTCGGGCCATCGGGCACGGGCCTAGTAGTACATGTAGGCTTTTTTCTGTGCTAGGATGGCCCGGTAACCACGTACGTAGGTTTGGCCGACGACACAACTCGTCATGTGGCCGGAGTGGTACAACGCGGTAGGTTAGCAGCGACCATGGATTATTGCTTTGCTTGCAAATTCAAACGGCGGCTTTAGACTAGTCACCGGCGTACAGTACGTGTACGTTGACGGTGATGGGCGGGTGGAGGTGGAGGGGTCCCTGTCGCGCCGGGCGGCCGCGCATGGCAACAAAATCCTAGGGTTCACGGGCTGCACATACCTACAAAATAAACGTCCGGCCGCCTCGCCTTTCCAGATGAAAGATGGATCGTTGTGATGCATTATCTGATCGATGACGACCAGACGACCAGCAGCGCCAGCTAACCTGGCCATCTATCGATCAGAGATGATGCAATTCTGCAATGCTAGCTGGTTTCTCGATCGATCTATCTGTCCTCCGATCCGATCTATTATATTTCAGTTTGATCCATATCTGTTGAGTTCTGTGCCACACTCCATGCATCGACCAACTCCATTGCTAGCTATTGTGTCCATATGTATGCATGCATTGCACGCAGACGCAGGAGAGCTTTGTATCGATCATCAGCTAGCATCCGATCGATCCGTCCATCAATAGTCGATGGTCAACCTGGGTATCATGCATGCATGCGGAGCCAAGGATAGGATTTATTGGCTGCACACCCAACTTTCTCTCTATCGCTAGCTGTCACTTACCTTTTTTCTTCTTTCATTCATGTAGAAACAAGAACGCGTGTACTACGCATACTCCTGCTGAGTCCGTAGCTAGTTACCTTTTGGCTAGCAGATCGATCCACATTCATTGCAGCATATAGGCAAGTTACCAAGATCGTTATTTATGTATACTGAGATTAATAAGATGGTTACATATGCAAAGCTAGCTGTTCCGCTCCGATGCAAAGAAACAAAATTTTTAAAATTTGCTGTAGGACACCGTAAAATAGTGTAATCTGCCAGCACACACCGGCCGTAAACACGACTCTTTGCCCAGTACCATTAAAATTTCATGCTCATTTGTCAGTGGACACCGCGTTGAATATTTTAACCATTTCTCAGGTTTCGGGAGAGAGAAGATGGGGGAAATGACTTTATTGCCCTCGTCTTCAACCTCTAGTTGTGCCACAATTTTTGCCATAACACTCTGCCACCACCTTATCTTCTCCGGTACCAATGCACTGAGTTTGCCTCGCTGGTCCCGCATCCACGCAAACCTACGGCGTCAGAGCCTCCCAATCACCACCGACCAACGTCAGCGAAGTGGATCTCGCGGGCCTGGCGATCCCTCTCACCTTCCCTACTCGTCGGTGCCCACCAATGGCAACGCCGTCTTCTTATCCACGGTGGCAGCGCGCAACCCATCTCCATTGGCGGACGTGTCGCCTCCTCCAACCACATCGGCAGCGTGGAGGGCCGGTTGCGACGGCGCCGCTCCGTAGCAGCGACGGTGGTGTCCCTAGCCCCCTGCTATCGTCTCCTTCCCCGACCATGTACGGCGGAGAACCGATGACGATGCCCGGTCCTTCCGCAACAACGGCGATGGCGCCCTCCGCCTCAAGGCCAGCTCGGCGGAGTGCCGATGGCGGACCTCCCTGTCCACCACGGGGGTGGCGGCGCCCCGTCCTTCCCCAACGGCGGCGATGGAGCCCTCTGCGTCAAGGCCAGCACGGCGGAGGGCCGACGGCGGACCTCCCTGTCCACCACACGGGCGGCAGCGGCGCCCTCTTCTACTTCAATGGCAGCCACGGCCCCTCAAGGGCAGCTTGGTTCGGTGGTGCTGTTGAGGATTCAGAGGCGGTGTGTTATGGCAAAAATTATGGCACAGCTGGAGGTTGAAAACGAGGGCAATGAAGTTATTTTCCCCACCTTCTCTCTCCCCAAACCTGAGAAATGGTTAAAATATTCATCGCGGTGTCCACTGGCAAAAGAGCACGAAATTTTAACGGTACTGGGCAAAGAGTCGCGTTTGCGGTGTGTGCTGGCCGATTATGCTGTTTTGTGGTGTCCTACAACAAATTTTGCCTTTAATCAATCATTAGTATAAAAAAGGAAGAAATATATACTCCTACACCATTCAACCAATTCAAAATGTCCAAATGGGTGTTTCTATATTTTCTCCATCTTTGCTCAAATTTAAATACCTTAACAGCCATATATATATTATATCTATAAAAAACACAGCACAAATATATATTTCACGATGGATTTAATAAAACTAGTTTTAGGCTACGTTGTACTCCCTCCAAAAATAAGTGGCGTTCTCTCACTCCCGATGAGTCACACGTTTTTATCTTTACCACATATATATAGTACATAATACCATTGGGGAGATCATTGAATCTATTTTCACAAAAGCTTATTTGGAGATACAAATGATGCTAATTTCTAACAAACCTACTCAAACTTTAAAAACTATAACCGCCATGGATACCATATAATAATGACATTTATTTTAGGACTAATTAAGGGCACTCCCAACGTAGAAACTAGAGGTGTTTCCTATACGCTAGCATGATACCGTGTCAAGAAACTATTCTCCACAATGCAACGTTTCTATCTTGCTATCTATCCAATCATTCAACCTTGTTTGCTCCAGAGATCTTCTTCCCTTGCTTTCCTCCTCATCCTCGTTCTTCCCTTCAGCCTTTCGTGCCCAAATCGACCACCCCATCCCCTTCCTAGACCCATGTCGATGCTCCGTCGAGTTTTCCCCAGAGCAACGCTGCAGGCCACAGGCTCCTGAGCTTGTAACACACCCGGTGTCACATAATTAGCAAATAGGTTAAGCAGATAAATCTTTTGTTTAGTAATAAAGATGTGCAGGAGCCTGTGGCCTGCAGCGTTGATCTGTAATAATGATCTCTTACTTGTAATAGAAAAATGTGTAGTAAAGGTGTTCTTTTGAATCATAGCCAAATGCAAACTTTTCCATGACAGATAAATCTTTTGTTTAGTAATAAAGATGTGCATGTTGTAGTGTTGCTTGAGTGTTTGCATGAACCTAGTTTATGCATGGTGGTTATGTGTTTGTGAAAAGAAAATAAGAAAAATAGAGCACACAAAACACACGCGCGCGCGCTCAGGCACGCAATCCACAGAGCTGATGGTCGGGAGGCCACGGGCCACCTCCCGCCGCCTACCTGCGGGTGCGTCACGCGGGCCTGTCTACCTCGCCGGTTGCCGCTGGCAATGCCGCCCATGGTAGAGCCCCCTGCCGATCGGCATGTGGCATGCATATAGCGAGTGAGTAGAGGCGGAAGGAGATGACCTTGAAGCTCGCCGTCTAATTGTGCGCTTCTCGATCTGTCTCGGCTTCCCGGACTCTATCAGTGGAGATGGAGCAGGGGCTTGCGCGCATGGCGGTAACTAGTGACGCACCGACTGTGTCAGGGCTGCCGGCTGCTGTGATGCTGATGCATTCATGCACATTGGATCCGGATGAGGCAGGGGGCTTTTCCCTCGTTCGGCCTCGTTTCTAAAAATAAACGGGTTTCTTCATTCTTCGTCATTGATTTGCGTTTCACGTTATTAAAATAATGTTGATGTTGCAGGGACATAAATAATGATCACAGAAGCTATAGAAACTACGATAATGTTTACATTGTCAGGGCAGTCCCAATGGTAGTTTCTTGTTTCAGTTTCCAAGAGAGAAATGGAACACTTAATGTGCTATAGAAACTATACTTCCCAATCCATAGTTTCTACGATCATTTATATATAAGAGATAACTTTAATGCAATACAAAAGAGCAATAGATCAACTGTGACAAGCAACCATATAGCCTGATTGTTTTGTACCTGGTGAGATCAAACATCTCGCAAGTCACAACAAAGAACACAGGAATACATTTTATCACCAGATTGCGCAAGCAACAAAATAACTAAAGTTCTGATAATTATAGTAAAAAAATAGTAAGGTTGCATGATCAGGTTGCACAACGGCTGGTTCACTAGTCCTCCAGCGTTGCACAACATCATCCCAGGTAGTTCACAAGTCCTCCAGAAAACATCAGGTTGCAAAAGTCATCTAGTAGCCATCAGGTTTGACAGCATCATCTACAAGTGCAAGAGATAATAAACAATGATTTTTATAAAATAACGCACATAGAACACTGCTTGAGCTACAATTGTTTGACAACATCATCTACAATTGTTTGTGAACATACATGCAGTGCAGCCACCAGTCAAACGCACATAGAACACTGCTTGAGCTGCTCTTACAGGGTTCATATTCCTACAAGTCAGCACTCACATTTGCTGAATATTTTGCTATATATGCACAGGTTGAAGAGCTCCCATCTCAAGCTCTTTCAGACCTAAATGAATCTGCAGAACCAGAGAACCTATATAAATATGACATTCCAATTTGTTCTCTTATCCTATAAAGAATAATACTTATCCTATAAACGAGTTTGTCCACCATACAGGAAAACTATTGAGTTGAAAACTTACGGGTGCTGAAGATGACACTGCAGCCAGGGCGGCATGAGCACCGGCGACCGAAAGCAGATTCAGCGGCTAGGGCGGCAGGAGCACCGGCGACCGTAGCGGATCCAGAGGCAAATGCCACGGGAGCACCATTACCTTGCCTGAAACTTTAGCTCAGATTTACCCCCCGATCGATGGTTCGGAATTGGGGGCGCACGGCGGAGCAGTGGATCGGAGCGCGCGCGGGAAAGAGCAGGGCGAGCGCGTGTAGGCTGGAGGCGGGAGCTGCGGCTTCGTGTGCGGCGACGGTGGACGGGCGGAGCAACTGATCCGGATTCATGGCGATAGAAATCACTCGTTTCTCCCCAACGCTGTGCGGGTCGTGTCGATGCACCTCAGTGCTAGCGTCGATCTATGCATCGATCTATCGGAGTATATCTACTGTGCAGTTGTTGTTATTAGTTCTTGCTCATCATTCGTCGTCCATGCATCGCAGGACGCAGGTAATACATCATATGGCACGGCTACTAACATTCATCCATCAGATCACACAGATAATTACCACACCGAAATAATGGTATTTATATTTATGTAGATGGAGATGGTTGTGTCGGGTACCGCCAGGCCTCTCGACACGATCGATCATGCATGTGTATCCACCCAACACACAAACACAGGACGCGATGACATGCTGCTGTATGCATGCATAGTATAGATTCATTCATCAAACACAACACACCAAATATGAAGGAAAAGCAAACCAAATGAAAGCGACGAACGAACAGTGCTGCTGTCTGGTACTAGTAGCTTGTACTTGTTGCTGAGAAATATAATGATGATTATTTAGCCCGGCCGGCCGGCCGGGTGCACGCATGGTGGCTCGACGACGATGGATGGATGGATGGAGATAGGAAGGCATGCTAGCTAGCTCCTGATGCATGCATGCATGGGATGGCGATGGCGACGATGAGATCAGGTTCAGGAGCACTGGAAGCCCGAGGGGACGCGCCTGCCGCAGTAGTTGACGAGGAGGCTGAGGTTGATGGGCAGGTTGAGGTTGATGCCCAGGACGTTGGCTCGCAGCGCGGTGCACAGGCACACCGCCGCCTCCAGGTCCGCCAGCCCCTGGATCAGCGTGCAGCACGGCGTCCTGGGCGGCGTCCCCAGGTTGACGTTGATCAGCCCGTTCAGCACGTTGGCGCACACGCCCAGCTTCAGCGCGTCCACAGGGCAACGCCCGCGCGTCCCGCCCCCGCCGCCCCCTCCGCTGCCTCCTCCGCCTCCGCTGCCGCCCCCACCGCTGCCGCCTCCGCCGCTCCCACCTCCTCCGCTGCCGCCTCCACCTCCGCTGCCACCGCCGGCGCTGCCGCCCCCACCGCTCCCTCCGCCGCCTCCGCTCCCGCCCCCACCAGATCCGCCACCCCCGCCTCCACCACCACCTCCCCCACCACCGCCTCCTGGACTAGGGCAGGAGCCGCCGCACCTGCAGCCGCACGCGTCGGCGAAGCCGAACAAGAGGAGGTTCAAGGCCAGCAGCGTGGCGACCACGGTCACTTTCTTCGCCATGGCTGGCTAGCTAGCTAACACGTAGCACAGCAGTAGCTAGATTGCTCGCTAGCTAGCGTACCTGCAGATCGGACTGCAGGTAGCTAGTAGTATGCTCTTGCACACTGTGCCTGTACGTGTCTCTGCTGAAGCCTGGAATGAAGGAACTGTGCCACGCACTGCAACTTGTGATCGGATCGCAGCTTGCTAGGGGTGCTATTTATAGGCGGCCGGCTGGAGAGCACAGCACAGGCCGGGATACACTAATGCCCTAGCTAAGTGATGATGATAATACTACGTACAGTACTACCTTTAATTATAGCTAGCTAGGCGACGTGTGGATGTGGGGTACTAGTAGAACGACAGATCGATGAGCGAGATCCATCGGCCATCGAGCTAGATTGATGAACTAGGAGACAGGACTAGTGTACATACATACAGTATCTGACTTGTATAGGAATACTATGCAGATATATGGACGGATGCGCATGGTCTTCAGGGCGCCGTTCTGCTGAATGATGGAGTAGAAAGCTAGGCAGCGATCGAGAGTATCCTAGTAGCTAGCTAGTGCGTGGTGTCGGCTTTATTCAGCATGGCACGGCGTGACCTGCAACATCCTAGAAAGGTGTAAGACTAGCTGGCACGAGCAAGGAGACAACGGGGTGGGCTTTGGAAGCTTGTGTTTGCGTCCCGGCCGGGTGTGTCACGGTATAGTGGTTTGGAAAGACGGGCGTCCTTCCTACATGCTTTGCATGCAATTGCCATAGCTACATCCACCGTCGTACCACTCACTGATGGTACTGTGAAGCAGGAGTAGTAGCAGCTAAGCTTTCTTTTCAATCAAGACCTTGTCTAGATAGCTAAAAATTTGAGTACCAAGCACTGTAGCATTTTTATTTGTATTCGACAATTATTGTCCAATCATGATTTAAGTAGACTCAAAAGATTTATCTCATTAACGAACTATACAATTAGTTATTTATTTTATCTATATTTAGTACTACATGCATTCGTGTTAATTTCAACTTTTTGCATCAACTAAACAAGGCACAACCAACACTATACGGTGAAATAGCAAGAAGACCTCCGATGGACCTATCATCATCGTCTGTGACCGATCAACTTTCCAGATGGCATGCATGATTTTGATTCCCGCTGCATGCACATGCACAGCTAGCTGTAGTATGTACGAAATTGCATTGCATGGGTGTGTGTGTTAACTCATATTTCGACTTTTCGAGCTATCGTGTCAGCATGCACCGGCTATATTTGCATGACTTACCTGCTGGATGTGGTGAGCTATCGTGTCAGCATATTTCGACCTCGAGCCGCCACAGCATATGCTCCGGCGGTCCGAGACGATGGAATATCATATCGTCACTGTAAGTCAGTGTATTTCCATGGATATATATAGAGAGAGAGGACTCGATCGCACTGCTGCAGTGCAGTGCTGTGCTGCACATGCGGCCGGTGTCTACACGTATGGCCATTGCCAAGTGAACCTGGTGGATGTATAGGTGTCTGCGTGCATGCATGCCATACGCGCGCACGACTGACCTTTACCCATGCATGCATATACCAAGACGATCCAAACCATTGCATATCAGAATTTTTTTATATTTTTAGTACTTTTTAAAAACTATTTACAGATCTATCACGGTGAAAAAACTATTTTTAAAACTAGCAGGTTTTGACGCGCTATAAAAGAAGGCGCGACTCATTACCTGAACCGCGCCTTGCATGGAGACACAGTTTGGATAGCCACGTGGTTGACCAAGCCCACGGTGCATCCGACATGGCAAGTCGAGCCGCGCCGACATGCATGTCGCGGCTTAAACCGCGCTATTATTAAATGCGCGGCTCAGGTGTGTACATGTTAGAGAGAGAAGAGAGAGATAGACTGTCTCATATTTCTCTCTCTCTGCCTTTATAATGTCATTTGATTTTTTTAGAATTTTAAAATGCAACGTCTCAAAAACTACAAGTCCGATTGATAAATTGCTAAAGATTATTATTGGAAATAATACTCCGAACAAGAGATATATCATCACTGTATTGATGAGATATATTAGGTCCACGCACCGCGGGCGCATTCCATCGATTCCGATGGAGATGGATCCACTGCATATGCGTGCACGCCGCGCCGCCGTTCAGTCGTCCGGCCGCGCAGTATGGCCGCACGCGGAATTGCAAGCAGTTGTTTGCAGAGACGACGAACACGTACGACGACGCATCCATATCCCATCGACATCGAGAGGACATAGATACATCCTGCACTAGGAGTACGTCGGGAAGCATTCCGTTCCTAGCTGGCCTTGGGAATCCGCGCGTTCCCCACCCGGATTACTTAAAACACTCGATCTCACAATCCATACTACGTACGTACGGTGATGATCACAACTGCACGTCCCTGCCACCACCTCCATCCTCATTGATTCTTCGTATGACTTCATCAGTCCATACTAGGAACGACAAACTCACTAGCTGACATGAGGCATGATGAGCAGTAATTAAACAATTAATTTAAAAAAAGGAGCATCTCTAATATAATTAATTGGTACTGCTCCAGGTCCTGATGGTTTTACCATAGAGTTTTACAAAAAAATGTGGCCTCAAATGAGGGAGCTGGTACTGGAAATGTTAGAGAGATTACATGAAGGTTCTTTGGACTTGTGGAGGTTAAACTATGGAGTTATAATTCTGTTACCAAAGGTTAAACCAGCAAACAATATTAAGCAATTCAGACCCATTTGCCTGCTAAATGTGATCTACAAAATTATTACTAAGGTCTTGACAGTAAAGTTGACTGGGGTAATTGACAGAGTGATTAGTCAATATCAGACAGCCTTTATCCCAGGGAGGAATATACTAGAAGGGGTTGTAATTCTGCAAGAGGTGCTACATGATCTCAAAGTCTCAAAAACTAAAGGAGTTATTCTCAAACTTGATTTTGAGAAAGCTTATGATAAAGTGAGTTGGGATTTTTTGGCAGAGGTTTTGAGAAGGAAAGGTTTTAATGATCAATGGATTCAGTGGATAAATTGTGTGGTCAGAGGGGGAAGAGTGTGTGTTGACATTAATGGAGAGAGGGGGGAATTCTTTAGGAGCTATAAAGGACTAAGGCAAGGTGACCCTTTATCACCATTGCTTTTTAATTTAGCTGCAGATGCTTTATCAAGAATGCTTATAAAAGCAGCTTAGGCTGGGGTGATAAAGGGTGTGGTCCCACATTTGTTACCTGGAGGGTTGTCACACCTCCAGTATGCTGATGATACAGTTATAATGCTGAAATTCGATGTGGAAAGTTTGCAGAATGTGAAACTCATCTTAGCTTACTATGAGGCTATGTCTGGGCTAAAAATCAATTATGAAAAGAGTGAGGTATTTACAGTGGCCTTAGATGAAGAGGAGCAGAATTGTGCAGCTGAGATCCTGGGGTGTAAAGTTGGGGTTTTTCCAATGAAGTATTTGGGGTTACCTGTCAGTTTGAATAGAATTTCTAAGGCTCAACTAAGATATGTGGAAGATAAACTAGATAAGAGATTGGGGACATGGCAGTGTGAGTTTCTATCTTCAGGTGGGAAATCAATTTTGCTAGAGTCATGTTTATCCAGCATCCCAATGTATACAATGGGGGTGTATCACCTGTATGAGGGGAACTCTCAAAGAATTGATTCTATAAGATCTAGATTTTATTGGCAGGGAACAAGCAAAAAGAGGAAGTATCATATGATTAAATGGGAGGCTATGGCAAGACCAAAAGAATTTGGGGGTATGGGCTTCACAGATATAAGAGCTATGAACAAATATCTTATGGTCAAGTGGATTGACAGATTAGAAAGAGGTGATAATGGGTTGTGCTGTACTCTATTAAGAAATAAATACTTAGGGGATAGGAGTATATATCAGATTAAGAAGAAATCTGGATCTCAATTTTGGAGATCTCTACTTGAGCTAAGAGATGAATATCAGAAAGGTAGAGTGATGCAGGTGCAGAGTGGGTGCCAAACAAGATTTTGGTTAGATGTATGGTTGGGGGGAGTACCTCTTAAAGTAGCTTTTCCAAACTTATACAAGATTGCTGTTGAAAAAGATGCTTCAGTGGCTGAGTTGTGGAAAGATGGTAAATGGGATATCAAATTTAGAAGACAGTTAGTGGGTGAGATTAGAGATGAATGGCAAGAGTTGTTGAGCTTGATTCAAGCGGTGGAGTTGTCAACAGGGGATGATAAGACTTCCTGGGCTCTTGAAAAATCTGGGAAATACTCGACTAAATCCCTTTACAAAGAGCTAACTAGTGGGGGGGGGGGGGGGGGGGGGTTAGGGATATGGAATTAATGTTCATCCGGAAAAGCAATTTACCTCTAAAAGTAAAGATTTTCTTGTGGATGGCTATTCATGATAGAATCAAATCCGGGAACAGTTGAAACAAAAGAATTGGGATGGTGATCCAAATTGCTTAATATGTGGGGAGCTGGAGATAGCTAACCACATTTTGTTCCAATGTCCCCTGGCTGTATTCTTATGGGCATTTTTAAGAGATAACCTTGGGTGGTTTAAATCCCCGATATCATGCTCTACATTTGTGCAAGATTTTGTTAAAGATTGCAGAGGTGTGTTGAAGAAGATGCATTTTCATATTTGTGTAGGAGCTTTGTGGACGTTGTGGAAGCTAAGGAACGAGGTGGTATTCGACAAGAAGGTGGTGGCCTCTCCGACGACGGCGATCTTCAGGACAATGACACTCCTCAAATCGTGGGCTCCAATGCTGAAAATGAAGATGAAGCCAAAGATGGAGGAGACAATTTCTCTGTTGACGGCGAGGGCGGTGGAGATCGAGTGAAGCTGGGAGGAAGCTGTACGCAGCGAGCAAGAATAAAAAAGAAGAGTTCTTCAGTTTGCCTTGTGTGCTCTCTTGATAATTTGTAATGCCTGGCAAAACTGTAATATTTTGTGAGTTGGTACTGCTAATTAGTTTAAACAGAGTAGAAGTCAAGTGTGGTGGTTGGAAGGTAGAGGTTTTGCTATCCTAAGAGTGGAGAGGTGTAAGAGGTTAGAGTTGAGCGCTTTATGTAAACTGGTAATCCCAGTGTCAAACATGATCGTGGCATCCGATAAGCTTTCAATAAAGCCAGGCGAATGCCTTTGATCTAAAAATATAATTAATTGGTGTACGGCCGTGTTGGAGAATATATTGTGCTACTCGATCGGATTGCATCTCGAGTTTGTATTGTAAGCCGATTGATAATCGAGCATCTCTCTAATTTATCTTGCTTGAACATTATCACTTGACCGAGCTTTCTCAGTCTTCGATCAATCGTGACATGCTATTGTTGTTCGCTATACCATATACTACCTGCATGCATTGGTCGTGACCTTGAGATAGTAATATCTGGACAAGTTCTACAATTCAGCAAAACTACCTTGGGTTAGTCTTACCTGGTCCAAACTATACAGCAATCCCTCCACTCCTCCCCAAGCTAGATCACCTACTGGTTCTTTCTGGTGGAAGGACATCCTTAAGCTCTTCAGCAGTTTTAAAAGCATCTCAGTCTGCACTCCAAATAAGGGGAACAGTGCTCTTTTCTGGCTAGAAAACTGGAGTGGCCAAATCCTCAAATTCAGTCTTCCTCATCTTTTCTCCTTTGTCAAGAGACCCAAGTCTTCTATCCTGTCAATCTCAAACCAGTCTCCTGAAAACATCTTCTTCACCCCTCTCTCTCCTGCTGCACTTTCTGAACTGAATGATCTTGAAGCCATCCTTGATCCTCTGATCATGAACCCTGACACTTCTGATTCCTAGAGATATCCCTGGGGGGAGCATTACTTTGCTAGTAAAGCCTACAAACTCTTGAGAGAACTTGTGCCTGCTTCACCTCTTTTCAGATGGCTCTGGTCGTCTTGCTGTCTTGGCAAGCAGAAATTTTTTCTTTTGGCTTTTACTTAGAAATAGGTTGAACACCAGGGGGCTGCTTAGAAGGAAGAATCGACATGTCCCTGATCCCACTTGTGTTCTCTGCACTGATGGAATTGATGAAGACCTTCTACATCTCTTCTTTGGTTGCTCCTTCAGTCAGCGATGTTGGGACTATCTGCACATTTTCTGGAACCTGAACCTGCAGCCACTGGACATGGTTTTGGAAGGTAGAAGACTTTTCAGGCATCGAATTTTTAGAGAAATCAGGATTACAGCTACTTGGTGCATTTGGAAGCTAAGGAATAGCATCATCTTCGATCAGTTGACTTGTAACTTTCAGAGGTGGAAAGCACTTTTCAGATCAAAATTCGGCTTGGTTTGCATCAAGGCCAGGGCTCCAAGAAAAGATCAGTTGTTAGCATGGCTCCAGCAATTACAATGATGTATTTTTGTTTTTTCTTTTGGGCCTTATGGCCTTGTAACTCCACCTGTTGTAACCTTCTTTGCCCTCCTTTTTCTGTTAGCTTAGCTTCCTGTTTTCCTTTTAGGCTTCCTCTTAGATTCTTTTTTAGTTCCCTTTTAGTTTGCTTCTGCTCCTCTCTTAGGTTAGTTGTTTTCTCCTTTTGTTTTTGCTGGCTGTGGCCTTGTTGTTGTAACCGGTTTGTTGTTTCCTTTTTTTTTAATGAAAAAAATATAGGTAGGGGGCTCCCCTGCTGTTCCTCAAAAAAAATATCAAATTTAATCTTATTGTCGATTGCTTCCTGCTCTCTCTCTCTCTCAACTGCGGATCGGATCGGAGATCATTATTGAGCATATAAAAATCACAACGTCTCATCTTGGTTGCTGGCCGCCAAATACACATATTATTCTACTGCTTGTTAGCTGCTATTATGAATTGAACTAGCTAGCGACTCTGTAGCTAGTATTTCAGATTTAATTTATCTGCTTGTAATTCTGTACATTGTTGAAAGAATGGATGTGTCCCTTTTATCAGTTGGTATCGGCTTCTAGGTTGGTCACAATACTTTTTGCTTCTTGATGTGATGTATGATTTGAAATTGCTCAAGGAAGTTTATTTTTTGGGAGAATTTGCTAGAAGGCCTCAGAAGCAAATTTCTTTAGATATTAGGCCTTCTGTCAGGTCTGTTATCCCATTCTATTAGTTTTGGCCCTGTAGCTATCGCGAAAGCACGAGTATGCCCCTCCCTTCCCATTCACTCGAACAGGCAGGCGCGACCTCGTCCCGACTCCCGTTCGCTCGCAGCCAAGTAAAAAAAAAAGCGGCGATGGCGGGCGACAGCGCCGCCGCTGCTCAAGGCAGCGAGCAGGCATTGTGCTGCAGGCAAATGCATGCTGATATGTATGCCGACCTCCAGTCAGCCTCATGCCTGTCGTGGACACCGCGCGTTCTGGCCGTCGAAAGGCATGCGCGGGCCGGCGGCGTGGCCGGAAAAGGCTCGTCGCGCGCGTGGATTCCTATTCCGCGGTTCCGCCCAGCCGAGGTACACGGCACGGTTGCCCACACCACGCCTCGGCGCCGACGACCCTACCGGCCGGCCGGTTCCACGAGCTAGGCTAGCTCCAGCGCGCGTGAGGCATTTGCCCGCCGAACACACCTGGAAGGAGCAGCAGGGAAGTTGTAGTCAGCCAGCCAGCGAAACGGACGAGTTTCACCGTGCGCCGGCGTGCTGAAGGTAAAATGCACTTTCGACTTGCGAGTTCGCTTCGTCAACATCAGTGTGTATATAATACATTATTCCACATTTCCACGGACACAGTTATTTTCAGCACGATCGCTATTCGCTCGTGAATCTCAGCAAAAAAAAATACATACAACATGCTTCCCCTTTAATTTCTTCCTGGCAGTGGCAGGTAACCGCCAGTGAACTCTACCGACGATCGAAGCGCTCACGGCCAGACCATGCATGGGCTTCCGTGTGTCGTCACTCCACTCGATCGTGTGCACAAACGAGAACGACGACGACGCTCTCGCTCTCATCAACTGGCCGGTGACAAACATGTGGATCTGATAGGCGTACGTACGTTGTTGGAGAAGTGGCGTTTCATGTGTTGGATGGCGAGCTGAGGCTTCTGGTCAGTTCAGGCTGCTGGTTTCCGGGCGCTTCCTTCGGCGGAGTCTGTTTCGTCTTCAGGCTGCGCCTCCTCTCTCTCTCCCGCTCTCCCTCTCCCTTTCCTTCAGGTGATGAATCTGCATGTACAACCCAATAGCATTAATTAAACCATAACATGACAAAAGGATTTCGGCGGATGCACATGCACGCACGCATGGGTTCATATACATACCAAACAGAGATATGCTGTTATAGAATTGCATGCATCTATGTTGTTATGTGAGGTATATTTGTGCGGATATGCTAAAAATCATATATGTGATTATATATTGAATAATTTAAGTATATACATTTACTCAAAATATTATAAACACTCCAAATCATATTTTTTTTTATTTTTTGATATAGGGGTAAAATTGTCTTTTTACCCCTTACTTAACACCGTTAACCAATCAAAACGGACGGAAGGCCTTCTGGCTAACAAAATTTTACTTCGAAACCTTCCAGATAAATTCAAAAAAAAAGAGGCCCAATACTTAAACGAATTTTCTTCTAAAGTCTTCTAACAAATTCTCCCTTATTTTTTTGCCAAAGCTATCTATAGTAACAGGTCCGAAGGAGCTGAGTACTATGATTTGGAACAGCATATGTATGGAGGATTCCTTCCTGAGGGCTTGTTTAGATTGTAAAAAATTTTAACCCGATGAATAGTACCACTTTCGTCTTATTTGGCAAATATTGTCTAATCGTGGACCAACTAGGCTCAAAAAATTTATCTCATGGTTTCCAACTAAACTGTGCAATTAGTTATTTTTTTATCTATATTTAATACTCCATGCAAGCGGCTAAACATTGATGTGATGGAGAGAGTGAAAAAACTTATAATTTAGATGGTATCTAAACAATGCCTGGGTCATATGGACTCAGACTCAGCTCGGTCCTAAAGATATATTATGCAACAGAGATGCTAAAGTTGTTTCCATCGGTGGCTTCGATAGAACAAATCTTTTCCTTCTTTGATATGGAGAAATATGAAGGTTGTGCTAGGACGCACCTTTGTTATTCCACTTGTGACAAGGAAAAATTAGCTGCCATGCAATGCAATGTTTTTCAGTAAGGACACTGGACACGTGGCCAGGGCCAGCATAAAACATTGTAATGTAACGGATGTACGTGGTCAGGGGCGTCCCTGGGCCCGTGTGAGGCGTGCGACCGAACAGGGCCCCCAAAATTGATGGGCCTCCAAAAATACTAAGTATCCTATGTATACATGATACTTTTGACATTTACTAAGCTATCATTTTTGGGCCAAAAACGTGGCCTACTGCCCAAACTTCCCTGTGGAGTTGGAGAACCACCATCGTGACTTCTTATGGAATTGAAGAGATGCCGTTGTACTGTGCGACCGTCCATCGGCCGGTGTTGTAGACTTCGGGACTTGCGGCGTCGGCGATTCCAATTGTTCACCTCAAGGCCAGACCAACTTCCTATTCCTCGCCTTTGTCAATGACGTTATTTTTTGTTCGAGACCTAATCTAAATCCAGAGCTAGATCGAAGACAGAGATCGCACGGTAAATTCCATGATCAGTCACTATTTTATTTAGTTAATTTTGTGTATTGTCTCTGTACACAAATTGATCTAGGTTAATTGTTTCAACACTTGGAAGTCATGTTTTCTTCAAATCGGTTAAGAAAAGTGAATAAGAAAATCAAAAGCGTAAGAATAGGAAAATAATTAAGAAAAAACTCAATCTCATAAAGGATCTATGGAGTGGGTGCGTAAGTCTCTTGCGTCTTCGCGAGTAGTATCTGCTCTCCGTAGTATCTGCTCTCCGTAGTACCAAGCCGTATCCAACTTTTTCTCCTCTTCTCTCCCTCCCAGAACCGATCTAGATCTCGCCGCCGGGGACAGCTCCCTGCTCCGCCGCCGGCCCCCTGCCCTTCCTCGCCGGCGACCTCGCCGGCGATGAGGGTGGGTGGGCCGGTTCTCCTTCTTTCCCTTTTTAGAGTTTGTCTACTGGAATAAAGGCTGAGATGGCTGATTTATCTTCTTCAACCTTTGAAGACGAAGCTATCGATGCAGCCATGGCTCAGTTCAAGTTCGATTCGGGGGTGGATTGTAACAACTCCAGTTTTCGGCTTAACAAATCTTGCATCTCATGAGCATAATCATCTCATAAGCATCTCATGCTCATAATTGTCTGAATTGCTTGAAGCTTGTTTCCTTGTGGTTAAATAGATTTATTTGTGGGGAACGAGCAGTAGCTCGTGCGGCAACGTCTCCGGGTGGTGGAGCTGCCGACCGGAGTTCGAACCCCCACGGGGGCAGGATTTCCGGTTCCCACCGGGAACAGTGTTCCCCAAATAATTTCCAGCCTCTCTCGCGTGGAGCCACAATGGTAGAGTGACGTGCCCGTTGCCTACGAAATCAGTGGATTTCGGTGATCTCAAGAAGGACGCGATCTTCAGATCTGAGTGTAGTTGTAGGTTTGTTTGTACACAGAGTGGTGTGCGTGTGTGCGTGTGTTGAGTGAGGCGTGCGTGTGTGTATGAACAGATACTACAGCTGTACCCAGACGAGAGGCGCTCAAAAAAAAAAAAAGATTTATTTGTTATATATATATGTATTAAGTAGTTTTCAAACTTTTCCAAAAAGTCCTGTTTACATTGCTCGAGATCAAGTTGGTCCCTTAATAGAGTTTATGGAGAAAATTATTTCGAGAAAACTTTGTTTTTATACCAATTCATGAAAATGCTTTTAAGGCTTTCAAAAAGGGCAAAACAGCAAAGGAAAATATTGGAAATTAATGTTTTTATAATTATAATTTGACCCTAATTCACATTTTCAAATCTAAGCCGAATTAGCAAAAACTTCCAACATGAAAAGTATTCTACTCTTCAAATGGAGAAACTTTCATGTTTAGAGTTTTTCCAAATTCGCTATATTTTTGGAGTTATTCACGGTCAAAAGTTTCAAGTCGAGACAAAAAATGGGACCCACCCCGGGCCCCACCTGTCATCATTCACCTCCCCTCTTCCCCTCTCTGCTTCGCACGCAGGAAAACGGCAGAGCGCCGTTAGGCCGCCCAGCGCTGCCCTGCTGCCTTCTCTGCCGCCCCGCTGGTGCCGCCGAGTCGAGCACGCCTTGTCCCCCTCGCCAGCGCTGCCCCCTGCCGCTCGCCTGCCGCCCTGCTGCATCGATGCCGCTCTGCTCGCCATGTCCGCCATCGCCGTATCGTCGCACGCCGCGCCCCGCCAAACCAGTGCGCCAAGCGCTACGCGACGTCGCCGTCGAGCACGCGGACGAGTACTCGAGCGCGCCGTCCTCGCCTGCTCGCCCTGCCCTGCCCCGCTGAGCCGCTGCCGCTGGCACATCGCGCCGAGCGCCATAGCGCCGTGCCCCTTCCCACGCCCGTGACCACGCCCCACGGTCTAATTGGGATGAGCATAGCGCCTTTAAGACACTCACCTCACTCACCCTCGCACTCGCCCGCTCCAATTGCCCCTCCCCTGCCTCAGCCGAGCAAAACCGAGCGTCACGGACGTCATTGCCGCCGCTGAGCCCCTCACGGCCGCGAGCACCCACCACCCCGCCATTTTCTTCCCAAAAGCCGCCGCTGGGCTCGCCTTGCGCCGCGCTACCCTCGTCGGCATCCTCCAGCGCATCGCGGAGGAGACCGACGCGGCCCAGCAAACCGATTTCCGCCGCCGCCGTTCTGGCCGACGCGCACCTGCTGGCCTGTGCCTCCTCAACCCTCGCCGTCGCCACCACGAGCTTCGCCTCGTTCCACTTCGTGTCTTGCGCGCGTTCGCTCGCCGTTTACGCCGCCGGAGGTCGCCCGTCAGAACGCCGGCCGACCGGGCCGCCGGTCGACGTGGCCCGGCTGCCACGGGCGCGCCCGGCCCAAGCTGGATCCTCCGGTGCGTGCGCGGCGACCTCGCAGCGCTCCGCTGCCACCTCTCCCCCGCCGGCAAGCGGCCGACCGGCCGGGACGGTGAGCCGGTCGGGCTCCTCTGTTTTCCGCCGCCAAGGACCAAGAGACTAGAATTTGAGAAACGGTAAGGGTCTAGGTGTAAAGTCGCCAGACACAAAGAATCCCAGATATGGCCTTATGCAAATCTGAGGAAGTTCAGGGGCCAAATCGCAAAGTGTCTGTCCTTTTCTGGTGGATAAATGAATTTCCAGGTTTCGGTTAAATGCTTTGGAAATTCATAACTCACTCATTTCTTGCCCAAATCGATTGATTCAAGTGCCTAGATTTTTCTTATGACATGAACTATGCATAGAAAATATGAGTTGCTATGTTTGTAGAACTTTTCTGTGTAGTTTTAATTAATTCTTGGATATGGATTAAACTAGGGAAATTCATAAGTAATTCTAGGAGTCTCAGAAAAATGTGATTCTTGTTGCAATGATCTTGTTTTGTCATGCTTGTGCTATGGTAAAGAATTCAAGTATGCTTGCTGTGATGAAAAATAGAGTTGTAGTTCAAGCTTAATTGTTGAGCTAGGAAGGAAATAATTCATGAATCAATTATAGGAATGTGATCTGAGTTTGATAAATTTTGTGGGCTCATTGTATACCAATGTGCAGCCCCTGGTGTAGTCATATGCTTGGTTTGCATGATTTGGTAGTACAAAGTATTTTCTTGGGTGCCTTTGTCCTGGCACTTGTGAATTTTGTGTAGGTCGCCTGGTTCATCCAAATGGGTTAAAAATTTGGATGATGAACTTTTCTTGACCTGTGTTACCTACTGTAATTTTTGTAGGATTTTAGGAGTAGCAAATCATGGTGCTCCTGTTCAACTCTTGGATGTTCAAATTAGGGGTTAAGCCCATTGATGCTAGGCTAATCTAATGATAAGTTGAGTTTCTGGTTTACTTGTCTAAAGATGATAGTTAGTGTGTTAGCTTGACCATCTACTGTTAAAGTTTCATGGTCATTGCATGAATGGTTTAGGAGTTATGGGTGTGACAAGATGGTCACCAGGGCTGTTTTAGTGGCTGTTTTGCCAGAATCAGTCCTGATGTTCTGTGTTTTAGATATAGTTAACCTGGGAATCAGTTTGTGATGTCTTCAGATGTTTGATGGAGAATTTCATAAGCTTTCCAGAATGTCTTCATTCATATCCATAGGGTCTATGGTTATTTATTTATGATTTATTTACTGATCTGCTAGTTATATGGTTAGGACTAGTATTGATGCTTGAATAAGTGATGTTGTGTGCTAGGCTTATTGTCAAGTGTTCAAGGTGATTAGTGGTATGATGGGTGGTTAAGTAGTATACTAGGATGAGTAGATCATGATGAATTGGTTAGGATGATTATGCTTGAGTGTAGTCTCTTTGGCTTTAGTGACTTATTTGCTGGTGATAGTAGAAAGGGATGTCGTACTAGGATTACATTGTTGTAGTAGAAAACGTACTAGATGACATGTGCTTTTGGTACACGTTCTTGGATGATGTTGACTACCTTGTAGAAAGAATAAGCAAGCATGCATTCGCATTATCATACCATGTGTATTCTTAGTATTCATACATGCACCCGCATCATACAGGATCGCTAGGAGAACAGAACGTGACGTGGGACAAGGATCCAAAGGAGGAGTCACCAAGGGGAACCACGGCATGTGAGGTAATCGAGAACCAGGAACCAGACGTGGAGTGATCAAGCGCTGGGAGCTTCAACATTGATCGTATTAGGAAGGCAAGCCCCGGAGCATTTTCTCCTACGGTTTGCAAAATGATTTACTTTGCGTCCTTTATTGTTTATGATGCATTAAGTTTATAGGCGTTACTTGGAACCGTTACTGCATTATGAGTACCTTGATCCACCTGAATACCTTACCCTTTTTAAGTTCAGGATCGTTCATATGCTTAGCACTGCTTAATTAGATCGGTAGAAGACGGGTGATTGACCCTCATCCGCGAGGTAGGTGGTTACTACCCTATGGTTGAGGAAAAGGAAGTTGGTTTAGAGAACATAACCATGTGGCCATGTTAAATCACGACTGGTCGGAGTTTGTGGTGTGTTAGACCATGGAAACTCCGGCGATGTCACTTAAGGAAATATGACTTTGTACGTCCTCGGATCATGTTGAACAATGCCTCACAGATAGCTGGAAGGATGCGATCATCCGACCGCGAAGCCTTGAGGATGTTTGGGCCGGAATTTCAGCAGAGTTGAGTGTATTGCCCATAGGCGCGGTATTAAAGCCACTGGCCGGTCGCGCCGGAGGTACCTGGTAGCCGGGCATGCCCTGGTGCAATCGTATTTGCTGAAATCCGCGACTCCACCCGAATAGACCAAGGTGACCTAATCGACTCCGACGGGAGACGTGTGGTTTGTGTGAGGAATACCCGCCAGCTGGTTTGCAATCGATTATAATCGCCATCGTTCCTGGACAGTGAACACTTGACCGAGCAGCGGCACTGTCGCAAATATGTGTGCAAATGTAAGATGGTTATGGTTCTGATGTTGTTGATGCTGGTATGCTCAACCGAAAGGATAAGATAGTGTTGTTTGCTCATACCCTGGAGTTTGAGTAGTACAGGTGCTAATTTAGTGTTGTCAGGATCCAACCTAAAAGATGATAAGCTAGAGAGTCCTTTATCACTAAATGATTATTTAATAAGCTCATCTTTTATCGCAAGTTTAAATGAGTCAGCTACCCCACTTATAAGGCCTTGCATACTCCTTGGTGTCGCTTTATTTTTGGTTTATGACGGGTAAGTCTAGCCGAGTACCTTCTTGTACTCGGGTTTTATTCCCACTTGTTGCGATCATAAGACCTTTGCTTTGTGGCAACAAGATGGACCCGTATCCCACTACGGGAGGATTAGACCTTGGGCAAGGTCATCTCTTATATCTCATACCTCTATGCTTTTGCTGGATTTGATGAAGGACCAGGCACTATTTTGAACTAAGTGTGCGTTTGTAAAACAACACTTTATTTTGCTTCCGCAGTTTGGTTTTCAACTTGGCATTATAATAACTATTTCATAACTCTGATGTATTTAATTATTTGTGAACTTATGTATTACTATGAACGGTTTATGTTGAACTTAATTCGGTCTGGGCTGTATTGTGGGAAGTTTGAAATCCTTCGTGGTTTCACGGACTACCGGGTTGATATAAGCGTCATGTGCTAATTAAGTTGCTTCGGCGACGTCATTAGTACATTATGTTTATATTAATTGGACGGTTCTGTTACATGGATGGCCTCCTCTCTTTCAGCGCAGTGGTTCGCCTGCTGTCCCTGTCGTCGCCAGGCATCATCTTCTCCCCGACGGACATCGACTCGGTGGTAGAGGAGGTGATGCCACGGAGAAGCTGCTCGTGGAGTGCTGAGAGCTTCGCGGCCGCGCCGTCAATGCCGACCTCAGCAACTTCCACACCTTCGACTGGTCCTGTGGGAGGCTACCATGTTCAAGCTACCGACGGAGTCGCGACGCCTGACGGTGTTTTTCCGTCCTCTTGCGAGGTCGCGTACTGCGGCTCCGAGATGCGGTTCGAGGCCGAGGTTGTCAGAGGCATCATTGTCGACCACTGCCTCATCTTCCTCGAGGACGATGCCTCCTACAGCCTGCTTCACGCCACCATCACCACCAAGCAGATCACGGCGCCTTCGCCACGCCCAATCCCACCCTCGCCGACATCGACGGCGATCTCTGTGGAAGAAAGAAAGCCATGGCGGAGATCCAGATGGAGGTGTGTGATGCCCGTCAAAGCCATTCGATCCAGATCGCCGGAGGTGCTGCTGCCCCCCGCAGCGGCGGTGGCGGTCCAAGGCCTTCGGTGGACTCGACGGGTATGGCCTCGCCTCGCTGTCCTCATGGTGGGACCCAGCGACTGCCCCATAGGGTCCACCACCACAACGTGGAGATCATGCAGCCGGACTCACCGTCCAAATCTTGGGATCCATCCACGTCAAAAGCCTTGGGCCCACCAAGGGACTTATCCAGCAAGCTTCATCTTCTTTTTATTTTCTTTTATGGTTTTAGTTTCTTTTATTTTCTTGTTCAGTGTCGCACTAGCACGGCCACACGTTTGGGACACAGAGACGTCAGGATTCTCTGTCCTAGTGGCTGTGTTGTGTTGTCGTGCAGCCTCCGGTCCTCATGTCTCATACTCCACCTCGACGACTACTTCTCTGGCGTGGGTTTGTCGACTCTGCATCCATCTGGGTCTCAGGTTCAAGCTTCTTCTACTTCCGGCAATGACAACAACTACATTCTTCGGTTGTCGGCATGTTTTATGCTCAAACGGCTCCACCGACCCTCCTTTCACCGTCGCTGTGCGCGGTCAGTCCATCTGGGTGTACGCGTCTTTGACGCCTCTGCGGATACCCCTCAATGGCAGTTTCGGCCTTCTTTGCGTCTTAGTCGACGTTGTTGTCTATCTTTTCGGTCAGAGGACCTTGGTGTATCATGGTCTTCCTTTGAAGACTTTATGTAATTTGGCTGCGTTTTAATATATGAAGTTGTCAAAAAAAAAGTGTCGGTGTGGAGGTATAAACTCCATATACCCTCACGGCCTAGTTTGGGCCGACACGCTATCACCAGGCCGGCCCATCAAGATTCAAGACCAATCGGCTCAGGCTGGTCGGACAGCCTAAAACAGGCAAGATTCCCGAAGACCGACAAGAAGGACAAGACCTAGCTGAGATAGGAAAGTTTAGACTTGTAAAGTATGTAAACTTAGTACCAGATAGGCTAGTTCCGACTTGTAACCTGGCTCCCCGTGATATATAAGGAGAGCAAGGACCCCCATGCCAGGGGACAGAATCTGGCATAACGCACAGACTCATACATCCACATCATAATCGAAACAGAGAGCAGGACTAGGGTTTTACGCATCTTTGCGGCCTGAACCTGGGTAAACCTCGTGTGATTGCTCCCTGTTTACGTCTTGCTCGCAATCTCGTGCGCCTTCCACCAATCCATTACCGGTCAGGGCATACCCCTGGTCGGACTATCGCCGATATTTCGTCGACAGTCGGGTACCTAGGTTAGGGGGTCCTAATCTAGGTGGATTAAAGATAAGCAAACTAACTTTATTCCACTCTAAAAATCCCAAAAACCGACTGAAGAAACCCCCAATCCTTCTCATACTGGGCCGGCCCACTATCAGGCCCGCAAAGCCTCAGAACCTTCTAGCTCGAGCAGTGGCCGCTCACCCACTCGAGAGAGAAGTACGGAAACTGCTCGAGCGAGCGACCGCTCGAGACGGTAGCGTAAACCGCTCGAGCCAGCGACCGCTCGAGCGGGGACGGAGAACGCTCGAGCGAGCAACCGCTCGAGTCTGCCCTCAATCATTGCCTGTCCAGAGCACGCACGTGGCTACAGGGCTCGAACACGCCAAGGTACTCGACACCGCCTAACCCCATGGCTACGGGGCACTCGCAATAATGGGACGTGCGCCGGTCGCCTCCGCCATTACGCTGCCCATCCCCCGGATTCAAGGATGGCGGGTGCCACTTGTGGAGCCGTGCCGCACCGTGCCACGTGTGACACCCCTTTAGGCGCCGTAGTCAAGCCCCCGCACCGTCAAATACGTCGTGCCGTCCCATCGCTCGGGTCGACGACCCCTCGAGCCGGCCCCCAGGCGCTCGAGGAAGTGATGGCGGACGCGATTGGCGTACGGAGCAAGCGAGAACCCGTCCATCCCTCCTCGACGGCCATCCTGCGGAGTTCCTGGGCAGGCCATCATCGCCCACTCCTCCATTTCGTCAGCCCTCGTCAGGCAAGGACAAGCAGGCCATCACCAGCCATGCCGCTACGGGCTCGGACCGGACTAAAGCATGAATCCACAGGCTCGAACCGGACCAAAGGGAGCGTCTACAGTTTCGACGACTCGACATGGCGCCTGTACCTCGACGTCACACCCACGATAGCCCTAACCACCGTGTAACCCTGAGCCTCCCCTTGGCCTATAAAAGGGGACGCCAGGGCCTTGTATAGGGCAGGTTTTTTCACACACACGTTCCCACTTTTTTCACACTCTCATTCACGGCTAAGTCCCGCTTGTATTCGCCCCTGTACAAGCACTTCGGTGCAAGATAATACAAGCCTCCCCCCACTGCTGGACGTAGGGCACTCTTTGCCCGAACCAGGATAAACATTTGTGTTCTTGTTGCATCACCATCCAGATTAGGGAGCACGCATAGAAATTTACTCGTTGGTGTGATACCCCCTGGGGTACGCAACACCAACAGTTGGCGCGCCAGGTAGGGGAGCTGCGTGTTTCGCCGATTCCCGCCATTTTTCTGGATGGCATCACCCACTTCCTCGCTTCCGTTCGCCACGGTGATCTGGTTTGGGAGCTTAGAGTTCGTGTCGCTCGGCCCCGGCCACGACATGGCTCTGCTCTCGATCGGTGGACCAGGAGGTCGACGCTTGACACCCCCACGCGTTGGTGGAGTCGCGCGCCGACCGCGCCACCATGGCTCACCGCCACGTCGCCGACGCCACCAGCACCAGCGTCATCACCAGCAGGCACAGGGCCTCGAGCACCCCGCTAACATGCCCTCCCAGCCAGGCGCCACGACGCACCCAGCAGGGGTGTCAAGTGTGCGACAGGGAGTGGCACGTGGGCAGGGAACTCTCGACGAGGACCCTGGCTTCACGTTCGCCATGCGTTCGCCGAGAGAGCCCGGTGTGGCACCTCGAGCGCGCGCGCGGCCGACGTCGCCTAACCTCTTGCCACACGGACTCTATCGAGCTCGTCGCAGGCTCCCATTTGGACTCACCAATGCCACCGCCACGTATGCCAACGAGATCCAGTCAGCAATGGGCCCGCAGGAGGAGACCCTGGCCCCCTCTTGCGTGCCACCATGAACTTGGAAATCGTGTGGCCGGTGTCAGTGGACCGCGGGTTTGATAGAGCGCCTGGCTCACAACGTCGCACCACGGTCGGGAAAATGCGCCGCTGGATCGAAGAGGAGAGCACGGGAAGGCCCTGGACTCCGTCTGGCGCTGACCCCGACTCCGATGACTCGGATTCAGGGTGCTATGACCCGGCTCGCGAGTGTTTCCGTCTCGAGAACGACGTTCCGTCCCGTCGGGACACCAGCGGCGGGAGCCTTGCAGGTAGTTCCACCCCACGAGGAACGACCGCAAGGACACGCCAACCCACGACCTGAAGAGGACGCACGGGCCGCACAATGGGCTCAAATCCGGGAGATCGAGGCTAAGATGGATGCCGAGCGCTCAAACTTGGATTTGCTCAAGTAAACCCTTGAGCAAAACCAACCCCCGCCTCGAGCTCTTGGCGCTCGAGGGAAGGCGCGGGGTGTCTTCGACCGCATCGTCAATGACGGACGGCCGGAAGCGCCGGTCGAGCCAGCCCATTTCCCTCGAGCAAGCCAAAATGTCCTTGCGGCAGCAATGTTGCTGCGGGACATGCCTGCACCCTCGAATCCGCACGCGCTACGAATACGGGATGAGGTCCAGGGGCTCCTCCAAGTCGCGGCCGTTCAGCAGGCCGAGAGCTCGGCCTCAAGACAACGAGAGGCGGCCCTAGAGCAACCACGGCACGAGCGAGAGGGCTCGGTCCACCAAGAGGCACCCCCTCGAGATGGTAGGGCCCCCGCCCGTGACCGCATCCTCGACAACCGTGAGCCTCAAGACACGCGTCATGACATCAACGACAATTGACGGCGCAAGGCCGCGGGGGCTGAGGACCGTGGCTACAATGCCCATCGAGGAGGGCGCTACGACAGCGACGAGGACCGGCAGGCTCCTGAGCCGCCGGGCCCTCGAGTCTTCAGTCGAGCTATCCGGAGCACGGCGTTGCCCAACCCGTTTCGACCTCCCACGAGTTTGGCCAAGTACAACGGGGAAACCAAGCCAGAACTCTGGCTCGCTGATTTTCGGCTGGCCTGCCAGCTGGGAGGAGCTCGAGAGGATAAGGCAATCATACGCCAACTCCCCCTGTTCCTCTCTGACACCGCTCGCCGGTGGCTCGAGGAACTTCCCTCGAACCAGATCTACGACTGGACCGATCTAGTTCGGATTTTCGAGGGGAACTTCAAGGGCACCTATATCCGACCAGGCAACTCGTGGGATCTCCGCAACTGCAAGCAAAATACCATGGAGTCTCTCCGGGACTTTGCTCGGCGTTTCTCCAAGCTGCGCACCGAGCTGCCACACATTCCAGATCACGACGTCATCCTGGCGTTCGTCTCGGGCACCACGTGCAAAGAGCTCATGCGGGAGCTCGGGCGCAATCGCCCAAAGACGGTGAACGAGCTCATGGACGTCGTCGCCGACTACGCTGCCGGTGACGAGGCCGTGGGGGCCTTCTTTGGTGGTGCTGGGAACAAGCCCGCACCGCCCCCAGGAGGCGGTGAGGGCTCGAGCAAGGCCCAGAAGAAGAACGGGAAGAAGAAGAAGGGTAACCAGCAAGGCAAGCGCGTGGTTGCGGAAGAAGAGGTGGCCGCAATGACCGCAAGAAGCCTCGACCCTCCGGATGGGGCCATTTTTGACAAGATGTTGAAGCAGCCCTGCCCGTACCACAAGGAGCCGGTCAAGCACAACCTCGAGGACTGCCGAATGCTTCGATGCTACTTCAAGAAGTTCGGTATTGACAAAGACGATGACAAGAAGGACAAAACCGGCAACGACCAGGGCAACAACGACAACGACAATGGGTACCCGCCCATTGCCGACTGCTATATGATATACGGCGGCCCTACAACTCAGATGTCACGTCGAGAAAGGAAGAACGAGCGCCGGGAGATCTTCTCCGTGAAGCCCGTCACGCCTCGATTTCTCGACTGGTCGGATGCTCCCATCACGTTCGACCGTGATGATCATCCAGAGCACGTCACCAACCCCGGGGCGTATCCTCTTGTCGTCGACCCGATCATCCTCAACGCTCGCTTCACCAAGGTCCTCATGGACGGAGGCTGCAGCCTCAATATCATTTACATGGAGACGCTCACGCTGCTCGGCATCACGAGGGCGCAGCTCAAGCCGAGCGCCGGGGGTTTCCACGGAGTCGTCCCCGGCAAGAAGGCGCTCACGATCGGCCGCATCGACCTCCCCGTCTATTTTGGCACACGCTCGAACTTCCGTCGAGAGGTCCTCACTTTCGACGTTCCTGGTTTCGAGGGGACCTACCACGCCATCCTGGGCCGCCCATGCTACGCCCAGTTCATGGCGATCCCCAACTATGCATACCTCAAACTTAAGATGCCAGGGCCCAAGGGGGTCATCACCGTCGACTCCACGTACGAGCACGCATACTGCTGCGACGTGGAATGTGTTGAATATGGGGAGTCCTTGGCCGCATCCAAGGAGCTTGCCAAGACACTCGACCGCCTAGCGGCCCGAGGCCGCCGCCCCGCGCCAAAACGACAAGCCGGCAACTTCGAGCCCGCCGAGGACACCAAGAAAATCCCGCTCGATCCGAGCTCCTCGGACGAGAGGACGCCGATCATCGCCGCCTCCCTCGACATCGCATAGGAAGCAGTGCTCGTCGACTTTCTCCGCGCAAACGCTGATATGTTTGCGTGGAGTCCCTCGGATATGCCCGGCATACCGAGGGATGTCGCCGAGCACGCCTTGGAGATCCGTCCCGGTTCGAGACCTGTCAAGCAACGCCTGCGCCGCTTCGACGAGGAGAAGCGCAGGATCATCCGCGAGGAGGTTGAGAAGCTCGAGAAGGCCGGATTCATCAAGGAGGTACATCACCCCGAGTGGTTAGCTAATCCTGTATTAGTAGAGAAAAAGAATGGGAAAATGAGGATGTGTGTAGACTACACTAGTTTAAATAAAGCATGTCCCAAAGTTCCATTTCCTTTGCCTCGAATAGATCAAATTGTTGATTCCACTGCGGGTTGTGAAGTACTTTCCTTTCTCGATGCCTACTTTGGCTATCACCAAATCAAGATGAAGGAGTCCGACCAGCTCGCGACTTCTTTCATCACCCCAATGGGCATGTACTGTTATGTCACGATGCCTTTCGGCCTTCGAAACGCAGGGGCAACATATCAGCGCTGCATGCTTCATGTTTTTGGCAAACATATAGGAGAAACGGTTGAGGCGTACGTGGATGACATCGTTGTCAAGACACGTAAGGTCGAAAACCTTGTCGAGGACCTCAAGTTGACGTTCGGGTGCCTCAGGGCTAAGAACATCAAACTGAACCTCGAGAAGTGTGTCTTTGGAGTGCCTCGAGGCATGCTGCTAGGCTACATCGTCTCACAGCGTGGGATCGAGGCCAATCCCGAGAAGGTCACGGCCATCATGCGGATGGGGCCGATTCGAGACCTGAAAGGGGTACAGAAAGTCACGGGGTGCCTAGCCGCCCTTAGCCGATTCATTGCGCGTCTAGGAGAGAAAGCTTTGCCTCTATATCGACTCCTCAAAAAATCCGAGCACTTTGCATGGACACCCGAGGCGGAGGAAGCCCTCTCGAGGCTAAAAAGCATGCTCACCTCCCCTCCCGTGCTCGTACCACCTCGACCAGCCGCACCAGACAGACCCGCCGAGCCGCTCCTCCTCTACATTGCCGCAACCACCCAGGTGGTCAGCGCAGTCATAGTGGTCGAGAGGCAGGAAGAGGGGCACGCGCTCCCTGTCCAGCGGCCGGTATACTTTGTCAGTGAGGTGCTCTCAGATGCCAAAACTCGATATCCCCACATCCAAAAATTGCTCTACGCAATCGTGCTCACCCGTCGAAAGCTTCAGCACTACTTTCTTAGCCATCCGGTGACGGTGGTAACGTCATTCCCACTTGGAGAAATTATCCAGAACCGGGAGGTCGTGGGTCGAATCGCCAAGTGGTCAGTCGAACTCATGGGCGAGACCATCACGTACGCCCCACGAAAGGCTATCAAATCCCAAGTACTGGCTGACTTTGTCGCTGAATGGACCGACGTCCAACTTCCCCCAAGCATGATTCAAGCCGAGCCGTGGACCATGTATTTCGACGGGTCGCTCATGAAAACAGAGCGGCGCGGGCCTACTCTTCATTTCACCTCTTGGAGAGCACATGCGCTATGTGCTACGGATTCACTTTGCCGCCTCGAACAATATGGCAGAATATGAGGCGCTCGTTACTGGGTTGCGTATCGCCATCGAGCTCGGGATTCGACGCCTCGATGCTCGAGGTGACTCACAACTCGTCATCGACCAGGTTATGAAGGCCTCGAGCTGCCATGACGAGAAAATGGAAGCATATTGCAATGAGGTACGCAGATTGGAAGCAAACTTTCACGGCCTCGAGCTCAACCACATCCCGAGACGTTTCAATGAAGCTGCAGACGAGTTAGCCAAGATCGCGTCATCTCGAGCGCCGCTCCCCCTAAACGTCTTCTCGAAAGATCTTCACGAGCCGTCCATAAAATGGGACTCGGGGGCTGGCCTCGAGCCGCCCGTCGAGCCCGCTCCCCCGACCGCACCCCCTTCGACGGAGGTTGAAGTCATGGAGATCGACGGGTCCTCGAGCCCTCCCACGGACTGGCGCGCACCCTTCCTCGAATACCTTATTCGAGGAGAGTTACCAGAGGATCGGACAGAAGCAAGACGCCTAGCTCGTCGAGCCAAAACTTACGTCCTTTACGGGGATGACAAGGAGCTCTACCGCCGGAGCCCGACTGGCATACTCCAACGGTGCATCTCAATCGAGGAGGGCAGGAATTTGCTCAGAGACATGCACTCGGGGGCTTGTGGCCACCACGCTGCGCCAAGAACCCTTGTCGGTAACGCTTTCCGTCGAGGCTTTTATTGGCCCACCGCTACAGCTGACGCCATCAAGCTGGTTCGAGCGTGTGAAGGATGCCAGTTCTACGCCAAGCAAACGCATCTTCCAGCACACGCGCTCCGGATGATCCCCTCACGTGGCCATTTGCGGTCCGGGGGCTCGATCTCGGACCCTCAAAAAGACGACGGGAGGCTACACCCACTTGCTCGTGGCCATCGACAAGTTCACCAAGTGGATCGAGGCCAAGCCCATCACTAACATCCGCTCGGAGCGAGCGGTTGAATTCTTCACCGACATCATCCACCGTTTTGGGGTCCCCAACGTCATCATCACCGACAACGGCACTCAGTTCACGGGCAAAAAATTCCTGGATTTCTGCGATCGACATCACATCCGTGTGAATTGGTCGGCAGTCGCCCATCCTCGAACTAACGGCCAAGTCGAGCGCGCAAACGGCATGATCCTCCAAGGACTAAAGCCAAGGATTTTCAACCGCCTAAACAAACACGGCAACAAATGGATGGCTGAGCTCCCTTCGTTCTATGGAGTCTACGGACAACGAGAGTCGAGCCACCGGGTTCACCCCGTTCTTCTTGGTCTACGGGTCTGAGGCCGTCCTCCCCACTGACCTCGAGTATGGGTCTCCTCGACTCAAAGCCTACAACGAGCAGACAAACGAAGAAAGACGGCCAATGCCATCGACCAGCCGAAGAGGCTCGAGACACGGCACTCCTACACTCGCGCGCTACCGGCGAAGGCTGCGAGAGACAAGCACACGAGAAGCATGTGCGCAAAAGAGATTTCGAGGTCGGCGATCTCGTGCTCCGCCGACGACAGACAACAAGGGGCGCCACAAGCTCACTCCTCCCCGGGAAGGCCCGTTCATCGTGGTCGAGGTGCTGAAGCCAGGAACCTACAAGTTAGCCGATGAGGATGGCTCGGTCCTCACCAACGCATGGAACATCGAACAGCTACGTCGTTTTTCCCCAAGGCCTCGATGCCTTGTACATTTTTCGTTTAAACGTACCACTAGTATGAGTGAATAAAGACCTGCAAGTCAGTTTCTTACTTTTCGTTCATACACAAGGTGGGCTTGACTTTGTCTCCACAAAGTCAAACCCCCCTCGGGGGCTAGACCAGGGGGGGACCCCCCTGGAGTCCTCGAAAAAACGCACCTAGTTTTTTCAAAAAGATGCTCGACGCGTTCTTTTCCTCCTCGCCTCGAATTTGTTCTCACAAAAACTAAGTATGAGCGTCACCTCGAGCCCTTCGAGCCGGGACGATAGAGCACAAGGTTTCCCACGCTTCCGAGCTACGACGCCCCAACTCATCTCCCCTCGAAAAGGTTCGAGCGCAACGCTAGCACTTAGATTAAAAGAGACAAAGGCAAAAGGCAAGGGACAACTCGAGGCATAAAAAATAAACTAGAGCACATTTACACAGAGCAAAAGCATAATGTTTAAGGCCCACTTGGGCCTCTTCACGACCAGAACATTCAAAGTTTTCTTACATGGGTCTTGTTGCCCAAATCTCGGCTCGCAGGCCGGTTGAATATTACTCCACATCAGGCGGGAGGACTTCTCGCAGCAGACTGTCTCCAAGACGCGCCCCGGGCTCCTCGGCGTCGACTTTAAGCTGCTCAATCCGGGGGTTCACGCCGCCCTCCTGCTCATCCTCGGTGTAGGTGAAGCCGCCGGCGACGGCCTCCATCCCGGCCTCGAGCGGCCTCCTCGAGAGAGCAAACCCGGAGTAGAAGATGGCCATGGTCCGACGCGCAAAGAAAGACGAGGGCCTCCCGGACGCGGCCCCGCATTTGAGCGCCGAACTCGACGACCCGGCTGGCGTAGCCTTTGCCAGCGTCTGGCCCCTCGACGTCCACCACGGGCGCAAGACCCCAGGTAGCGCTGAGGGTGTCGATGGCGCCGGTGATATGGGCCTTGGCCGAGATTTCGCCATCGGCCAGCGCGTGGGCCGAGTTGGCGTCCTCACGTGCCGCAGCCAGGTCCGCCTCCAAGCCTAGAAAAGAACGACGAAAGTCAAGCGCTCGAGCAACGCGCAAGAATCACATACGGAAAATAAGACTAGAAGGCTCGAACTACTTACGGGTGCAGCGGGTCGAGAGCCCTTGCTCGCGCTAGAGCACTTGTGTGAGCTCGGTCTCCTTCCTCCTTAGCGCGCGGTCGGCGTCACGCTTCTCCACCCGCAGCTCCTCATAGGCCTTGCCGGCGCCCTGGATGGCGAGGTCCTTCTCTGTCACCTTCTGACGGAGATTGGCCACCTCTGTCTGGAGATCGCTCGCCCGCTTTTTCTCCGCTTCGAGCGCGCTCGCGAGGGCCTCCTTCTCCGAGGTTTCTCGGGAGATCGTCGACTGCAGGTCCTTTGCATAAGATTCGGCGGCGGCCTTGTCTTTCTCGAGCTGCTCCGCCTGCTGGCACTTGGCCTTGTAGCTTCTTAGCGCAATGGCCGCATCCTTCTTGAGCTGCTCAAAGACTCCTTGCAGCCGCTCGTGCTCTTGCCGAGCGGTCTCCGCCTCCCGCGCGGCTTGGGCAAGCTTATCACGGGCCTCCTGCTGAGCCGCCTCTCCTTCTTGCGCCGCTCGAGCGAGCTCTTCTGGCATCTCCCTTGGCGGCGTCCAGGGCGGCGTTGGCCTCTCGGAGGAGTCGGGCAGACCGGTGCAACTCCGCCTCAGCATCCCGCCCCATGCGCACGTATCGCCGGATCCGTCCTCGCTCTCGCGAAGGGCGCGGATGTGAGCCGACTTGGCATATGAGCAGCTCTACGCCGTCTGAATCACGGAAAAGAAAAATCAGACACAAGCTACGATAAATCTGAATAAAAAATGGCCGTGCTCGAGAATACTCACAGAAGAAAGCCGGGGCAGGTCCTCGGAGACGAGTGACAGAGCGGCCTTCAGGGCATGCTCGAGCCACTGCCGGCGCTCCTCGGCCTCCATGTGCGCCTCGAGCTCCTTCTGATCGTTCATCACGATCGCAGGGGCCTCGTGGTCGAGGGGGTCGGGAAGCACCAGCGGCGGCCTTTCCCACAGGGGGAACTCCTCCCGCATCTCCTTGTCGACGGAGGAGTGGAGTCTCCTCACCGCCTCCAAATCGACGCCCGCCGTCACCACTCGTTCAGCCAGGGTTGTCGGGCGTTGCGGCTGGCTCCAGGAGGAGGACGCCTCTTGGGCGAGCGCCCGCGCCTCGATCCGCCTCCGCTCCTCGATAGATACGTCGGTGGGCTCGGTGCGTCCAAAACCGACCGTCCGCATATGACTGTCGATGATGGCAGACGCCGTCTGTTTCCTCTGGGCCTCCTCCCAGTGGTCGGCCTCGGACATGACGGTGAACTCCACCTCACCCGTCGTCGAGTCGGGCACAAGGTGGGGCACCATAACCTCCCTCAACCTCTGCAGCGGCAGCGGCGCCTGATACGGCACCAGGCGGAGCTCCGCTCGCTCCCCCACCTGCAGCTGCTGCTCCTCTAGCTCAGCCTGCTGCTCCACCTGCGGCTGACGCTCCTCGACGCCTGCGGCGGCAGGCTGCTCCACCGGCTCTGCCTGCTGCCCCACTTGTTCCTCCACCTTCTCCCCCTCCTGCGTGGGGGCGGGGTGCTCCTCGAGCGCCCCCTCTCAAGCAGTGGTTTGGGCTTCCCCCTGTTCGACTGGGGAAACCTGGGGCGCCTCGACCCATAGCTCAGCAGGGGAGTCGACCTCCATATCCCGAGGGGGGTTGGGGACCGGTTCAGTTGAGGCTCAGGCACCGGGCCCGCCTCCTGCATCTCTACATCCCCCACCGGCCGATCGATGGCCCCCGGCGTCTGCTCCTCCTCCTCCTTCTCCTTGCGCTCCTCCTCGAGCTGGCGCAGGCCGATTGTCCAGGAGGCCTTGGAGCCCGAGCTCGGGCTCTCGTCCTCGAGCGTGATCGGGTGCTGCTCTGACCCGACCCCCGCCGCCGGAACGGTGGCCGCCGTCTCACCACCAGCCGCTGCGCCACCCGGCAAAGCCGGTAACGATGACGCCACGAGCGGGGAGATGGTCGGGGACGTGGTGGTGGAGGTCGTCTTCTCCCCCGCCGCAGTGGTCGTGGCCCCAGCACCTGCACGAGATGCAACCGCCATCAGCTTGCCACGCTCGATCGCGTCCTTGGCCCGCTCTAGCCAAACCGGAGTAGAAGGAGGAAGGGTCACTCCACCTGGAATCGACGGGGTGCCGCCCGACCCTCCTGTGACCTTCAGCCTCATGGTAGGCAGCATGGGAGGGAGGGACGGCAATGGCTGCAGGGGGCGCTTGGCTCTGGAAGAAAGAGAAAAACAAAAACCACGGTGACGGTGCATTCACGCATCAAACGGAAAAACCAACGAAGGAAGGGTTAATCAAAAAACTCACCCTGTGGTCGAGGTGACGCTGCTCGAGCCACCTGGCTTGCTCGAGACGCTCGGGGGCTTTCGAGCCTCAGTCGGCCCCTCGAGTCACTCGAGGACTTTGGGGCCTCGAGCCCGCTGCTCGTACCGCTCGGGGGCTTCAAAACCTTGGCGGCTTCCCCCGCTCCCGTCGACTCCTTGGCCGGGTCAGGCACGGAGTCCCTTATGGGACTTTGGGTCCTGCGGGTCGAAGTCCGCTCGGCCCGGCGATCGCTGGAAGGAGCCCGGTGCTCCACGGGTTGCTCGCCGGGCTGCGCAAAAGATGATGTGCGCACATTTGCAGCTTGATGCTGCCGGGTGTGCGCGCCCGTTGAAGACGAATGGCGACGGGACGAGGAGTCCCGCCGTGTCGGAGAAGGCGCCCGCCCGCCATGGCTAGAACGGCGGGGCGACTCCTCTTGCCGCCCTGCTCGAGCCGGTGATGGCGAACGGGTGCGATGGCTAGAACGGCAGGGCGACTCCTCTCGCCGCCCCACTCGTGCCGGTGACGGCGAACGGGCGCGGTGGCTGGAGCGGTGCGACGTCCCCCCCGCAGCCCTGCTGGGGCCGGCGACGGCATCCGAGCGCCGCGACCGGAATGGTGCGACGATCCCTCCTGCTGCCCCGCTCGGGTCGGTGATGACGATCGAGCGCCGCGGTCGGAGCGCTGGGACGACTCCTCCCGCCGCTGGCCCGCTCGAGCTAGCGACGAGCTCCCGCCCAGCTCGAGACGAGCCAGCGCCAGGGACACTTCCTGCACGCGAGATCGAGGAGGCATTAGCGCTCGAGCGGCGGTGGCGCCGTCGCTATCAGTCGCCTCGTCCTCCTCCTCATCCTCCTCCTCCTCGTCGTCATCAGTCGACTCTAGACTGGAACTCCAATCGGTTGGATCCGCCCTCAAGCGCACCTCCCGCGCATGCCGGCGCCGAGATTTACGCTTCTCTTTCTCCTCTAGCTCACGAGCCTTCCTCGCTCTCTCCTCCTTTCTCGAGAGCGCTGCCGCGCGTTCCCGGTCACCTTTCAGACGTCTTACCTCACGGGCGGGCGCGTCCTCCTTCACCGGGGGCCTCGAGTCCGCGTGGTCGATGATGTCCTGAGAAAGCCTACCTCGATGAGGATGGCTCGAATAAAAAGAGTGGCGAGAAAAGACCTCTAGAAAACTTACATAGCCAAGCAGGTTGTTGACCGGCGCATGGGGAAGAGTCCGACTTGATTCGCCCCAAAGTTCCTCCCGCCGTCGATCGCCTCGCGCACTCGAGCCACGATCATGGCAGACGAGAGGGGCACGTCAGACATCCGGCTGGCCTCGAGCGCCTCCGGGTCGGCGTCCGCCGTCATCTGATCCAACCGCAGTGGGCGCTCGGCGAGCGGGATCACCCGGCGGGAGTGGAACTCGGCGACGACGTGGGCAAGGTTAAAAACGAGATTGCCGGCCCTCCGGCGGCTGAGACTCATGATGGCCTCGAGCAGAGGGTCGAGGCGGGGCTGACGCTTCTTCGGCTGACCGTAGATCCAGTTCTCACCGGGCGCGGTCAGCACGGCACCGGTGTACTCCGGAAAGAGGTTCCCCTCATTTCGGAGGTAGAACCACTCCGCGTCCCACCCGGCGTTGTTCGACGCCCGGTACCCGCCGCCCGGACTTCTCTCTCTTCGGCCGATCGAGCAACAGCCCGCTCGGACGTAGCGGCGGGCCTTCGGCTTCCCCTTCTCCTTCTCCTTCTCCTCTTCCACCTCCTCGTCGCCGTCGTCGCCGTCGTCGCCGTCGCCGCCGCCGCCACCGCCTTGGTGAACAGCGTCGCCTTGAAGACGTGGGTGAACAGATCCCACTGCGGCGCCATGCCCAAATACCCCTCACACACGGCGGCGAAACTAGCCGCGTGTGAGATAGAATTCGGATTAAAATGCTGGAGCTCGACCCCAAAGTGGTGGGGGAGCGCCCGCATGAAGCGGCTTGGCCGCGCCCCGAGCCCCCGCCGATGGAACCTGACGAAGCTCAGGACATAGCCCGGCGGAACCACGGGCTCGAGGTGGTCGTCGTCCGGCACCTGCCACTCCGGCGGCCCCTCCACCGGATTGGGGGGAAGCAACCCGCCGTTGACAAGGTTTGTCAACATTGCCTCAGTCACCACGGACCGGGGCCACGGGAGCGCGTCGAGCATCACCACCGGCGTGGGAGGCTTAGCGGGCTCCTTGCCGGCAGCACCCTTGCCGCCGGTCTTGCTGCCCCCGGCGCCCTGGCTCGCTTTCTTGCTTGGCCGCACCATGGCGTCGGTGGAAGGACGGCGGCGGGACGGTGGAGCAGGAACGGCGGCGGAGCACGGAGAGCGGTGGCGCGGAAGATGGCGGCGCAGAAGGCGAGCGCAATCGCAAGCAGGCGCAGCGGCGGCGGTCACAGGCAAGAACGGCAGCGGCGGTTGCAGAGAAAAGCGGCGGCGATCCGATCTGGGAGCGGAATGCAACTGGCGGCAGGAGCGGCAAGGAAGGCAAGAATGCGGGGGAGAAGAACTGGGAACCTACTCCTCCATATTTATAGAACCCCAGCCGATCCGCGTGAATCGCATCCAACGGCCCAGATCGCGCCATCCAACGGACGCGCGCCCCCGGCGGATTCGACGAGAAACCGTAACCGCATTTATTGCCTCTGACAACCGCCACCTATCTCCACTCACAGGGCGCACACGTCGCGAGACGAAGCGGAACCGTCGCCGAGCCACGATCATCATGACACGCCGGTTTCCGCCTAAAAAGGCGCGCCGCCAGTAACGGACAAATCCCTCTCAACTGGCGCAATGACGGGACGTCTCGAACAGACGGTCCCTTACACGGTAAGATAGCCTGGTCCCACCTGTAAGACTCGAGGGAGCGGAGGCTGACCCACGAACGGGTTCGAACAGCCGCCCTCGAGCACCGGAGTTAGGGGTGCCCCTGGGAAGGATCCCTCGAAAGGGTCCGCTCGAGAATGAACTCTCGAAACCCAAAGGCACGTCCAAGGCAGGGCGCTAAGCTTTCAAGAGATCCAGTCGGCGGAAGGCACTCGAGCCGCCGGTCCCCTCGAACGGAGCCGGTTCTCTAAAAGCTATGCGCCCAGCTCTAATGAGAGTGCCCCCGGGCCTCGACGCCGCCTCCCCTCGAAAGGAGACGGACTCTCACTTGGACTCCCCGCTACCAGCTCACAGGGAGACTTGACGCTCGCTCGACCGCGAGTAGCGTCAGTCCTCCCACCACTTGGAGTTGATCCAAGAGATCCAGCGACAAACTGGATCACGACTCTAGCCCAGCCATTCGAGGCTCGGGGGCTCGAGTCACACCGATAACCTCCCTCGACATGGGAGGAGTAGGAGATGCACGGGGGCTCAAAAAATCATTGAACCCCCTGCCTCGAGCCACTACGACTCCAGTTAATAACGTTCTTACCCAAAGCAACTCATTTCAAAGCTCTGGGGCCTCGGGGGCTACCCCCGCGGGGGACGCTCGCGCGCCCCCCACGGAAAAACGAGAAATTTGCCCCTCGAAACGAAACCACACAACCCCAAGTCTAGGTACTTCAACTCCACTTCATGATCCCTCACTTGAAGTTTCACAATCAAGCAAGGGCTCGGGGGCTACTGTCGGGTACCTAGGTTAGGGGGTCCTAATCTAGGTGGATTAAAGATAAGCAAACTAACTTTATTCCACTCTAAAAATCCCAAAAACCGAATGAAGAAACCCCCAATCCTTCTCATACTGGGCCGGCCCACTATCAGGCCCGCAAAGCCTCAGAACCTTCTAGCTCGAGCAGTGGCCGCTCACCCACTCGAGAGAGATGTACGGAAACCGCTCGAGCGAGCGACCGCTCGAGACGGTAGCGTAAACCGCTCGAGCCAACGACCGCTCGAGCGGGGACGGAGAACGCTCGAGCGAGCAACCGCTCGAGTCTGCCCTCAATCATTGCCTGTCCAGAGCACGCACGTGGCTACAGGGCTCGAACAGCGCCAAGGTACTCTGACACCGCCTAACCCCATGGCTACAGGGCCTGCAATAATGGGACGTGCGCCGGTCGCCTCCGCCATTACGCTGCCCATCCCCCGGATTCAAGGATGACAGGTGCCACTGTGGAGCCGTGCTACGCACTGTGCCACGTGTGACACCCCCTTTAGGCGCCGTAGTCAAGCCCCCGCACCGTCAAATACGTCGTGCCGTCCCATCGCTCGGGTCGACGACCCCTCGAGCCGGCCCCCAGGCGCTCGAGGAAGTGATGGCGGACGCGATTGGCGTACGGAGCAAGCAGTAACCAGTCCATCCCTCCTCGACGGCCATCCTGCGGAGTTCCCGGGCAGGCCATCATCGCCCACTCCTCCATTTCGTCAGCCCTCGTCAGGCAAGGACAAGCAGGCCATCACCAGCCATGCCGCTACGGGCTCGGACCGGACTAAAGCATGAATCCACAGGCTCGAACCAGACCAAAGAGAGCGTCTACAGTCTCGACGACTCGACATGGCGCCTGTACCTCGACGTCACACCCACGACAGCCCAAACCACCGTGTAACCCTGAGCCTCCCCTTGGCCTATAAAAGGGGACGCCAGGGCCTTGTATAGGGCAGGTTTTTTCACACACACGTTCCCACTTTTTTCACACTCTCATTCACGGCTAAGTCCCGCTTGTATTCGCCCCTGTACAAGCACTTCGGTGCAAGATAATACAAGCCTCCCCCCACTGCTGGACGTAGGGCACTCTTTGCCCGAACCAGGATAAACATTTGTGTTCTTCTTGCATCACCATCCGGATTAGGGAGCACGCATAGAAATTTACTCGTTGGTGTGATACCCCCTGGGGTACGCAACACCGACAAAAAGGATCTATGGAGAGGTTTATTGTTAGAGAACGTTGCGGGTCGTATACGTAATATATAGATTAAGATTTGTCATTAGTTCTTGTTTGGCTACTGCATATTAGGCCTCCACTTAGTGCTTCGAACTGGGCCTCATATTTCCCCGGGACGCCGCTGACGTGTGGAGCAAGCTAGCAATCAGGGTATCCAATCCATTCCACGTTAGGACGTTGAAGAAGCTGCTAATAAGTCACGGGCCAGATGAAACAAAAACGCAATCTCATGGAATCGTTGAAGATGATAAACGACAACCATGCGTGATGAATGATGATTGTGGTTTCTATCTATTAATCGATCGTTAACATATATAAAAATACTGGTAGCTGATCGATGCTAGTTATTACTCCCTCCGTTCTAAATTGCAGTTCACTTTGATTTTTTTTACATACATTTTGCTATGTATATGTACCTAGATAAATTATATGTTTAAATATATAGTAAAATACATCAATCAAAAAAGTAAAAATGAACTACAATTTGGAATGAAGGGAGAGTAGATCTTAACTTATACTCCGTGTGTTATATAAGTACTCCGCTGATGATGTTATTTAATCCCTCATTAGGTAATAAAAAATTAACATACCATATGTAGGGTTTCAGGTCAAACTTAATTAGCGTGTCTCTAGCTAGCTGCTTGTGGCAACCAAAACTAGCATGGAGACAAAAATATAATTCCTTCTTCCCGGCCGGCCGGTTCACACATACACATGAGAGAGACATGCATGCATGGTTATCGATTTATTTGTTGTTTTCTGGATACATATCGATCACTACATATACTCTATTCGTTAATTATCTGGTGGATATGCTTGCTGGGTGCTCAGGTATAATAGTTAGGCAAGCTCACACTACTTTCACTGAAATCCAAGAAACAACTTGATCGATTTTGTAGCTGTGTACGCGTCGTTGCTTCCTCTCTCTACTCTAACACACTCAACATGTAATGTAGTACCACTACTACTAGTTTAGTGATGTTTATGTCCGCTAGCTAGCTACAACTGTCGTGCTATACGCATCATCATCATATATATCAAACTAGCTACACTATATGTATACGAGTGCAACATGGACGACATATATGCAATGTTTTTTCTTCTTCTACTATATATAGTTGAACACGATCGTATTATATTATCGGGTACGTTGCTAGCTAATTTGGGCGTGTATTCTCTTTTTTATTTATGTGGCTGCATGCAGGAGACTGATCAATGGTCGTCCGTCTACAAGTCAACAGGTCCTGCATATCGGCCATGTCGGCAGGCAGTACTGGGAGCTAGCTAGCTATATATATAGCTAAGGATGAAAACGGTCGAAATCGGTCGAAAAACTCCTTTATTGTTTTCTACATTTATATTTAAATACGAACGCGAAAACGAAAACGGTATAGTCGGAAACGAAAACGAAAACGAACTTACGGTATTTCGAAAACGAACCAATTCGAGCGGAATTATGTCGGAAACGGTCAACCTACGAAAATTCAGTACGAAATACCAACCCACTTTAAAGATGTGCATAACCAAACTAACATGTGCATGATTTAGTTCAAGTGCACATAATACAATAAGGGTGCATGACGTAGTCGCCGACACACAAATACAAGTCTAGAGCAAGGAATCAATAGGACATGAACATCTACAGTTCATCGGCATCCTCCATGATTTGACCGCCAAAGTAATCCAAAATGACCAAATTCATGGTGCATCATAGCAAATATATTATTTATCTAACAAGTTCCACGAGTTTTGGTTTTCAAACTTATTTTATAGGAAACATATTATTTCATGAAATAAAAGTATCTCAAACTAGACTGCACCATTGCGAAGCTCTCATCGCGCTGATCAAAATGCATATATTATTTGCTATATTTGGAGCTATAAATAAAAAGATATGGGAATAGAAAACATATTTTTTGTCTCTACCGAATTTCTACCGAATTTCGAATACGGTTACATACCGAATATAATGTAGAAAAGTAGAAATCGGTCGAAATAACTCCATACCGAATTCTGCACCGTTTTCGAATTTTTTCTACCGAATTTCGTACCGTATTCGAATTATTCCGAGAAAAGTGAAAACGATCGGATCAAATGTAGAAAACGATGCGATTCGGTTGGGGATTTTCATTTCCGTTTTCATCCTTATATATAGCTATACTCTCCCGCCAGCTGCACTAACACACATATACTCACATAATACGAGTATAACGTAACGTCACGTCTCCGTCTCCTGAGTCCTGACGACGAGTAAATAAAGTATCCCAATGAATACGCGCCAGTAGATAAGAATAGCAAGTTAATGAATATATTTTTATTACTAAATTATAACAATGTAATCCGTCCATCCCAAATTTTAAGTCATAACTTTTTTTTAAAGACAAAGCATCTCAAGTTTGACCAAATTTATATAACAAAATAATAATATTTATAACCAAATAAGTTTGACCAATGTTATATATTATACCTATTTGATGTCATATTTTTTATAGTTGTTTTTATAATTTTGATCCAGCATTAGATGTTTGACTCTTCGAGAAAATTGAAATGACTTCAATTTGAGGGAGTACTAATATACATGTTATGATTTTACGATTTTGAACTAGAGTTTTTTTTCCCTATGCTCGGGTATGTAAGAAACGACGAATACTGGTGTTTGAAGTTTTTTTACTTAGACCAATCCCAAGTGAAGTTTTATGGGTATTAAATATATTGACATGACATTGTATCGACAAAGAGGGAGATGATAGAAGTTTCATAGGAGTAAAGAGTTTTATGGGATGAAACTCTTTTGCATTATTTCTAAAATATTAATATATTAAAAACTAAGACATGAAACCATTTTGAGGCTAACTTTAGAATAGACATTGACAAGTATTTAAGGATATTATTGTTTGCAAAATCGCAAGCCCAACTAGCTAGTAACTTTGACCTTTTTACAACGGTGCTAGGTAGTATAGGAACATCCATATGACTGTGGCTTGTATATATAATGTTCATATCCTTCAATTCCAAGTAGAGGTATCACTACTACTCTTCCATTATAATGTTCATATCCTTCCAAGTAGAGGTAGCAGCACTACCATGCCATTTACATGCCTTTTGCAAACTGTGTTGGGCACATTAATGTTCAAAAGAAAATAATAATCAGGATACAGAAAATCTAATGATGAAAAATATTTATTCTTTCATCCTACAATACAAACAATATTTAGTTCAATATATGTTCATTATTGGCCTTCACAAGAAACAAATAATTAACGCGTGGCTCGCAAAAATTAAAAGAAGAAACGAATAACGTAGCACAAGCACAACACAAAATTAGTTGGAAGTTGAATCAAGATCAAACTAATAATAAGTACAATTGAAATGAAGGAAAATAAAATTAGAGCCTACTAGGCCATACCTTTAGAAAAAAAATAATATCCCCTCGGTTAATATTTAGAAGGCGCAATTAGACTATTCGAAAATACATTTTCACTAGCAATTAGTTTAGGAGTACCTGTATTGTGTCACAAAATCAATTATATACTAGTTCATATCCAAAAGCACCTTGAAAAGATTGTCATATATTTTGTATCTGATGATAAAACATCATTAAAAAATTACGGTCAAAATGAGAATGTTTGGAATCAAATATTGGATTTATTCAATTGGACATGCTAGGTGAAAACAACCTTTCATATACCACCAGGGGGCTGGTATTGACCTCAGACATTCTGTCTCTGGTTTCATTTTGGAACAAATTCCGTCTGCAGTGTGTGTCACTATCATAAACGCTGTGGATGTTGTTTTGTCTTATTAGTTGGCCTGATGACACATTCCCAGCCAGGGTGGACGACTCCAGCTCCATCAAGCTGCCCACGCGGAGCAGGCGCATCGCGGCAAACCCTCTCTCCAAGTACCCGGTGGCAAAAAGAGGCGAGATCATCGCCATGCGGAAGATGGGGTTCATCGAGTCACAGCCGACGGCGGAGGGGCAGCTGAAGCTGGACGCGATGTTCGAGGGAAGACCAGGGGACGCCCGGGCCTTGCAGGAGTTGCTGGCAGACGAGGTCCCACAGCAGCGACCGCGGAGGCGCCGCGGGGCCGGGGGCCACGCATGAGCGCCGGTCCCGTCAGGCATACTAGAATGTTAGTGCGTGAGTAATCCGTGATGTACGCGTCCTGGGGTGGCGGGCTGTGTTTCAAATTTGTTAACACCCCAGAAAAACTTGTAAAACTCTCTTCTTCTTAAATACAATGATGCGCAAATCTTTTGCGTATTCGAGGAAAAAAAAAAGGAGTAGACCAACATGGTGATCTAGACCTCCTTGATCGTTAAAGATTTGAGGCTACCACGCACACACATATCCATATAAGTACAATATTTGTATCGCTAGCTAGACAGTGATGCATATAATCCTCTAAACATTGCGTGTGGTCTCCGTATATCGTTATGTCACGGCCTATCAAATTTCTTAAGTTTTGATCAAATTTATAGAGAAAGAAATATATACTTGTTTGTGTCATAGATGCACGGTTTGTACTTTTTTCATGTAAAGCTTGGTTAAGAACTTAAAATACTTTTCTTTGGAATAACTCTAGAAATTGGATTAGTTTGGGATGGAGGCCGGGCCAGGAGTATATACTCCGTTCCGTCAACTAGGGGTTAGCCTAAGTTAATTTCGAGCTTCTCCTTTTATCCAAAAAATTCGAGCTTCTTGATCATCCATATCGTCTTCAATGGTGTTTTTACACACGATTCACCCCACATCAGCGCAATGCGTCATTCGGACCATTATTCACAGTTACAGCTCAGCTCGATCAATACAAAAAAAAAAAAACACGACCGGGGAGGGACGTGGCCCAAGCACACCGTATTTCATAAAGCAGAGAAGAATCCGTTGTGATCCTCCCGATCACAGAAAAAAACCTCCTATGAGATTTTTTTTTTTTATCTCGGACTCAAAATTCGATCCTACGAGGAATCAAACTCAGTACCCATCATCCTTTGGCAGCTCGATCGATATACATACCCATCAATTTAATTTAACACAGCAAGCTTGTTTAAACTTTTATTTCACGTAGTATACAAACGTACACACATGCTTTGGTATGCATGTTATGTATTGTGTAATACAGAACAACGTACAATTTGCGAGCTACATGCTCGCCGCACCGATATATATGATCGATAGATCACTCTCATCGGAAAATAAAAGGGACGTGCATGCATATATACACGGTGCACACAAGCTACGGTCTACGGAGGGTATGTATGTAATGTAACCCATGCATGCATGCAGATTATATATGCGGAGCAACAACGAACGACGACATACACATTACACACACGCACACAAATATATAGCTTAGTATGAGCGCGAATCGCGATATATATTGAAGCAAACCATCGTGTGTCATGCATGCATGCATCAACTAATTAAACGGGGCAGGTGAAGTCGGCAGGGCAGGTCTTGCCGCAGTGGTTGAGGAGAAGGGTGAGGTCGACGGGCACGTTGAGGTTGATGCCCAGGATGTTGGCCTTGATGGCGGTGCAGAGGCAGACGGCGGCGTCCAGGTCGACCAGGCCCTCCAGCAGCGGGCAGCAATGGTCGTTCTTTGGGGGGATGCTCAGCTTCAGTAGGTTCAGCACGTTGGCACACACCTCCAGCTTCAGCGCGTTCAGCGGGCACGACCCAGATGTCGGCGGCGTCGGCACCACCGGCGGAGTGGGACAGTGCGGCGTGCAGCCATGCACCAGCTGGGCAAGGGATGTGGAGAGGATGGTCACGGCGAGGAACAGGGAAATGAGCTTGGATCGTGAGGCCATTGCTACACCGATCAGGCGATCAGATAGTAGCTTGCTAGCTATAGCTCTCCAAGGCCGCTAACTAGAGCTAGTATGGGCTCGTGTTTGGGATGGTTCTCTTCGGTGGTATTTATAGACCAATTGAGCGAGCAAGTGTGTGTGCATTTTGATAAGCGAGCAAGTGTACGTGTTTTGGATGCATGTGATGTGATGCCAACCCTGCACTGACTCCTTGCATTTTCCTGCAAATTGCATGCACGATTAATTATATATGCACAGCTTTTAGCTAGCTGGAGACGAATGGGTCAATAATCTAGGAATAGTTTATTTGCTACTGGAGTAATAAGTATTTTGGTTCTTTGCCTTAGCTTGTCCACTTAATTTTCCTGCTTTTTACAACGAAAAGGGCCAAAGTACCTAAATAATGGCTAGATAAAGGGGAATATTTACAAAGGGAGGAGGAGGAAGACGAGGAGGAGAATAATCTCTCTCTTAACTCGCTCCCTTATCCACAAACATAGTCCCTTCCCAACCTTCTCCTATCGATCAAACCCTCTCCTCCTGCATATGCCTACCGCTTTCTCCGTTGAGTTCCAAATCAACAATCATCACACACCTTCTTCCACCACAATCCGGCAGCGCTGCACACCCCTACCCCTCCTCACACACCGCTCCCTACTCCTCTCCCCACATCCTGCATTTGCCCCTGCCTGCCCTTCTCCACAACCACCACTCCTCCTCTTGCACCCAAATTATTTTGAAATTTTATATTGTTCCTAGCTAACTACGCTCCACATATGCTTTTGCGTAGTCCGAATGATAAACATCAAGTAATTATAATGCATAACAAGAACTTCTACAAGGAAATAAGCACCAAATTAAAATGAGTCCACAAAGGTTTTCAAAGCTATGCACCACAACATAGAGGCATAGAGCATGATTATAGTTTTTTTTTTTTGGGTGGGTGGGTGGGTTGGGTGGGTGGGTGGGGGTAAAACTAGTTTTATATTTTTTCCAAATTAAAATAAAACTTAAGATAAATCTAAAGTTTAGGATTTTTTAGTTGCATTATTTCGGTGTAAAATGTTTGTACAACTTTTCAAATAAAATATTTTTTTGGAAGTGGTGTGTTATATTTATCTTAAGTGAAACTATTTCAACTTTAACCAAATTTAATTAAACTTGAAATAGTTTCACTAAAGACAAGATTTACCTGGACTTTCAACTTAGTCTGGTTTATCTCCTTTGTTGTAGCATCACGTCAGGCCGTCAGCAAAACACCATCAAATCTGCATAGTGTACAAAAGCAAACGGTTTAAACGGCGTGAAAAAAATAAAATTTATCGATGAGCGTGAAAGGTTTAAATCGAACAACCGCAAAACTTTTTTTTTTGACAAGAACAACCGCAAAACTTGAAGGCGCAGTAGCGAAGCAAGACTAGCCTAACGTCTAGTGCGAGTTCATGGGACGATTTTGCACGATGGATTGGGCCTTCTGGAAACAACATGTGCTAGGCCTGGTCCACGCTGAGCAGTTGGCGGCAATGGCTAGGCCCAAATTCGGACCTTGATGCACTGGGCTACAAATCTTGCATTTAGCGCAGGAAAAGGTTGTTCAACCCAACGGGTCCATTGACATGCTTAAAAAATCAGCCCAGTGTCCGACCTATATGAAGCTGAAAAAACTGAGAGTACTTGTCAGGTTAGGTTTTTTTTTTTTGAAAGAGTCGGCAGGGGAGCCCCCTACCTAATTTTTTTGGTATTTTATATAAGGAGTTAGCGGAGTACAACAGAACAGGGAGGGAGAGAGAGGAGTTACAAGGCATGCAATGCCCAAAACAAAAGGAAACAAACTACTACTAGAAACCAAACTGCTGTCTAACTGAAATTCTCATGAAATAACTTGAGTGCTTCTGCTGTTCTTTCTTTGGCCTTGATACAAACCAAGCCAACTCTTCTTCTTTGAACTCTCTCTTCCAGAATGTAAGATTAAAGCTTCTCCCTTCAAATACTGCAACATTCCTTGTCTTCCAAATGATCCAGCAAGCAGTGATTACTAGTTCTCTGAATATTGCTTTGTTGAATGTATTTCTGGCAGCACATACCATATCTAGTGGTGGAAGGTTAGTGTCCCACTGTATATTGATTGTATTCCAGCATTGGACACTAAACTGGCAAGAGAAGAACAGGTGGAAGGTGGTTTCTTCAGTTGAGTTACAGAGTGGGTAGTTGTAGTCATCGAGATGCATATTCTTTCTCTTCAGCATGCCTCTGGTATTCAGTCTGTCAACTAATAACAGCCAGAAAAAGAACTTATGCTTGCCCAGATTCCCAGCACTCCAAAGCCATCTGAAAAGTGGAGAAGCTGGTTGATTTCCCCTTAGCATTCTGTAAACTTTTGTCGAGGAGAAGATGTAGGTTCCCCAGGAGTATAGCCATCTGTCCTCAGCATCTAAGTTGAGGTGTAGATTCTGAATTTCATTGCTCAGGTTCGTTAACTGAATGTTGGCTTCAGTGGATAGGGGGCAGAAGAAAACCGACTCAGTGTCTTTTTCTAAGAAGAATCTCAACGAGCTTTTTAGTTTTCTGGCAAAGCTATATAGTTCAGGGTACTTGTCACTGCAGAGATTGTCTGAGCACTTGTCATTCCAGAACATAATTGAGTTTCCCTTTCTGGCAATGCAATTTGTGATCTTTCTGAAATCATTACTGAGTTTGAGCAGATCCTTCCACCAAAAGGAACCTACAGGGCTTCTAGCATGAGGGGGGGGGGGGGGTATTGATTCATGTACAGTTTGTCCCAAGTTAGCTGCACCCAAGGTATGTCTGCATGATTGTAGAATTTGTCCATGTATTTTAACAAAAGAGCATTGTTCTGTGTTTTTAGATCAATGATTCCCAGGCCTCCCTCTTCTTTTGTTTTGCAGGCTGTCTCCCAAGCTACTAGGCACTTACCTTTTATGTTGATGTCCCCTGCACTCCAAAGACAAGCTTTTCTGCATTTATCAATCTGATCTATTACTCCTGGAGGGATAAGCAGACTGCACATATAAAAGGTGGGCAGGGCACTAAAAACTGAGTTTACAAGTATTAGTCGTCCTTGATAAGAGAGTGGTTTGCTAACTCCAGACAGTCTCCTTTCTATTCTATTAGTCATTGGGCTGAAGTCCTGGATGGTTGGTTTAGTTGTGCCAAGGGGTAGTCCAAGATAGGTGAAGGGCATGCTTCCAACCGTGCAATCAAAGATGGATGCCATGTTGCTAGTTTCTTCAACAGTCATATTGATTGGGACCAGTGAAGATTTGTGATAATTGACCTTGAGGCCAGAGCTTTCAGAGAAGCAATTCAGAAGTTCTTTGAAATTTGTCGTGGTGACTGGATCAGCAGGCAGTATGACCAAAGTGTCATCTGCATATTGCACAATTGGGTATTCTCCTCCAAAACTATTGCTGAGTGGATGATTTATGTTTCCTTCACTCCAAGCTCTGTTTACCAGGGATTGAAGAATGTCTGCTGCCAGTACAAAGAGTAGGGGGGATAGTGGGTCCCCCTGTCTCACCCCTCTCTTGCAAATAAAACTTCTACCTGGATTTCCATTGAGCAAGACAGAGGAAGGTGCTCCTTCAAAAACAGCTTTGATCCAATTGATCCATTGTGTGGAGAAGCCTTTTCTTCTGATGATTTCTAAGATGAAAGGGTGCTCCAATTTGTCAATGGCTTTCTCAAAGTCAATCTTGAAGATCATGCTCCAATTTCAGGTTAGGTTACTTATATAGTAGGATGAAAATGGTTAAAGAGAATATGAATTGGATACACATCTACTATGAAAACGTTTGAACATTAGCGGACTATCAAAGTTACGAACAGAAGTCAGTGGTTGAGCTATTTGCACTAGTACAGAGCATCAAAAATAAGACGCGCTATACAAACGGTCTGAGCCTTGACAAAACAAAATGATATGGCCAAATTAAATAGTCCCAAAGCAGCTGTAAATTAGTAAGTGAACCATATTGCTTGTTTCCTAGAACGAGATATAGGAGTGCTTTTTATCCGGGCTGCCTGCTTTTCACCCAGTAACACAGTGATGAATCTAAACAAAAAACCATTAGATGTCTTATAGTATTATTCAAGGTATATTGGATGAAAATGGTTAAAGAGAATATGAATTGGATACACATATACTATAAAAACGTTTGAACATTAGCGGACTATCAAAGTTACGAACAGAAGTTAGTGGTTGAGCTATTTGGTAAGTAGAAAGTAACTGAGCCTTGACAAAACAAAAGGATACGGCCAAATTAAATATGTTGTAAAACATAAGGACTCTATCCTAGAAGGAAAGGAGCGTTTGTATGTGGGCTCTTATCAAAACTCTTAGGCCTTGACAGGACTATATATACATGGGAGCTCTATGTTGTAATCACTAATATTCAGAGGAATAAAGAATAGTCTCCCTATCTTGTGTCTACTTGTTCTACTACTTTCATCTACTATACGTTGATCATGAGAGACGGAGAGGGGAAGGTCCTAACAGTTGGCAACGTGTTTCATAACAAAATAGTGTCAAAGCAGTTGTAAATTAGTAAGTGAACCGTATTGCTTGTTTCCAAGGATGAGATATAGGAGTGCTTTTTATCCGGGTTGCCTGCTTTTCACCCAGTGATGAATCTAAACAGAAACCATTAGCTGTCTTATAATATTATTCAAGGTATATTTTTGAGCAGTTAATATTTCACTGACAACTACTCCCTCCATTCCAAATTATAAGGCATTTCAAGAATTTTGGAGAGTCAAACCTTTTTAAGTTTCACCAAAATTATAGAAAAAACTATAATAACTTACGACATCAAATAAGTATGCAATGAAAATATAAATAATGGAGAATCTAATGGTACCTAGTTGCCATCATAAATATTATTATTTTATTATATAAATTTGGTCAAACTTAAGATGTTTTGACTCTCTAAGATTCTTGGAATACCTTATAATTTGGAATGGAGGGAGTATTTATTTTTCAGTTTATGACATGGTTAACCTTTTCTACCGTATTAAGCAAGGTAGAGCAACCGTGCACTAACACACTCCATTTTCAAATATCTGACATCGAGGCATGCGAACCAACATATACATAAGAATTCCCCGCACGTTGCAGCGGGTACGCAAGAAAAACTACGGATGGATTTGATTAGCTGCCAGTTTTACTATAGAAGTAGAACTAATAGAAGAGTTGAATGGATATCAGTGTTTGATAGTGGATGGAGTCATCATGGAAGTGGCTTGGCAAATAATGCAATTTAGTGTTCCAAGTTACTCCTCATGGTGCACTTAGTGATTTGGTGGGCCCCTCGTGATGATGTGGCCTCACGAAATCTAAAAGAAATAGACTAGTAGGGTTTGTTTATATAAGAAACTAGGTGAATTTCCCGCGCGTTGCTGCGGGTATTTAGAGATAATATTTTTATTAAATTGGATAAAAAATTATATAGAGTTTAAATTCAAGAATAGCACACACCAAGAAAGGAAGTTCTGGGAGCTTATGAGCAATATATACTACAATTGATTTAGTGAACATCACACATGTAGATTTTTAGTTTCTTTTGCATGCATTTTCTTAAAGGAATGTCCTTTTTGCATGCTAGTGGAAATTCAATGGTGCATGCATGGGTAAGAGTGGATGATGTGGCACAAAGAAAAGCTAGAGAAATAGACTAGTGGACATTAGCTTTATAGGAGTTTAGGATATAGATATAGATTTGTCTCAATAAAAATTATGATAATACCATTGTTCTTTGTTTGCTTTATTATATAGGAGTATAATCATCGTCTAGATAGAACCCAAACAAAATTGTAATGATCGACTATTAAAGTCTAACCTTTGTAATTCCAACATAGTGTAAAACGAAAAAGAAAAGAAACAAGTTACTCGGCGAGCTTGACTAAACAAAAAAAAAGTATACGCGTTGAAAACCAGAGAAAGCATTTTGGATGGGTTAGGAGCTTTAAAAACCTATACTCCGGGAGGTGTTCTCCGAGGAAACGGCGTCCACGCGTAGTAAATCATGTGGTTCGTTGGATTTTGGTTTGTGCGGTTGAGATTTCTTCCGCAAGATTCTGACCAGAATATATTTTTACCAGAATCTGATTTTTTGGTGTTATATAGCTAGCTCCATGACCATCCTCGTCCAGATTCTTACCAAAATCTATTTTTACCGAAATCTGATTCTTGCTGTTATGTGGCTTCTGCTCCACGACCATCCCACAAGATATATACAAAGCTCCGTGAAAGGTCACAATGGCTAGAGGGGGGGTGAATAGCCTAATAAAATTTCTAGCAAGAATACTAGACAGCCCAATTAGATAGCAAGGCGACAAATGTGCAAAGCAAATGCTTCGACTATTCTATGCAAGCCGTCCTACCAAGCAAGGCTACTCAAATCAATTGCACACACAACAACGGTGATCAAGCTACATAATGTCGGTTCACCGAAATCAACCAAGCAATTCTACCCACGGGATTTACTCTACACAATGAGTGGTTCCCGACCGACCACAACAAGTAGTTCTACCCACGGGATTTAAACTACTCAAAGAGTGGTTCCCGACCGACCACAACAAGCAATTCTACTATGCGGAAAGTAAGGAGGTGATGGAAGTTTATACCGCCGCGAAGAGTAGAAGATGGCCAATCACCGGTGTAGTTGCCAATCACCTAGGAAGCTCAATCACAAGCACAAGGAGGTCGATGCCTCGGCAATCACAAATCAACACAATGATTTTTACCGAGGTTCACTTGCTTCCCGGCAAGCTACTCCTCGTTGTGGCGATGCACTTGCTTGGTGAGTTGCCCGCTCAATTGGCTCGGTGCCAAAGACCCCAATGGGGAGCCGCAATCTCCACACAAGACAAGGATCCACAAGCCATGAGCAATCCACTAGAGTATCCTTTCGCGAACTCCCACGGGGAAGGATCAAGAACCCCTCACAAGAACCCGGTGTGGCCTCGAACAATCACCAAGTCGAGCTCAACCACCACCCGCTGCTCCAAACCGTCTACGATGACGGGAATCACCGAAGAGTAACAAGAATCCGCAGCTCACTCGATGAACAAGTGCCTCTAGATGCAACTCTCAATGCAAATCACTTGTTCTCACTCAAATCTCTCTCAAGAATGGCAAGGGAACCAAAGAGATGAGTGGGGAGGAGTGTCTCTAGCTCAAAGTATGCTCAAGAGTGTTAGAATGGGCAAAAGAGAGCTCCCATGGCCGGCCAACCTCGTATTTATAGACCCCAAGTCGAAAAAGAGCCGTTGGTCCTCGGGGGCGTCAAATAACACGCGCATCAGACGTGTCCGGCGCGGCGTTTTCGCCAAACGGCCGCCCGAAATACATGCGCCGGACGCGTCCGCCGCTGCCCGCCGGACGCGTCCGGCGCTCTTCAGCGCGACGTGGAATCCGACCGTTGCCTTCAAACCGAGCTGACCTGGCGCGTCCGCCGCTTGCGTCCGACGCGTTCCGCCGGATGCGTCCGGCGTCCCAACGCGTGCGAGCCAGAAACCCAAAAGTTTCTGGTCAGCGTCTGGAGACCCGTCGGACGCGCCACGGCCACGTCCGACGCTCACAGCGCCCGGCCAGGACGCCCGAGCCAGCCAGCACGCGCCGGACGCGTCCGGCCCGCCTGGCTGCGCGTCCGGCGCTCACCAGCGCCAGAGCCAGCAACCCAGCCAGCTCAACACGCGCCGGACGCGTCTGACCCGCGTCCGGCCGGCGTCCGAGGCCCTCTGATGCAGATTTCTTCGTAGAATCTTGCGCCGTCTTCGCTCCAAGTCCAACCTCTTGCCTTGAGTACAAACTCCACCAAGTGTAGACCATGTCTCAAGCACCGGAGTTAGTAGTACAAGCACGACCACGTCGGCAAGAGTTAGCCCTCTAGTTAGTCTCTCATGCATCATGCAAAGTCGCAACTAGAGGCACTTAGGACCGCGAATGAACCGAGGAAACCCCTCTTGATAGTCGGTTAACGATCCTAAATGTGGTCACACTCGCTAAGTGTCTCGACCACTAAACCGGAAAGCCCTATCAAGTATACCTTCGCCTTGATCTCCATGGACCACCGTCGGAGCTTGATCACCTCACATGTCCACCATGTTCGTCACCGTGATCACCATACTCCATCATCCACCGTCACATTGCTATGTGTCTAACCACACTTAGAGCAAAGCATTAGCAACGTTTGAGTGTCATTAATTACCAAAACCGAACCGGAGCTTTCAATCTCCCCCTTTTTGGTAATTGATGACAACCCCTCGACAAACTCACAAAGATATGGAAATTGAATTCAATATGAAATTGAATTTCTTGCCCAAGACATTTTGATCAAGAATCTTGGATTGGACAAGCATTTCAATTCCAGTTTTGGTAATGGTAGCTCCCCCTACATGTGTGCATCAAATGTTTGGTCGATTTTCAAGCACACATGCATAGATGAAACTTGTGTGAGAGTTACCACAACCAAAATGGTACTAAGGTTTATAGAATTGACCTTTGAAGCGTGATACCAATCGGAGTGCGATAATAAACCTTCCTTAGCACCATGGGAATCTAGACAACCATCAAAAACTCAAAATACCTCATGAGATCACATTAGAAGCAAGGTACTTTGAACAAGAGAAACTCTATGTCTAGAGACCACCTATGCATGCTAGTACTTCATTTCATCAATCAAATTCTATACTAGCAATACACCAAACAAGCATGAATATTGAATTTAGCTTGCAATGCTCCATATCATCATGTATGCACACACAATATGCAACAAATAGTCTATGAGCTTGCTCCCCCTATTTGTGTGCTCATGGTTGGGTCATATCATAAAAATTGATCCCCTTCCATTGCTCTTTGTGACTTATTTCTCCCCCTTTGTCAACAATCACCAACAAGGGTGCATAAGATGAGAGAAACAAGTCAATCAACTATGGCCAAATCTAAACCACATGCCTAGAAAATGTATCTCGGTTTGAACCAAGGGCAAGCTTCTTCACACCTCATAAGAATAAGGGTTATCTTGACCATGTTGAGATACACATCATGAGCAAGTGCTAAAGATTCAACACTAGGTTCATAAGCTCACAAACAAGTCATATGCCACCACTAGATCAAATCAAGCATAGAAACAATAGTGGTGCCATATATCCTTCAAATTCATTTGATTTGCAATGAATGAGCCTAGCAAGATGCACATGTATACATGTCTACACAACTAACAAAGGATGCATGAGATGCAACAATCAACTTTACCATGCTATGTTGGAGGAGAGGCATGTCATATATGGGGTGCATCAATCCATGTTGGAGAAGCTAAGTATGTTCAACTCATTCCTCAACTTGCAAAATCTTTTCTCATCAAGAGGCTTGGTGAATATGTCGGCTAGTTGATCTTCGGTGCCAATGCTTTCAATGCTCACATCTCCCTTTTGTTGATGATCTCTAATGAAGTGGTGCCTCACATCAATGTGCTTGGTTCTTGAATGTTGAACCGGATTGTTTGTCATCTTGATTGCACTTTCATTGTCACAAAACAAAGGCACATGCTTGAACTTGATCCCATAGTCCTTCAAGGTGGCTTTCATCCATAGCAATTGTGCACAACAATTCCCCACACTAATATATTCGGCTTCGACGGTGGAAAGTGCCACACTATTTTGCTTCTTTGAAGACCATGACACTAGAGATCTTCCTAGCACTTGGCATGTTCCACTTGTGCTCTTCCTATCAATCTTGCAACCGGCATAGTCGGAGTCAGAGTATCCAATCAACTCAAAGCTTGACCCCTTGGGATACCATAGACCAACATCTTGGGTACCCTTCAATTATCTCAATATCCTCTTGGTTGCCGTCAAGTGACTCTCTCTTGGAGAAGCTTGAAATCTTGCACACATGCACACACTAAACATGACATCCGGCCTTGAAGCGGTCACATATAGCAAGCTTCCAATCATTGATCTATATAGCTTTTGCTCAATCATCTTGCCACTATCATCAATGTCCAAGCCGCCATTGGTTCCCATTGGTGTGCTAATGGCCTTAGCATCTTGCAACCCAAACTTCTTGATCATGTCCTTGATGTACTTGCCTGACTCACAAAGGTGCCATTATTCATTTGCTTGATTTGAAGACCAAGGAAGTAGCTTAACTCTCCAAGCATTGACATCTCAAACTCACTAGCCATCATCTTTGCAAACTCTTCACAAAAGAATTGATTTGTTGATCCAAAGATGATATCATCCACATAGATTTGCAACACAAACAAGTCATCTTCTATCTTCTTGGTGAAGAGAGTAGTGTCAACTTTGCCCATCTTGAAACCTTTGGATATGAGAAAGTCCCTCAATCTTTCATACCATGCACTTGGAGCTTGCTTCAAGCCATACAATGCCTTCTTGAGCTTGTAGACATGGTTGGGCTTCTTGTCATCTTCAAAACCTGGAGGTTGTGCAACATACACTTCCTCATTGATGAACCCATTGAGAAATGCACTCTTCACATCCATTTGATAGAGCTTGATGTTGTGAGCACAAACATAGGCTAATAAGATTCTAATTGCCTCCAATCTTGCCACCGGTGCATAAGTTTCTCCAAAGTCAAGACCCTCAACTTGTGTGTAACCTTGTGCCACTAGTCTTGCTTTGTTCCTCACAACCAAACCATCTTGATCTTGCTTGTTCTTGAAGACCCACTTGGTTCCAATCACATTGTGCTTCTTTGGCCTCTCAACAAGCTCCCAAACTTCATTTCTAGTGAAGTTGTTCAATTCCTCATGCATGGCATTTATCCAATCCGGATCCTTCAATGCCTCATCAATCTTTGTTGGCTCAATGAATGACACAAAGGAGTAGTGCTCACATATGCTAGCCAATCTTGATCTTGTTTGTACACCTCTTTGAATGTCACCAATAACATGATCTAGAGGATGATCTCTTGCAATGTGTGAAGGTTGAAGAACTAGCTCATTTGTATTGCTTGCTTGACCTTGATCTTGATCTTGATGTTGAGTACCACTTGTGCTTGCCTCATTGGACTCATCAATCATCACTTGAGTTGGCACTTGCACTTCATCACCATCATCCACTTGCCTCGGCCTAATGTCACCAATGTCCATGTGTCTCATTGCATTACTCAATTGATCTCCACCCACATCATCTTGATTTTGATCTCCAACTTGAGAGCCTTGGGTTTCATCAAATTCAACATCATGAACCTCTTCCATTAGCCCACTAGCCAAGTTCCACACTCTATAGGCCTTGCTAGTAGTAGAGTAGCCAAGAAGAAATCCCTCATCACACCTCTTGTCAAACTTGCCCCTTCTTGAGTATGTAGCACTTGCAACCAAAGACCCGGAAGTAAGCAATATTGGGCTTCCTTCCATTCAAAATCTCATATGGAGTCTTCTCTAACTTCCCATGGCAATAGAGGCGGTTGCTATAGTAGCAAGCCGTGTTGATAGCATCACTCCAAAACTTCTCACTCACATTGTACTCAAGTAGCATGGTTCTTGCCATCTCAATCAAGGTCCTATTCTTCCTCTCAACTACACCATTGGATTGGGGAGTGTAGGTTGGTGAGAATTGATGCACAATTCCAAGCTCATCACACAACTCCTCAACTCTTGTGTTCTTGAATTCACTCCCATTGTCACTTCTTATCTTCTTGATGGTAGTGTCAAACTCATTTTGCACCCTCTTGACAAAAGACTTGAATAGATCATAGACTTCACTCTTGTCATAGAGGAAGAACACCCAAGTGTATCTTGTGTAGTCATCCACAATCACAAAACCATACTTGTTGCCCCCAATTGATGTGTAGTGAGTTGGGCCAAACAAGTCCATATGCAACAACTCAAATGCTCTTGAAGTTGACATCTCATTCTTCTTGGGATGTGAGTTCCCATGTTGCTTGCCGGCTTGACATGCACTACAAGGTCTATCCTTCTCAAATGTGACATCATTCAAGCCTCTCACTAGATCATGCTTCACCAACTTGTTCAATTGCTTCATTCCAACATGTCCAAGGCGCCTATGCCATAGCCATCCCTTGCTTGACTTGCCAATCAAACATGATGAAAGTTGAGCTTCACTAGCATTGAAATCCACCAAGTACAAGCTTCCATGCCTAAACCCCTTGAAGATGATATTTGCTTGATCTTTGCTCACCACCTCAACATGCTTGTCATCAAATATGCACTTGTAGCCAAGATCACACAATTGTGCCACCGACAAAAGATTGAAGTTCAAAGTATCAACTAGCAACACATTGGAGAGATCCTTGTCATTGGAAATTGCAACCTTTCCAAGCCCCATGACATCACCCTTGCTATTGTCACCAAATGTGATGGAGTTGAATCCACCATTGTCATTCTTGTCAAGTGACTTGAACATACTATCTTCACCGGTCATATGATTTGATGCACCACTATCAAGCACCCAATGCCTCCTCCGGCTTTGTAATTGACCTACAAGAAGACATCAAGCTTTAGGTACCCACTTTTGCTTGGGTCCTTGAAGGTTAGTCACTAGAGTCTTTGGCACCAAATAGCTTTCTTCTTTGAGCTCATCCATGGTGTACCAATGAATCTAGCACTCACACCACTCTCACTCTTAACAAGCATGTAAGAAGCACTCAATTTGTAAGAGGAGGCACTAGTGTTCTTGTTCTTGCATGCATGCTCTAAATGACCAACTTGCTTGAAACTTTTGCAATAGCTACCATTGTTCTTCATAAAACTAGTCTTGTGAGGAGCAAAAGCGGCCTTGTCTTTCTTGGGGGTATAGAGAAGCTCTTTGGCTACCCAAGCACATAAGCAAGCGGTCCTCACCACCATAAGCCTTAGCCAAGGTGTGATTGAGCTCCTTGACTTCCTTCTTAAGAGACTCATTCTCAACTACTAGTGTAGAATCACATGCATGACCAACACTACTAGATGAAGTAGAGGCATAAGAGCATGAAGGGCCAAGTGATGCAACAACAATTGACTCATCAAGTGAATCACATGATGTGGACACATTTTTCTTCTCTATGTTCACCACTTGTGATTGCACTTTCTCTTGCTTCTCAACTAGAGAGGAATGAGCTTTTTCAAGCTTGGAGTGAGCAATCTCTAGCTTCTCATGGTCTACCTTTAGACTCTCATAAGAAACCCTCAACTCCTTAAGTTCTTGCTCAAGGTTTTGTTTATCCTTGCGCAAGCCTCTACATTCCTTCCTAGAGTCATTGAAAGCACCCTTTTTTTTAGAAAGAGTTTCCTTAGCTTTTATTGAAAGCTTGATGTTCGGTACATGGAAATTAAAACTGGGGGTAAACCAGTGTGCCATAACAGTACAGTGCATCTAGGAACAAAATACAAGACTTCGCAGCCTATATCTCAACTACATCAGATAGAATTATGGTGCTCGGCTTGAAGTTCTTGATCTTGTCCATCATGACTCCCTTTAGCTGATCAAAGCGCTCCCGATCTTCCTCCATTAGGGCCACACTCCATTTCTACAAGTATGAGACGCCATTGAACACTACATCAGTTGGAGCTTTTGGAAGGGCTTTGGTTATGGCAGCCTTGTTGCGGACATGCCACAGCGCCCAAGAAATCCCTGCAAAAATAAACATGGTAAACTTGTTTGAAAGAGGCACCCCCCTCCTCAGCCATGTCTGGGCAAAATCCTCCACTAACACTGGATAATCAACCAAGTCAAAAGCATGCTTTATGAAACTCCAGAAAAAAACAGCCATAGAACAGGTGAAAAAAATATGATCAACTGTTTCAACCTGCCCACATAGCCAACAAGTTTTCTCCCCTTTCCACTTTTGTTTTTTAGGTTCTGGGCAGTTTGCAATTTATCATTAAAGATTTGCCACAGAAATATTTTCAATTTCATAGGAGCTTTGCTCTTCCAGATATAACCAGCCACTCGGCCTCTCACACCTCTGTCAGTTAGGAAACGGTAGAGGGATTTAGTTGTGTACAGATGCTTTTTGTCCAGCTCCCACAGGACAGCATCAGCCTTATTGTCAGTAAGAGTTATGTCTCCCAGATCATTCAGAAGACCAAGCCATTGATCATACTCCCGCTGAGATAATGATCTTCTGAATTCCACAAACCAAGAGACACCTTCCCTACACTCTTTCACAAAGCAGGATGGGTTTCTAGAAATGTTATATAGGTCTTTGTATAGGATTTTCAGAGGCACTTTCTTAGCCCAGCAATCCTCCCAAAACCTGCAATGCTTTCCATCACCAACTTGAAAAACTGCCCCCCAATCAAATAAGTGCTTGACACTATGGACCCCTTTCCAGAATTGGGATCCTCCTGTGGCAGAAGACCCATAGAAGCCTCTATCATCTAGGTATTTAGCCTTGATGATTTTGAACCATAATTCATTGGGCTCTTGGAATATTCTCCAGATCCATTTCACAATTAGACATTCATTCATGATTTTTGTATTGATGATTCCAAGCCCCCCTTGGTCTTTAGGTCTGCTGACCATCTCCCATCTGGCCATGTGGTATCTGAATTTCTCATCTGCCCCCTGCCAGAAAAACTTTGCCCTAATCTTGTCCATCTCCTTGTGGACACCATCCTTAAGCAGGTAAAAGCCCATGCAGTACATTGGGATGCTGCTTAAGCATGAATTGGTCAAGATCAGCTTCCCCCCTGATGTTACAAATCTCCCCTTCCAAGGATCCAGTCTTTTCACCATTTTCTGCCCCAATGGTCTGAAGGTCTCCATGTTTAAATGTTTATAACTGACTGGAATCCCCAGATATTTCATGGGAAAAGACCCCAAGGCACAGTTCATCATATTTGCTATTCTCTCTTTTTCTTGCTGGCTGACTCCAAAGACAAACACCTCACTTTTATGAAAATTAATCTTTAGGCCAGTTAACCATTCAAAGCAATATAAGATTAGCTTTAGATTCCTGATACCAGTCACAGTTGGTTCAATCATGATCACTGTATCATCTGCGTACTGGATATGTGAAACTCCTCCCTGGATCAAATCCCCCAGCACTCCCTTAATGTGACCTTTATTCACAGCATTCTCCAGTAACACCCCCAAAGCATCAGCAATAATGTTGAATAGCAGGGGAGACAAAGGATCTCCTTGTCTAAGCCCTCTATAAGTCTTGAAGTAAGAACTTCTCTCTCCATTGACATTTATGCACACTCTTCCCCCCTTGACTGTTCTCATGACCCACTTAACCCATCTTGGAGGGAATCCCCTTTTTTCCATGACATTTTCCAAGAAGCTCCATCTAACCCTGTCATAAGCCTTTTCAAAATCAATCTTTAAAATCAAGCCTTCTTTCTTAGTCCTATGTAATTCATGCAGGACCTCATGAAGCACCACCACTCCATCCAAAATATTCCTCCCCTTTACAAAACCAGTTTGATTACCCCCAATTATTCTCTTAGCCACAGGCACTAGTCTATTAGTCAGTACTTTGGTGAAGCACTTGTAATCCACATTGAGAAGACAAATGGGCCTGAATTGTTTAATATTGTTGGCCTCCTTAGTTTTAGGAACTAAGGTTATCACCCCATAATTCAGTCTTGCAATATCCAAATTGTCTTCCCACATATCCTGAAACATCTCCATCAGCTCTTTCTTTATGGTATTCCAATTTCTCTTAAAGAAGGACACCCCAAATCCATTTGGTCCTTGAGCAGAGTTCTCCTTCATCCCCATAATTGCATTCTCAACCTCCTCCATGGTAAAAGGTTGAGCCAGCATGAGTCTCTCAGTTTCATTAACACACAGTCTATCAGGCCAAAAATCCTCCCCCATTTGTATCAAACATGGCTCATTATTCCCAAAAAGTTGTTTATAGTAACTTACAATATGAGCTGTAATCTCCCCCTGTCCACACACCTCCCCATTGTCTGTTTCTAGGCATCGAATAGCATTTTTCCTCCTCCTCCCACTCATATGCTGGTGGAAAAAATGAGTATTTGCATCTCCCTGTATCACCCAATTCTTCCCTGCCTTTTGCTTGAATTGAGCAGATTCTAACTTCTGTATCTCCTCTAACTTGTCCTCATAATCCATCCTAGCATCCCATTCCTCCATTGATAAGAGTCTAGTCTCAGCAGCCTGATCAATTCTTCCAATTGCCTTCACCAGGTCATCTTTTATCTTGTTCTGCTCCCCAATTAATCTAATATTCCAGCCCCTAAGAAATTGCCTTAATCCTTGCATACAATTGTGCCAATTATCCATAGAGTAAACAGCTCCTTGCCCCCCAAAAAGTGACCATTTTTCTTTAACTAGCTCCCCAAAATTGTCAAGCATGAGCCATTTCTCTTGGAAGTAGAAGTATTTGCTCTTATTACTCCTGTTGCTCCCTGAGTCTAAGATTAATGGTGAATGATCAGAGCCAATCCTGGCTTTAAACCAAGCATAGCTTTGCTGAAAGGCCATATCCCAACATGGAGAGATCAACACTCTGTCTAATTTTTCTAAAAGTGGATCCAATTGGTTGTTAGACCAAGAGAACCTCATGCCCTTGATGTGAAGGTCTCTCAAATGAAAATCCCCAATGAAGGTATTAAACAGATTCATCAATCTAGCATCTCCCATTCCTTTGTTTCTTTCCTTATTATCTCTAATAAGGTTAAAGTCCCCCCCAATGACTTTAGGTAAAATCTCATCTTCACAGAAACCATGTAATTCCTCAACAAAGCTCTCAGAGAAGTCATGATTAGCAGGACCATATACATTGAGAATCCAAAACCTGAAGTTAGAAGTCATGTCTCTAACTAAGACTCCCAAACAGTAATCTTTCACAATATGTTGCTCCACCTCATAATCTGCCCTGTTCACCCCTGTGAGCAGACCTCCTGAGTGTCCCCTAGAAGGAGACCAGAACCACTATAATTCTGAATTACCAGCCATCTCATTTAGTTCCCAATCTTCAAAGTTCTGCTTGATAGTCTCCTGAATAGCCACAAAATCTAGATCTTCCTGAAGAATATGATTCCTAATCAACTCCCTTTTCCTAGCCTTTCCCAGCCCCCTCACATTCCAAAACATGAATCTCATTTTATACAATTGGTAGTTTGAGCCTCCTCATTTTCAATTTCTGCAACCAACACATCCTCTCCCCTAGGTATGTGTGTGGTGTCATATCTCACCTCATTACCAAAAGCAGCCAGATCCAAATCTCTCCCTGGATCAGAATTCACAAACTTGTCCTTCTCTTTCAATTTCTCCAAATACACCTTGTAATTAGCTTCAGCCATATCAGCTCTCACTAACTCCTCAGCTTTGAAAATATCTACTTGATTTTTCAGGGTACTACTAGCTAGATTGATATCATTTATAACATCATAAAGTTCACTAACAGAAGCATCATTGAGTAAAGTAAATGGATTAAAAGTTTTTGTACCTGAGCTAGAAGCATAGTTGTCCTTGGCAGCCGCCCTGGCTGAAGCCTTCTCAGCAATTGGGATCCCATCCCTTGGAACCCTCTTGCTAGTTCTTGATGCCACCACAACAGTTCTGAGCTTCTTCCTCCCTTTCTTTCTTCCAGAACTCACTTGCCAACCCTGGCCATCTGACTCCCCTTCATTGTCATTGCTCATAATAGACACACTGTCCATCATATCCTCCTCAGTATTAGCCTAATTGTTTAAAGACGATTGTTCCATCATGAGGTCATTTTCTTGTGTCAGACTCTCCTCAGCCTCTTCTTCACCAGGACATCTCAACTTGGGCCATCTAGACTTCTCAAACAGCACTGGCCCCTCTCTCTCATAAACAACATACTGAGACTCAGTAGGCATCAGCTCCATATGCTCATCATTATTATTCTCAGAAGAATTACCCATTAGAGAGCTTAACTGAATCACTCCTTTTCCAGGATGATATGCAGTAATAGGGATAGCTTCCACTGGCTATTCAGTCTCATTGCCATGGTCTTCTTGCTTCTCTATCCCTTCCTCCATGTATTCCCCATCAGCTCCTTCCCCTTCCCTATCTAATCTGCCATGTCTATCAAACTTGCTAGGTCCTTGTTTGCTACTGCTTCCCTTGGACTGGTGATCCTTATCTCTGCCCTTGTCCTGACTATCATCCGGTTTCTTTGAATCCTGAGAAGGGCCCCCCAGTCCTTTACCTGACTCAGAGGGTTTCTTTTCCCACTCATATCTGATAAGCACCCCATTACCATTGAAGAAAATTTCAATTTCACAATTGAGTTGGTTAGGGTCCCTGCATCTCCCCTGCACCCTCACTGGTCCATCCTTGATAAGACTGACCTCATCCACCACCAGAGGCTCCATGACCAGACCAGCTATATCTTTAACTGAGTCAACATCTCTTGCCACATCAGGGATCTTGTATACTTTCATCCAAACTGTTTTGAGCACAGAAGATGTCTCAGGATCCCTAGCAGTTTTCTCCAGTCTAACCTTCAGATCATACAGGGATAATTTGAATTCACTCAGCCTGACAAAAGTATCCAGAGAATACTTATCAGGAAAGCATACCATAAAATCCTGATGGCCCATATCCCTTACTTTGAAATCCCAATCCCTCTTGATCAAGTGTCTTAGTTCCTTGTCTAGCTTACTGGCAGTACCTTCCCCTTCCTTCACAGTGATCACCCCAGTAGCCTCCACTACTTTTATCTTGGATTCAGGGAAATTCATCTCATAGAATCCAAAGCCAGGAATACCATACCCAAACATTTTCAATTTCCTAACCTCCTGTTCCTTGCATTCATTTGACATATGTCCACTTTTGTGGCACTTATAGCACACAGGCTCATTGTTACACTCCACTTGCAAATGTCCAGGCTGAAGACACCTAAAGCATTTCATCTCAGCAACAGCACTAGATTTACTACCTTCAGCCACAACATGCTTAACTAAAATAGCTTTGCTATCCTTCCCCCCTCTCTCCAATCAACATTCTGAGATTGCTGACGCCTATTGCCACCTTGCCTATCAATATTCTGTCTAAAGCCTTGCTGAGACTGCGGGCGCCCCCCCCTACGCAAATCGATCCCCTTGAGAAGATTGCTGATAGTTACCTTCAAAGCGACCCATCGGAGCACCTCTGGGATTGTAGTTGGGTCTCTGTCCACCATAGCCTAAAGAGCGACCGCCACCTCTCCCCTGGTGATCGGTCCCCCCCTTGAATCACGCTGCAGACGGTGCCTGAGGTCTTGATCACGCAGATCTTCCACCAACAAGTCATCATTCTCCATCCAGTCATCTTCTTGCCCCTCCTCCCATCTCCTCTTCCCCGGCCCTCGATTCATCTCACCTCTCACTGGTTCTGCGAAGGATTGGGACAATGGTGGCGGCGGCTGTCGGATTCTGACTTTTTTGGCAAGATGACCTAGTTTCCACCTCTCTTCCGACCGGGCTGGATATCGGACCTCTAAATCGATGGCCCCTTTTGGTATCCAATAGAGCCCAGGCTCCGGCCCAGCCCTACCTGGGACCCAGGAATGATTGAATCTGTTATCATTTCGGCCCAGAATGTTCAGATTCTCCCGCGCAGGACTCAAACAGCTCTGCTTGTTCTGTTCTCCCTTTGCCTCGCTCTGTTTTGCTGAACCCCATTGCACATTCAGCATTCTGTTCATAGCCATCTCCAATTCATCTACTGAATTCTCCAGATCAGACAGCGAGTCATCTCCAAATAGATGTTGTTTGATCTCCTTTGCTAATTCATCTCTCACACGCTGTTTTCCAGCTGCTGTCGTGGGTTGGTATTGTGTTCTCTAATTGTCACCAAAATTCACCCTCCCCGGTGCCATGGTGAGCCGACGAGGAGGAGCCTTCTTCGCCGGCGTCGAACGCAGGTCAGGCCATTCCTCATCGGCAATCAGTTTCCCCTGAGATTTCTGCCCCTGCTCCCCACCAGATGCAGCAAACCCAGTAGTGAAAGCTCCCCCAGCAGGATCATCAGCAACCGCTAATCTCCCCCAACCTCTGCCAATGGCGTCCACCGATGAATTCAACCCCTCAATCCTCAGATGATCTCGAATCACAACTCTCTCATGGCGACGCGCCAGGATGTTCACCCCATGTACATCCCGATCACATCCCCTGCATAAGATCGCCTTATCGGCCACGCAGAACACCACGGCCAACCCGCCGCACACATCACAGTACATGGCGGAAGACGCCGGCGAGAGGTAGGAGAAGGGAACGAGGAAAACTCACCGGTCAAAATGATCGGCGTCGCCACCCGATCCGATTCCCCTACTTTTCTGGCCGAGATCCGCAATGCTCCGGCCGCTCACGGCCGCGGAAGTCGCCGGCGGCGAGAGTCGCCCCTCCTCTTCCGTTACGCTGCGCGAGCTTGAAAGCACCCTTGCAATCCTCAAGCATGACAAAGAGTTCTTCTTTTGTGGTCTCATCATCATCATCACTCTCATCATCACTATCGGGTGGAGGTTTTACCTTAGTGGCCTTGGCCATGAAGCAAGATGATGGAGCACCAAATAGAGAAACCTTCTCTTGAATGGCAATGCTTGCGTGCCCCTTCTTCTTCTTCTTCTTGGAATCATCATCTTCATCACTTGAGGAAGATGAATCACTCTCTCAAGTTGCCACATGAGATTCACCCTTCTTCTTGTGATGGGAGGAGTCTTTCTCCTCCTTCTTCTTCTCTTGCTTCTTCCTCTCCTTTCTCATGGCATCTTCATCATCACTTGCATAGGGACACTTGGCAATGAGATGATCCTTGCCATTGCACCAGAAGCACTTCATGGGATGGTCACTAGACTTGGATGAGCTTCTCTTGCCCTTGGACCGGTACCCCTTCTTCATGAGCTTCCCCATTCTCTTCACAAGGAGTGCCATTTGTTCACTCACTTCATCTTCTTGTCCACTTGAGCTTGAGCATGGTTCATCTTCACTTGAAGACTCTTCTTTCTTCTTCTTGCCCTTGCTCTTGGATGATGCGGCCTTGAATGCCACACTCTTCTTGTCATCATACTTCTTCTCATTTTCCTTCTTCTTTTTCTTCACCAACTCTTCCTTCTCATGATCTTCTCTAAACTCATCATCGGCCATGATCTCTTGAAGGACTTGGTTGGGAGTTGGCTTCTCCTTCATGGTTGTCTTCACCATGACGGTCTTCAACATGTCAAATCTCTTGGGAAGACACCTCATGAACTTGGTGGAGAATTGAGAGTCCTTGATTTCTTCCCCAAGTCCCTTGAGCTCATTGACAATGACTTGGAGCCTATGGAACATCTCCGGCACACTCTCATCCTCCTTCATTGAGAAGCTTGCAAACTTCTCTTGCAACATGTATGCTCTTGCGGTCTTGACACTTTCGGTGCCCTCATAAGCTTCTTCTAGCTTCTTCCAAATGTCATGAGCCACCTCAAGGTTCTTGATGAGCTCAGAAGCTTTATCATCAAGTGCCTCATGGAAAGCACTCATGGCAACATCATTGGCTTGTTGCTTCTTCTCTTCGGCCGGTGTTGGCACCGCACCCTCAACAAGCTCAAACTTGGTTTCCACCACTTTCCACACCTCAAGGTTGATTGACTTGAGATGACTCTTCATCTTAAGCTTCCACTTGGCATAGTCATCACCTCGAAATAATGGTGCCTTCTTGGTGTTGTTGATATGCATAACCAATGCCATTGTTTCACCGTAGGATGTTAATCCAACTCAAACAAATGGTGCCCGGCTCCGATACCACGTGAAAGGTCACAATGGCTAGAGGGGGGTGAATAGCCTAATAAAATTTCTAGCAAGAATACTAGACAACCCAATTAGATAGCAAGGCGGCAAATGTGCAAAGCAAATGCTTCGACTATTCTATGCAAGCCGTCCTACCAAGCAAGGCTACTCAAATCAATTGCACACACAACAACGGTGATCAAGCTACACAATGTCGGTTCACCGAAACCAACCAAGCAATTCTACCCACGGGATTTACTCTACACAATGAGTGGTTCCCGACCGACCACAACAAGTAGTTCTACCCACGGGATTTAAACTACTCAAAGAGTGGTTCCCGACCGACCACAACAAGCAATTCTACTATGCGGAAAGTAAGGAGGTGATGGAAGTTTGTACCGCCGCGAAGAGTAGAAGATGGCCAATCATCAGTGTAGTTGCCAATCACCTAGGAAGCTCAATCACAAGCACAAGGAGGTCGATGCCTCGGCAATCACAAATCAACACAATGATTTTTACCGAGGTTCACTTGCTTCCCGGCAAGCTACTCCTCGTTGTGGCGATGCACTTGTTTGGTGAGTTGCCCGCTCAATTGGCTCGGTGCCAAAGACCCCAATGGGGAGCCGCAATCTCCACACAAGACAAGGATCCACAAGCCACGAGCAATCCACTAGAGTATCCTTTCGCGAACTCCCGCGGGGAAGGATCAAGAACCCCTCACAAGAACCCGGTGTGGCCTCGAACAATCACCAAGTCGAGCTCAACCACCACCCGCTGCTCCAAACCGTCTATGGTGACGGGAATCACCGAAGAGTAACAAGAATCCGCAGCTCACTCGATGAACAAGTGCCTCTGGATGCAACTCTCAATGCAAATCACTTGTTCTCACTCAAATCTCTCTCAAGAATGGCAAGGAACCAAAGAGATGAGTGGGGAGGAGTGTCTCTAGCTCAAAGTATGCTCAAGAGTGTTAGAATGGGCAAGAGAGAGCTCCCATGGCCGGCCAACCTCGTATTTATAGACCCCAAGTCGAAAAAGAGCCGTTGGTCCGCGGGGGCGTCAAATAACACGCGCATCAGACGCGTCCGGCGCGGCGTTTTCGCCAAACGGCCGCCCGAAATACATGCGCTGGACGCGTCCGCCGCTGCCCGCTGGACGCGTCCGGCGCTCTTCAGCGCGACGTGGAATCCGACCGTTGCCTTCAAACCGAGCTGACCTGGCGCGTCCGCCTCTTGCGTCCGACGCGTTCCGCCGGATGCGTCCGGCGTCCCAACGCGCGCGAGCCAGAAACCCAGAAGTTTCTGGTCGGCGTCTGGCGACCCATCGGACGCGCCACGGCCGCGTCCGGCGCTCACAGCGCCCGGCCAGGACGCCCGAGCCAGCTAGCACGCGCCGGACGCGTCCGCCCCCGCTCGGGCCGCCGCGTCCGGCGCTCACCGCCGCGAGCGCGGCCCGGCCCGGCTCAACACGCACCGGACGCGTCTGACCCGCGTCCGGCCGGCGTCCGACGCCCTCTGATGCAGATTTCTTCGTAGAATCTTGCGCCGTCTTCACTCCAAGTCCAACCTCTTGCCTTGAGTACAAACTCCACCAAGTGTAGACCACGTCTCAAGCACCGGAGTTAGTAGTACAAGCACGACCACGTCGGCAAGAGTTAGCCCTCTAGTTAGTCTCTCATGCATCATGCAAAGTCGCAACTAGAGGCACTTAGGACCGCGAATGAACCGAGGAAACCCCTCTTGATACTCGGTTAACGATCCTAAATGTGGTCACACTCGCTAAGTGTCTCGACCACTAAATCGGAAAGCCCTATCAAGTATACCTTCGCCTTGATCTCCATGGACCACCGTCGGAGCTTGATCACCTCACATGTCCACCATGTTTGTCACCGTGATCACCATGCTCCATCATCCACCGTCACGTTGCTATGTGTCTAACCATACTTAGAGCAAAGCATTAGCAACGTTTGAGTGTCATTAATTACCAAAACCAAACCGGAGCTTTCACTCCGTCTGTAAAAAAAACAAAGAAAAAAAGAATCCGGCCTCCTCTCTCTCCCCCATCGATCTCTCCCTCCTCCATCGTCAACACGGACAGCGGCGATGGCGCCGAGCGCGCGGCAGCGGTGCCAGCAGCGGCCCTCCTCCTCCTCCTCCTCGTCGTCGTCGTCCTCGTCATCCTCCTCCTCCTCCTCCTGTCCCCTGGCGTCGCGGCGTGCCGGGCGGCCCAGCGCTGCAGCCTGACGGCGCGAGGCGCTCCCAGGCTGCGTCGTGGTGCCATGCGCTCACACCGGCGGTGCTTTTCTCTGGCCATGGTGTGGCATGACCGGGCCCTGCCGGTGGCCGCCGCCTTGGGCCCTTGGCTGCTCCCTACGCTATCTCCGCTCTCTGCTCTTTGGTGCTACAGGAAACCGTAGCTGCATGTGTTACGGGTTCCAGCAGCGCCGACCTCGCCCCATGCGACGGTGCCGTACTCCGCCGTGGACGCCCTCCCCGGCGACGCCAGCAGCGGCCACCAGGTCCTAAAGCCTACTCTTTTCGTCTTACACTTGCTTACACACCTGCAGATCCGTTCTTTGATTTATTACTCATGTGTCTTTTCCCTTTTTTTCCTAGGAAGATTTGCTAATGTTGTTGTTCCCTTCTTTGTTGCCAGCAAGATTTACTAATGCTTTTTATAGCTTGAGTTAGCCTCTTACTGTATGCTGCGAAAACGTTTATTCCCCTCCTGTAGATTTCATCATATTTATTGAACTTTTATAGAATTAAGTACCTCAAGCACCTCTCAGTCTAATATATATAATTTTAATACTTTTTATTGATCTTTATTTCATTGTTTTTATCTTAAGTGCCTGCTTTTTACCATGCCTCTCGTCTTACAGTAGAGTACTAGAAGCAAACAGAATGAGGTGCTTCACATGTTTTCCTCATTAGGTGCAGGGGCAGCCAATCATCTTATTTTTATTAATCATATTTCAATTGCGAACACTCACCATTATCAATTTTTAGATTGCGGCCTCACTATTATCTATGTTGTTGCAGGTTCATTGCAAATGCTCTTTTAATTTCACAAGCCTGAAACTGTACTGCCTGTGCAAGCCTGTTTTGCGCTTACCACCTTGCAGCTATTTGCTACAGTAGGAGATAAAGAATTTATGGCCTCCAGTAAGGAGCAATCAGCAGTGAGTGCCTTCAGTCTGAGAACCTAAGCTCATCCTATGTTCATACTTGGAATCTTGTGAACGCAGCATGCATGCATCTAAATCTGAAGATGTACACATATAAACGTAAGCAACGGTTAACTAACAAAAATGGATTAGAAATTTAGTCTACATAAAAAAGGCAAATGACTTATACTGGAATTCTTCTTCTGACAGTTGTAAGTTTAACTCAAATACAGGATTCAGTCCAAGGTCATCCCTCACGCACCCATGTGTTGTTGATTATTATGCACTTTCCTTTGATCGCAGGTCAGTTTCAGTCCTTGGGGTGTATTGGCTTTATCTGCACTGTGGTGATCAGTGTGACTAATCTAATCACTACTGCAATACTCACTAATGAGTCAGGTAAGCTTCCAATCACCTCTTGTTTTCAATAATTTTGAGATGGCTACAAAGACAATGATGAAAATGAAAGTTGACTGAATCTGCTCATTTTTTATGACTAATGACAAAATTGTCATGTATACTTTCCTTGTCGGTTTTTAATACTTTTAATTCCTTAATCACCACAGATGGTTTACCTCTTCTAGATCTGGATCTAACTATTCTTTTGAAAAGTTAGCTATAACTAAGTATTTTATTTAAAATTAGCGCTTTGAGGCCTTGGGATAAAAAATATTTCAGTAAGTAGGCAAATGTGTGCAGGTTGCCTCTATCTCATGCACATTGCAATCTTGATTAGTTGTAGCGCAGTTAAGGCAGCGTTGTTCTGAGAAGAGTATATGCAGATTGCTGAGCAAGATCGATCCCTGATACCTCTACAAAATGCAGTGAATTTTTTTGTTAGTTCTAATAAGCTTTTGAGAATTTTTTTTCTTGGCTTTCATTCAAAGGCTCTTGGCAATGAGTTGGCTTATCCTTTCACATAGCAAAATTGACCATCATCTTCGTCTGTCAGCTAATATGCAGCATGGAACATTGGTGAGCTTCTAAACCCCACTTATGTCCTGACTCTCTTGGTACTCACAAATCCACCTAAGTTTAACTGTGCATCCTTTTCCATTTTTGTAGGATGAATATGTCAGCCAGGATGCTAGATCTATTTTGTTTGAGCTCCTACCTGTACCTCTCAACTCTCTACTTACATGGATGGTGCATTTAATCCCTTTATTTCATTATGATTCTAACAAAAATATCGAGAGCATTTATTTTAGTTTGCACAGTACCTGTCATTGCAAATTAGCGCTCATGTGCTGTTATGGGCACTGGACAAGCCCTATGGGAAATCGCACTAAGATGATTGGTTCCCTTGCTCACATGAAGGTAGAATTAGAATTCAGTTTACTACCTTCTGGATGTAGTAGCCAAGCTATATTGACTTCTACCTATTTGCCTCTAAAAAATACCTGCTCAAAGAAGCAAACAAGAAGAAAAAACCAGATTACCATGATCATCAAAGATAGTATTGGTAGCTTAAACATTGGTAGGACAAAATGATTTCGAAAAAAAATGTTTTTACACCTCTCTTGTGTAATTGGAATGTATTGTTTCCTGTTACTATAGAAATCAGAGATGATAGATCCACTATTATGCACCTTTCTTCTAACTGATCCAACCATGCTCTGTGTGTTGTGCTTATCTTGGCTCTATTGCTCATGTTTCCTCACTTTCATTGTTACAGTCCATTTACATCCAGAGATTGTAGATGCAAAGGAATTATTGCTTTTTAGGAACCACTTATATATGCAGTCAAATGACCTAATTGATTTTTTTTTCATGTGAACTCTGGTGATTATTATTCCTTCCTCAACTTACTTTTGATTGGTAAATTTTTTACTAAGTAGTCAAATGGCCTAATTGTTTTTTTTCCTGCAGAGAATGGTACATACTCTCTTTGTGTGGCTTGATCCAGAATGCTCAGGGCAGTGGACTGGACTGATAATGGTTGTCATCAAGCAACAACAACAACAACATAGCCTTTTTATCCCAAGCAAGTTGGGTTAGGCTAGAGGTGAAACCCAGAAGAGACACGTTACAGGGCAACCCAAAAGTCATGGTTCAGGCACGTTGATAGCTAGTCTCCAAGCGCTCCTATCCATAGCTAAATCCTTGGAGATATTCCACTCCTTAAGGTCTCTCTTAACCGACTCGCCCCAAGTCAGTTTAGGTCGACCTGTACCGCTCCTTACATTATCGACCCGTTTTAGAACCCCACTACGCAGTGGCGCCTCAGGAGGTCTCCGTTGAACATGTCCAAACCATCTCAACCGATGTTGGATCAGTTTCTCCTCAATTGGTGCAACCCCAACCCTATCCCGAATATCGTCGTTTCGGACTCTATCCCTCCTAGTGTGCCCACAAACCCAACGCAACATACGCATTTCCGCTACACTCGCTTCTTGGACATGTCACCTTTTGTGGGCCAACACTCCGCACCGTATAACATCGCCGGCGACCGCCGTCCCATAGAACTTACCTTTTAGCTTCGGGGCACCCTTTTGTCAAAGAGGACGCGGAAGCTTGACGCCATTTCAACCAACCACCGAGATCCTATGTCTAACATCTTCATCAATGTCTCCATCCTTTTGAAGCATTGATCCTAGATACCGAAAACTATCCTTCTTGGCCACCACTTGCCCATCGAGGATAATGTCTCCCTCCTCGTGCCTAGTCGTGCTGAAATCGCACCTCAAGTACTTGGTCTTGGTCCTACTAAGTTTGAAACCCTTCGACTCTAACGTGTGCCTCCATAGTTCTAACTTCCTATTAACCCCTGCCCTACTCTCATCAACTAGCACCACATCATCAGCAAAGAGCATACACCAAGGCACATCCCCTTGTATGTCTCTTGTGACCTCATCCATCACCAAAGCAAATAGATAAGGGCTCAATGCGGACCCCTGATGTAGTCCTATCTTAATTGGAAAGTCATTGGTGTCGCCATCACATGTTCGGACACACGTCACCGCATCCCTGTACATATCCTTAATAAGGGTAATGTACTTAGTTGGGACTTTGTGCTTTTCCAAGGCCCACCACATGACATTTCTTGGAACTTTGTCATATGCCTTCTCAAGGTCAATAAAGACCATGTGCAAGTCCTTCTGCTGCTCCCTGTATCTCTCCATCAATTGCCGTATTAAGAAAATCGCCTCCTTGGTCGACCTACCAGGCATAAACCCAACTATTTTGTTTGCAGGATGGTCTTCTCATCAAGCAATGGGTACTAAATGCAAACATTCTCCACTTATTTTGTTTGCAGGATGGTCTTCTCATCAAGGAATATTAGTGAACAAAAGGCATTCAAATTCAAATGTCACAAGAAACTAATGAACTATTTCAGATATTGCCATATAATGTTTTGTGACATGTGAAATTAACATCAGAGATAGCTAATAATCTTATTCAATTGAAAATATGTTAGATACCATGGAGCTGTGTAGCTAAAAAGGCCAAAAAAATGCCTTACAGTTTGGAATGGAGAGTAGCTTACAAAATGGATAGACTGATGTGTGTACAACCATGCTACTGTTACGTCTCTTTTGAGTCAAAGTAATGCATTCTAGATTTTTTTGTGATCATAGAAGTTTGCTCTCTCTCTCTCTCTCTCTCTCCCCCTTTGACCTCACTATTCTTTATCTTGCTTTGCAGTTCATTGGAGATGCTCTTTAATTAATTCTATTAAATCGGTATGCACCAGTGTGAGCCTTAGCTCTGATAATCTGCCTGTGACAGTAAATATATATTACCTTCTTCCTATTTTTATTCAGCTAAACAACATGCAGGTTGTTGCACATCATCATCCTTTTAGATGGTTAGCGCCGGTGCTTATGCTGGATACTTGATACTGTGAACTTTTTTAAAAATCAACTTTTTATCTGGGGACATCTTAATTTACTACTATCTATTTGGCATATGAGGTCACGCAGGACACATATTTTTTTGGTGGATCAACATAACAAAATTCTTTTGAGGCCCATTATTACAGCATGATCAACCTCTTGATAGAGTGACACCTTTTTCTTTGATTTTACTATCTGGACTACCTACGAGATTGGACAGAATGATTGCTTGTGTTTCTAGAGTTCTGTTCTCATGGGTCTTTGCATACATATACAGATATACACTAATATTAGAGTGATAATAGAATCTGGTCTTGTATGCTTTTTTCTCCTATTGTACATGGTTATAAATTTATTCTTCATGGTTATATATTTTAGGTTTATCATCCATAGGAATTCTTTGTTGTCCTAACCAGACCATGACGGCCTTACAACAGCATGTACAGAACAACTAAAAGGTAGTGAAGTTCCCTATTTAGTATTCACTCATTTCTATGGTATTCTGAAGATATATATGAGAACTAAAAGAATCTGCTCATATTCTGAAGGAACTCAACATCTACAAGGTACATTGTGTTTCCTTAAATGATTTAATAGCTGTTAGTTGCTTGTTCTGAAAAGGATGAGTCAGTACCTTTGATGGCTTCCCAAAACTTGAACTGTCTACCAATATTCATACACTTTTGGTTATTTTCATGTTGGCTATAATGTTCATAAACTTCCGGTAAACATGATTACCATAACTTGACCCCTTTCTACAATCTCCATACAGCTACACCTAAGCAGGAATCAGAGGAAGATGACACGAGCAATGAGATCACCCCTGGGAGTGGCACCTTCTAAACAAGAACACATCTGATGGCACGGTCATCTATCGGGTCTATCTGAACCATCAGCACAGTTGCCTACTACCCCTACTACCATAAACTTCGTGCTGCTCCACTATCTATTAGGGAACTTAATTTATGTAACCAAATGTATATATAAACTCCAAGTGCGTACCATTTCTCTGCTAAGAGCCAAGACTATGTAAGGACATATGTGTGTATCAACTTTATGCTCTATTCATTATGCTATTAGGTCGAACTATAAATATTAATCATGTTAACCAATGAGTGAGCTTGTATATTCCACCTCATATTATCCATCTCCTTATATACACCGCAATTCCATAGTATACCTGTATGTGTCTTAAAAAATTATTATAATTATTATAAAATAAGCCCTAAAAAATAGCAAAAAAAAAAGAGAGACAATGTCCTTACGACACACACGTACCATATTTGAACATCTACAACAAAATTTCTCCAAATAGGACTAATGCGGGCGCGCCTTTGCGCGCGCCTTCCAACTAGTCACAAACAACCATGGAAAATGAGCCCCTTGCTTGTTCTCATCAATAGGAAAAAAAGTCTTGAAGCCTTTTTTAAAAATAAAAATAAAAATAAATTGATATCCTTGGGAGGGCGACACGTGAGATGCGAACGGAATGTGCTGCGCAAGCGCGCCTGTGGGCCTGCGCCTGTGAGCAAAATGGAACCTTGGTGGAGGGGCATAAATGCAAGTTATCCAAAGTCCATACCCACCGAGACAGAAGGCGCGTGCGTGCATCTTGGGTGAGATCAGATGTGACCGAGGATCTCTGCAGCCCCGAATGTATCCGTCCAATCGGCGCCGCAAAAGATCCCACCTGTCATGCTTTTTTTTCTTTTTTTTTGAGAATTCTAGGGCCTTGTAGTACTGCAGAGCCCAGCCCACTAATAATGATATGATACATGAGACGGCCCATGCCCATGGTTGGACCTGGACATCCCGAGTTGGACGGCACACGGGCTGCCGAGAGAGCTTCAGCTGCTTGCAACTTGTTGTGAACAGTCGGTCTCTCCCGTAGCGTGGAGCTCCGTCTCGGCGCCCCTGGCGACTCGAGCAGGTCCGGCGGCCGTCGTCCGCTCACCTTCCCCCCACCCCCGTTCTTGCAACCCGCATCTCCGTGTCGCCGCCGTCCGGCATCCCTGCCGCCCTGCACCAGGCATCTCGCGGGAGCTGCTGCGTCTCCGCCGACCGGAACCCTAACCATAGGGTAAGACACCATCGCCGGAGAGGAGCAAGGCTCGATTCCTCTGCTTCCGTGCAAGCCGCGACTGTGGTGGTCCGTCGACACGGCCGCACAGGCTTGACCCTGCCGCTGGAGCTGAAGGCCTGTACGCTCGGATACACAGTCGACGACACGACATCGCCGGCCTCCTCGCGAGTCCGCCTCGATTCTCCGTGCATCCCGAGCAGACAACTCATCCTTTTCTCCCGGGTCGGCCCAGGTGCGTCCACACTCTTCTCGTCCAGGGGCACCACCACCACCTCAACCTCCTCTCCGTGCTCTCCGGCGCCGTGAAGCAGTCAGAGGAGAAGAACCGGTGATATTGCGGTGTCGTTCGTCTCGCTCGGCGTAGGGGGCGTAGCGACAGACGAGGACGCGACCGTGAATCGTGCTGAAGGCGCTAGAAGCTTCTGGGACAGATTGTAGCGGGCTCCGGGAGCTTCCAGTTCCAGGGAACTCCACGCTGTTCTGTCGGTAACAGCTGTTACCAGGGAGAGCCACGCTGTTCTGTCCGGTTAACAGACTGGTACTGTGCAGCTGGAAACATCCACAAAATTGACGTAGCTGGACACATCAAAAAAAAAACAACGTCTCGTCTTGGCTGGAGAAGAGAAGTCCAGCGTCTCCCTATGCATTCTGAAGCAGCTGGCTGGAAAAGGCTTTTCTCGCCAAATGATATAAAGGAGCTGAAAAGTCGAGGCTTCGTGACTCCCAGGCGATCCGCCGCAGGAGGAAATTTTGGCCGGCGCTGCGACGTCTTCTCCACCTGACCGCTCGGGCTGAGTACGGGGCTGCCTGGTGTGGCTACCCGGCCTTGGCGGAACGGCGTTGAACGGCGGGCGCACAGCTTTTCTAGAGATTGGCTATGGCGGTGGCGGCGGAGCCCTCCCACTATAAGCCATCGGATGATGGTGATGAAGTAGAGAAGCTGCTCAAAACTTTGAGCTTGAGCGAAGAAGAGAAGGATGGAGTCATCCTGACATTGGCGGAGAGGACCAAATTACCGGAGGTGAAGTGGCTGGCAGCGGCAAGGTTGCTGACGTCCAAGAAGTTCAGCGAGCAATCCTTGATCTCAACGATGAGGGCTGCTTGGAACACGACCAAAGAGGTGTCTTTACGTGCTATCGGAAAAAGCTTGTTTTTGGTGCAAGCTTTCTGTTTGGGAGATTGGAAGAGGATCATGGAGGAGGGCCCGTGGATCTTCAGAGGCTACGCTTTGATGTTGGAGGAGTTTGATGGTGCGACATCCCAACAAAGCTTCCAAGGAGTGTACAGGCACGGGTGCAGATTAACAAAATCCCGCCTCTGTACAGAACTTTCGAGATTATCCAGAAGCTGACTGGAAAGGTGGGAGAAGTGATCTCAATGGAGATGAAGGTGGTGTCAAGCGGGAGAGGAGATTTTTACAGGGCAAGGGTGAAATTAGACGCGACTAAATCTTTGGTCCGATTTGTTACATTGGCTCCCGAGGGGTGTGCTCCTATGCACCTCCAGGTGAAGTATGAGAAGATACCTCGCTACTGTGCCCATTGCGGTATGATGGGTCACGTACACCTCGAATGCGGTTTGGGTGAATTTAAGGAGGAGGAGCTGCAATTTGGCGATTGGATGTTGGCTGGGGGTGACTCCTGGCGGGCGGGCACTCCTCGTGTCTGTACTGCGATGGGAGGAGAACAAAAAAGTCAGCGACCACAGGACCGTGGCAGACATGCCTGGCAGGCGAGCACTCCTCATGTCCGTACTACAGGGGGAGGACAACAGGGAAGTCAGCGACCACAGGACCGTGGTGGACGTGCAATAGCAAGAAGACGAGGAGGTGGACGTGCTGGTCACGGTCAGGATGGCCGAGGGTCCATCTGGAAGGAGAAGCCAAGTGAATCTGGTACAAGCGATGGCTCTCGTAAGAGATTGACGAAGGAGATTAGATTAAATCATGGCAAAAATGATGATCTGGAGGATAATGTTGTCAGTCCGTTGAAGCCTGAGAGCAACAAGAACACCCCAGAGAATGACTTGGAGTCGAAGAAGAAGCTGTCCTTTGATCAGTCCCAAAGTGCAGATGCTGGTGGTAAGATCCCTCCTCCTCCACCGGTCTACGTCTCACCGAGGGACAGGAAGAAGGACAAGAAGGTTGAGGGAGGAATATTGAAAAATATGGCGGGCTCCAGGTTGGAGTGCCGCCAGGAACAATGAGTTGCATCAGCTGGAACTGTCGTGGCTTGGGCAATGCTGCGACAGTGAAAGAACTTCGCGACATCGTGAAGAATTTTGCCCGACAGTGCTATGTGTATTAGAAACTCAAATCCACAGAGCACGTGTTGAGTCGTTGAAAAGTACTCTCAATTTTGATAACTCTTTTGCTGTCAGTAGTTCAGGCCGTAGTGGTGGTCTTGGAATTTACTGGAATAACAAAACTAGAGTGGAATTGTTACCTTACTCCCAGTACCATATTGATGCTATTATTACAGAGCATGGGAATGAACCATGGAGATTGACATGTGTCTATGGGGAAGCTCAGACTTCAGAGCGCCATAAAACATGGGATATGTTGAAATTTATCAAGGCATCCTCACACCTTCCCTGGATTTGCCTTGGCGACTTTAATGAAGTATTACACAGACATGAACATGTTGGTGTGCAAGAGCGCAGTCAGGCTCAAATTGAAGGTTTCCGCAACATGATTGATGTGTGTGGGCTTTGTGACCTCGGATACAAGGGTAGAAGTTGGACTTTTGAGAAGAGGGTTTCGGGCGGCTCTTACTGCCGTGTGCGGCTTGATCGAGCACTTGCTACAGCTGAGTGGTGTTCACGCTTTCCACTGGCACGTGTTCAACACCTTATTGCTGCAGCGTCTGACCATGATCCCATCATGCTTCGTTGGGTCCAGGAGACGGAGCGTGACAGGAGGAAGATGTAGCACCTGGTTTTCCAAAGAAGACCAAGCACAATGCTTTATTATAAAGGAACATATTTACAATAAAACTTACATATATATCGAGTACAACGGACATTATTCCTAATCCTAGACTTCGGGTCGCCATACTCCACAGGGACGGTTGACTGGGGGAGCACTCCGCCTAGTACTCGCATAACTCCTTTGGAAAACGACCACGCTTCCGCTACGCCACTTTGATCCACCATCTAGTACCCATCCGGGATTTTTATTGGTGACAACAACAAGCGTCGGCTCACCATGCTCGGCAAGTATAACATGAGGGGATGCAAGGCTCAAAAGGCTAGACACGGTTATACCGGTAAGCATTTTTAGTTGGCCATATTTTATTTATTAAGCCTATATTGCTAGGTTATGCTTAGGGCTCCTCCCAAGTTAAAGTAATTAATTATCATCAAGATTTACCATCTCCCAAACCATCCATAGAACCATCTATCTCGAAAAGGATCCAGGGCCGTGTCCGTGAGCACGGCCGATATATCGCTTTGATCAAACTCTGCGCAGAGGTGTACACTTTCACCTTGAGTCGTGATTCCCCTTTGCCCGAGGTAGCTAATCTCTTGACTCACTTCCAAGGTAAGTCGGCGGGTCTCACTACGAAGCCTTTCACTAATTACCCTAACCGGTTAGTAGCCGCGAGGTTTCGGCGTCTAGGCGAATGGAGGCCCCCTTCAAGACTGGCACACCTTGACCGCAGGCCAGCACATCTTGACAGGCAAGAAGCCATTCGCAACCTAGTCCCCTCTGCGCCGAATGAATTCGGTAACTACTAACAAGCTAGAGAAAACTAGCTATACAACTAAGATCGTGCCCACTTTGATTCTCAAGGCCGTACGGATGTCCCGGGTTGTCGCTTTAAGATTAAGTCCTTACGAGAGGCGTACTAGAGCACCCAACAAGGCCCAATGCTCTAGCCCCCGCCGACCATGCTGCTCAAAAGCACCATCTTAACCGTTGATTCCATAAGCCATTAATCATGATTAACATTATTATATTTGGTGAAAGCAAGGCTAAGCAAAACTAACCATATGCATAAACCCAAGGTAAACAAGGAACATGGCATACAAGTTCTAGGTAAAGTCCTTAGCATCATATTAGACACATGCATATGAATGTGATTATAAGGTTATTAGGTAATCAAGGAAACTCATGTTACACTTGCCTTTGATAGGGATGTCATCCAACTTTCCAATCTTCCTGGATCACCCTCGCATAGCTCCTTCTAACGATAGCAAACAACTGGCACAAGCATCTGAAGACAAACCTAGAAACAATACACCAAGCATTACAAAAACAAGCTATAAAGATTCCTAACGTATGAGTCTATCGCGTGAGCGCAAAAACACCTAAAATGGGTTTTGGTGAGCTTTTGAAGCTTTAGGGGTTAAATCATAAAATTTATAGTTTTAAATAACTAAATATTTGGAATAATAAACATGAAGCAACAAGGAATTATATGATGGGATATCAAGTGCTAGCAACAAGGATGACATCGATGGTGGAGAATGGAAAGAATGAGCTAGATGGGTATTTATATGAATATTGGAATTATATCTTGGAAGAAAAGGTGCTCTGAACTTGCCCGAGGCTAGCACCCTGGTGGCCTTGGTTTTATGAAGCAAATCATGCATGGACGACGTAAGGATTGCCATGGGATCTTCTTAATAAATAGTGGATTATCAATGGAGCTCGGCTAGATATATTTTTGTGCTAGATGAATATATGTATAGAATGTGAGAACGGTTGGAGAGCTAGATAACAAGGAACGGTTGAACTACGATGTACAGAGTACGTGGCTAAGTTATGAATAGCTAGACAGATCGATGATTCTCACCATGCCGGTGGTCGACAGTTCGAGCAAGCCATAATGACATAGAGATGCTGGTGTATGAAAAGACCATGAGTTAGATTGCCTAAGTGATATTTATAGGAATACCGGAGTTATATTTATGAAGTAAAAGAATATGTGTATATATGAATCAACACGACGAAATGACATCATCAAGGATGATTGCTGCTGAACGTGGCTGGTTTACTACTAGCTTGTGTATACGTAGGTATATATGCATGAACCAGAAAAGCTTTAACGAGCTGTACAGCAAGACAGAGATCTTCTCACCGACGAGTGATGGTTGACAACAGCAGGTAAGCCAAAGGTTTGTGAGCCACGATGAAGAAGACGTGCAGCTCGATAACGACGAGAAGGCCACCACCAACCGTAGCTGCATTCGGGATGACGACTTTGCGAGAGACGTCGAGAAGAAGATGACTCGGCGCACGGCAGCGTTGCGCCGCGAGGGTAGGAGGTGCCCGGCGATGAAGGGCGACCGAACGGTGAGGTCGAGGACTACGGCGAGTACGGATTGGCCTCCTTGCGGCGCTGATGCGATCCATGAAACAAGTGCGTCGGTTGCGGAGAGAGTGGCCGTGGTGTTCACCGATAAGGAGGAAAGCGGTGCTCTCATCAATGAGATCGATGGCGGCGGCTCGAGCTGTAGCTTGCGGTGGTGCTGTGCAGTGCGGGAGATCGAAGGGGCGAGGAGCAGCTTGCTGGGTGGATGAGGGTGTTCGCCATTTGCTTGTCCATATATAGAACCGAAGAGGGAGTCAAGGGGCCGGGCGGTGGAGCTATTGCTGCAGAAGAGCAGGAGGCGGCCGGTGGAGAGATGAAGAAATGATGCCTGGCAAAGAACGTAGGTGATCTCCTTATTATATAGGCACGGGCAAGGTAGCTGAGGGGTTGTTCAGGTGGTGGCACCGAAGGCTTGTTACTGCGGTTAGCAATCGCTGCTCTGGTGGTGAAATAAACATTGCGGCTTTGAATTATGACCACTGAAGATGACGCTAGTAACTGACGATGGATATTGATAGCAAGGAGATAGTGGTAACTGGTTGTACTTGAACAGGCGCCGGTGAATTGTTACATGTATGCATGAGCAGGGACATGGCGCTTGGGAAGGATGAAAACCTGAACTGGCCACGCATGCTTGATAAATATACATAAAGGAAATATATATGTATATGTGACAAAAAAGGAGAGGAAATGGGTTTTGCAATAAACACGATGGCTATTTGTTCAAGGATAATTATGATACGTGGAGACAACATGATGGGTAATCTCATGAGATAAAAATAAACAAACTTTTATTAAACAAAACTATATTTTATTTTGGAAATAGAATAAAACCTTTCCGTAGCTTGACCTCGATTTTCATAAATCATTTTCCATACAATAAATTGATGCTTGCTGAATGCAACAAACATATTAAATTAAAATCCAAATAGTTAAGAAAATCATATTTTCACTATTTAAATTTTGAATAACATAATTAAATCTTGGCAAATTTTACTAAATTCATAAATGTATTTATTTTATTTAGTGTTTTTGGGAAATTTTGGGGTGTGAGATGAGACAATAGACTTTCAGATATGAAACAATGTGGGAATCTCATGAGAATTTCTCTACAATGCTTGCTAACTCTTGGACTTCATACTTTACATGAGTTGCAACTCAAGATTAACTCAGTGTCATCCGAGTTGAGTGCATGGGACAAGAACACTTTTGGCAATGTTCGTCAGGAGCTGAAGCGTTTAAACCTGGAACTAGACCGCCTCAAATCGGACCCGGGGCGGGGCACTGGACCATCACACGCCGAGCTTAAGGTGGTGGAGAAAATTATGGAGCTTAATCACAGGGAGGAGATTATGTGGCGGCAGCGCTCCAGGATTACATGGTTGGCGGCCGGTGACAAAAATACAAAATTTTTTCACATGAGAGCTAGTCAAAGGAGGAAAAGGAATCTCATCTCTAAGCTGAAAAAACCAGATGGCCATTTTACTGAAGATGAGGGTGAGATGGGGGTTCTGACGTCAAATTTCTATAAGGAGTTGTACCGATCAGAAGGAACTTTAGAGATGGAACGAGTCCTGGATACTGTTCCAGTCAAAGTCACAGCGGCTATGAATGAGAAGCTGATGGTGCCGTTTGTGCAAGAAGAAGTTAAGACTGCATTGTTCCAAATGTTTCCGACAAAAGCGCCAGGGCCAGATGGATTACCAGCACATTTTTTCCAGCGTCATTGGGAGCTTTGTGGGAAAGAAGTAACTACAGTTGTCCTACGGATGCTGAGAGAGAAGATGACCCAACAACTATTAACAACACTTGTGTTGTGCTAATTCCCAAAGTGGAAAGTCCAGAGGAACTGGGTCAGTTCAGGCCGATCAGCCTGTGTAATGTTATTTACAAGATTGCGTCGAAAGTCATGGCAAACAGAATGAAGCGAGTGCTTCCAGAAATTATCTCGGAAGAACAATCAGCGTTTGTTCCAGGACGGTTGATCACTGATAATATAATTACAGCCTACGAGTAGAATGGGAGATATTGCGCTCTAAAGCTGGACATGAGGAAGGCCTATGATAGAGTAGAATGGGATTATCTTAAAGCTATTATGATCAAACTCGGCTTCCATCAGATGTGGGTTAACATGATTATGAGATTGGTTACCACAGTATCGTTCTCAGTCTTGCTTAATGGTCAACGGCTTGAGAATTTTTGTCCATCGAGAGGGATCCGCCAGGGGGATCCAATCTCACCCTATTTGTTTTTATTAGCAGCAGAGGGCCTCTCGTGCCTCTTGAAATCACGAATTCAGTCATCGAACCTCAGTGGAATATTAGTGGCTGCATCGGCTCCGATGGTTAGTCACTTACTCTTTGCAGATGATAGCCTGCTGTTTTTCAAGGCGAATAGGGAGAGTGCGGATGAGGTGATGGATGTGTTACACATCTACTGCCAAGGCTCAGGACAACGGGTAAATATGGACAAATCATCAATACACTTTGCTAAAGGTGTCAGTGGGAACATCCGCGAGGAGATTATGGATTGTCTAGATGTCCATAATGAAGCTCTCAGCGAGAAGTATCTGGGTATGCCTACGGATGTTGGTTCAGCAACCAATGGGGCTTTTAAGTACCTGAAGGATAGGATGTGGAAGAAAGTGGAGGGCTGGCTGGAGCAGATGCTATCAGCTGGCGGCAAGGAAGTTTTGATCAAGGCTGTAGCGCAAGCTGTGCCAACTTTTTCCATGTCATGTTTCAGGTTACCTCGGGGATTATGTCAACATTTCGATAGCCTACTCCGAAGCTTCTGGTGGGGAAGCAAGGATGGCAAGAGGAAGACATGTTGGGTGGCATGGGAGGAGATGACCAAACCCAAACATATGGGAGGTTTGGGCTTTAGAGACATTGAGCTTTTCAATCTTGCCTTGTTAGCTAGGCAAGCATGGCGTATCTTACAGGAACCATCTTCACTCAGTGCGAGAATACTAAAGGCGGTTTATTTTCCTGAGGAAGATTTCTTGGAGGCAGCATTGGGACCCTCGCCGTCAAGAGTCTGGCGGGCCATGGTCGATGGTAAGGAGGTGCTCAAGCAAGGCCTAATCCAAAGAATTGGCACTGGGGAAGATACTCATATATGGAACATGAATTGGTTACCAAGGGACGGCCTGCTGCGGCCGGTTAGATGTGCAAGCAATGAGCCGCCAGTAAGAGTTTGCGAACTTATTGATCCCACATCTACATCATGGGACATACAGGCGCTACAAAGCCATTTCATTCCTATGGATCGGGAATTGATCCTCAGTATACCCCTGACGACTCGGAGGCAAAGGGATTTTTGGGCCTGGCACTATGAAAATATCAGGTTCCTTCACCGTGCGATCAGCTTACCGGATGTTGATCAATAACAGGGAACGAAGGATGGATTGGATAGAACATAATGCGGGAAAGTCAGATTTTGCAGCAAACCAACGAGACTGGGCAAACATATGGAAGATCAAGGTTCCATCTAAAGTCCAGAACTTCCTCTGGAGGCTAGCTAAGCAATCTATTCCAACGGGTGATGTCAGATATCACAGACACATGGCTCAAGATTTTAGATGTTCGATTTGTGGCACTCAGGATTCTTGGAGGCATGCTCTGTTGGAATGCAACATGGCACAGTGTGTTTGGGCACTACAACGGGACGAGCTTTTGGAGTTCATCAGCCGAGCTCAACATGGTGATGCTCGGTCTTGGCTTCATGAAGCTATAGAAGTGCTTCAGCATGACGATCTAATTCGTTTGGTTGTCACGATGTGGTCGATCTGGTATGTGAGGAGGAAGGCTGTGCTTGAAAATATATTTCAAAGTCCCCTATCGACTCACAGCTTCATAGAAAGCTTCATTGCAGACTTGGAGTCTGCCGTGCCACCGATGAAAGAGAAATTGGGAGAACCGGACTGGGGAGGTGCACGAGCTCCTATTCATCAATGGATACCACCACCAGCTGGAATGCTCAAGATAAACGTGGATGCGGCATTATCGAAGAACTCGTCGATTGCAGCAATGGCGGCAGTGGCGAGGGACGACTCGGGCAGGTTTCAAGGGGCGTCAGTGATAGTGATGGAAGGGGTTAATGACCCAGAAACTGCCGAAGTGTTGGCATGCCGAGAAGGGGTGGCACTAGCAGACGACCTCGCCAATCAGCGGGTCCGGTTTGCCACAGACTGCATGAATGTCGTGAGAAATATGAGGGGTTCTGACATGGGTGTATATGGCCACATAATCAAAGAGATCAAAGCTGGAATGTCTCGTTTCGCGAAGGCAGAACTCGTTCATGAAAAAAGGGCTTCAAATGTTGACGCTCATTGTCTAGCTAGAAGCTCAATTTATGAAGCACTAGGGAGACATGTGTGGTTTTTATCTCCTCCAGATGGAGTTTGTACCAATTATTGTAACACTTGAGTAATTTTGGTACGCCCTCAAAAAAAAAAACTTGTTGTGAACAGTCACCATGGATACTCATTTCTTTGATTTGATTCTCTCGTTCGATTGCTTATTATACTACTTCATTCAATTAATCTGCTCCGGAATATGTCAGGTTGCTGCGTCGCTTTCACAGATTCTAACAAATGCGTAACTAGCAAGTCAAAATTAATTTTAACAATTTCCTAAAAAAAGTTAATTTTAACAAACAAATAATTCTTCTTCTTGAAAAAAAACTAATAACAAATCTAAAAAAAGATAATATTGGCAGGCCCGTATGTATTTTGGGAGCAGCCCATGTAGTGTACGCTGGCAGGCCCGCATACGGAATACGAGTACATCAGGACCACGACCGCAAAATACTCCGAGAAAGCGCTGACATCAGCCCTAGCCGTGCTCCCGACCCGTCCCGACTCCGCAGCAGCCACGAACAAAGCCTCGGCAGCCGTTGGATCGTGCGCCACGTCACCGATCCGCGTGCCTGTTCTTGTCACGGACGGCCAGGATCGTCTGGAGCCCATCTGCCGAAACCCAGTCTGTTCGTCCCCGCCGCTTACAAATTCGCCTGCAATTTTCCTACACCAAGCACCAACCCAATCAGATCGAGATGAAGCCGGCAGTGGAGGTTGAGGCGGACGAGCGGGCGGCGGAGATTGCTCGGAAGAAGGCAGCGGCCGCCAAGAAAGCGGCGGAGGAGGTTGAGGTGGAGGAGGTGGTGGATGGGGAGGAGGAAGATGGTGAGGAGGCGGTTGATGGGGAGGACGACGGTGACGAGGACGACGATGGGGAAGGCGGAGAGGAGGATGACGAGGAGGAGGTGGAGGGGGAGGAGAAGGAGGCAGCAGGGGTTGTAGAGATCTCTGACGAAGACGACGACGACGACGACGACGACGGGGAGGCAGACGACGACGACGGGGACGACGACGACGATGACGACGACGACGACGACGAGGAAGAGGTCGACGGCGAAGACGAGCCGGAGGTATAATAATTTCTTAATAATCTTCTTCTCGTAAAATTATCGGTGGTAGTATTTTAGTCTTGTTCTGTGCTGCTAGATCTGTGTGTTCTGCTGTGTCTGAAGAAATTTCTTCCCAGATAAAATAGATCTGTCTAGTTTTTGTATGTCTCCTCTCAAGGAAGTCGCCGTTAGATTTTCCTTGTGCTTTTTGGAGATGATGATTCTTATCAGAGGCTGTTTCTGAGGCGAGCCAAGAGCTCTTCCAGTGCTGCAAAAAAACTGATTTGCCGTTCTGATCCAAAGCACATGTTGGCTAATTGTTCATGGAGCGATTTGTGCATCCTAGAACCTTTTTTTTATATATATATTATCTCTATTATTGTTTACTTTTGGTAAATCTACACAACTGAAAATTATCAATAAGGTTTTCTTGCAGCTTGTCTGCTTTTAGAGATGATGATCCATATCAGAGGCTGTTACTCAGGATGAGCCAAGAGCTCTCCCGGTGCTGGAAAAACACTGATTTGCCGTTCTGATCTAAAGCACTTGCTCTGGTTTCTTAACTTGTTGGCTTGAATTCCTGGTCAAATGCAAAAAGGTTGTTATCCAATGCTTAAGAATATGTGCTCAAAGAGTTTGGCATCTTATCTTATCCTAGACGCTTTAGTTGGGAAATGACGAGAACCTATTCCACTGAGGGTAGATAATTGTTATCCACCTCTTGATTATACCTTGCACGTCAGTCTGATCCCATGCCAGATCTTTCTCTTTTCTTTGTTGGATCTTGTGGTTTTCTTTGGTTGGTTCATCTTGGGGCTGTATTTGGGAAGTGACGAACAAGTTATTTCAGATATCCTTTTATGGATTTATGTGTCTACTGATATGTTGAAAATTTGCACGTCAGTCTGATCCCATAAACTTACTGACTGGTCCTTTTTGGATCTGATTTGATTGAACTGGCTTTATGGAAGGAAAGGGCGCTTACACTGGTTGTTGGAATTTTAATTTTGCAGGAGGAGCTGGGAACAGAGTATCTGGTTCGGCCCCTTGGCCGAGCTGAAGATGAAGAGCACTCAAGTGACTTTGAACCGGAAGAAAATGGTGATGGTGCAGAGGATGAGGAGATTGACGAAGAGGAAGATGATGCGGATGATGGTGAGGATTCTGTGAAGGCACATTCCTCTGTTAAGAGGAAGAGGTCAGGAGATGATGAAGACGACGACGGGGATGATGATGGCGACGATGACGACGATGGGAAGCCACCATCAAAGCGATAGTTGTACCCGGATGGCCGGATCTGTCATCTTCTCGCGAGTGCTAAGAAAGAAAATAGACAAAAGGATCCTCTGCAGAAGTTGAAGGTGTTCGGGTCGTTAGCTTATTTAGGTTTGTAGTTGCTGAAACCTGGATAGTCGTGTCCTTTGTGGTAGGTAGTGCATACTGCTGATGTTGGTTAGCAGCCAGCCCAGCCTCCAAGAACTGATTTGGAAACAACTTGAGGCTTGGTCTAAAGCTTGTGTAGCGTCTAATTTAGGTCTGTGGATGATGCTTTGTTCCGAATCCTGTCATGATAAAAGGTTTTTCTTGTACTGGAAATCTCTTGTGTTGCTTCTGTTTCTGCTGCTGGGCAAACTATTTTGCTCGTTGCCCCATTTGAAAACATAAAAACCGAGAGAATAGTCATGGAAAATTCATGTAGATGAAGTAGTGCTAAGCAGCTGCAATATGTAGTTTTAGTTGCATGATTAAAAATGAAGTTACTATATATTTTGCAATATGTAGTTTTATTAGTTGCATGATTAAAAATGAAGTTACTATATATTTTTCATCGTATAGATGCTCCACGCTAGCTAGTAAGATGGTTTCCTATTATTTAAAACGGTATTTCTAAACTTCTTCCTGCAGATTTCTAAAAAAGGCTTGGTTGAATGTGAAAAGTATATCATGAAAGGATCATGTAGCAAGCCAGCTGAGGCCCCGAAGCATATTCAGAAACTTCTGTAACTGCAAATTTGACCTCACCATTAAAATAGAAGAAAACCCTGTTGGGAATTGGATACCTTTATTCAGAAAACGGGAATATATATTACATATACTTCTTAAAGTTTACATTCCACATCTCACAAATTATTTCAACAAATCTCAAGGTTTGGTTTTTTTTGAGCCGAATCTCAAAGTTTGATATGGCGAGCAGATGCAGCGACACCAAAGAGGTGATCCATTTTGTTTAGAAAAAACAAGTTGAAAAATAAAAACTAATAAATCAGCTAAACAGTTTTGGTAACTGCCGCGGCGGCCCAGATCCAGCGAGACGTGTGGTGTGCACGGTGCTTGCTTGGACTAGGCCACTTGGGCGCAATGGCCATGGCATGCATGGCGCCCGCCTCGCCTGGCCAAGCATTCTGATCGAGATAGGGAATTGATTGATCGATCGACAATGGCGGCGCGCCTCCTGCTCATCGGCATCCTCTGCTCCGTCGTCGTCAGTATTGCCTCCTCCGCCACCGCCAGCAAGAACCAGAACAACAGCCTGCCACTGCGAGACGACCCCTGCGCCGGGCGCCGCATCCACATCCGGCGGCTCCCCGCGCGCTTCAACACGGAGCTCCTCCTCTACTGCGCCACGGCGTTCCCGCTGGCGGACGGAGACCCATCAAAGTCAGTCCCGGCGTGCTCGTCGCTGGCCAACCACGGGCTTGGCCCGCGCACCCACAACGCCAGCCGCTCCTGGTACCGCACCGACGGCCGGCTGCTGGAGCCCCTGTTCCACCGCCGCCTCCTGGAGCACGACTGCCTGGTGGCCCGCCCCGCCCAGGCCGACGCCGTGTTCGTCCCCTACTACGCGGCGCTGGACGCGCTGCCGTACGTCCTCCACCCGGACCTCCTCAACTCCTCCGCGCTCCACGGCCTGCCGCTCGCGCGCTTCCTGGCGCGCCACCAGCCCCGGGTCCTGGCGCGCCGCCACGGCCACGACCACTTCTTCGTCCTCGCCGGCACCGCCTGGGACTACTCGCAGGAGCACGACGCCGACCCCCGGCTGTACGGCTCCACGTCGCTGCTCCGCCTCCCCGAGCTCGCCAACTTCACCGTGCTCACGCTCGAGTCGCGCGCCTGGCCATGGCAGGAGCACGCCATCCCGCACCCGACCTCCTTCCACCCGTCCTCGCTGCCGCGCCTCCGCTCCTGGATCGCCCGCGCGCGCCGATCCCGACGCACCGCGCTCATGCTCTACGCCGGCGGCGTCTCCAGGCCGTCCAGGCCCAACATCCGGGGCGCCATCCTCGCCGAGTGCGCCAACCGCACCACGGCGTCTGATTCTGTGTGCGACGTCGTCGACTGCGCCGCCGCCGCGTGCGCGCTCAACCCCGTGGCGTACATGCGCCCCATGCTCAGGGCAAACTTCTGCCTGCAGCCGCCCGGGGACTCGCCGTCCCGCCGCTCCACGTTCGATGCCATCGTCGCCGGCTGCATCCCGGTCTTCTTCGAGCAAGCCGCCGCCAGGATCCACTACGGCTGGCACCTGCCCCGCGGGGACTACGACCAGTTCTCCGTCACCATACCCAAGGAGTCGGTGGTCATGGGGGACGTCAGGATCGCCGACGTGCTGGCGGCGGTGCCCGAGGACAAGGTCGCCAGGATGCGGGAGCGCGTGCTGGAGATGGCGCCCAGGGTGTTGTACCGGCGGCACGGGAGCGCCGCGGGCCTGAGGGAGACCACCAAGGACGCCATCGACCTCGCCGTGGAGGGCGTCCTCAGGAGGATACGGAGGCGGGTGAAAGCGCTGGAGAGCGGACACCCGGACGCCATCTACGAGCTGGAGGACGACAATGACGATTAGGATTTAGGACGGACATACTAGTGCAGAGTGCTAGTGCTCATTTGAGTTGAGCCACGCACATTCTGAGTGCAACCTTCAACATTCAACTACCTCGATTCTTCTTCTTCTTGTAATAATAGAGAACAAAGATTTGATTTTAATGTCAACTCCAACAAAGGCAGGCAACAAAGCTAGACAGGATTGTGACTCTGAAATTAAATTTGAATGCGCCAACACATTAGTACATTACATGCTGAAGACGGCTACGACGACGACGTTGATGATCTCTGCGTCACAGATACTACAAGGTAACAGGTGCCTGATCGAATCGAAGAGGAGGATAAAGGCATCGTGAATGAGGGATGAATCTCAAAACCTTGTAGTTTCGGAAGTGCAGCTAGACTCCTCTTTGTGATATCAATCAGGACAGGGACTGGTGCTTGGAATGATGGTAATGCACTCAGAGAGACAGGGGCGTATAGTTGGACGAAATGTTTGTCTCAACTGTATTTTTCCGGGAAGCTGTAATAACGGAAATGTTCACTTCAGATGTTTATCGCGATTTATTATGTAGGAGTTAAAATCTAGCCTTGAAAACCAGTCATCTGCTGCACCAGTGGTCTAGTGGTAGAATAGTACCCTGCCACGGTACAGACCCGGGTTCGATTCCCGGCTGGTGCACATGCTTGTTTGATTTTTGCCCATACATACCTTAGCCTGTAATAGTTACAGTACGCAAATAATGATAGTGGACTCAACAGTTTAATTTACCGCCCTCCAATGTCATTTTGTTCTCATTTTTTAAATTATTAAAATACATTCTTCTTATTTTACAATGCTAAGTTCTGCAAGGAAACAAGCTGAAGTACCTTTCACAGTATACATCATTGTCTTTCATTTTAAACCATTTTTTCCCTGCCCTCAAATGTCAAATTAAAAAATGTGACATCTTAATTATCCTCGGTGTTTTAATTGGGTAAAGTATTGAGTCCACAATTCATCCAAACATTCGTCTGCTACTGAATAACTTTTATTCCTAGAGTCACAAAGCTGGTAACAAGCTCAGGTACCTTTCACGGTTTACATCCTTGCCTTTCATTTTAAATAAATCTTTTCCTTCTCGGGTGATAGATCCCTGCTTATATATAGTAGGAGGTATATGCAAATGGAAGCAATAATTGTTTGTTCTGCTTCCAAATTCCAATTACGAGTATTTGTGAATTGTTTGTTGTGCTTCCAAATTGCAATTACAAGAAATGCTAATTACGAGTATTTTTTTCAAGTCTGAATTGTTTGCTCTGCTTCCAAATTCCAATTACAAGCAAGAAAAAGAAATGCTAATCCTAATTACGAGTATACTATATATTTGTTGAAGTCTCGGTACGCTTGTTGGAGCAAATGTTGATCGTCCCACTCGTCTCGGTATGTCTCCGGGCACTCCAATTTCTTGCTCCTGGTGGCGTCGAACATGTCCTTCCTCCACTCCTCCACTCTGCCGGCGTGGCCGCCGCACTGCTCCGCCAGCCAGTCGTCGTACTCGAACTGGTTGTGCTTCATGCAGTGCGTGTACCTGACGGGCCATCCCACGGCCTCCAGCTCCGCGTACAGCGCCCTCACGTCTTCCATCATCTCCTCCTCCGACGGGAGCCGGATCCGGCCCGACAGAGCGCCGGCGACCCAGCTTGCCTGCAGCTGGAACATCGGGAACGGGATTACCTTGAAGGGCAGGCCGACGAAGGCGAGGTGGGGAGCCAGCCGAGGCACGAACACGTGCTTGTACAGCGGGTGGATGCGGTTGTCATCCACGGACACGACGGCGGCATCAGTATCAGTATCAGAGCCCCGGGGGTGGAAGTGGAAGAGGAACGGGAAGCTGTACTTGTATCCGGTGCAGTGCATGACGACGTCCGCTCTGACGGAGCTGCCGTCTCGGAACACGACGGTGGTGCCGTCCGCGTCGGCGCGCTCCACCATGGAGCGGAGCCAGAGGTTGCAGTAGCCGGGGAGCCTCTTGCAGGTGTCGACGGGGGCCGATCTGTCGGCCATGTGCACCTCCCTGGCCACGCCGGCGATTTCCCTGGAGATGTCGGCGCCGCTGTTGCTGGCGCCGACGATGACCACCACCTGGTCCGCGAACGGGCCCGGCACGCGGTAGCTGTGGCTGTGCATCTGCTTGCCCGGCGGCCAGGCGTCCAGGCCGGGGATGTCGGCGGCGGTTCGCGGCTCCGTGTAGTGGCCGTTGCACACCACGACGGCATCGAACACCTCCTCCTGCTCCTGATCCGCCTCGTCGTCGGCTGCGTTCCGGCGCGAACTCACCCTCCAGCTGCTGATGCTGTCGTTGCGGCTAACGGCGAGCACCTCCGTGCGGAGGCGGACTAGGTGGTCAAGGTGGAAGTGGCGCGCGAAGGCCTGGATGTAGCGCAGCACCTCCTGGTGGCTCGGGAACCTGCGCGCGTCGACGGAGTCCTGGACGGCGGCGAAGGGAAAGTCGAGGAAGCCCATCATCTCGCGTGGCAGGTTGGTGCGCAGGGACGCGTACATGCTGCTGCTGCTGGAGCTGGAGTGCTGCTGGCGGTCGTCGTACTCGTACAGCCAGGTGCCCCCGACAGCGTGGGCGCGCTCGAACACGACGGGCGCGTGGCCCTCGCGCCGCAGCTCGCGCGCGGCGGCCAGCCCCGCGGCTCCCGCGCCGATCACGGCGACGTGGAGCGAGCGTGGCGGTGGCATGGCCATGGGGTTGTGTGAGTGCGAATTGTGATTGACGATGGACCCGGCTGCTCACTCAGCAGATGATATGGAAGGTGGGTTGATGCGACCGCCACGCCGGACATGTTGTCTTGTTTGTCCTTTACTTGTTGTCATGTGCTCTCCATTGGTTGGGTGGAGTCTTGACACGATGATGGGGCCGCTCGCTGCTCAGGCCGATACACAAATATTTTTTTATGGGACTACTTTTATTATTTATTTATATTATATAAATGCAGAAAAAAAAAGGTCGCCGAATGAAATTAAACAACGGGAGTGTAAACTTGCACCAAAACAAGCCATTCGCCTACTCCTAATTTGCGACCACAAGGACAAGGACAACCCGATCGACAACATCAACGCTTCCTAAAAGACATGATAATCATGTATAATCATATTATCGTTACATATAGATTATTATGTGCCTTACTACATCCAGTCCAAGTACTGATTTTTGCTTGCAACATCGTCCATCTATGCAGTGGTTCAGCTAAATTAATTCATATATTCCCTTTTAGGGGTGGAGCTATAGTGATGATTCATAAAGCATATATGTGTGTTCTCGGTTTTCCTCGCTACTAGAAATCAGCCCACACTGTTACATGCCTCGCCAGCTTTTCCTGTTCATAGACTAGCCACCAAGGCCCAAAACACTCGCATCTGGTTTCTAGGCCTCTCGCGTGGTCGAGTCCCTCCGAGTGACAGAGCAACAAAACATTTAGTTTGCTTGATGATTCAGTAATTCTCAATAGCGAAGATGGCCAAACAACTAAGACTAACACTAGCAATTAAGGTTGACGCTAGGGTGAGGCGGTGGGTCCATATAGGCGGGAGCCTGGGAGACGGGCGATAGCTACACACTACAATCTTGATGATGCAGCTCGGGTCTAGGGGGGTGACGATGTGCGCCCGCAATGGTGGAGCCAATATTTCAGACTTAGGTATTCCCACTTCCACACAAATCCATAGGTTCAAAATATAATCCATAGTACCATGTTACCGATAATTAAAGTAAAAAAATACAAATAACAAAGTGCTTAGTTAGTCAATTCTAAGATATGCACGAAACAAACTAATGAGTGGTGAAAAGAACTTAAATGATAATGTTGCTTTTGATGATATCTTTGCCACTAACTTGTACAAAGAATTCGCGCTAAGTAAATGTGACCGAGCAATCATTGGAGTATTGATCCTCAATCTTATTTGTCAAGTTTGTTCTTCACATAATTCATAATAGAAAAGACTCTTTCAACACTTGTAGTTGCTACTGGAAACACTGTCACCAATTTGTGAAGCTTGTAAACGACGCCATGTCTTTGATGCTTGTTTGTATATAGGCATCTGACATGGAGACATTCCTAGCAGTTTTAGATGAGGACCTGAGCATGTTTGAATTAAAGAATGTGTTGAGCCTGCGGTCAACGGATGGTGCTGCTCGGTCGTTTTCCACGAACGAGTTGATGACACCACCTTTAGGGCTTTTTCGGTTACTCCAGATTGAATAGGTTCGGATCTCTCTGCACTATTCCACTCCGTAATCCAAATATGTTGTTAGGGACTTTGGTCGTCTCAACAATGCTTCTATGGGCTTGGACATGATTCTTGGTGTTGGGCCAATAACAAGTGTTCTCCCAAACTTGCATGGTGAGTGGTGACTAGACCATGTCGATGGATACCCAAGCACTCGAGCTTGATCTTGTTGAGCTTGATGAAGGGAGGCTTGGAGACTTTGTTTAGTCCTTGAAGCTACAAACATGCCGATAGAATGCGCTGTCGTATGGTTGCCGTCACGCCTTCCCAACCTCAAGCACAACCCGTCTTGTCTTCAGTGCCGGCCCTGAGTTTTTAGAGGCCCGGGGCGAAACAAAAAAATGGGGCCCTCATATACACGTGAACAACAAAATTTTATGTATAAACACTTAGGAGTATACGTCATTTAAATGCAAATTGGTTGTAAAATACTTTGTTATTCATTGCTTCACTATAAATAGCAATTTTAGAAAAGGGAAATTATTTTTTTAAGTTGCATAGAAATGAAGTTTTGAACTTGTTGCTTTATCCTAATTGTGTATCAAATTTACCAAACTTTGAAGCTCTAGATCTCCCTAACCGTTGATAATTTGATCTCGCCTTTGAACCAAACTGGTAGAGCTATATACGAAGAACAAATTTGATTAAAGTCAATTAAGATTTTTACATACAAAATTGAAAGCAATTTTGGAAAGAAACAAAGGTACTCCATCATTACACTTCAGTTCAGTTCAGCCCTGGATGCTTGTTTCAGCAGCTAACGAGTCACAGGGTCAAGTCACTAAAGGAAGGGTGCGAAGCGGGAGTGGGACCTGGCACAACTGACGAGTTCAACACCGGCTGCCTGCACAGCTCACGAATGCCAATCTCTAACTCTTCCCGACTACTCTACTCCGTACGTAGGCTGCCATGGGCCTTACCGAGCCAACCGATTCCTATACCTATACGTGTATATTCCAAAGGCCCAGGGCGGCCGCCCCGGTTGCCCACCCTCAGGGCCGGCACTGCTTGTCTTGATGATGAGTAGTTGATCCCCCATAGAAGTGGAAGGGTCGTGGTGGATTCTGAGTCGAACAAGGAAGAATTCCAAAAGTTCAAGTAGGTGTTCAAGTCGATACAAATGTTGCTTATATTTTTTTTCTATAAATCTAGTTAAATTTTAAGAAAACATTGTGCAAAGGGGGTGTGGAAGCAATATAGTGAAAGATGCCCTTAAATGATCTGTATCCGAAGAAATTAAATTTGGGTGGTCATGCTGTCATTGTCTTAAATGATCTGTATCCGAAGAAATTAAATTTGGGTGGTCATGCTGTCATTGTTTGGGTGTGTGTGATTGATGACGGCTGTAGGAGGATTGAGAGTGAGTGACACGACGGGTGACTGCCGGCCGGTTTGTTACATGCATCATGGTTGGTCGCGCGCTGCTGCGCCTGCGCGTGAATATCACATGGGCAAACGTGCGGATCTATCTATCATCGTCACGAAAATAGTGTAGGTTTGCCTAATTGCATTCCGTTCCATTCCTCGTCCGATCCCATCCTATGCCTATATGCTTTGGTACTACGTTGTTTTCGGCAGCAGTGCCGGTGCACTGCATGTGCAGACGCGCACACCACCAATCGATCACGTACATACTCCAACCTACACAAGCATATACTGCAACGCGTTGCCGGACCCCCACACGTGTGGCCTGGCCATGCACGATAGATCATCATCCATCGCAGAATATTTTGACCGACGATCAGACGGCGGCGACCATCAAGACACAGTGGAGTGGAGTGGGCGCCAGCAGGCAGCAGGCAGCAGGCCGGTACCCGGGAGGGCTTCTTCTCCATCAACAGATTACTGAGGACAATGATGTGGACTTCTAGTCTCCTATATAAACTGAGGACAGGAGAAGGAGAGCAATGCGAGCGAGGAATTGCATGCGATCATCCATGGCTTTTTAATGGAATCCAAACAGATTACTGCTACTGCTACTAGTGAGAAATGCGCAATGCGGGCGAGGGATTCTCACCCGCTGTGCTGCCTACCCGGCCCCACCGACGACGCTGGGTCCCCTCCGCCTCCGCTTGCCCCTCCGCCGCCGTCCGTGGCCGGCCTGCTCTACAAGTGGACCAACATCGGCAAGGGCTGGCGCCCACGCTGGTTCGCCATCCATGGCGCCGTCCTCGCCTACTCCAAGATCCCACAGTCGCCCTCCTCCTCCGACTCCGAAGCCGCCGCTGCCACACGGATCATTGGGCCCGCCCGTTGCGGCCAGGACCGCCCCGTCGGCTTCGTGCACCTCAAGGTTATCGTCTTGTCGTCTGCTACCTATATAATAGGATTGGATTGGGTTGAATGGGGACAGAGATATATAGCATTACATACTTCGAATTAAATCGCAATGTCAATGTCTTCTCATCACCTTTTTTTTAAAAAAAAAAAATCCCCAGATCTCCTCATTCCGTGAAACCAAGTCAGATGACAGGCGCTTCTACATAATTACTCCAACCAAGACTCTGCAGCTCAGAACAGATTCTGCTAATGAACGAGTGGCTTGGATTCAAGCCCTTGTTTCTGCCCGAGCTCAATCTTGCCCAGCTGGGGGTTTATTCTGTAACCAGAATGATGCATCATTTTCTACGGAGAGGCTTAGAAATCGCATGCATCAACAAGGCCTTGGTGGGGACATAATTAAAGACTGTGAACAGATTGTCCATTTGGAATTCTCACGCTATCACACGCAGATGAAACAACGCTGTGAAGAATATATAAGCTTTATCACCAGTCTTCCACAGCAGCTTGAGGTAATGTTCTCGCAGTATATATATTTCCATTAATTAGTATATTAGTAAAGTCATGCTAACGCTACCCTACTATTTTCAGTTCCGACCAACTTTTTGATTAATCCTGCTCTCCGGAGGCATTTGATGCCCAGTTTAGCCCTTTAAAATTTTTAAAGTCTGATGATTCTGCTTGTAGTGTGTACCCTCAATGTCTTGACTGTTGCAATTCCTTTTCGTTGTTTCATGATGATATTACTGTGTTTTTCAGGCACTTAATGTAGATGATAATGTTACTATGATTGAGCTCCACTCGCACTTGATGAAACCTGAATATTCCACCTCTGGACAGGGAAAATGTAGTGGTACTTGACTTTTGAAATCCTTCTCTTTCACCTGTTGTTTACGCTTGCATTATTATTCTAACATAGTCGTCAAAACACACATATTTTAACACGTTTGCTGTTAATTTGACATCAGAGAGCAGCAATACAGAGTCTTCTGATGATGTTGGACAACAGGAGTTGGATGAACTTTTGGATGACGATGACTATCATTTTTATGATACAAGGCAGAGTTTCAGTGATTCAGCAGCAATTTCTTGCTTGAAGAGGAAAGTTTCAAATTCTGGCAAGGATGCCTTACTGTATGGTGATAAATTTGTGAAACCAAAAGCTGGTATGGGTAACAGTGAGTGCTTGTCGCCGTTTTTCAAGCGTCGCACAAAGTTGCCTGATCCAGTCGAGAAAGAAAAGTGTGTTAGTCTTTGGTCAATGATCAAGGATAATGTCGGAAGAGATCTTACACGAGTATGTCTGCCTGTTTACTTTAACGAACCATTATCATCTCTTCAAAAATGCTTTGAAGACTTGGAATATTCTTATTTGTTGGATCGTGCATATGAATGTGGCCGAAAGGTATCACTCTTGCTACAAACTCCCAGTCAATAATTGATTAGTTGAGATTGTAAGGTTTAGTAAGTAGATTTTACTTGTGAAATAATTTATCAATTATTATGCTTCTGAATTCAGGGGGACAGTTTGATGAGAATTCTTAACGTTGCTGCATTTGCGGTTTCTGGGTATGCTTCCTCGGATGGGCGCCCCTGCAAACCTTTCAATCCGCTGTTAGGGGAAACATATGAAGCTGATTACCCTGAAAATGGAATCCGTTTCTTCTCTGAAAAGGTCTGTTCTTTGTTAAAAAGCCACCCTTTTTTGTTTCTGTTAAACCGTAAGAGCTATGCTTGGTCTACTGACACAAATTATTGGACTGGCAATATTAACTGAGCTATGCTGTGTGACTAGTTTCTAAATGAGTACTTCGGTTGAAAAGAAAAAAAAAAACACATGTCACAGAGCAGTGATTTAATTCAACGAAAAATGCACAGTGGTTCATTGTTTCCTGTCAAGTGATCGTTGCGGTCACATCAATACTGGTTTATGATGCTAGACCTTCAGTACTATAGCTGGAGTTAATTAATTATGATGCTCTATTTCTGGTACCAGGTTAGTCATCATCCAATGGTCATGGCTTGCCATTGTGAAGGAAAAGGCTGGAAATTTTGGGGAGACAGCAATGTAAAGAGCAAGTTCTGGGGACAAACAATCCAGCTGGATCCAGTGGGTGTGTTAACTCTAGAATTTGATGATGGAGAAACTTTCCAATGGAGTAAGGTAAATATCCTTTACTTCATTGTTGTCCTGATGGCGTGACTAGCAGACTGCCAATACCCTCATCCATTTCTAGTCTCGAGAAGTATTGTAGTGCTATCAGTTTTTTCACTGAACTCTTTAGAGAGAGAGAGAGAGAAAAACAAATAACCATTTTTAATCTCCATACCAGGTTAAAACAAAAATTAATAACCTTATCATCGGTAGAGTTTATTGTCATCACCATGGCACGATGAATATAATTGGGAACAGGGGATATTCATGCAAGCTGATGTTCAAACAGCAATCTTTCCTTGAGCGCAACCATCGCCAGGTAAAATGCAGTTCCCATAAGTCTCCATGGGAATCATTTTCATGGATCTTACTAAGATATAGCTGTATGCAAGGTTCAAGGTGAGATTAAGGATGTTGATGGTTTCAAGGTTGCGACCCTAATGGGAAAGTGGGATGAAAGCATGTACTGCTCCATCGCTAACAATGCACCCAGAGTAAACTGCAGTGCATCAGGCCAGAATGCAGACGCGACTCTGTTGTGGGAAAAAAATGAACCTTCAACTAATCCTACTCGCTATAAGCTTTCATCATTTGCAATAACTCTGAACGAGTTGACTCCAGAACTCAAGGTTGGTAGACATGCTGGTGTGCTTGGATCATTATATATCATTTGTTCTTAGAGCCACTTCTGAGGCGTGAAACCGTCAATTAATTGCATAGGAGAGACTTCCACCAACGGATTCAAGACTCAGACCAGATCAGCGACATGTAGAGAACGGGGAGTATGTTAAGGCCGATGCTGAGAAGCTGCGGCTGGAGATGAGGCAACGAATGGTATACATATCTTTCTTCACATTTTTTTTGGGCAGTCATGTTCGTGAAGCATATTATCTCCCAGTTTTTTTTTTAACAAGTTATTTATCAGTTTGTCAAAAGAGAGATAATAAGATTGTGTTTAAATTACACAAATGCCTATCCGCCGACCACTCTGCAACCTCTGAGAAAGCGAATTTGTATGCTCTTATTGGAGTTTCTAATTTGACGATGCTTTGCACCGCAGTCACGGGAGATGCAGGAGGATGGTTGGAAACCAAGATGGTTCCGGAGGGACGACAGCAACGGGACATTCCGCTATGTGGGAGGTTTCTGGGAGGCAAGAGAGCAGGGGAAATGGGATGGATGTCACGATATATTTGGTGAAGTCTCCGACAACAGCCGAAAGCAGCAGACTTCTGAACCCGAACGTTGAGCTGCTCAGATACATGTATAGGAAATCAAGTACTGTATATAGTATAAGTTTTGTCATGAAATGAACGGCAGCGAGAAAATGAAATTAGGTTGCTCCCATCATATCTGGTTTCCCATATCGATCAGGGAGGCTGGGAGTTGTACGTCGTTCTTATTACGGTATGTCATGATATAATTATAAGTGGGTGATTTGGCAACATATATGCATGTTTAAATGGTTGAACATGCAAATTTGCAGATGTTTCATTTCTGCTACATATTATTGATTGAAGTTGCCAATATATATGCACGTATTTCTTTTCTGCTCATGCGGGTACCACCACTACCAGAGAGTGCTGCTCTGTCCGAACTCCAAATTCCACCAAAATTCAAGGTATGGGGTGATTCCGCAAACCAACACACCAAAATTGTCCGTCCGATGGAGTATTCCTACGATACACGCTAATCAGACGTTCAGGCATGGACGAGGACGTCGTCATCATCTTGTGCGATGCCGGCGTCCGCCAGTCGCTTCTCCTTGTAGACGTATCCCCTGGCCACGGCCCCGAAGGCCAGCAGGTTGACGGCGCTGATGGCGGCCAGCAGCCAGTAGAATTTGTGGAGGCTTCCCTGGTCGAGGTCGTCGGTGAGCCAGGGCCTCCGGCCGCCTATGCGGGAGGTTGTGACGTCGTGCACGGCGCTGACGATGGCGGTGCTGAAGAAGAAGCCGAGCGCAAGCGTGCTGAGGAAGAGCCCCGTGCTCATGGTCTTCATGCCCCTGGGGCACTCGCGCAGGAAGAAGTCGAGCTGGCCGACGTAGGTGAATGCCTCCCCGGCGCCGACGAGGGAGAACTGCGGCACGAGCAGGAAGACGGAGGGCGTGGCGCCGGCGAGAGAGGCCGTCCGTCGGGCGCGCTCGGTGAGCGCGGCGGCGACCATGGCGAGCACGGAGAGGAGGAGGCCGACGGAGATGCGCTGCAGCGGGGAGAGGCCGTGCGGGTTTTTGGTGAATCGGCGGGCGAGGGGCACGACGAGGCGGTCGTAGACGGGGACGGTGAGGAGGATGGAGCCGACGAAGAAGACGGTGAGGGAGCCGGCGGGGATGTCGAAGGAGCCGAGGCGGCGGTCCATGGCCTGCGCCTGGGAGACGGAGAAGGTGGTCATCTGGGCGTAGACGGTCCAGAAGGGGATGGTGGTGGCCCACGTCGGCAGCATCCGCAACACCTGCTTCACCTCCTCCACGTCCGTCACCGTGCACGCCGCCCACTTCTTGGACTTGTTCGTCCCGTCCTCCTCCGCCGCCGTCTCCACCTCCACCTCCACGATCGCCGCCTTGTCAAGGAACCTGCAATTGGCATCCGGACAGCAGTGATGTCATCTTCAGCCGCATCATCGATCGAGCCAAAAACGGTATGGTGTGCGTGCTATGGTATGGTATGGTACCCAAAAATAATATTCGCATGCATGCGAACATATTGTATATCGATCTCACCGTCGTCGATCTGGACCAGACCAGCTTGCATTGCTATCTACGTAGTATCTATCTACATCCCATCGATTCATCTATGCAAGAATATGTCAGCAGTGACCCACAAGCAGACACAGAAACGGCGCGCACGATGCATTCCATTGCAATTGCATTTGGTCGTCGTGTCGTTTCCACCAGCAACAGCAGCCCGGCCAGGCAGACAACATATCCTCCACCTCGATCCATATGTTGTTGTGTTGACCATATTATATATGGTACCGGCGGCGGCGATAGACTCTCATTGTGCTTACGTACACGTAGGCACGTGTACAGCACCGTTTAGTTAATTACATTACATACCTGAATTTCTTTGTGCGCGGCATCTTTTGCTTTCCCTGCTTGACGTCCTCACTGGGAGCATCGTCCACGTCGTACAGCATCGCCGGGTCCGACGGCAGCGGCAGCGCGCGCTTCCTCCACGCCGCCGCCGTCACCACCGCCATCTGTGTCAGTGGGGATCCCACCAGCTTCTTGAACCGGTACCTGGGTGTGCCGGCGAGGAAGAGCAGCAGCCCCAGCAGGATGGCGGCGACGCAGGCGCCGTAGCCCCAGCGCCGCCCCAGGTGGTCCTGCACGTACACCAGCACCGTCACCGCCAGCAGCGACCCGATGCTGATGAAGAAGAAGAACCAGCCGAAGAAGCGCGCCATGCTACGCTTCTCGACGCCGTCCGACTCGTCGAACTGGTCGGAGCCGAAGCCGGACACGCTGGACTTGAGACCCCCCGTGCCCAGCGCCGTCAGGTACAGGCCCAGGTACAGCACGCCCAGCTGCGTCCCGCTCGGCTGCACGCAGCTGCTGATGTGGTCCGGGCCGGTGGGGTCCGCGCACGCCGGCGGCCGCAGCCCCGGAGCCGCCGTGGACAAGGTTAGGATGCACATGCCCACGGCCTGGACTGCGGTGAAGATGGCGATGGTGAGGTATCTGCCGAGGTAGGTGTCGGCCGCGAAGCCGCCCAGGAGGCACAGCATGAAGGACGCGCCCAGGAAGTTGGTCACGGCGTTGGCAGACGCGGCGCCGCCCAGGTGCATGGTGTCGATCAGGTACGTCACCAGGTTCACGCCCACGCCCAGCGTCGTCAGACGCTCGTTCAGCTCCACCACCAGGATCATGGCAGCGGAGGACCACCCGCCGGAGGAGCCGCGGACGGCGGGGCGGCCCTTGTAGTCCCACGCGTCGTCCAATATCATCGTCGTCTTGCCGGCCTCCGCCACGGACGTCTGCGGAAGCGCCTCCTCCTGATGATCCGCCATCTCAATCTTTAATTAGGAGTGATCGATCGATCGATCGAGTAGCTGCAGAGTATGTACCACCACCAGCACACAACACAGTTATATACAGCAATAAACTTAACAACTGAGCAGCTCACTGCCAGCAAATTAAAGTCGATTCGATGAACGTAAAATCCAATGTGATGGCCGGCGTGCGATCAGTCCAATGGGATTGGGATTGGGAAGAACCTAACTTTGCCATTTAGCTACGACACGTGGTCTCATATCTCCAAAAAACTTAGGAGATACAAACATCAATTAGTGACGTTTTCATATCTATGACTAATATAAACGCTATTTTCTATATTAAATTACAAGTTTTTTCTTTCCTTTGTTTATTTTTCTGACACAATTAATAGACAGTAGATACTCTATAGTCTCTCAATCTAGCTGTGATAATTTTATCAATTAATTACTTAGTATATCCTTGCTTTTTTTCTTTATCTGTCACATATGTGCATATCCAAGTCGATCTAACTGTATCAAAGATTGTAAGTTTGAATAGTGTTATGGGTGCGCGCCCTACGAAAGAGAATGCAGGTGTATATATTAGTGGCCGATACTTGACAAAATGATTCCGAAATGGAGCTTGTTGCATTCTCAGCTGTGGTCCAGTCGTCGCCTTCAGGCAATTCACGTCGGCAACAAGGTTTGGTTGATGACATCGACCATGCATGCATGGAGATTATATTGGACCATTCCATGGAGGCAATTCTCAGCTGTGGTCAAGTTGATGCATGCATGCCCGGCTCGTGAGTCTACTAGAGGTCAGAGTTGGGTCAGTACTGTGGGGCCTTCCTAGTCAACAACATACGGATCGAGCACTACCCTTTTTTCTTTTTCTGTGTTTATTTTTTTTTTTTTGGAAAATGGCATTAACCCCAGTGCAAGCAAATGCACGAATGCTTGCTCGTTGGTGTTGGTTCCTGGACGCCGACAACAAGTAGTACAGCGATCCATGCACCTGTTAACATGTATATGCGCTTGCATCAACTTGGTCATCACGGGCAAACATGACTCCAAAACATCACAAATTAATACGTATGCTAGATAGATTCTTTGCTCCCCATAAATCCATGCACGTGTGGTGGCATGCTGAAATGAAATTAAAATGTACAGCATAATGCAGTGCAGTGCAGTGCCAGCTCGATCGATCGATACCTCTCGCACTCGTGGATCTGGTCGAGAGCTCTCGTCTATATGCATGATCCAGTTGCATCGTCGTAGCATTATTTCACGTGGTCTGGCCCGCATACCGAGAGCATGCATGCAGTGTACTTGTCCCCCTGCAGCCACTGTATCTGTACTCCTATATATAGAGAGATGTAACACACACACGCTCTGCAAGTACCACCACTCCACTCCACGGCCGGGCCAAAATAAGCGAGCAGCAGCATACAAGATAGTATATTTCTAATATAATGGCGGCGTCGAGAGGAGCGCCGGCGGCTCTGGTGGTGATGCTGCTCGCCCTCGCCGTATTAGTCAACTGCTTTGCAATCTTAGCGTCGGCGCACTACACCAACTGCCCGCCGCCGCCTCCACCGCCATGCCCTCCGGCGGCCCCCAGCGGCGGCCGGGTGGGTTGCCCCCGGGACGCTCTGAAGCTCGGCGTGTGCGCCAACGTGCTGGGGCTCATCAAGGCCAAGGTGGGGCTGCCGCCCACGGAGCCGTGCTGCCCGCTGCTGGATGGCCTCGTCGACCTGGAGGCCGCCGTCTGCCTGTGCACCGCCATCAAGGCCAACGTGCTGGGCATCCACCTCAACCTCCCCATCGACCTCACCCTCCTCCTCAACCACTGCGGCAAGACATCCCCCAGAGGCTTCTACTGCGATGGCACCGCCTAAAATCAATGCATGCATGCTGCTACTTTACTTTCTTTCTTTTGTGCAATTAAGTGCAAACTCATCATGATATGCTGGCCTGGCTAGCTTGTTTACTGATCAAATTTACTTCTCCGGATCAAATTGCTTTTCATATACCGTATATACCAACATAAATAAATAGCATATATACTCCAGAGCACATGAAGCTACAAATTAAGAGAATAGTTAAGAAAAAGGCACGCATGCAAACACCCTCAGGCTTTGAAGACCAAAGTCACTCATCAAGAACATTGGCGGGGGAACCTCAAAGGAATGCATGTTGCCTACATGCCTACCTTACCATATAGAAGAAGAGGTCAAAATCACAGCATCGTAAGCAATCAACCACCAAATTCTAGATGGGCAGTGATGGAGCAGTACAATTTATATGGGCCAGCTCGAACTACATGTTAGTTAATGGCCCAGTAAAATCATTTTATTATCGGGCCGTAGTGCATATATAGGCCGCAATATTGTTGGGCTGGCCCATTTTACATGTTTAGGCCATAATTTTACGTCTCGCACACACAAGTAAACTCGCTGCTATAAAGTGCTTAGTGGTGTGTTGTCAAAAGAAAAAAAAGTGCTTAATGCTGGCCCAATTGCATCCCTAGTGGGGATGCTGTAATATTTTACCTCATCGTAATCATAAATAATAAAAGAAATAGAGGGAGAGTAATCATCCGATCCATCCATCCAAACCAAAAAAGGTAGAGGCAGACGAGATGGAATATAATCAGCATGAAAGTGCATGGTCGCTAGCTAGAGAATTGCGGCCGGCGGCTGATCAACTTTAGAGCTATCATATATCATATACAGCATGCATTGCATTGAAGAGAAAGTGTCCTGTGATGGCCGGCAGCAGGAATTGAAGTAAATTGTATTGCATGGCTGGGCGGGCGTGCAATCAAGGATTGTATATATTCTACTGTAGTATGATGGAAACCGGTATGTACCAGGCCACCACTGCACTGCGCGCACAGGAATGTAGTCGATGATTGCACGGAAAAGTAGCAGCTACCGCTACCTTTTGTTCGCTCCACCCCTTCCCTTGTTTGGACCCAATCGCTGTTTGGCGCGCGCGCACCGGCTCGGTTTCTAGCGCACACGCCCTTTTCTAGTAGAGTCTAAGTGGCCCCGTTGCCCACCTTTCCTTTTTCAGATTTTATGTCGTTTTGTTGTCCTTTTCCCCCGTTGCGCAAAGCATCTTGGAATCTTTTTAAAATATTTCGAAAAATAGGCCGTCGGTTCCGTTTCCCCTTTTCTCCTACTCAACGCGCTGGTGGAATTTCTATCGCCCCGGCGAGTTTGAGGGCGGCGGCACCCATGGATTTGTGGCGTCGGCGTCGGCGTCGGCGTCGGCCCCGACGAGTTTGAGGGCGGTGGCTCCCATCGGAGCGGAGGCGGAGGTGCGGTGTCGCGCGTTTCGGCTTCGATTTGAGGGCGGCACCCATCGCGCCGGTGGAAGCTCCATCGCCGTGGCGATTTCGTGCCGTCAGCCTCGTCGGCGCCGGAGCAGCTCCAATCGAGATATGGCGTCGCGCTTTGGGCCAGATTCATCGCCGTCGCCGACACGGTCTCTATTTGGGCGGATTCGTCACCGTCGCTTCTCGATTTGGGCGAATTTGGGGGAGGCGGACTCGGGTTTCGAGTGGGCTGAGGGGAGGCTCGGGGAGGAGCAGGGGCCGGCGATTCCACCGGCTGCTGCAGCGGGGACGTCGACGTCTTCACTGGTGACGAGATCGAACGCCTCCGGCTCCTAAAGGTATGGGTCGCTGCCTCGTCCCCGCTGTGTTCGCGTAACCCTATTTTGTTGTCCGTCGTGTATTGGGATATTCAAGGGGTTGGATCTGGGGATGGCCTTGGCGGCATGTCGATTGAGAGATTGGGGAGCAGCAGTCATACTTTTGTTCATCAACTATACTATGTGATTTTTGTGATGCTTTTTGTTCTTCGTATGTTTGGATTTATGGATCTGTAACATTGTGCGCATTAGGGTGGCTCCCTGAGGACCACCAGGGCCGCTCTCATGGCATGCTGCATTGGAGGCAATGGTGGCTCCGGAGGCCTGCATGCATATGCTAGCGAGTTGAGGGCAACTCTGGTTGCCTGATTCCTAGGAGGTGAACAAGGCTCTTGCTAGATTACTATTATTAGGAGGATCTAATTTCTGTGGCCTTTGTTTTTTGTTAAATACATGGTACTTTGATGGCTCCTGCTGGATTATTATTATTAGCATGATCTATTTTTTATACATTTTTTTGTTAAATACATGTTACTTGATGGCTGACGGATTTCAGCATGGTTGATTCTGTTCATGACATATTGTTGGTGTATCAAGGACATCATGGCACTAATCAAACCAGCAGAGGATGAAAGTTACAAGTGCATACTTGTGCTATCAAAAATCTATTAGCTGTTGACGCAAAAAAAAAAAATCTATTAGCTGGAGTGACTTATATCTATTTTATGCGACCTGTAACCCCAATATTAGAAGGTGCAACGATGTCAACTTTGACACTAAAGCATGAGCATACTATCCTGTAGTTTAGGTGCACAGCACACTGACAGAGCAACCTTGGACCCATTGGCTTTATTAAATATCGAACTAAATAATGCATGCTATTTGTTCATTTCTTATATGTGGTCAATAGTTTAAGAGCATAAAGGGTTAGCTTAGATGTGAGGCGATGGTTGCTCAACTAGAGCATCAGTTCCATCTTAGATGAAAGCTTTCTGTTTAGAAGAATTTCAGGGGGGTACATGAACGTCTTTGCATAAGGGAAGGGAAGTTTGTCTCAGAAGCTAAATATGACATTGATACAGCTTTTTAAAGAGTATTCAGTTGCAGGCCAAACATGCTATATTAGAATAAATCGCATGTAGCATTCTTGGAGCAGAACCTCAATTTTTTCCTATCACAAACTAGATCACGTGAACAACAACTAATAAGATTATACAATGCTTAATATCGGCCCAAGGTTTATACTATAGGTTTTAATGAATGGAACATTAGAACAGCTTCACTCACACATTATAATTAAACTTTCAGGAACATCTCCAACCATGTCTAAAGAATCATCAATAGTTTCATGTTATTATTAGTTTTTGGGCCTATTTCTTTATATTTCAACATAGATTAAAAATACTTGTGGCATAAAGTATCCATGCAGATATATGATGTAGGATTGAAGCTAAATTGCTCGCCAAGGTAAGTGTTTGTGGTTCTGTTTTTTGCTATGTTTTTCCCTTTTGAGCAAAACTCCTCGAACCGCGGATTCGAATTGAATATAACATTTATAGGCCATTAAGGATTTATCTCATTGAATAGCAAGTAGCAAGACCTGTACCGTCTCATTGAGTCTAGCAAGTAGCAAGACCTGGACAACTACACATTAATAGGTTTTAGCTGATCCAAATCTTGCATATCTATGTTAGCTTGCAATCATGATCACACGGTGATTTTCGAGTCTCCCAAATTCCAAATTGGCCTCCTAAATGGTCTCAGAGCTTTTCATGGTGACCATAGGCATCAATATTGAGTTTATTCTAACAAAGTTGTCTGTAAATATGTTGATCATGTTGTTATATATCTTTTTACATTTTGTTTGTTAATGACGTCCTTTATGAACTATTGTACCTCTTGTAATGAAAGATTTTAACTCAATTTGTGATGTTATATGAGCTTTTGCACTCGTTGGCACGAATATGCTCAAGAATTTTTAAGCTTTCCATTCGATAGAATGCATGATGAGTTGCTGAAGCACAATGGCGTTCGAATTCAAAGGGGCTATGGTTGTTTCTTCTGCTGATGGGGATGCTTGGGAGGGAGACAGTTGGTCGAAAGAACAAATTTGCAACAGAGCTAAATGCTATTTTTTGAGGGCAGCTACAAAGCGTTGTGAAAGCTATAGGTAATTTTTTTTCTTGCCTTGAGGGAGATGTCTCAGTTTTTCTTGATTTGTTATGCATGCCCATATCATGTTTCCACGAACACACTCCCTGTTAATCTGGTTGTTTTCAGCTTTTTGCCTGCTGTTGTGCATGTTGTCATTGCTTTTTTTTCTACCTCTAGCCAGTCTAATATCGGGGGTCATTAGTTCATGTTTCAATTGCATTCTACATGTTATCAATCAAATGAAGTGTACGTCTGTCTGTGTTAGCCCTTTGATATGATGAGAGAATCTAGGACTTTTCTCGTATCCTTTAAGGTAATTATATATTGTCATTGCCATTGAAGTTTTACGATAATAATGCATGAATGCATCTCATCGCTAAGCTAGCTACCTTGCTAAGTTAAAAATAGCCCCATTCGATGCTTCTATTTTCTCCAATGGAAATATCATGATTGCATTAGTTATTCGCCATAGAATGGAAATATGACTTGTGTTGTTTCCTATCTATCTTTTCAGTGTTGTGTACTGATGAGTACATGTGTTAGGTAACATTGCATTCGGTCCTTCCTACTGTTCCATCTTGATGATATTCATTCACATATGCTATTCAGGCAGTTAATGATGCACTTCATCTGTTCTATACTACCGAATCTTTGGAAGGATAAGCTGCTGGAAAGGTGTCTACCTTCAGCTTTGTGTTTACTATATTTTTAATCTTCATGACACAATATAATTAGCATGATGCAATGTGTTTTGCTAGCGAGCTACTTGTAGAGACAAAACTGTGAAATATGCATCTTCTGTCTTTTTTACCTTTAGATGCATCTCTAGAATGCTTTTTATGGCTTTTTATCCATGTCTCTATTTAAGGTGGGTTTATGACCTGTATGCTAAACTTTTTCTATTTATTAATGGTTTATCACTTGAAATTGCTATAAGTTAAATTTAGGCTGAGCTGTACTTTTCTATATTTTTATTTGTTTTGAGTGCCATAGTGCAGCTCTTCTTTTGTTAAACACAACAACATTTTGCAATCAGCTAAAATTATGATGTACGTATCAAACCTGATCTTGCAGGGTGGTTTGTTGACAACTAGAAAATCATTCAAGATACACGCTCTTTCAAAGATAATGATACCACACTTTTGAAGAGGTTCGGTTATGGAAATCATGGGGAGCACTAAAGTGTAGAAGCCATTCACTTCCCAAAAGAAGTTGGTTCTTAGTCGTGATCTACTGAGCTCGGCATCAACGAGAGGTGATAATCTGCTTGACATGCATTTGTAAATGTCTCTTTCCCAACATATTTTGTGACGTCTTTAGGTTTTGTAGGTGCATTCGAACATGCTTTAGAACTTGGAGCATAAAGTTTTATAACATGATTAAAAGTTCTTGGTCCAGAAGTACAAAGTTTTCTACATGTGCTTTTTCTAGAACTTAGAGCACAAAAGTTTTTTAATATGTGGTTATAAGTTCCAAAATAAGAAGCGAGAAAGTTCTGGTTATGTGGCTATAAGTTCGGAACTAGTCTACAAATACATACAAATTTTCAAAAAGGGAATCCCAAATTTTGCCCACTAGTGCAGAGTCCTTTTTTGTAGTGCACCCCCATGTGTTTTTGTTTTTTTAATCTGTTTTCTCTCGCTTGTCTTTGATCCATTAAGTAGTAAGTCTTCAATCTAGCAGGACATAGTTTATAGTGCGATAGTTGAAAGCTTTTAACGTATCACTACAAAGTTTTTATTTCAAAGCTTTCAAATTCGAGTTTTATAAATCCCGAGTAAAGTTCTAACCTTAGCCGTACAAAGTTTTTAATGTCATGGTTCAAAGTTCTATAAATTCCAAATGTAAAGTTCAGAACCTAACTACATAGTTTATAATATGATAATTTTAAAGTTTTTAAATTACCATTACAATGTTTTCGCAATGTGATGGTTCTATTTTTCAATGTGATTATTCAAAGTTGTATCAAGGTCATGGCACTCATCTAACCAAGTAGAGTAGAGGATGATAGTAGCAACCGCTATCAAAAATTCAGGAGATGGAGTAGCTTATATCTCTTTTATGTTACAACTGAAACCTTCTCGATTGTGTTTAAAGTTCCACCTATATATAACCCTTGACATTTGTTAAGGTGCAATGATGTCAACTTTGACACGAAGCATGAGCATAGTTTCCATGCTTTTTAGATGCACATCACACTTTGGATGATTCTTGTGATTTCGTAATGCGTCATTGTTTTGATTAAATAACAAATAATCAATTCATGCTTTTTTGTTTTCTTAAATGTGGTCAAAGAGCATAAAAGGGCTAGCTTGGATGGAATGGCGTACTCTATTTTTATACTGCTGCCCGTCAGTCCTTAGCATGCAACCATAATGCGTTTCTTTTGAATTAGATCGATATTGTAACTTCATGTTTTTTTCTTTAACCTCGGTTCCTTTTAGCGATTTATCTGTGCACTTGATATAGTATAGATGGAATTCTTTGATTCCTTGGTAACTACAAGTACTATTTTTTGAAAAATGACTAGAATTGTTATTTGATTCTCGTAGCAACATGACATGGATTTGTTAATATATTTGGTCCACCATTTTTCCTCGATTGACTTTTGATTCCCATATAGGTGCCAACATGCAGGAACTTTTCCATCTCTTATGACATGAAACATGAAATCAAAGCCATGTCGGCAATGAATAAGGTATGCTAGGAGAGATCCTATTTTGTTGTTGTTTAATATCAACATAGCCTCTTTTATAATTTTTTGTTGTTTAATAAAATTTCAAAGTGCACATTCACAAAATAGAAACAATCAAAGAGATAAAGTCGTAAAAAATTCATAAGCTATCAACTCGGCTTGGACATCATGGTAATAACATTGTTTGTTTTACTTGAATTCAAAAGCTAGAACTTCTATGGTGCCTATGCACTTGTGGCTTAAAGTTTATTTCCTTGTATGAATTTCATCTTGACAAATATTTTTACTGTCCAATCTCCCCTATAAATTCCATCTTAGGGAGGAAGGTTTGGTCGTGGAAGTGGTGGGGAGATTTCCCGGTGGTGTCCAAGGAGGTGGCTTTGATAGAGGCGAGGCACGGGTTCTCGGACTCTAGAGAAGCTAGCCAAATCCTCAAATCGAGGTGCGGAACGGTGAGTGAGGCTTACTTTCCTTTAGACAATTTATTGAACGATGGGAGTTTGGATCTGTTTGTGCCTCTATTTTTTTGAACAAGTTGTGCCTTCTATTTTCAGCCATGCAACTATAATTAGTACTAATTGTTATGAACTCAATTGGTGGTCTAGTGTTTTTGTATTTTTGCACTTGTTAAAGTACCTTTTCACTAAGACTAAGTATTTTGTACCGTTAGTGCCGGAGGTAACAAAATTAGAAGCAACCCGAAACCTCGTTCTTTCTCAACCTCTAGGTGAAGGAGACCCAAGCTTTTCCAACAACATCCCTCTTTTTAGGACCGTTGTGGATGTTCCAATCCATCCTAAATATCTTTGTTCTTTTTTTGTCGGTTGTGTTGTGGTAGTGCCTGAAATTTGCAAAGGCAAACCGGCCTAGATCATTGTTTTATTGCCTACAAGTAGGAATTCTTTGAAGATTGCACTATCAATCTCTTTTTTTGTTATTTGTCTAGTGTTCTATCAGTCTCCAAGATGCAACCATAGGTAGTTTATTAAGTCTAGTGAATTTGCCTCTTTATAGGAATCGGTTAAACAAGTGTTCCAACCGATAGTACAAAGTTTATTAGGGAGCAGTATAAAGTTTATAATCTGTTAGTTCAAAGTTTTGAACCTAGTACTACAAAGTTTTTGTAATGTGATAGTTAAATTTTTATAAATTCTTGAGTGTAAAGCTTTCAATCTCGTAGTAGAAAGTTTATAATCTCGGTACTTCAATTTTTTTTAAAAAAACCCGGTGGTACAAAGTTTATAATATCAAAATAGGTAAAAGTTTTTATAGTTTCGAGTATAAAGTTTTCTAACTAAGAGTAAAAAGTTTATAATGTGATAGTCCAAAGTTCTTTGACATAGTAGTTTAAAGTTTGTAATGTGATCATTTAAAATTTTTACAAAATCTTGGGTTTAAAGTTTTCAACCTAGCGTCCAAACTTTATAATGTCATAGTTCAAAGTTTTTTGAACTTAGCGGTACAAAGTTGGTAATGTCATAATCGAAAGTTTATTACTTGAGTGTAAAGTTGTGAACCTAGCAGTATAAAGTTAGTAATCTCATAATTTTATATTTTATACTAATTCGATGTAAAGTTTTGAACCTAGCAATACTAACTTTGTAATGTCATAGTTGAAAGTGTTTAACCCTAACAATGTAATTTTGTAATGTGATAGTTCAAAATTTATAAAATTATGAGAGTGAAGTTTTTGTACTAGTGGTATAAAGACTTTAATGTCATTGTTCAAAGGTTTTAACCTAGCAATACAAAGTTTGTATTGTGGTAGTTTAGTCTATAAAGGTTAATCTACCGGTCTAAACTTTTTTTCTTATATTTACTGGTGGTTTAGTGTTTATAGATTTTAACTATAAAGTTTTGAATGTTGCAGTACAAAGTGTTTTTTCTAGGCAATGGTATGGTTCCACTTTTCCCAGAGATGTGCAAGTAGTAACATTGCCTCTTTACTTTATATTAGGCTTGTTCTTACTGCTAAATGCCAGTGATTTGGTCATATTATTCTCATATTCATATATTATGCTTTTGGCTTTGGTCTGGGAACTCAGGCATGACAATTCTTAGAGTTGTGCACAGGATCCTTTTTACTGCAGTTATCTATACAACATAATAGAGATTTACTCATCAACTCAATAATGGTGAAGCAATGAAATGCTCCGAAATATCATTTTTTACTACCCGTCCAACAAAATGTAATGTTTCCTTGTTAAGTCTGTGATTGATTTTCAAATATTCATAGGTTCCCATATTATATCTTTATCATATGCTGTATGTTTGGAATTCAAAAATCTTTTACTTAATTTTTCCTATATATGATGGTGTGAACCCATACTAATCTTCTATAAATTGAATTTTAATATTAGCCTTCTTATAGTTTAAATAATCTAGAATTAATTTCATATATTTGCAGCATTCATATCTTTTAAGTTTATACAAATGTAAAGTTTTTCAAGAAAAAATTATTGTGTGTTTTAATTATTTATTTTGGTTTTTCAGGGGTATTAACAATTGACAACTTTTCATTTTAGAAGTATTGAAGAACACAAGCAGAGCAAGAATCTAGTTTTTTTATATATTGGTTGACAAATAAGATGTACATTTTTTTTGCCTTATCTGAGAAACATACGATTTTCGAGTACCATGTTTTGGATGAAAAATGTTGTATAATGTATTGTGAACATAAGATTTTTGGCTTTTTTTTTCAAAAATGTTTTACTTTTACTTCCATATGGATTTGAAACCATCCCCCGCCCTTTTATTCTCCCACAACCCCACCGTCCCGAAAGAGAAAAACGTAGCTCGTAGAATTTTTTTAATTCGGTCTATGAAAAGCCCGAGACAGGAGAATCACGATAGGAAGTTGTACAAAAGAAAAAAAGTTAGCTATATGGGCCTAGGCCTGTAAATGGCCCATGAAAGTTGGACAGGGGAAGGGGGAAGAACAGCACCGAGGGCTACGTACAGAAACCGTGCGCCGGCAGTGCTCCTAGCGCGCGTGCACCGCTAACGGTAGGAGCGCACGCGCGCCGTGCAGTTGCGCCCTTGTTTGGACGGCAAAAAGGCACTGCAAAGATGCATGGTCCACAATTGCTCAAAAAAAAAAAAGATGCATGGTCCACAACATGCCTATTATACATTTATTATATTCTAGGGTTACCCTATATTCTACTAGTATTTAGGATCGATGTCCATACCGGCCTACCAGCACCAGCACTAGGCATTCAGTATTGCCGCGTGCAAGATAACAAAAGGTAACCCAATGCAAAAGGATGCAATTCATAATACCTTATAATTCCAGAGAAATTTTAAACCTTTTTGATCGAAGCCAATTTGTTTCAGGGACACACTACTGCACAGATGAACAACGTCGAGTGCAATTTATCGGGGCACTCGGCAAAGCAATATTTTGCCTGAGTGTGACACTCAGCAAAATATTGCAATCGGCAAAGATGGCTTTGCCGAGTGCCAGGCACTCGGCAAAGCTTCGGTCATCGTCGACGGCGTCTTGCCGCCGTGAAATTTTGCCGAGTGTCGTGGCGTAGCCCTCGGCAATTTTTTTTTTTTTTAAAAAAAAGCAAACTTTGCCGAGTACCGCAGCCCTGGCATTCAGCAAAGTTTTGTGTTTTTTTAATATATTTTGCCGAGTGCAATGACCTAGCCCTGGCACATATGTATTATATAATATCATGATTATATTATTTTTTTAGAAAGGCGACAAGAACACTTGCCGATTTTTATTAGACGGAGAAAAAAGTAAAGGAACAAAAGTTTTACTTACAACTTTCCCAACGCTACTGTAACTACTAGAAAAAAACACAGGAAAAAACCAACTATTGATCCTAATAAAGGGACTAAACTACTGAACCTCCCGAGCGCACTAAACACCTGAGAACCACAAACTCCTACTATCATGAAACACACCACGACACATCATTATATTACACTAGTGCTCTACCCACGCTAGAGAGAGAAGTCGGCTTTACAACATTCACATATAGTTTTACGGTACTATAACGTATGCAGCGCTTTATTAGTGTTTGGTTGTCCTGCATAAGGAGGCAAGTCGTGTCCAATAAAATTGTGTTTAATTTCTTTACAGATCTCTTGTTTCAAATAAATGTGGAGGCAGCGCGTGTTTCAAATAAATGTGGAGGCAGCGCGCTAGTAATTAGTTGATGAGATTTGAGACTACTATAGATCGATGGTGGTAGCAATATAGCAATTTGCAAGCATCCGTGTTACTTACTGGTACTACGGTGTGGAAGGCCGCGGCCGGCAGCGGCAGGGCATGCAAATTAAAACAAAAGCCCGTGAGTGGTGCGAATAAAGCAAACACACACAGAGGACATGAAAATCCAAGGAAAGCGTGCAGGGCCAACGCAAAAGACCAAACAAAGCGCCACCACAAACCACAGGCACGCATGCACGGGTTGAAGGTGACAAAAGAGAAAAAGCAAAATGCATGCGCAGCAAGGCATCGCACAGCAGCTAGCAACATGCATGTCCATCCTTTGCATTTGTACTCGCTCTTAGCTACGGTACAGTAGCTTGAGTGATGTGTGTGGCCTTGGAACCATCGACGGCGCTAGCTCCATGCATAATATGCATCTCCCTACGTGCAAGCAAGCGCATAACACCAGCAGAGAAGATCGATCGAGAGCCAGACTCTGATAGCTGTCACAATGCAAATGGGAACAACGACCTTGTATGCACGTACGTACGAGGTGCATGCATGCATGAACGACGACACATACAGAACACACACACACACACACACACACATATTTAATTTGTCGATAGAAGAGAAGATGATTCATATATATAGTACGTATATGATTGGAATTGGATTGGACATACATACAATACAATAGAGAGGCATAATAATGCCCTGGACGGACGTCACAAGCGACGTCTCGCCAAAGCAGCAGCATTATACTATTCAGCAGCTAGCTAGCAGTAGTATACTTACTGACTGCATGCATTGGCCCATGCATTGGGATGTGTGTGTATATGTATCATCTAGATATATATATATGTATATATGTATATCTGTGCATGCATGCATGGTCGATGGATCGATCAGAGTAGGTACGTACATAGCAGCTAGCTGCTAGCTGAATTGGAGTATGTATGTATCCTCTCATCATGTACTGTAGATGTGTAGCCGCCGGCCGGCCGGCCGGGGAATCATGCATGCATATCGCCAGTCGATCGTCGTCAGTCGAACTGGACGATGGAGCTGTAGACGTTGTCGGGCTGCCAGTCCGCGGGGATGACCTGGTCCGCCACCAGCGTCTTGCCGGACTCGTTGGTGACGCGCAGCGAGAAGGGCCCCTGCAGCGGCCTGCGTGTGTCCATCCTCCAGATGGAGCCCCAGGACTCGCGCATCGGCTCCCACACGCCGGTGGGCTCGCCGTCGTCGGGGCGCGACTCCATCAGGTCCACCTGGACCACGTCGCCGTCGCCGTTCTCGTACTCCACCAGCACGGCCAGGTAGTTGGGGTTGGAACCGCGCTCGATGTGGAAGGTCACCGTCAGCCCAGGGTACTGGCACGGAACCCTGCAATGCATTCCCATTGCCAATTAAATTGATGAAGAGCATGTGCATGCCCCGGGCGGCCCGGCATCGATCGATCATTTGTGTACACTAAATAATTATTAAGTAAGTAAGGTGTATATATTTCTTTCTGTAATTAATTATAAGTACTATATATCATTAACTTCATTTAGCTAGTAGCATCATGTGCCTGTGTTGCTGCTACTACTTGCTAGCTACAATGTCAGTGTTGCCGTACTCGATCTGTCTTATTAGTTTGTTGTTGCCATTGTCATACACACAGGTACATCTTAACTAATTAATTTTTTTGGTTTAGTATGTACGACACTGACATATATATATGGTAGCTAGCTAGCTAGCTACAACAAAGTGTCTCTCTCTCTTTTTGAGCTCCAAAGTAGCTTGATGGAGACCCTATGAATACATACACATATATATGTCACATCCGAAATATACTGTCAAGTGTCAAGGACAAGGAAATGTTGACTAATATATGCATATATAATTAAATGCTGATGGTGATGCCAATTTGGTGCTTTCTGCTTTACTTTACCTTACTTCATTTGTATAATTTTGCAGTGAAACAAGTGTTTGCTAAGAACCATGCATTGAAGTTAATTTTGCACTAGTAGTTACTATTGCATTGATTAGTGTATCATTAATTAGTTTGGATTAATTAGGGGCCGTGCATAGATTATATATCAACTGAAGTACATGCATGCATAGACTGCTGGAAATTTGAATGGGATAAAGATATATCATGATCCTACAAAGGTAAGGGTACTTGCATTGCGGTTGCGTTGCGGCCGTTAAAGGAAAAGCAAAATTAAAGATACCACGAGTGGCTATAGCTGCTAGTAGCTTACTTACTTTTGTGGACAACTGATTGCAATGGTGATGCAATGCAAAGAGAATTACCGTATTACCTCTTGAACTGGATGTCGATGATGCCTGCGTGTCGTAGCTCGTCGTTGCGGTCGTCTTTTGCCATGGCTCCGAAGGCGGTGCCGCTGAGGTCGAAGTGGTAGGGGGCCACGGGGTAGTAGTTCATGTCCGTGATGATCACCGTCTCCAGCACGCCGGAGCACGCAGGGTGGGCCTTGCAGCGGATCTGCATAATATGCATATATATGGATGCAAGCACATTCAGTAACTGCAGTAGCTAAAAGACATGATTCTTGGCGCTGGAATTTGGCATCATGCACACCAGCTACCTAGCTGCTAGTACTCATGCACGTTAATTGCGTACTGGCAATGGCAATGGCAATGGCAGCAATTGCATTGCATACCTGGTAGCATGAGCCGCATCCTTTGCCGTCCTTGAATATTGGCTCGTTGCCGCAGGACGTCATCGCCGAGAATGGTGGCATGTTGACGCCCTTGAAGCCGCACGCGCCACCGTTGTCGTCCGGACCCGCCCCGTTGGGGGCGCCGTACCATGTCGCACGGGCATTGAGCCACCCGCCGCCGTCGCTGCTGCTGCTGCCGTTGCTGCTGGCCGGCGGAGGAGTCGTCGTCGGCGTCGGGTAGACGGGCGGGACTGCTGCACCACCACCAGGTGGAGCAGGAGAAGGAGACGGGGTCGGCGCGGCATGTGCTCCATGTCCGCCATGCTTCTTGTGGCTCTTGCCCGAACTGCCACCACTGTTGTGCTTGGCGCAGTTGCTGCCGTGAGCCACCAGCAGGCACAGCAGCGCAGCAGCCACGGCGCGGGACGACAACCGCCACAGTACTAGTGCCATGTGGGGTGGGGAGGCGTGCCCTGCCTGCGGGTCAAGGGCGGGGCGCTGCGGCCACTCTCTAGCTAGCTAGATCGCTCTGTGTGTTGTGTGTGTGGTTGCCTCCTTTTGCCGGCGCGGCGGTGGAGCGAGCGATGATGGGCCTGGCCTGCCGTCGGTTAGCATGTCGCATGTATTTATAGGAGAGCTACAAGATCAGTGACTGACGGACAGACACATATGATGGGAGAAATGGACACGTATGGGTCACGGGAGGCGTTATCAGTTACTCCATCATCGGTCCCAGCTAGCAGTTGCACAATTGCATGCATGCATTCCTTAGCAGCACTTGTTGCATGATAATCATATAGTATTGCAACGCCAAACCCAAACCCAAACACAAACATAAACACAAACACAAACATAAACGCAAACATAGACACGTACAAACGCAAACACAAACAAAAACCATCATCGGCCATCGGCCGTCGCCGGCGGGCCCCGCCGCTGCTCACATGCGGGTGGAAGGGAGCGACACGCGACCACGGCCCCCATCAGGCCGGGTTCACGAGCTCACCCAGCAGCCTACTGGATCCAGTACCTGTGATCGATCGATCGATCGATTCATCTGCCTGCCTGGCCCGCCCGCCCCATGTATCGAGATCGATCATCCCATCCCATGCATCTCCGATCCATCCGTCACGCCCACGCTAATTTGATTTCATTTGATATACTCTTCCTCCTCCGATCCTCTCATACACTACATATATACGCAATTCTAGAATATTTCAGAATAAACTAAATTAGTATAAAAAATACTAATATTTATCATTCTATACTCTATCTAACTGTACATCATTAGATTTGTCATAACATATTCTCAAATTTTTCCCATTTAGGCCTCATTTGGGCAGCTCAAGCACTTGGTTTGTACCAAAAAAAAGGTAATAGTTGAGGAGCTATTTAAAAACAAGCTGTCACATGGGTCTATGATAGATGGAGTTAAAAATACTAGCTTCTCCTATCTCCCATTCGTTTTGATTGGCTCATGTGTTTAGGGTGCGCTTGGGAGTTTCACATTTTTTCAGCTAAGGAGGTGTTTGGCACTACTCAGCTTTCGTTTTTCAACTCTGCTTTACGAACTCTACCATGGAGCAGCTCTACCATGAAGTTTATGGAGTAGGTGGCACTGTTGGCACACAGCTTTGCTCCAGCTTTACGAATAGGTTGTTTTCATTAGATACTCACCATGCAAACGTACTCAACAATATTATTGCATGGTATAGTTGTAAATCACCAATGATTATTTCTTGAATTTCACGGATGCACACCAAAAGCTCTTGACTAATCAAAATTGAATGGCTCACAATGCAACACAAAAGTGAAAGAGAGAAATGGACTACGAGCAATCTGCCGCTAGGACACACAGCAACATAAGAGAGAGGACGCGACATGCAGCATGCACTCTGTGATTAACGAGTGGCATAGTGGGTAACTATTCCATAACTCCATATGGGAATATAAAACTCTAAAAATTAGAGTACCTCTTGTGGTGCTCCCGAAAAAATATGTAGTTGGACTCTAACTCCATGTTTTAGCGTAATTCTTAGGGCTGGACATGTTTGGCAAAGTAGAGCTGGAGCGGACAGGAGTGGAGCAGTCCCAAACACCCCCTAAATAGGTGCAGCTCCACAACGGTGGAGTTGAGGATAGCACTTAAACAATGGTGGATCCATGTTTTACTCAAGGCTAGGGTCTCTGAATATTGTATGATATACATGATGAGATAAAAATAAATATCTAGTATCTAGCGAGGCGGTGCATTTGCATCTTAAGTGTGCTCATCAAGCTCTACATATGAATAAGATGAAAATACAAATGGAAAAGTCATAAAAATATTAATAATGGACATATTCATGTCTAATCTTCTGGGGATTCACTGATTGTGTAAATGCATCATCCATATTTCTAGTTTAAGTTGTTATTTTTCAATCCATTTGAAATGAATGGATATATAGATTTTTTAAAAAAAAAAAATTGTGGTCAGAAATCAAAGGGGGTGAACGGGCCGCGGGGTGGACTGCTCACGGCCTGGGGCTAAGGACGATTCTTCAAAGAATATTGATTATTAGATCTGTTTTTGTCTTTATTTCCAAATTTATGATGATATAAGCCAATTAGAGAGGATCTTGAAGACGTTGTGACTTGCATATATATGTCTCTCTATATTTAGTTGTTTGGTCAGTTGTATGCAACAAATGCAATGCAGCTTATGATTAGCTTAATTAGTTATTTTTATGATATGATGCAAGCGGACATATATCTCGATGGAGGATTATTGGAGATGCATGCATGCATGGTACAACTAGCTAGTGTGGTGTATGCTGATGGATCTGATTGCCGTGATGGATGCGTGCGTCGGCATATATACCCACCCGTGACAATAACGCCCGTTCACCCGTGAACCCAAATGCTGCTGTTGCTGCTGCATCCGTCCCAATAATTTGTTGCATTACAATTAGACGCAATATAATATAATATAATCGTCGCCGTCGGCCTCCGATCCTGTATCTAATTGTGTGTATCATCAGACGATGTCGTCGTCGATGTACGTGTCATATGTACATGTATGTGCCAGTTAAGAGAAACTGCAAGCGATGCGACAAAACAAAGAAAAAAACAGCACTAGTGTCTAGTGCTCACGGGTACATCCACCATACTACTTTTTTCCCCTTATATATAGAAAATAGAAAGAAAAAAAGGTACCAGAAAGTACAAACGCTCGCCGGCCGCAACGATCCACTAATGCCAGCCCAACTTGCATCAGTGACAAAGGCCCATCCTATGTAGCCCATGACAAAGGCCCATCTTTGCGCCGGAGCTTCAATCCAAGCCGATGAAGAGGCCGAGGGAGGAGGCCCAGCCAGTTCGGCTTGGACGCAACTGGGCCACCGGTCCGCGGAAGCACCTGCTGACTGGCCCAGTGATGTCAAGCCAGGTCTGGCCCAGCAAAACATCACCTGCTGATTTGGCGTTATTGATCTTCACAAGCTGGATGTGGATCCATCAGCCCAATTTCACCTCCATTCGGGCAACATTCAAGTTGGGATACAACATGGTAATTCCCTAAAATGTTTCCTTCTCTTTAATCTATTAGTTGATTCATAAGTTTAGATGTGTTGCTGCTTGGTTTTCTTGAACCAAGGTTTATTCCATATTTATAGATTCAAATACAGTTAAGAAATTCAATTATTAATTTAGTTGGAAATTCAGTTAATGCCATATGGTTGTGGCATGACGATCGTTTCTCCTTTCTAGCTAATTCTATTAGTGTCTTTTGCTTTCTAGCTAACTCTGCTAGTTCGGGACAGCAAGTAAATTCTGGCTCTAAATTCTGCTAGTTCTGAGTTCACCTGTCTTTCGTTTGCATCCTGTTGCACAGGCTGGTCTCAACTAAATTACCTACTCAGTGAAAACTAGGTTTGTGTTGTATCACTGAACCCACTGAGCGCGTTGCTTCCATGAAGTGTTTTAGAAGACTTAATTTCCCGTAAGTATCTAATTAGGTATGCACTGCAATTCTATTTTTCGCTTACTGAGAGTGCTAATATATTTTGGGATAGCAACTGCAAGATCTATGTGCTCAATAGAATTGATAACTGAATGTGTACCGTCATTGATCACTGAATTTTTTTCTAGCTACTGAAATTTCAGTTCAATAGAATTCATAGCTGAATGTGTTCAGTAATTCAGTAATGGAAATGGGGGTCCCCCTCAGTTCAAAAAAAAAAAAAAGAATGTGTCCAGTCATGATCATTGAATTTTTTTTCTAGCTACTGAACGTTTTCAGTTCAATATGATACGTGAATGTTTTCAGTTCACTAGAACTGATGGCTACTGAATGTTTCTATTCTATTACCAACTACCAAGGAAAAGGAGATTGAAGAAGGAAGCCATCGTGAGTTTATGGACAGCCAGGAACCTATTGTTTGAAATGCACCTGCTGTCCACTATCTGCGTGTCTTTTGTGTAAAAATGTGCACTGTCTGCATTCAGTCGGCAATGCAGCATGCATTGCAAACTGTAAAAAGGTGACTCGACCCCACCAGTTTGCACTGCATAGGTTCTTTTCTATAGTTTTGTTCTAGTTTTACTTTGAGGGATTTGTTTTGTATAAACTAGCAACAGAATGGTAAATAGAATCGATATCATGATTGATCATGGCTATCTACAAGCATATAGACAGTGAAATAGACAGTAGTTGTCTGTGGGTTGTATGAGCTGTCCGTAAATTCCAAGAACCTACAGACCTGTCTCATGGTTGTACATGCCCTCAGGCGTCGCAGCGCTCAAGCATGCGGCGTCCAGGATCTCGCTCGGGCAGCGAAACAGCGGCCAGCCAACGGAGACAATTTCACAAACTGAAGAGCTACCCTTTTGAGCTGCAATCCTCCCTGTAACAATTAAATTAAGGAAATAGTCTTTGGTCTTTGCACATTTGCTGAAAAAGACATTTAGTATAATGATATCATCATTGACTATACTATATAATGAACATGATGTTTATATAATAGAGTAAATTGCATGAGAGGTACCTCAACTATCGGGCACTTCCCATGTAGGTATCTCAACTATCAAAGTGACTATCCAGGTACCTGAACTTTCACCGCGGCGCACTACCGGTCCGAAGGCAGCCACGTCAGCCTAAATTTTGCAGAAACCCCTCTCACTCGTTCTTTTCCTAACCATCCAGTCCTTCCATCCTCATCCTCTTCCCCTGTCTCCTGCCCCTGGCTGCCTTGCCGCTCCTCGTGCCGCAGTGTCAGGTACGCAGGCCGGGCGGCCGCGGGCGAGCGCCGCCGCGCCGCGCGCGCAGGCTGGGCCGCCGCTGGCGAGCGCCGGCGCGCCGCGCGCGCTGGACGGGCGCTCCTCGCGCGCAGGCCCGCTGCCGCGGGCGCCTGCCGACGCTCCTCGTTCGCAGGCCGGAACGCTCCTCGCTCGCTGGTCGGAGCACCTGCACGAGGACCCGGAGCGGCAGCAGCTCGTTCCGGGCGGCGTGCATGGACGCCGTCTCTCCAGCGCCCACAGAATAGAGCGGCGGCGGCAGCTCGGTGTTCCGGCGGACACGCGACCGTGTCAGCTCGGCGATGACGGCGTCTCTGGCCAAAGAAAGGTGAGCATCGACACAGGAGGATCAGGACCAGTGAACGAGTTAAGGAAATGAACTTAAATCGAGCCTACGGCCTTACCCCCAAAATATGCTCTGTTATGGCGGTGAACTGAACGGTGCCCATGGAAATCCAAAATTGGCCGGCGATAGCGAACCATGGACGTCCGATGTGGGTTGACTGGATAGAGGACTATAGTTTTGCCTTGAGGGCACGAGGAATTGGATCCAGAGGCCTCGAATTGCGTGAATTTGGAAGAACAAGGGCCAAGTCTGCACTGCTCCATTTCGGAGCCCAGCAGAGCAGTATGCTCGTATCGAGGCTGGAGCACACAATGTGTCGCGGATGCTCAGCTTCGACGTCGGCATGGCCTGCTTCTTCGTGGCCACGCTCGCCTTTGTTTGGCTCGATGGCACTGCGGTTTTGCTGCGGACCTCTCGGTCGACCGCGGCCGTCTGTGCTCGGGAATCCTCGGAGGCCACCAGTGTGCTGTACACGGACGCTGCGCGCCACCGCCGCGGGCACGACCGCTGGACGCGCAAGGGCGCGCCACCGCCGCGGGCACGGCGGCCAGATACGCATGGGCGAGGTCGCCTCCTCCATGGGCGCGGTCGCCGGACGCAGGCGGCTGCGCCACCGACGCGGCACGGCCGCCGGACGCGCAAGGGCGCGCCACCGCCGTGGGCACGGCGGCCAGACACGTGCGGGCGAGGTCGCCTCCTCCATGGGCGCGGTCGCCGGACGCGCGCGGGCCGGGGCCGCGGTGCCGGCGTCGAGCGCACACGCGTGGATGGTGGAGATGGGAACCGCCATGGAGGCTTCAAGCTCCAGCAAGAACCTCCCTGCTCCCTCTTGGCCCTCGCCCGACATGGCCGTGTGCCTCCCCGGTGCCCAACATGTTGGATGGACCGGATATTTGGGAAACGAATAAGCGAGGGGGGTTCATGTAAAATTTTGAGCTGATGTGGCATCGTGTGTACTGGTAGTGCGCCGTGGTTAGAGTTCAGGTACCTGGATAGTCACTTTGATAGTTGAGGTACCTATATGGGAAGTGCCCAATAGTTAAGGTACCTCCCATGCAATTTACTCTATATAAGACAAACACGTGCTCTGAAATATATCCTTATATATGCAGGATCAAGATCTCCTAGACTTATCAGTTAGGTTTTATCAGTTAGTTGTTTGCACCAGCAGCAGTTTCTTGTTTTAGCCCAAAAGCAGTTCAGTGCGCTACTCGACTCTGTCTGTCAGCATTTTGCTTATCAAGATCTGAAAGGGCCAGATACAGATTCGATCATCAGAGAAGTTTTCTTGTAACAAAACAATGTGACGTTTCTTGGACAATTTAATCGAGCCGAAAGACACTGCTCATCTAATCTAATAAATCTTCAAAGAAAAAAAAGAATACAGTTTTTTTTTTCCACCAGGGGTGTAAACCCAAATTTCATTACTTGGAAGCAACGAAATTACAGATTTTACACCCATTACTCCAATCGCCCAGGGACTAAGAGCAAGGTGACCTAAACAGCTAACATACTATTCAGATTACATGGCTAAAGCATTAGTACAAAAGCCGGCCATTACTCATGGATCGAGAGTTTCCAGCCATTTACTCCAATCACCCAGGGATCAAGAGCAAGGCGACCAAAAGAGCTAGCACACCATTCAGCTTACATAGCACCATCATTAACAAGGGCAGACACTAGAAAAGCAAATCAGGCTAATCTCAGACCCGGCTCGAACAAAGGGCCTTAATTTGTCCTAGATCATTGGCTGCTCCTTGCTTACTTGGCGCTTTCCTCGTTTTGGAGCCCTGTCAAATATAATAAGAGGAAAAGAACACATCAGGGTAGAAGACTATGACTCTTTTTCTTCAAAGCAAACAGACATCACTCCAGAAAGACCAGCAAACCGCTGCCAAAACAAATGCATAGTACTCCTACATATGTTTTGCACGCATGCAGTAGACTGTACTTTTATCCATGACCAGAATCAATCAAAAGAATCCATGCCCAAAATTGATAAAAAAAAAGACTATTACTTATAAGAGGCGGCGTGATGACCAGCACGGCCTCCTCCTCAAACTCCTGCTCGGCGGAGATGTGGCCGCACTGCGCCTCCATCTCCTCCGCGTATCTTAAGAAGCGCGCACCGGCGTCCGCGACCCGAGCGGAGGCGGAGGCGGAGGCGGAGGCAGAGGCACAGGCACCCATGCCGCCGAGGACGAGGAAGGTTGGGCCGCTTGCTACCACGGATCGATGTAAGGCCCAGAAGATCCATCCTCGAAATTGGCCTTTTAATTTGTTTGCTGCAAACAAAAGTTACCTTGCTACAATGATCATGAGCTTCGTTTTGATTTTGGATGACCCAAAGAGAGGCGCATGCAGCAGCACTCCAAGGATGGGAGTTGTTCGCTGATGCCGCGCGCCGCCCACTACAATACTGATGATCGATACACGTAACACATGCATCATCGATCATCTCTGTGATATGATATATTATCAACCACCACGTTCTTATTCCTTGTCGTTGCCTTATCATCCATCCATCTCTGCTTGGTATAGTACCAACGACACGCAATAGAAAGATCGGTCAGCTTCAGTCGATTTTACTGTATGTTCTCTCTGTCATCTTTTTGCTTTGAGTTTAATTAAAGGTGAAAAATCTTCGTTGACGTCGCACCACGTACTCGTTATTAGAAAAGATAATGAGTAGTAAGTGACTTAGGCGGGATGTCATCTCTCGTCTTAGGAAACAGCCCCATTTCTACTAGTACGTACTGTACTGTAAATACTAGTAAGTTATCTCAGACAATACCTGTGCAAAGGAAGCCGTCAACCGTCATATCCATAATCCATATAAGGTACTCTAGTACTAGCAAGCAACCACATGCCTATTATATAATAAATAAGTACACTGCCAATTTAATTAGTATCATATATCGATCTATATTACCATAATATCAAACCACATGGTAAGCTAGTCGCTAGTAGTGGACTCATGCCCAATGCATCGCATGTTACGGATCGGAGTACACCAACTCCTCTGACGTCGTGGATGAATCGCGAATTAATATATGGTCGGCCGGCCCAACAAAATAATGTGCATCTACATCTCATCTCAGACACCATGCATATATATGTGCGTTATATTACTTCTCGATCGATCGGTGATCCTACTAGCTGCGTTGGTCTGTGGAACGGTACGGCACTTATTCCTACTGTACGCACCTGCTATACGTGTACTTTCATGTTCGCCGCCGCCATGCAATGCAAGTGTATTATTAATTAATTAATTATTGTGTGCAAACCAACCATACATGGTACGTATCATGTATTGATTGCTTTTTCATCTAGGAAAGAAACACACATTTCGATCGGTTATACGTACCGTGTCCTATTTCGGATGGTTATATATAAATTTTACGGCTCATTTATCAACCAATTTATATATAGTAGAGTTAGCTCACCTATGATCCACTCCTTTTTTTTTTATTTCTCACACAAAGATACTAAATTCTTGCACATCAGCTATAACTGTAAACTTACTTATAGCTTCATTTCTTCCTCCTCTACCTCAACATAAAATAAATATATGCTGATGATAATCCTTCATTATGCTTGCTCTTGAAGCTAGGTGCCCTCGATGCATGCAAGATGGTGATAATTGAAGACGAGCGAGGGGAGTTTAAATTAGAGTGTTGTTAGCTATGTAGTAGATCTGAACCATGGCAGGAAAAAGCAAGTTATGCCCATGCCATATACTATACTCCTAGCGGGGAGAAGGAAAGAGAGAGAGAGAAAAGAAGAAGAAGATGCCAATGCCATCGATGATGGTGTAGCAGAGCAGAGACAGAGCAGGGGGCCGGTAGCCATGTGCGTGGCACTGGAGTGCGTGGGAGAAGAGATGCGCGGCGCCAAACCCCAACATGGCAGGCATGTGTAGCAATGAGGAGCATATGCATGCACGAGGTGCCCCAACATTGGCTTGCATTTATATATTGTCTACCCTGCTCGAGTCCCGGTAAGACCGGCCGACGGGACAGAGTTCCATTCATCCTAGCGTCCCCCTCAGCTCATCTCATCCTAGCGGTACGAGCAGTTGTAGTAGTTGGAGCAGAGCATCAGAGCAGAGCAAAGCAAGGCGGCCGGCCAGGCGGCGCGGCAATGGGGTCCCTCTCGCTCTCCCTGCCTCTAGTAGTGGCCGCCGCCGCTGTGTCCCTGCTGCTGGCCATGGCCTGTTGCGCCGCCGCTCCCGCCGTGAGCTACAACCAGAGCAATGCCGGCGCCATGCAGTGGGGAAACGCCAGGGCCACCTGGTACGGCCAGCCCAACGGTGCAGGGCCCTACGACAACGGTATGTATCATGCATTTTCCTTATTTGAACAAGGAATTCATTCAGCCATGGCTCCTCCATCCGATCCAATATATATATACTGGCATGCAGGCGGTGCCTGCGGCTTCAAGAACGTGAACCAGTACCCTTTCATGGCCATGACCTCGTGCGGCAACCAGCCGCTGTACCGCGGCGGCAAGGGCTGCGGCTCCTGCTACAAGATCAGGTGCTCCAAGCACGCCGCCTGCTCGGGCCGCACCGAGACGGTGGTCATCACCGACATGAACTACACCCCGGGCGTGGCGCCCTACCACTTCGACCTCAGCGGCACCGCCTTCGGCAAGCTGGCCAAGCCCGGCCGCAACGACGAGCTCCGGCGCGCCGGCATCATCGACATCCAGTTCACTAGGGTGCCCTGCGAGTTCCCGGGGCTCAAGATCGGCTTCCACGTGGAGGAGGGTTCCAGCCAGGTCTACTTCGCCGTGCTGGTGGAGTACGAGAACGGCGACGGCGACGTGGTGCAGGTGGACCTCATGGAGAAGGGCAGCCGGCGGTGGACGCCCATGCGCGAGTCGTGGGGATCCATCTGGCGCCTCGACTCCAACCACCGCCTGCAGCCGCCCTTCTCCATCCGCACCCGCAGCGACTCCGGCAAGACGCTGGTGGCACGCGACGTCATCCCACGCAACTGGAGGCCAAACACGTTCTACAGATCAATCGTCCAGTACTCGTGAACGAAGCTGATTCATTATTGGATTTCATCTCATCAATCAAGCATGCATGTAGTATGTCAACAATGCAATGCAAGCTAGCTAATGCAATCAAGGAATTGCCACCATTGCTTCTTTTTTTTTTTTTTTTTTAATCTTCTTGTTCCCGGCGCGGGCGGGCCGGGGCCCCTTGTTCTGCCTCTGCCTGCTCGGCCACGTACTCCTGTCGTCCTCGGAGAGAAGAGAAGCAGATCGACGAGGCAGCTTGCGGTACGGTGGGATAATATTACTCTTTCATGTACTAAGCACCTGCTAGATCGATGCAGTATATACGTATCTGTAACTACTACTACCAGCAAGAAGCTGTATTATCTGTCTTATATATACGGATCTAAATGTGTCTTTTTAGTTTGAACATAAAATTTGATTTGGTAAACTTGAAATTAATTTGTTGTCAAAGTACACCCGGCCTGTTTGGATTTACTAAGTTTACTTTGCTAACTACTGTATTAGCATCTGCTCCACTCATCCACTCTGTGTACTGCTTTGGATCTACTCATGCCATTTTATTTATTTATCTATTTATTTATTCATAGCTAGGATCCGAACACGGCCGGTCACCTAACCCCTGCAGCTTTCATGCATGTGCTTCACTGCCAGGCCTCTGTAGTAGCAGAGACTGCATTCTTTGTCGTCCTGGCACAAACAACAATACAAGCAGCATTGACCACAAGTCCACAACAGTTGATCGTAGAGGCGCGCGAATCTATGACCAAAGTTAGTTTAGGGACCACACTATCTGACACATCATGGGTGAAATGCGCTGAAACGATCACTTTAATTAGGCCAGGGACAAAATTAAATCTTAAATGATAGTCCAGGGATCAAAATGGCTGTTTCACCGAATATAGTATATGATTGTGGCAAAACAAAATTAAGTAGCAGCCAAAGAAATGGCAGAGAGGAACGTTTCATATTCCTACCTAGTACTCTCACTAACTAGAGTCGCTACCAAACACCTCCAAGAGAGAATTAAGCATTTTAGGGAGACCCAACTAAAACCGATTCTCGTTTTTGATTTAGTCGTCCAAACAAACACCTAAAACTTGGTTTCTCTTTTTTATTCTAATACTAGTTTAAAGATTCCAGCAAGTCAGCCAAATGGTTCCACAAAGTCTACACTAAGGCCTTGTTTGATTCCAAAATTGGTGGCCAAAATCTGCATAGTAGATGTCCCGTCACACTGTAGCAATTTTGTTTTTATTTAGTAATAATTGTCCAAATATTGATTAATTAGGCTTAAAATGTTCGTCTCACAAAGTACAACAGAACTGTGTAATTAGTTTTTGATTTCATCTACATTTAGTACTGTCGGATACCTAGATTAGGGGTCCTAAATGGGGTGAATTAGAGATGAGCAAATCAGCCTCATCCCTCTCTAAAAATCCCAAAAGCTAATTGACCGTGAGAAACCCCAATCCTTCTCACACGGGCCTGCCCACTACCAGGCCCGCAAAGCCTCAGAAACCTTCTGGCTCGAGCAGTGGCCGCTCACCCGCTCGAGAAAGAAGTGCGGAAACCGCTCGAGCGAGCGACCGCTCGAGACAGTAGCATAAACCGCTCGAGCCAGCGACCGCTCGAGCGGAGACGGAGAACGCTCGAGCGAGCACCCGCTCGAGTCTGCCCTCAATCATTGCCTGAACAGAGCACGCACATGGCCACAGGGCTCGAACAGCGCCAAAGTACTCTGACGCCGCCTAACCCCATGGCTACAGGGCCTGCAATGGTGGGACGTGCGCCGGTCGCCTCCGCCATTACGCCGCCCATCCCCTGGATTCAAGGGTGGCAGGTGCCACTGTGGAGCCACGCTACGCACTGTGCCACGTGCGACGTCCCCCTTTAGGCGCCGTAGTCAAGCCCCCGCGCCGTCAAACACGTCGTGCCGTCCCATCGCTCGGGTCGACGACCCCTCGAGCCGGCCCCAAGGCGCTCGAAGAAGTAATGGCGGACGCGATTGGCGTACGGAGCAAGCAGTGCCCTGTCTTTCCCACCTCGATGACCATACCGCAGGGTTCCCGGGCGCACGTGCTCGGCTACGCCGGCACCGCACCTCGACTACGTCAGCCCACGACCGAGAAGGACGAGCAGGCCATCAATGACCATACCGCTACAGGCTCGAGCCGGACCACAGGGAGCGTCTACAGTCCCGATGACTTGACATGGCGCATGTACCTCGACGTCACGCCCACGACGGCCCTATCTACTCGTACTCCCGAGCCTCCTCTTGGCCTATAAAAGGGGATGCCGGGGCCTAGTTCGGGGAGAGGCTTTTACGCGTACACGTTTTTACGCCTTCACTCGCAAAGTCTCGGGACTTGCCTTGTATTCACCCCTGTACAAGCACTTCGGTGCAAGATAATACAAATCTCTCCCCTCTGCTGGACGTAGGGCATTCTTTGCCTGAACCAGGATAAACGCTTGTGTCCATCTTGCATCACCATCCGGATTAGGGAGCACGCATAGAAATTTACTCGTTGGTGTTATACCCCCCGGGGTACGAAACACCGACAGTTGGCGCGCCAGGTAGGGGTACTGCGTGTTTTTCGCTCGATTCCCGCCATTTTCCGGATGGCACCACCCGCTTCCTCGTTTCCGTTCGCCACGGTGATCTGGTTTGGGAGTTTAGAGTTCGTGTCGCTCGGCCCAGGCCACGACATGGCTCTACTCTCGATCGGTGAACCAGGAGGGGGACGCTTGTCACCCCCACGCGCTGGTGGGGCCGCGCGCCGACCGCGCCACCACGGCTCGCCACCACGTCGCCGACGCCACCGCATCGGCATCACCACCGCCAGCACGGGCCTTGAGCACCCCGCTCGTGTGCCCTCCCGGCCCGACGCCACGATGCACCCGGCCGGGGTGCCAAGTGTACGGCAGGGGGTGGCACGTGGACAGGGAGTCCCCGACGTGGACCCTGGCTTCACGTTCGCCATGCGCTCGCCGAGAGAGCCCGGCGTGGCGCCTCGAGCGCGCGCACGGCCGACGTCGCCCAACCCGTTGCCACACGGGCTATACCGAGCTCGGCGCAGCTCCCGTTTGGGCTCGCCAACACCGCCACTACCTATGCCAACGCGATCCGGCCAGTCATGGGACCGCGGGAGGAGAGCCCCGGCCCCCTCCTGCGTGCCACTATGAACTTGGAGATCGTATGGCCTACGACGGTGGACCGCGGATTTGACAGAGCACCGGCTCACAACGCCGCAACACGGTCGGGAATATGCGTCGCCGGATCGAGGAGGAGAGCACGGGGAGGCCCCGGACGCCGTCCCGCCGCTAGCCCAGACTCCGATGACTCGGACTCGGGGTGCTATGACCCGGCTCGCGAGTGTTTTCATTTCAACGACGACGTCCCGTCGGATGAAGAGACCAGAGATGGCGCCGCCATGGCCGTCCCTACAGCCAACCGGACAGACGTGACCCCAGCGGTCGGGACATCGGCAGCTGGAGCCCTGCAGGCGATCGAGCCGCGCGGACCACCACCACAAGCTCAAGACAATCGACGACCCGAAGACGACGCCCTGGCAGCTCAATGGGCCCAGATCCGGGAAATCGAGACCAAGATGGAGGTGGAGCGCGCGAACTTGGACTTGCTCAAGAGGACCCTTGAGCTAAACCAGCTCCCTCCACCTCGACCTCTTGGCGCTCGAGGAAGGGCCCGAGATGTCTTTAACCGCATCGTCAACGACGGGCGGCCAGAGGCGCCGATCGAGCCAGCCCATTTCCCCGAGCAAGCCAAAATGTCCTTGCGGCAGCTATGCTCCTGCGGGACATGCCGGCGCCCTCGAACCCGCATGCATTGCGGATACGAGATGAGATCCAAGGGCTCCTCCAAGTCGCGGCCGTCCAGCAGGCCGAAAGCTCGGCCTCGAGACAGCGTGAGGTAGCCCCCAGAACAACCACGGCACGAGCGGGAGGGTTCTGTCCACCAGGAGGCACCCCCTCGAGGTGGTAGAGCACCTGCTCGAGAACGCATCCTCGACAACCGCGCGCCTCAAGATGCGCGTCATGACATCAACGACAACCGACGACGCAAGGCCGCGGTGCCGAGGACCGTGGCTACAAGGCCCATCGAGGGGCCGTTACGACGCCGACGAGGACCGGCGGGCTCCCGAGCCGCCGGCCCTCGAGTCTTCGGTCCGAGCTATTCGCAACACGCCGTTGCCAAACCCGTTTCGACCCCCACGAGCGTGGTCAAGTACAACGGAGAAACCAAGCCGAGCTCGGCTAGCTGATTTCCGGCTAGCCCCGCGCGGGAGGGGCTCGAGAGGATAGGGCAATCATACGCCGCCTTCCTCTATTCCTCTCGACACCGCTCGACGGTGGCTCGAGGAGCTTCCCCCAATCGGATCTACGATTGGGCCGACCGGTCCAGATTTTCGAGGGGAACTTCAAGGGCACCTACATCCGACCCGGCAATCGTGGGATCTCCGTAGAATCGCAAGCAAAATACCACGGAATCTCTCCGGACTTTGCTTGACGTTTCTCAAAGCTACGCACCGAGCTGCCACACATTCCAGATCATGACGTCATCCTGGCATTTGTCTCAGGCACCACTTGCAAAGAGCTTGTGCGGGAGCTCGGGCGCAATCGCCCAAAGACGGTAAACGAGCTCATGGACGTCGTTGCCGACTACGCTGCCGGCGACGAGGCCGTGGGAGCCTTCTTTGGCGGGGCCGGGAGCAAGCCCGCGCCGTCCCCGGGAGGCGGTGAGGGCTCGAGCAAGGCCCAGAAGAAGAACGGGAAGAAGAAGAAAGGCAACCAGCAAGGCAAGCGTGCGGTCGTGGAAGACGAGGTGGCCGCAGCCGAACGCAAGAAGCCTAGACCCCCACCGGATGGGGGCGTCTTCGACAAAATGCTTAAGCAGCCCTGCCCGTACCACAAGGAACCGGTCAAGCACAACCTCGAGGACTGTCGAATGCTTCGAGGCTACTTCAAGCGGCTCGGGATCGACAAGGACGACGACAAGAAGGACAAGGGTGGAAGCGATCAAGCCAACGACGACGACGATGGGTACCCGCCCATCACCGAGTGCTTCATGATCTACGGCGGCCCAACCACCCAGATGACACGCCGAGAGCGGAAGGCCGAGCGCAGGGAGGTTTTCGCCCTGAAACCCGCCACACCTCAGTTCCTCGACTGGTCGGATGCTCCCATCACGTTCGACCGTGATGATCATCCGAGCACGTCACCAATCCCGGCGCATACCCTCTCGTCGTCGACCCGATCATCCTCAACGCCCGCTTCACTAAAGTTCTCATGGATGGAGGCAGCAGCCTCAACATCATCTACATGAAAACCCTCACGCGGCTCGGCCTCACAAGAGCTCACCTCCAGCCGAGCGCTGGGGGCTTCCACGGAGTGGTCCCTGGTAAGAAAGCGCTCACGATCGGCCGCATCGACCTCCCCGTCGTCTTTGGGACACGCTCGAACTTCCGTCGAGAGGTCATAACTTTCGACGTGCCTAGTTTCGAGGGGACCTACCACGCCATCTTGGGCAGGCCGTGCTACACCCGGTTCATGGCGATCCCCAACTATGCCTACCTCAAGCTCAAGATGCCGGGACCAAAGGGAGTCATCACCGTCGACTCCACGTACGAGCACGCCTACCACTGCGATGTGGAGTGCGTCGAGTACGGGGAATCACTGACAAACGTGATGGGAACATCTGAAGACCTAGCCATGATGCTCGATCACATGGCGGCTGAGCCCTCTGCTCCAACACCCAAGCGACAGCCGGCAACTTCGAGCCCGCTGAAGACACCAAGAAGATCCCACTTGATCCAAGCTCCTCGGGGGAGAAGACGCTCGGTCATCGCCGCCTCCTCGACAAAATAGGAAGCGTGCTCGTCGACTTTCTCCGCGCCAACGCCGACATGTTTGCGTGGAGTCCCTCGGACATGCCCGGCATACCGAGGGATGTCGCCGAGCACGCCTTGGAGATCCGTCCCGGTTCGAGACTGTCAAGCAACGCCGCGCCGCTTCGACGAGGAGAAACGCAGATCATCCGCGAGGAGGTCGAGAAGCTCGAGAAGGCCGGATTCATCAAGGAGGTACATCATCCCGAGTGGTTAGCTAATCCTGTGTTGGTAGAGAAAAAGAATGGAAAAATGAGGATGTGTGTAGACTACACTAGTTTAAATAAGGCATGTCCCAAAGTTCCATTTCCTTTGCCTCGAATAGATCAAATTGTTGATTCCACTGCGGGTTGCGAAGTACTTTCCTTTCTCGACGCCTACTCTGGCTACCACCAAATCAAAATGAAGGAGTCCGACCAGCTCACGACTTCATTCATCACCCCCATGGGCATGTATTGTTATGTCACAATGCCTTTCGGCCTTCGAAACGCCGGGGCAACATACCAGCGTTGCATGCTCCATGTCTTCGAGAAACACATAGGAGAGACCGTCGAGGCCTACGTCGATGACATCGTTGTCAAGACTCGAAAAGTAGAAAACCTTGTCGCGGACCTCAAGTTGACGTTTGGATGCCTCCGGGCTAAAAACATCAAGTTGAATCCCGAGAAGTGTGTCTTTGGTGTGCCTCGAGGCATGTTGTTAGGGTATATCGTCTCCCAAATAGCGGCATCGAGGCCAATCCCGAGAAGGTCGCGGCCATCATGAGAATGGGGCCAATTCGAGACCCGAAAGGGGTGCAAAAGATCACCGGATGCTTAGCCGCACTCGCCGGTTCATTGCGCGCCCGGGAGAAAAAGCCTTGCCTCTCGTACCGGCTCCTCGAAAAATCCAAGCACTTTGCATGGACACCGGCGAGGAGGCCCTCTCAAAGCCGAAGAGCATGCTCACATCTCCTCCTGTGCTCGTGCCGCCTCGGCCGGCTCGAGACGGCATACCCGCCGAATCCCTCCTCCTCTATGTTGCCGCAACCACTCGTGGTGGTCGGCACGGTCATAGTGGTCGAGAGGCGAGAAGAGGGGCACGCGCTCCCCGTCCGCCGGCCGGTGTATTTCATCGCCGAGGTGCTCTCGATGCCAAAACTCGATACCCCCATATCCAAAAGCTGCTCTACGCAATCGTGCTCACCCGTCGAAAACTCCAAGACTACTTTCTTAGCCATCCGGTGACGGTGGTAACGTCATTCCCACTTGGGGAAATTATCCAACCGGGAAGTCGTGGGTCGGATCGCCAAGTGGTCGGCCGAGCTCATGGGCGAGACCATCACGTACGCCCCACGAAAGGCTATCAAATCCCAAGTACCGGGCCGACTTTGTCGCCGAGTGGACCGATGTCCAACTCCCCCGGTCCCGATCCAGCCGAGCCGTGGACCATGTATTTCGACGGGTCGCTTATGAAGACAGGGAGCGGCGCGGGCCTCGCTCTTCATCTCACCCCTCGGAGTACACATGCGTTACGTGGTGCGCATCCACTTTGCCGCCTCGAACAACATGGCGAGTATGAGGCGCTCGTTACGGGTTGCGCATTGCCATCGAGCTTGGGTCCGACGCCTCGATGCTCGAGGCGACTCGCACTCGTTATTGACCAAGTGATGAAAGCCTCGAGCTGCCATGATGAAAAGATGGAAGCGTACTTGCAATGAGGTGCGCAAGTTGGAAGCCGCTTCCATGGTCTCGAGCTCAACCACATCCCAAGGCGCTTCAACGAGGCCGCGGACGAGCCGGCCAAAATCGCTTCATCTCGGGCGCCGCTACCCCCGCACGTCTTCTCGAAAGATCTTCACGAGCCATCCGTGAAGTGGGACTCGGGGGTCAGGGGGACCGCCCGTTGAGCTCGCTCCTACGACCGAACCCCCCTCGACGGGGGCCACAGTCATGGAAATCGATCTGGTTACGAGCCCACCAACTGACTGGCGTGCACCATTCCTCGAATATCTCATTCGAGGGGAGTTGCCAGAGGATCGAACGGAGGCGAGGCGACTAGCTCGTCGAGCCAAAACTTACGTCCTTTACGGGGACGACAGAGCTCTACCGCCGCAGCCCGACCGGTATACTTCAACGGTGTATCTCGATCGAAGAAGGCAGAAACCGCTCGAGAGACATGCACTCGGGGCTTGTGGCCACCACGCCGCGCGCAAGAACCCTTGTCGGGAACGCATTCCGTCGAGGCTTCTACCGGCCCACCGCAATCCGCGACGCCATCAAGCTTGTCCGAGCGTGTGAAGGATGCCAATTCTACGCCAAGCAAACGCATCTTCCAAAGACACGCACTCCGGATGATCCCCTCACGTGGCCATTTGCGGTCCGGGGGCTCGATCGATCGGACCCCTCAAAAAGACGACGGAGGCTACACCCACTTGCTCGTGGCCATCGATAAGTTCACCAAGTGGATCGAGGCCAAGCCCATCACTAACATCCGCTCGGAGCGAGCGGTCGAGTTTTCACCGACATCGTCCATCGCTTTGGAGTCCCCAACGTCATCATTACGACAATGGCACCCGCTTCACGTGCAAAAAGTTCTTGGACTTCGCGATCGGTGCCACATCCGTGTGAACCGGTCGGCCGCCTACCCTCGAACTAATGGCCAAGTCGAACGCGCAAATGGCATGATCTTGCAAGGTCTAAAGCCAAGGATTTTCAAACGCTTGAACAAACACGGCAACAAGTGGGTAGCTGAACTCCCATCTCGTCCCGTGGAGTCTCGGGATGACCGAGAGTCGAGCCACCGGGTTCACCCCGTTCTTCTTGGTCTATGGGTCCGAGGCCGTCCTCCCCACCGACCTCGAGTACGGGTCCCCGACTCAAGGCCTACAATGAGCGTACTAATCGGAAAGGCCGGCAAACGCCATCGACCAAGCGAAGAGGCTCGAGACACGGCGCTCCTACACTCTGCGCGCTACCAACAAAAGTTACGGCAATATCACGAGAAGAATGTGTGCAAGAGGGATTTCAAGGTCGGCGATCTCGTGCTCCGTCGACGCCAAGATAACAAGGGGCGCCACAAGCTCACTCCTCCTTGGGAAGGCCCGTTCATCGTGGTCAAGGTGCTGAAGCCGGGAACGTACAAGTTAGCCAAAGAAGACGGCTCGACCCTCACCAACGCGTGGAACATCGAACAGCTACGTCGCTTTTTCCCCTAAACCTCGATGTTTCGTACATATTTCGTCTAAATGTACCGCTAGTATGAATAAATAAGTCAGTTTCTTACTTGTTGTTCATACACAAGGTGGGCTCGACTTTGTTTCCACAAAGTCAAGCCCCCCTCGGGGGCTAGACCAGGGGGGGACCCCCTGAAGTCCTCGAAAAAATGCACCTAGTTTTTTCGAAAACAGTGCTCGACGTAACCTTTCCCCTCCTCGCCTCGAAATTTTTCGTAAGCTAAGTAATTGCGTCACCTCGAGCTCGTCGAGCCAGGGCGATCGAGTACAAGGCTTCCCACGCTTCCGAGCTACGGCACCCTAACTCACCCCCTCTCGAAATGGTTCGAGCACAGCGCCAACACTTAGCTAAAACAAAGTAAAGGCGGGAAGTGGAAAATGACATCGAGCGCAAAGAAAAACTAGAGCATAACGGTTTAAATTACAAGCATCAAGATTTTAGGCCGCTTAGGCCATTCCACGACCAGAATATTTTGATTCTTACAAGGGCCTTGTTGCCCATTTTTGGCTCGCAGGGCGGATAAAAACTACACCATGTCGCGGGAGGACTTCTCGCAGCGAGATCACCTCCAAGACGGGCGCCGGCTCCTCGGCCTCGGCCTTGAGCCGCTCGATCCGGGGTTGACCCCTCCTTCTTGTTCGCCCTCGGCGTAGGTGAAGCCGCTCGCAACGGCCTCCATCCCGGCCGGGCGTCCTCCCCTCGAGATGCTAAACCCCGAGTAGAAGATGGCCATCGTCCGGCGCGCGGAAAGACAAGGGCTTCCCGAATACGACCCCGCGAGAGGCGCCCGAACTCACGGACCCGGCTAGCGTAGCTCGCGCATCCGGCCCTCGACGTCCACCACCGGCGGAAGCCCCAGTTGGCGCTAAGGGTGTCGATGGCGCCGGTGATGTGGGCCTTGGCCGAAAGCACGCGGTCGCCGCCGCATGGGTTGACTTTGCGTACTCACGCGCGTCCACCAAGTCCGCCTCCAAACCCGAAAAGGACGACAAGAATCAAGTACTCAATCAAGTACTCGAGCAACACGTATGAATCACGCACGAAAAAAGAACTAAAGGACTCGAGCACTTACCGGTGCAGCGGGTCGAGAGCCCTTGCTCGCGTTCGAGCGCCCGCGCGAGCTCAGCCTCCTTTCTCCGGAGGGCGCGCTCGATGTCGCGTTTCTCCACGCGCGGCTCCTCATAAGCCTTGCCGGCCCGGATGGCGAGGTCCTTCTCCGTCATCTCTTGACGGAGGTTGACCGCCTCCGTCCGGAGACCGCCACCCGCTCTTTCTCCGCTTCAAGCGCGCCGGCAAGGGCCTCCTTCTCGGCACCTCCCCGGGTGACCGTTGCCGGAGCTCCTTCACATAGGCCTCGACGCCGGCTTTGTCCTTTTGGAGCTGCTCCATGTCCCGCATTTGGCCCCGTAGCTCGCGCCGCCGTAGCCGCGTCCTTCTTGAGCCGCTCGAAAACTTCGTGCGGCTGCGCGTACCGACGAGCGGCCTCCACCTCCTGCGCGGCTCGGGCAAGCTTCGTCCGCCTCCGTGCCGTGCCACCTCGGCCCCCTGCGCCACTCGAGCAAGCTCATCATGAGCCTTCTTGGCGTCCTCCTTGGCGGCGTCCAGGGCGGCATTGGCATCTCGGAGGAACCGAGCAAAGCGGTGCCGCTCGCCCTCAGCATCTTGCCCCATCCGCACATACCGCCGGATCTCGTGCTCGCTCTCTTGCGTGGCACGGATATGCACGGATTTGGCGTAGGAGCGACTCGCGTCGTCGAACCTCGAAGGGAAATGTTAGAACATAAAACGCGATAAACCAAAAAGGCAAGCAACCGAACTCGAGGACACTCACAGAAAGAAGCCGGGGCATGTCCTCTGAGACGAGCGACAAGGCAGCCTTCAAAGCGCTTTCGAGCCATTGCCGGCGCTCCTCGGCCTCCACGTGCGCCTCAAGCTCCTTCGATCGTTCATCACGATCGGGGAGCCTCGTGGTCAAGGGGGGTCGGAGAGCACCGGCGGCGGCCTCTCCCAAAGAGGGAACTCCTCCCGCATCTCCTTGTCGACGGAGGAGTGGAGTCTCCTCACCGCCTCCAGTCGACATCCGCCGTCACCACCCGCTCGGCCCGGGGTAGGTGGGCGTTGCGGCCGACTCCGGGAGAGGACGCCTCTTGGGCAAGCGCCGCGCGCTCGATCCGCCTCCGCTCCTCGATAGAGACGTCGGTGGGCTCGGTGGGACCAAGGCCGATCGACCGCATGTGGCCGTCGACGATGGCGCCCGCCGTCGCTTCCTTTGGGCCTCCTCCCACCGGTCGGCGTCGGTCATGACCTCGAATCTCACCTCGCCCGTCTCCGAGTCGGGCACAAGGTGGGGCACCAGGTCCCCTAACGGCTGCAGAGGCTGCGGCGGCTCCTGGTACGGCACCAGATGGAGCTCTCGCTCGACGTCCTGGCGCTCGTCGCCACCCGTGATGGAGGGCTGCTGCACCACTAGCTCCGCCTGCTTTCCACCGGCCGCCGCCGCCGTTCCGCTTGCGGGCCGATGCTCTTCGCCGCCGGGCGCGGCGGTAGGGCGCACCGCCGCCCTCCGCCGCGCTCCACCGGCTCCTCCGCCTTTTCCTCCTCTTGCGTGGCGGCAGGGTGCTCCTCGAGCGCCCCCTCTCGAGCGGCAGTTTGGGCCTCCCCGTCCTCGACCCTTTGCCCAGCAGAGGAGTTGACCTCCATATCCTGAGGAGGGGTTGGGGCTCGGCCGGCCGAGGCTCGGCGCCGTTTCCGCCTCCTGCATCTCCACATCCCCCACCGGCCGATCGGTGGCGACCAGCGTTTCCTCCTCCTCCTTCTCCCCGCGCTCCTCCTCGAGCCGGCGCGTAGCCGGCCGGCCAGAGGATTTGGCGCCCGAGCTCGGACTCGTCTTCGAGCGTGATGGGCCGCCGCTCCGACCCACCCCCGTCGCCGGGACAGAGGCCCCGGCTCGGCGCCATCACCCCTTGGTCGCCCGCCGCCGCCCGCCCGGGCGCGCCGACGATGACGGGTCTCGAGCGGGAGGGCGCCGAGGCCGTGGTGGTGGTGACGTCCTCATCCCCGTGGCCTTGGTCACGGCCCCGCACTCGCACGGACGCAGCCGCCATCGCCCGCCACGCCTAAGCGCATCCTTGGCCCGCTCTAACCAAACCGGAGTAGAAGGGGAAGGGTCACTCCACCTCGACATCGACGGGGTGCCGCTCGACCCTCCCGTGGTCCTCGGCCTCTTAGTAGGCAAAGATGGGGGGAGGGACGGTAACGTCCCGCAGGGGACGTTTAGTCCCGGAAGAAAGAGAAAAACAAAAATTCGTTGTGACAAAATACTCACACACGAACAAAATGGTACAATAAGGGATAGGTCGACCGTAAGACTTACCCCGCGGTCGAGGTGGCGCCGCCCGAGCCACCCGGCCCGATCAAAGCGCTCGGGGCCGCCGAGCCTCGCCCGCCCCGAGTCACTCGAGGACTTGGGGACCTCGAGCCCGCGCGCCGCGCCGCTCGGGGCTTCGAGACCCCGGCGGCCGCCCTGTTCGGCCGGCTCCGTGGCCGGACGGCACGGTGTCCCTTACGGATCCCGAGTCCCGCGGGTCGAGGTCCGCTCGGCCCGGCGGTCGCTGGAAGGAGCCCGGCGTTGCTCGCCGGGCTGCGCAGAAGTTGAAGTGCGCACATTTGCAGCCTCATACTGCCGGGTGTGCGCGCCCGTTGAAGAAGAATGATGGCGGGGCGACTCCTCTCGCCGCCCTGCTTGAGCCGGTGACGGCGAGCGAGCGCGGTGGCCGGAGCGTTGAGACGCCCCCGCCGCTTGCCTCGCTGGGCCGGCGACGGCGCTCGAGCGCCGCGGCTCGACGACTCCTCCCGCCGGCTCGCTCGAACCGGCGACGAGTCGACGCGCGAAGGCTCGGCGCTAAGCTAGCTCCCGCACGCGAGAGCGGGAGGCGTCGTGGCTCGGGTGGCGGTGGCGCCATCGCTGTCGGCCGCCTCATCGTCTCCCCGTCGTCATCGCCCTCGTCCTCGTCGGCCGACTCGAGACTAGGGCTCCGGCCGGTCGGGTCCGCCGCGACGTATTTCACGCTCCCGGCGGCGCGCTAGCCTTACGCTTCTCCTTCTCCTCTAGCGCACGGGCTTTCGCGCCTTTTCCTCCCTCCTCGAGACCACGGCATGTTCTCGTTCGCCCTCGCGCGTCTTACCTCGCGGTCGGGCGCGTCCTCTTTCACCGGGGCCTCGACTCCGCGTGGTCATTGATATTCCGAAAAGAAAAAGGCCGGTCTCGATAAGGATCGCCGAGTAAAAGAAACGACGAGAGAAGAGCTCGAAAAAACTTACAAAACCCAAAGGGTTGAAGGCCGGACGCATGCGGAAGAGGCCGACTTGGTTCTCGCCGGTTCCTCCCACCGTCGATCGCGTCGCGCACCCGAGCCACGATTGTGGCGACCGGGAGGGGCGCGTCCGACATCCCGCAGCCGCGAGCGCCGCCGGATCGGCGTCCTCCGTCATCTGGTCGAGCCGTAGCGGGCGCTCGGCGAGCGGGAGCACCCGGCGGCTGTGGAACTCGGCAACCACATGCGCAATGTTGAAGAAAAGGTTGCCGGACCTCCGGTTGCGGAGGCTCGAGATGGCGTTGAGCGAGAGAGTCCATGCGGGGCCGGCGTGCCGCCGGCCGGCCGTGCGTCCGCTTGAAACCGGCGCGGTTAGCACGGCGGCGGTGTATTCCGGAAGAGGCCCTCCTCGTTGCGGAGATAGAACCATTCTCGATCCCGGCCGGCGTTGTTCGACGACCACGCGCCGGATAGCCAAGACTCTTTCCTCTCTTCAGCCCGATCGAGCAGAACCCGCTCGAACGTAGCGGCGGACCTTTGGTTTCACCGCCTTCTCCTCTTCCTCCTCGTTCTCCTCTTCCTCCTCCTCCTCGTCATCGTCATCACCGTCGTCGTCGGCGGCCTCCTTGTCCTTCACCGCCTTGGTGAAGAGCGTCGCCTTAAAAATGTGGGTGAACAGTCCCACCGCGGCGCCATACCCAGTACCCCTCACACACGGCGGCGTAAGTAGCCGCGAGCGAGATGGAGTTGGGGTTGAAATGCCGGAGCTCAACCCCGAAATGGTGGGGAGCGCCCGCATGAAGCGGCTCGGCCGCGCACCAAGTCCCCGGTGGAACCCGATAAAGCTCGGGATGTAGCCCGGCAGGGGATTGGGCTCGAAGTGGTCGTCGTCCGGCACCCTCCACTCCGGTAACCCCTCCGCCGGATTGGGCGGAAGCAATCCACCATTCGCCAAGTTGAGCAGCATCGCCTCGGTCACCGTGGACCGAGGCCACGGAAGCGCCTCCGCCATCACCACCGGCGTGGGAGGCTTGGCGGCACTCCTGCTTTTGCCCTTGCCTTTGCCACCGGTCTTCCTAACTGACCTCCTCATGTCGGTGACGGGAGCGGGACGGTGGAGCAACGGCGGCGGTGGAGCACGAGGAACGGTGGCGCGGGAACGGTGGCGCAGAAAGCGGGCGCGATCGCGGGTTAGAATGGCGCCGGCGGTCACGGGCGGCGGCGGCGGCGGCGGCGGCGGTTGCGAATGAGGGCAGCGGCGGATTGAATCTGGAGAAGGGCGCAACTGGCGGCGAGAGCAGCGAGAAGGGCGAGAATGCGGGGAAGAAGAACCGGGAGCCTACTCCCCCATATTTATAGAGCCCAAGCCGATCCGCGTGAATCGCATCCGACGGCCTAGATTACGCCATCCAACGGCCGCGCGCCCGGCGGACTCGACGAAAAACGGTAACCGCATTTATTGCCCCGACAAACCGCCACCTACCTCCACTTACAGGCGCACGCGTCGCGAGACGGAGCGGAACCGTCGCCAAGCCACGATCAGCACGATGCGCCGGTTTCCGCCTAAAAAGGCGCGCCGCTTGCAACGGACGGATGCGTAATGACGGACGTCGTCTCGACGACGGTCCCTTACACGGTAAGAAACCCGGGGACCCCGGTCCCACAAGTAAGTCTCGAGGAGCGGAGGCCGACCCACGGACGGGTTCGAACAGCCGCCCTCGAGCACCCGAGTCGGGGCGCCTATGGGAAGGAACCCTCGAAAGGTTCCGCTCGAGAACGAACCCTCGAACCCGATGGCGTGTCCAAGGCGGGGCACTAGGTATCCAAGAGATCCCGCCGACGGAGGCACTCGAGCCGCCGGTCCCCTCGAACGGGGCCGGTCCTGCCGGAAACTAAGCACCCGGCTTTAATGAGAGCGCCCCGGGCCACGGCCGTCTCCTCGAAAGGAGACGAGCTCTCACTTGGACTACCCGCCATTAGCTCACGGGGAGGTATGGCGCTCGCTCGGCCGCGAGTAGTGTCGACCTCTCACCACTTGGATCTCGATCCAAGAGACCCAACGAGGAACGGATCACGACTCCGGCCCGGCCCATTCGAGGCTCGGGGGCTCGAGTCACACAAACAACCTTCCTCGACACGAGAGGAGCAGGAAATACTCGGGGCTCGAACGGTTATCGAAATCTCCTACCTCGAGCCGCTACAACTCCAGCTAATAATACTCTTACTTAAACCCGTTCATCTCAAAGCCCCCGCAGGAATGCCTCATTCCTCCGGGGCCTCGGGCTACCCCCGCGGACGCCGCTCGCGCGCCCCACGGAGAAAGGACGAAACGACTCCTCGAAACAACATGACCCTAAGTCTAGGTACTTCAACTCCACTTCATGATCCCTTGCTTGAAGTTTTTTCACAATCAAGCAAGGGCTCGGGGCTACCGTCGGATACCTAGATTAGGGGTCCTAAATGGGGTGAATTAGAGATGAGCAAATCAGCCTCATCCATCTCTAAAAATCCCAAAAGCTAATTGACCAGAGAAATCCCAATCCTTCTCACACTGGGCCGGCCCACTACCAGGCCCGCAAAGCCTCAGAAACCTTCTGGCTCGAGCAGTGGCCGCTCACCCGCTCGAGAAAGAAGTGCGGAAACCGCTCGAGCGAGCGACCGCTCGAGACGGTAGCATAAACCGCTCGAGCGGAGACGGAGAACGCTCGAGCGAGCACCCGCTCGAGTCTGCCCCCGCCATTGCCAACCAGTAGCACGCACATGGCCACAGGGTTCGAACAGCGCCAAAGTACTCTGACGCCGCCTAACCCCATGGCTACAGGGCCTGCAATGGTGGGACGTGCGCCGGTCGCCTCCGCCATTACGCCGCCCATCCCCTGGATTCAAGGGTGGCAGGTGCCACTGTGGAGCCACGCTACGCACTGTGCCACGTGCGACGTCCCCTTTAGGCGCAGTCAAGCCCCCGCGCCGTCAAACACGTCGTGCCGTCCCATCGCTCGGGTCGACGACCCTCGAGCCGGCCCCAAGGCGCTCGAAGAAGTAATGGCGGACGCGATTGGCGTGCGGAGCAAGCAAAGCGGTGCCCGTCTTTCCCACCTCGATGACCATACCGCGGGGTTCCGGCGCACGTGCTCGGCTACGCCGGCACCGCACCTCGACTACGTCGCCCCACGACCGAGAAGGACGAGCGCCATCAATGACCATACCGCTACAGGCTCGAGCCGGACCACAGGGAGCGTCTACAGTCCCGATGACTTGACATGGCGCATGTACCTCGACGTCACGCCCACGACAGCCCTATCTACTCTGTACTCCTGAGCCTCCTCTTGGCCTATAAAAGGGGATGCCAGGGCCTAGTTCAGGAGAGGCTTTTACGCGTACACGTTTTTACGCCTTCACTCGCAAAGTCTCAGGACTGCCTTGTATTCACCCCTGTACAAGCACTTCGGTGCAAGATAATACAAATCTCTCCCCTCTGCTGGACGTAGGGCATTCTTTGCCTGAACCAGGATAAACGCTTGTGTCCATCTTGCATCACCATCCGGATTAGGGAGCACGCATAGAAATTTACTCGTTGGTGTTATACCCCCGGGTACGAAACACCGACAAGTACTCCATGCATATGCTAATATTTTGATGTGATGGGGAATCTTCTTTTTGCATAGTGGAATTTAGGAGTGAATTTTGGTATCTAAACAAGGCCTAAAAATATACACCGATGCACTCTCATATCTCGAGTAGTATCCATCAGACATACAGTATTGTCTTCTCTTCATCAAGTAAATGTTGATGGCTCCCAACCTAAACCAAAGCCTTGGTCTGCGCTTCTTACTGCAACATTGACCTAACCACAAGTTGTTTTGTTCTCTGCAAAGTGTCCCACCCATCCTTGTATTCTGATCCATTGTACAAAATAATTCCAAAGAATCTAAACTACTATATAGATCACGGGAAAAACTTTAAAGCTTAAAAATCAAAGATTGATGGACGAGGATCTCAAATAAAATATCATAAAAATATTTGGAAGTTTAAAATAAAAAAGATTAAGCTCAAGAGAAAGGTATTCAATCCTGAAAAGTTAGAATAGTTCCTAGCTAGGGAAAGATGATCAGATGCTAGACATATTTTAACAAAAACATGAGTGCAAACAACCCTGGGTAATTTAACTTAGATTTTGTTATGATGGTGGGAAGATAAAGCTCAAGAGAAGAAAGGAAGTGAATCATGAAAAGCTAAAAAATCCCTTGGGAAAGACGATCGTATATGCTAAAAACAAACTTGTAACACATATAAATGCTACTAGGTGGAACCGACATGAATGCAACATCCCCGGGTAATTTAACTTTCATTTTTATGATAACAAAAAGGTAACAATCTAGCTAAATCTTGGGATCTTAGAAAGAACTTGAATAGATGAAAGAATATATGCTGTCTTGTATATATATTCCCATTTTATAATTGGACGGACGGTAGTGCGCTACTGTACTTACTAGAAAAAGAACAAGGATTGTGCAAGGGCTAAGCTCCGAGTAGGGTAGGTAGGGCGGGTCCAGCTCCAGGTCCAGCCCATGCAACCACGTGTAGTGAGCGAGTGCGGCGGCGGCACCCGACCCGACACGAGGGAGGAGGACTGGGCCGGGCCCAGCCCATCCAAACAGCTTTTGGTGAGTGAGGAATTGGAATTGGGTCGTCTTGTTCCTCCGATCGATCGTCTGTCTCCTCTCCTCTCTCCTCTCCTCTCCGCGGGGAGAAGAAAGAGCCAGCCATTCCCCCTCCTCCTCCTCCAAATCCCAGTCCTGATCCTGATGATGCAGCAAGAGGAGGACCCAGCACCCGCAATCGCCGATCCCGACCGCGGTGATGCCGCCGCCTCCTCCGCCTCCGCCTCCACCACGCAGACGCTCCCCTCCCGCAACGCCTCCTCCAAGTACGATTTCGTCAAGGTCAAGGTCTGGCTCGGGGAGAACGCCGACCACTACTACGTACTCTCCAGGTTCCTCCTCAGCAGGATGCTCACAGTCACCAAGGTTCGTTGGTTTCTAGTTTTGTACACACTACGCTGCTGTGCTATCCTTTCCATCAATCAATCCAACACACACGCAGATTCCTAATCATGTCGCCATCAAGATTGCCCTTGAGCTCAAGAAGCTGCTTGTCGACAACAGCCTGCTTGATGTGTATGCATCTTCTTCTTCTTCCTTCCATCTAATTACCCTATCCTGCTAGTATTATGCTCCAATACTCGGCATCATTTTGCAGCTCCCAGAGTGATCTAGAGGCTAATCTTTTTAAGGTCAGCTCCCTTCCTGCCCGCTGCATTCTATTTTCTCCACTCAACTTATAACTTCCCTCCTTTCACAGCTTATGGAAAAACGGGGATATGGAGACGACTATATAAATCGCTATAAAATGATGACAAGGTACTCTGCCTGCTCTAGTGCCCAAAAAACATCTTCTCTTTCTCTATACAAAACATTATTTATGAGGAGGCTTATTATTCCACAAAAGAAACTCCTGTTCTCTCTTACAGCACCAGGCACCGGCATTCAAATAACATGTTTCTGCTCTGCTCATCCCCCTACCGCGTGCAGGTTCCATCATCAAAGGGTTCCATTAGTAATTTTGGTGTGTGGAACTGCGTGTACCGGAAAATCAACAATCGCTACACAACTTGCTCAGAGGCTCAATTTGCCAAATGTTTTACAGGTGGGTTTGTTAACTTATCTTCGCCAGTCTATAGCTCAGGTCTCATATGCCTTGTTTCCCTACCCTTGTGCAATTGCAGACAGACATGGTGTATGAGCTGCTGCGGACATCAACAGAGTAAGTTGTGCCTTCTTGTTTTGGTTGTTTAAGGGGCAAACAAAAATATGCCAGTACCTTAGTTCCGTTGCTGCCCTTGGTTCCTCCTTTTTGCAAAGATATGTGGATCGTTAGTGGTTTGCATAAATTACTCATGTGATTAACACATGCAGTGCGCCACTTACTTCAGTTCCCGTGTGGGCCCGCGATTTTAATTCACCTGAAGAGCTTATCACTGAATTCTGCAGAGAATGCAGAGTTGTACGCAAGGGTATGCCATATTTTATGCCCACGTTTTTTCTTGCGAATATTATTTTATGCCCATGTTATCTGCTCTGCAAATGTCGTTGTCACTTTATCTGTATATAAAACTAACTATAATCACTCCATTGATTCCTCTTGATTACATGATAATGTCGACCCTGTACTTTGTGCTACCTTTCGCTAGGTTTGGCTGGCGATTTGAAGAAGGCCATGAAAGATGGGAAGCCAATTATTATAGAGGTATGCTGCCTTGTGTTGTGAACATTCGGGATAAATATCTGTATTACCTTCATGCATTTCTCACCGAACCACAGAAAAATTTCCCGGCCAGATTTTGATGTCACATACCTTTCTCTTATCTTTGTTTCATCAGTGAACATGGATGGGTACATGACACAAGACATGCACAGAATATATCAATGTCTTTTTTTTTCAAAAAGAATATAAAATTGGCATGGTTATGTCTTATGTGTTAGAAATTAGAAAACATGCACATGAGAGCATGATTACCCAAAAATAATACTACCTAGAAAATATAATTATGTATGTTTATATCAGCTTGGACGCTTAGATAAAAAACTTGACCTGCGGGGGATAAGAAAGCTCCCAGCCATTCTACTTATGATAGAAGGTAACCTTCTCACGCAGGTCGAGAAAACCAGTGTCACTGTTGCACATTTGAGAACTTGGGCTGATCCTTAGACCCGTGCTTTGGCATGGGATGGAGGCTTAGATACATCATTATGTTATGCTAGGTAGATTTAAGCATAGGTCTGCATATGTCTTGTGCTGTAAGTGAATTCTCTTGTGCATATGACTATCTGTATGAAATAGCAATTATGCATAATTCCTTGTACCTATTGCAGTACCATGTTGAACTCGTTTATTTTAGATGGAGGCATATCCATTGGACGAAACACCGGTGCTTGTTGTGTTTAACACATTTATGCTTTCTGGTAGGGTGTTGTGCTGCATAGGTCCTTTGTACTTTTGGTATTTTGTTAGCGACCTAGTGTTTCAATTTGTTTGACACCAGATATTGCCTGTCTAGCAAATTGTAATTATATATTTTTTTAGTACCTGGATTGGGAGTTTGAAGGTAGCAATATGATTTACAACATATACACCTTATAGTATGGTGCCATATGTATAGATAATTCATACCTGATCTTACTAAGTATCCCACTGCAGGGAATACATTTGGATCCAAGCATTTATTTTATGGATGAGGAAAAGAGAGATGGTAATTCCAGGACAGAGAAGACAGCAATGGATTCTGAAAATACAGGCATCTCTGTAGAAAGGAAGACCGAACACCAATCCAAAAATGGACAAGCAGAGAACAGAATGAATCCTATGGAGGAAAACAAAAGCTTTTTTAAAATCGAAGAAAGCATGCTGGAGGAAGGTAGAACCAGTGAAGGACTATCTTATGCTGAGAGCAATGAAACCAAGTTTCACGATTCTGCGCGTTCTCAAGAAAAAAATCCCAAAGATGAAAGTAAGGAAAAAAAGCAAGCGAAATTAATTTATTTTTATTATGTGGTCAATATGTCTTTACTCAAGTTTAAGGCAAGCTTAAGGTTTCCCAAGAAGGAGTGTAAGCTATCAAGTTTGCCAGATTAGTTTAAGACCAGCATAATCTTTTTACAAATATCAACAAGTGAATGTGTGTGTTGGTGGGGTGTCAAATAAGGAAGCACAGAACAAAATCTTAAACCATGCCCCAAATTTCCAGAACACAGTCCGATGCCAGGTTATTTTCTGAGTTTTTCTGTTGCACATAAAAGATAACTGTTTTCTATGCCTTGTAGGTGATGGGCACAAAGATTTGGACCAACAAAAGAATAACACCACCAAGAAAGACAAACCTGCTGCTGAACCGATAGTTGTTCCAATTGTACTGAGGATGTCTGATTTTGACCACAAAGTTTGTGCTCTTGTTGGTTTATATTTTAAATGCCTATCTACCTTTATTTTCGTAACATATTTTTGGTTATTACTGTCTTTGAAATAGCATTTGTAATTTGTAGTGAATACATAAGAGGATTAAAAATGTCCATGTAAATTGTTGAAGCTCAATGTTACTGACCTTCTTGGCATAGCGCCAACCGCCAGGGAAAAAACCCATCTATTTTTGTTCTATATATGACTGCATCATCTGTACTAATTATGGCCGCACACACCTTTTGAATTGAGTTGCTGATTTGTGGGTCATATTTTCATTCATTGCTTCAGCATTCTCATTACATGGGTTATTGATTCATTTTTAATCTTCTCATGACATGGGTTATTTTCATTCATTGCTTTGTTGTTCTGTTCAGGCATTGTTAGAGGAATGGATAGCCACAAGAGCTTTCAGAGATGATTGCATTCCTCAGGTATCTATAGAAGCTTTGGTACATATACAATCTACAAACTTACCTTTTTCATAGATATTGGATAAAGAATATGTATCCTGTGGTTGTGACGCCATATGGAAGATAGCAACATATACTCAATGAAGGGTGTCCATGTGTCACATATGCTACACCTCGAAGCTCTAAGTTCCTCCTTTAGGTCTATCAGGGTCTTCCTATAGGTTAAGTGTTTGTTGCATGATAGAGATGTTACTAATAAGTAGTGATTTTGTGGGGGCCTACTTTCAGGTTTGCTACCTCATGCAAGTAGTATCTAACTCTTACATGGTGCTAACTTTCTGATGTTACTCAGGATCATCGGAAACTTATAAACAACCTTAAGCTTATTCAGGACTACCTTTGTTCTTTTGAGTCACAGGCAAGTTTTCCTTGATTGACAGGCTGGTATATTTTAAGTTGTTTGTTGTCATCTGATGAACTCGATCTATTTTGTCTGGAGTTTGAGTGTGTAATTCTAAGGCTCTTTTAAACAACCTTGTTCAGGGACTGACCATTGTTGATATCTCAGCAAATTCGTTTCCTCAAACATTAGATTGGCTTCACAGCTATCTTCTTCAGGTACACCTGCTATACTCACTCTCTTGTTAGCCATTGTCCCATCTTTAATAATGTCATGCTAATGTCCTAAATTGTCCCCAAAATACAACTTTTAGTACTAAATATCCCAACCCAAATGGCAGTACTTCTTTGGTATTTTTTATTTGTCAATTTGCCATCTATCAAATTGTCTTAGTGGGGCATTTTTTTGGTATTTTCCTTGGCAGTGCATCGAGCGAGGTCTTTTGGCTGCGTGTTCAGAAAGCTGCAATCAAGGGGGAAATTCATCGACATGACACTATGGGATTGTCCTAGAGAGAGATAGGTTACTGTTATGGATGAGGCATTTTCTTCGATGTAACCTGGTTGTTGTACTGGCAAAGTCGCAATGAGTGATATTACATACGATCCACAGTGCTGACTTTTATTCATACAAACAGCATTCTCTCTGGCCCCTGCTAAGGTTAGAATGGAATGCACATTGGCAGTGGACATTAAGAATAGCAGTGCGATGACATGCGACTAACAGATTCACTTTCCTTTGCAGGACAAGGGTATGTACTAGCATACAAGGGTTGTATATCTATAGAGCTGTCAAAAAATAAGATACTCATAATATTATGAACTGCTCGTAGAGACATATGGATATACATTGTGGTTACCAGGGGCTAGTGTAGCAACTCTAGGTGTTGTTTGGTTGCAGGGATTATCTCAGGTGGAATTATCCCATTTGATTGCTGTTTGGTTCTGGGGCATCTGGAGATGGGGACATCCCACCATGGAATCCCGTCCCATCTGCCTGATTCCCGACGCGCCCACCAACTCACCTGTGTGCCATCACTGAAGCAGTGCACTCGACGCGGTCGCCAAAGAAGGCACCGCTCGCACCCCACCATGGTAGCACCCATTCACCCGTTCCCGACGGCAGCGGTCAATGTAATTGGGAACCCGAGCTCCACAGCCACAACCACGGAGTTCTAACAGTAGGACGGTGGGTGGCAGGACTGTGCGAGCTGCCAAAAGTAGGAATGGTTGACCAGAACTTCCGATGGAGGCGGACACCCGCAATTTCAGTACTCGCGGCAATTTTCAATAGTAACAATTTTAAACGAGACAAGTACAGACCAACATTGAAATGTTCCGTTCTAAGAGAAGGTGGCGTTAGGCACACAACACAACCAGGGAGTTCGAGTTAGTGATCTGAGGTTTGCCTTGAAGGATTTTATTTATTTTTTTTTTTTTTTGGGTAGTTGACATAACGCACCATAGTTTTCCAGCTTCATTTACTATACAGACAATCTGTATCTGTACAAGCACAGAGCACGCAAAAAATTACAGTGTCAGACAGAAGAAATAGTGCAAAGACAAGACTTCAACATACTCCGTAGCAAATAACTTTAGTGACTGCCATCCTGCACACTGATTCCTTCGTCTACAGCTTTTGCGCCGCAGGACCTAGCCACCGACTCAAACAGCTTCTCAATCTCAGGTGCACAGTGTGTAAAAGACCGGTTCCAAAAGTTGTAACGTGGATTCTAACACAAGAAAGGTACATTTAGTGCTCAATGTTTGTCATATTTTAATTAACCACACGAAACAAAGCATATCACGTACCTTTATCAATTCAATGAAAGTAATAAGTAACCCCCAAGGATGGGGTCGGTTCACTATGAGGCGCTCCAGAAGAACCCTCGTTATTTGCTCCTGGATAATTTCCTATTCAATCACATAGCATGGACATTAGAGGGTATGTCATAGAATCTACTAATTGCAGGCATATAAAATATGGAAACACTAGAGGCCTCCAAAAAAATGAATCAAATGCTACAGGGGGGATGTGAAGAAGTGTGTGGAGATTTGTTAGAGAGGGATGCACCACATACAACGTTGAACCCAAGAAAGAAAGGTGGCACATGTAATCATACAAGAACATCTCGCAATACCTGGGTAGCCTCGGCAAATAGATAAAGAATGATGAAGGAGAAGTAGTGTGTATGGCTATTTGGATAGCGCAGTTGGTTAGCGATTGCATTCAACAGAAGGTAGCGGCCCTCTGTATCCAAACTTGTTATAAGATTTCTGAACATCTCAGTAGCTGTTTCAATCTGGAAAATGTCCATTGGAGGCATATGGTTAATCTGCTGTACTGATGCAGATGCATTAGCCTTGTTCAGTTGCAGTTGTTGCACAGCCTATGATTCAAAATTTCAAATACAAGGTTAGAGATGCAAGTCATATTTTTGTTTAGAAAAAGAAAGAACTACAGAAGAAAACAAAAACAAATTAAACAAAAATACACTGCAGTGACTGCACCATTAATGCAATTTCTGGCGAAGAAACGGAACAGATATAGGTTCTGCCATCAATATACTGTACTCATTCAAGGACTTTAGCAAAAGCTAATTAGAGACATTCAAATATAATAGCTGGAGGGAGAGATGCTTTGCTCAGTTAATCAAAGCCTGATGCTACTTTGGATCTTTCCCAAAGAGCAAACAAAGATCAGGTAGGGCAATTTTGGATTCTTCTGCAGGAACTTATGGGATTGTGGCCTCGTAATTACTGAAGTGGGGCGTGGCGCATCATAGCAGCACATCATGAGGGCCAATGATTCAGAGGATGCTTAAGGTGATGTAACATCATAACTTTCATCCAGTGGCTGTTCAGTGCATACTTTCACATAATGTGTTTTCTTTTTAATGAGAAAACTGACTTGGGAAAAACTCACTTGGACGCCAACATAAAGAACAAGTGAATTGATCAGAGGCACGTTGTAGCGTGTGCCTGCAACAGTTGCTTCATTCTGAGGCAGCAGCAATTTTTGCTTCAGGTCACTTAGAAAGGAAGAGCCTTCTGGCCTCTGTGTAATACCAAAGTGAGAACAACATGCATATCAGCCAATGAATAGCAGTCCAAATTCATACAAAGGATAATAACAAGAAAAATCATTTGACCTTGAGATATTCATCAACCTCAGTCTTCAACTGCTTTGATTTGAGGGCACCATCAACATCCGACATGATTCGTGGTGCTATTGAAATTTCAGCCAACAAATCAATCTGTAAAACAAGAATAAACAACTTAATATACCCAATTGGTAACAGGACAGAGAAAGCACTGCTCCACAAATGGCATGTACCTTTAGATTAGGAGTAGAGGGGTCTGGCAGTCTCATGTTACGTGGAAAAGCACTAAGAATGACATTGCGCATTTGAATGCAACTTGAAGGGATCACATCACAGAAACTGAAGTGATAATCACAAAGAAATTCAGGAAAGTCATGCAGTAGAACAAGCAGAACTCTCATAGTTCCTTTGTATAAAAGGTCCACCTGCCAAAAAAAAAAAAAAAAAAAAAAGTAGATACAATACAAAAATTACGAAGTATTCCTTGAATCAGGCTAGTAATGAGTGCAAAAAATACAAAACTTACTGCCTCTGGGAGTTCAGCATTTCTCAAATATGGTTCCATGAATTTGAAAAGAGCAACAAGCAGCCGCTGAAAGAACGGCCAACCTTTCTGTGAATTGCACATCAGCAGTTTTGGCATGAAGCTCCTGTGACTCACCAGCTCAAGCCAAGCAAAGCTGAAGAGGATAGTTTTAATCAGATAGTGCAGAATAGCAAACATATGTGTTAAAAAAATTAAAATAGTTTTAGTCGATAATGAAGCAGCAAGGACAAGAAGCAGGTACTTGTATGCCTGGTGTAAAAGCAAATACCAAGTAGAGGGAAAGAAGAATCAGTTTGACTTCATGGTGCAAAAAAGGAACAGTTCCGAGTTGTTTGAACGTTAAGCTGCCTAGGTGAACTAATTTCTGCTCCCATCACCTGAGCAGTGTGAGTAGCAAGAATTGAGGGTTGGAACTCCATAAACATGAGAGAAAAAAGAAGTCCCAAGTTTTGTGAGCTCACATTATGATCCCAATACAGATTAAATGATGTAAGGTCAGTTCTTACAACAAATATTCTATTGGGACACCAGGACATTACTGCTTCAATGTAATACATGATTACATGTTATGGATGGCAACTGTGTAGAGCAATGTAAAGCTTATAGTTAAGTATAATCACCAGGAGTTGCATACATAGCACATGCTTTTAAACATCACGTGACACAATAATTGAACACATCAACATAGAAAGGTAAAATTGACAAAGTAGACCAAAAGAGATGGACAGACCTCCAGCCAGGAACTCTCAAGGGTTGTAGCATGTGAAATGCATTTGCAAATGCAGTCAAAGCCTGTCACCAATCAATATTGCTATATCACAGATTTCACAATAAAAGTATTAAACAATACATAGCTAATGATGCGTACCTGAAAATTAGAACCATCATGGCCATCAATAGTAGTAAGGTCATAGAGCCAATTTATAAACAATCGGAAGTATGGCCGAGGATTAAATGAAGCTTTCTTTTCTTCAGCATCTTTCTGAATGATTCTCACTGTAACAGATAGGATCTGGACAAGAAAAGTTGAAAAATACTTGTTTTATGAACTATCAATGCATGTACATGTTCCAAAGCCATAACCAATTTGTAAAAACAAACCTTGGAAAGTATAGTGGCTTTATTTGGCGTTATCTCCACTGAAGAGTACTGAATACAAACAACAAGCAAGGAATTAATAACACTCAATATGAGTTTTATCAATCTTAGCTGGTATTACCATTTGCCAATAACTCAAGGAGAATGTGGAATTACCCTTCTAGAGAAAAATGTACTTAATTAGGCAATATAAAGATCCCTACCAAATATAATTCCAATGATACCCAGCTCAACTAATAGCCCAAATCTTACGAAGTACCATGACAATGCAGCTAAATAGAACCGAATGGATTTGGCACTACAGTAAAATCAATCATTACGCACAACACAAACCTCAATAGCAGAAAAATAAAATAGAACTAAACATAACATAATGCAGGGATCAAAATCTGCAGTTTGATCCAACATGACATACCCAAAGGCCCAGTTCTCATGAAAACACTGGTTACAGCCAAAATACATTTTACTCAATTTTAAACAGTTATGATGCATGACTATAATGAACTCAACACTGAAAAATTGCAGTCTAAAAGTCACATTTAATACATGTGGGAAATCCTTTAGGTACCTTGAGAACCATAACCACAAGCTTTGCATATGAATCAATGGAGAAATATGAAATGTGAGGTTGCTGTGGTGATTGCTGAGATGATCCACCAGGAGCAACGATTTGCTCAGAGACTAGAGAGTGTGTAACAGCAAGTTCCTGAATGATTCAAAGTAAGTATCCGAGTATGCCAAAGTGCACTGCATAATCTGGTACAAAGATAGATTCATCACCGTGAGAATACAGAAGAAGCGTTCAGAGATATCATCTCCCTTCAGCAGACCATCCTGCTGCATCTGTGTGACAAAACGACTATATGCCACATCACTAGCACTTACATGATTACAGATCTGACACCACTCAGAAAACAGGACTGCCACCTATACATCAAACAATTTAACAGATTAATTAATAGTCTAGCAAATAGATTCAAGGTATAGTTGTGAGAATGGCTTGAGCAAGAACCGCCACAAAATACAGGTAACACCACCAATGGAAGACCTATACAACTGACTTATCTCCTGGTTGAACTAACATGCTAATATGTGACCACATCACCGCAATCATGAAAGGAAATTCTGAGTGGAAAAGGACCATCCAAGATACAGACAAGAATGTTGCTTATTAAACCAAACGAAAACAGTAAGGAATTCTGATTCCATACCCAAAAAATTGAAAAATGGAATCCAAAGAAAACAGAAACAGAACCAAAACATATAATCGGAAATGAAGGGAATAGGTTTATAAAAATCAAACAAAGGTTCTTGTAAATCTGTAGGATTCATGATACATAAAACTGAATAAGTTCCAGCATGTCAGCCAAACCTGATTTGGATCAACAAGTGTAATTTCATTAGCAGTGCTTTCCTCTTTGTTTGCCCGGGTAGCTAGAACCTACAAATTGAGTGAGAGCAATGCAATTGAATAAACAGGGCAGACATTTTGAGGACAGGAGATACCAAAGAATATTCATAGATGTGAAGGCAACTGATATTGTTTAGATCAGATCATAAACCTTTTTATCCTTTGGCAGTTTGACCTTTTCATCCTTCCCAACAACAAAACCAGTAGTAGTGCTCACATTATTCCTTGCAATTTCAATCAATTGCTGCAAGGATTCAGGTGAACCTGGTCTCCTTGCAAGCTGCAAACCAACATTTTATACTGTTGAACCTATTCCTTGGATAATAAATACTAAATAAAATAAAGATCATGTCCAGAATCGTACATACCTTCGACAGTGCTTCAACAACATTGTGAAGCTCTGAGACGCCAACAGAATCTTGAGCAGCCAATGTTTGGACAAGAGACATTGCAAATTCGGTTGCAACCTCTGAGTAGGACAAAAGAAGGCAGGTAAATCCAACTAACCAAAAAAAATAACAATCTTATTTAAAAATGAAGAATAGTACAAAAGAGAACCAGTCCATGAAGCTCTCTGATTTACAGGAACAAAAACGTGGAACAATTACGCCAGTCCAGAAGATTAGACAGGGATCACCATCCAATACTTGCACTAATCTAGTGGGCAATTGATGCTAAGCCTAAAATATTTTTTGCACACACATATGTTTCTCCTGTTCTCTAGGCCTTTTCTTCCATGCTGAACATTCATGTATTTTCAAAAAAACATACACGATATTGATTTATTTGCACGTGCACCTTATTACTCTTATAGTGTAAAGATTCACAAAAATCATTTAGTTCAATTGCAACAAAGGTGAAATCCATTTCCATCTGTAGTATCACACTTTCAAGCCAATTTTCCCGATACAAACTACAGTTTATATAATACTGACACATTATGCTAACTAAATTGTAAAAGATCCAAATTGAACAATTTGATGAGTTAAGAGTTTATGCTACAGAATTTCAAGAGGCATACCTACATCCTCCTAAAAGCATGATGTGTCTATCTCAATTGGTTTGTCACTACAATTTACTAGGTTATATAATCCAGGTAATCGTGTAGCAGTAGATATTACGATAAAAGGTCAAATAAACTTTGAGACCATCCAGTAGCCTTTTGTTGATAAATGTGCACAAGTATAAAATAAGAATTTAATAAAAATGAAAGGATATTTTGTATCTCAACATACTATTTCTTCCCCCATCAATTAGTTTTGCCAAATGAACATTGTACTCCCCAAGATTCAGCAACTCGGAACGAATAAGGCCGAAAATGATCTCGATGTTAAACTTCTTCTCTTCATCTGAATATATTACCTGAACAAAAAGGATAATAAACAAATAAAGGAAATTAATTTGCTTTCAAATCCCTCATGATAAACGATGAAACAGAAGAACCAAACCAGGGTGACATCAAGCTAATCAACTTCATCAAAAAGGAAAATGAAATGGTACAGAGTAAGAGTTCCATATTAAGATCTCACACCAAATCATACCACATGTTAATATTTGGTGCTTGTGTTTTATATTGTTGACATGCTGTATACACCAAATCATAACACAAAAAGGTATAGGCTATAGAGTAAGAGTTCCACATACAGAAGCAACACACAAACAAAAATAAAGCTTCACTTCAATAAAAAGAAACCTATGAGCTATCAAATTTCAACAATCTCAGCCATATAATGTATGTACAATATAAAATGGAAAGGGTGACACAAAATCAAAACATAATTAACTCAGCTTGTCTCAGAGTAAAAAAATTCAATGTTAATAGCTATATCACAATAAAGTAGATAACATGGAATACAAAGGTTGAATATCACAATGAAACATACCCAACTTGTTAGCTCTTTGACAACAAGCTTGCAGACATCTCGTATTGCAACTAAGGTTGCTAGAAGCCAGGAGACATAAGTACTATTTGATGTGTTATCGTACAAACTTTTGAAAACCTGGGACATAATGCACAAAAACAAGCTTGCTGTTAAAACAGTCAAAACAGTAAGTTACCAAGAACAAACAACTGAGAAATGCATATATTCCTAATCAAATAGATCAATTACCTTTTGTGCTACTGCTAATGCAGCCTCATCCCGGCTAACACACCTACGTAAGATATCAGGAACTTCCGCAATAACAGACTGAACACAAACATTACATTAGGTATCATCAGATAAGAAGAAAAGGAGACCTATTTGCAACAGTTACACATATGAATCAGAGCACAATAGCATGCCAAGCATTGTCTGACCTGAATTTCCACATCTTTGCCATCATTAGCAATCAATGCTTCCAACTGTAGGGAAAGAATACACATATTAGTCTATCAATAGTTTACCAAAGGAAACAAAACCATTCATAGTAGATTTAGGCAAAGCAGGAAAAAACTGGTTAAACTAACTCATAAATAAAATAGGATGCCAAATGATTGTAGGCATATTTCACAGGACGAGAACAACTGATCTTTTAACTTAGGAACCATCAAACAGACTTCAGTCAGTAAAGTATAAGGATTTAAAAGTATTGGCATGTTAATTTCAATTTAGTAATTCCCATTACATTATATTTAATAAACCCAAAAAATTCGTGGTAGCAAGCACGAACCAAAATATCAGTACCTTTTGGGCAACCTGTTGGTATCTCTCCAAAGCATCCCCAGTATTCAAAGGTTCAGGTAAAATAGATCCCAGGCGATCGGCAGCAGAAGTTGATGGAGGTGGCACCATAGCACTTATTTCCTGGAAGAAGGTTAGAAAGGTATTAGAAAATAATATATGGCAACATAGTCATGAGGTCTGACAGGAAAAATTACATTGGTTGTGACAGTTGTTTCACTGACAGGAAGGTCGTTAGATGCTAATGGAGAAAATGTAGATGCAGCACCAATGGTTCCACCAAGTAGGACAAATGACTCGCTTGCTCCAACTTGGGCAGGATTACTAGGAAAGACACAAGATATTATATTAATCAGTCCAAAACAAGCAACAGATAAAATGAACCACATCCCGTACATAGCCAAAGCATGTGTACCTTGAAAATTGTGCGATACCAATAACTGATTCCTCAGACCCCAGTTCTGTTGGCTGAGTTATAGATGTTAGTCCGCCCATATGAATAGTTGACAAATTACTGGAGGATACTGGTGCTGAATTTGGACTGTAAGCTCGAGGTACACCAAGAGTGCTCGAGGCAGTAGCACCACCAGAAAGACCAGAACCTGTAGCACCGACATTTTGACTATGGGGATTCCACACATGAACAAAGTCCTGAAAAGAACAGAGTTGGATGCAGATAGCCATGTGTCCAATACAGAAACAACATACATAATTTCAATTCAGAAGTTTATTTTTATGTTTTGCTGCTATACCTCATACACTCTTTGCTGGGAAGCAGACAAATGCCCAGGCTTAGGACGTAGTGCTTCAGGTACACGAGCAAACGGCCCTTGAGCATAAGCAAAGGTATCATGATATGCAGGACCACCGGTCTCTCTTTGTTTCCTTTGTGAAAATGACTGCGCTATTTCTACATCAATCATTTCAACAGCCTGACAAAAGCATGTTAGTCATGAGGATCAGGGGAAAGAAAAAGGGTGTCAGCCACTTAACCATTATCAAAGTAGTGGTGGAAGTGAATTTGGATAATACAAAGTCCAAATGGACTCTAGTTGCTTTGGAAGTTTGGATGCACTTGGATAGGATCTATTTGAATTTGGCTACTTGAGAGGCAGAGCAGCCTTTAAAGCTGGGTTTTAAATTTTATGATGTGGGACCCACACATATATCTAGTTTTACAGATCTGCAATCGTGAGTAATCGTACTAAGCAAATCTTGAATAAACTTCAGTTAATTTTGCTAAAAAAGGGTCTGTCTTTCGACGTGGGGACCATGTATGTATATATATCTATTTACACTAATCTACACAAAGTAGTGAGCAATCGTATTAAGTCATCTCCAAAAAAAACAATCAAATTCAACAAAAGAAAAGGTACTAACGTGAGGTTTTTAGTTAGGGTTGAGTCCGACACTCTGACTTTCAATGTGAACCCTCGTACACTTCTAGTCACACTATACAAAGTAGTGTGCAATTGTACTGAATCATTTCCAACAAATTTTAGTCAATCTCACTAAAATGTTAAGTTGTGAACACGAGGTTTTAATTCTAGGGTCTGACTTTAGACATGGGATGCTAATCCATTGCCATCTCTAATGAAAAGCACGTGCTTGGCTAAATGATATTCGGTCCGGATTTCCATGATCAATGGTGATCAGACAGAAGATGTAATAATAATATTACATCCATACTGAAATATAATGGATTTTGAGTTGCCCTAAGGTCAAACTATCCTAAGTTTGGCCAAGTTCATAGAAAAGAGAAGTGCTATCGACATCCAGGAGATAAACGGTAAAAATATATTTCATAAATGTAGGAGTGCTATCGACATCCAGGAGATAAACGGTAAAAATATATTTCATAAATGTAGGAGTATCAAATGATGTTCATTCTTCTCTATAAAATTGCCAAACTTAATGTAGTTTGACTTATGACAAACTCAAACCCATTATATTTCAGGACAGTCATATTATCGAACTACCGCTTAACATAATATAGTTTATCTCTATGAGTAATCATTGTTAGATGTCTGAGCTTAAATGACTTGAAGGCTTGAAGCAATACAGAAGACTAACAACTCCATTGGAATTTTAAAACAATCCAGGATTTTGAACCTTAAGCTTTTTAAATCTGCCTAACGGGAAGTAAAAGTTGCACATAGCTCAGCAGAATAAGAATTGTCAGGGTGCTACCTGACGTGTTGCCACAGCCTCAATGATGGCACAGCCAAGATCCAAATTATCGTTGACAAGCATGTGAATAAGTTGCTCGATAGTTTCATTGCCGCTCATAAGGTTTTGAATGAGATTCCGAAGATTGGAATATAGTGCGACACGAAGAGGTTCCTATAGCAGAGAAAAAGGAAATAACAGTTATCAGTTGTCTTCAACAGATACAAAATGTTAGGGACTAATAGAATCAATAAGCAGGCACAGCACTGCATCAACATAGTCTCAAAGGCCTCAAGCAGAAATACCTTGCAAGTAACATGTGCCAGACTTCCAGCTAATGTTCCAACCATCAAATGTGCAGATCGGGTTATTGTATTGTTATCAGACTCCAGTGCATAATCCTTCAAGAAATATAAGTGTCAACAATATCATCAAACTAACATCTAAAACCGAAACAGGTCAGAAAGTAACCTTCAGAATAAGTTCTTTTGTAGTTCGGCTTGCTATTGTCACACTTCTTTGAATAACAGGGAGTATTATCTCCCTGTTAGCCTTATCCAAAGCCAAATCCATTATTCTAGATAAAACAAGTACTTTATCAGCAACAAAAGAAGTTCAAATGAACAAAAGAAGTTCAAATGAAATATGAAATGAAATATAACAGATTCCTTTCAAAAACTTGGAAGCATACTTGCTATATTGCAATTGTGGACCAAGGGAGCCAAGCTTTGGATTTATTTTGAAGCGTATCTCATCACGTGGAATAGCCGCCATAAGCTAACATATCACAAATGGTAAACAAATCATACAACATAATCTAGCTGTTTAGATAAATAACAGCAGTTAAAACATTAGGTTCACCTGATTAACAGAGAATGGAGATGGTGATGGTGATTGTGTTTGTGCTGGCGAAACCTGGGTCAACGAGGGCACTTGCTCAGGCATCATCAGAGCAACTTTGTCATCTTCTACTGCGCTGTTGGTAGGTAGACGGACAGGAGCAGCATACTGCAAACAAAATATATTCCAACTATAATGGCAGAAGAGTGTACCACATCATAATAGATACAGAGGTTCAAAGCCAACCTGATTAAGTATACTTGGAAGGCTCATAGCTCGGGATGTAATATTGATCTCAGGCTGCTGTTCCATATGAGTTACTGAAGGGATGGTTCCTGAAGGGACTTCTGCAACCACAGGAGTTTGAGATGCAGTAACATCTTTATTTGAAAAATCCGGATTTCCCTCGACTTCGCGCAGACGATCTTTAAGCAGGGAAGTTGGTTTCACATCCTTCATGTCAACAGTAAGGTTCTTAAAAAGAACCTGAAATCACAAAAGAACAGTTAACATGGGTAGCTAGGGCAGCCAATAAAGAAACTATCAAAAAAGGAAATGTTGAGGACCTCAATATCAAATTTCAGATTCATCTTGAGATTTGGAAGATTATAAATTTCAGCAAGTAGACTTAGAATTCCCATGGTCCAGGGATTTGGAGGACGATATGCGATACTTGACTGGCAAGGTTCAAGAATCTGCAGAACAGCCAATGGTCATACACATGTATGCTCCCAAGTTAATGATTGGATTTTCTTTGGGCTAGTTCAAACAGATTATAATCTTTGGAGAAATCTTCTACAAAAAGAGAGCAGGAATGGACACCTTTGACGTGAATGGTATGACCGCAATCATCAATCCTTTCTCGTATGCCTGAAGAAAGAAATTCTCAAAAGATTATAGGCAGACAAATTGAATTCATTGAAGTGAATTGTACACCTCAAGAAGCACATAAATAATTTACCAAAAAGTACACAGGTGAAACAGAAACATCTTATCAAATAATATATAGCAATATACTAGAGTTTAATGCAGAGAAGCAGGACCTCCACAATAAGAGACTTTGGGTCAATCTCCTTAGCCCTCAGTGCCTGGTTTCTACCAATGGTGAACTTTCCCAACCAGCTGCCTAAGTTTTTTAGCAAGGAGCGCTCCTCAGAACTAGATTTGATAAGGTCTGATCTTAACAACACCTGCAGCAAAAGTGTCCAAGTTTAAACAAAATGGCTAGCAAAAAATAAAAACAAGGTAGACGAATTGGAGTGAACAAAAACCTTGCAGTTCTCATATGTAGCTTTCAGTATTTCCTTGTTCAAGGATTTTGAGTTTACTTTATCAAAGAACTTCAAATACAGATCATGGAAATTTGGTTCAATGCTTGCCCTGCCACAGCAGTGATTTGTATACATCAGCATTGTCAGACAAATCAATATGAAATCAATAAATTCAGAATGATACCTTTTCATGACCATGTATTGTGCAAACCAAGGATAATACTGTTCCTGTATGACCTCATTAAATTCCTTTGCCTTAGCTTCCATGTTTGAGATGGATATATTGTTGATCATAAAAAGAATCTTGTCCTGAACTTCAGGTGGAGGTGTCTAGGTTAAGAGAAGAAATCCATTAGCACAGGACGAGTTATGTATATTAACTCAAAAAACAAACCAACCTCAATTGGTGCATCTCTTTGTTCCGCAGCAGCAACAAGCGTCTCTATATTTAAAGCAGTCCCAAATCCAGTAGTATATGAAGGTTGCCTGGCAATCCTAGAAAAGACAGGCATAACAGTGTAACTATAAATTGAAGGTAAAAGACTTGATGTTATCATGAATATGTTAAGCCAGCAAGCTACCTGAGGTACTTCGAGGACGTAGAAATCCAGTATGCACACTTGTTGACACACTGGTTGACTGATGAGGTGAAGCTAGTACAGAGGGTGGAGCAGTTGTCTGCATTGAATATATATAAGTGAAGGGAACAAGCAAACAGGAACCTCGAATACAGATATTCCAGAAACAAATGGAAACAGCTACAACATCAAAATGTCTTGCTATCAGAAATTAGGAGGCATGCATATGAAAATTCCCTGATACCTTTGGATTGATAGTCAAATCAGCAGATGATGAAGCAAGGAGAGGCTGACTGGATACAATGCTCTTGTTCAGTGAACTCATAGAAACCTTAGACCTCTCCCCAAGAAGACCCTGCTGCCTATGTTGCAAAGCAGAAGAAGAAAGAGGCCTTCCTAGTTGACTTGGGATGGTACCCATCAGCCATGATGATTCAGACACCTACATAAGTTCAGTAATTCACCATATCTCACTTAGAAAAATGTAGAAGGAATCATGAAAATCCAATCATTGCATTCAAGAGACAGTTGATAACATAGCAAATCAGTCAGCACGTAGCAGTCTCCCATAATCCTAAATTGCTAACAAAAAGGAAACCAATTTGCAAGAACCATTATATATTCAGTTCAAATTCAAAGCCTGCCACCAAAATGTGTTCCCCTTCCTCAAGCTTATGTGACAAAGTTACCTCTATGCCTTCCATGGATGATGAACCAGAAACATGCTGCTCTGCAGAAAGCAGGTTGCCAACATTTGGCTCGTTTTGACTTGATGAGATTTTGGCTAGGGCTCTCTCGATAGCAGAAACCATTTCAAAATGTGTTCCACGAAGATGCGAGATCTGCAATATGTGATTACAGTATTGTGGCCACTCTATGACACGATCCATAAACTGCTCCAGTGCTGTTGTACCAAACATAAACATCTGCAAGCCAATAACACCATCGGCATTACATGTTTGAAGCATCAGTGAACAATTGGAGATGTAAAAGAATGTCACTATGTCAGAGAGATCCTAGAAAACCTTTGAATCAACAGATTTGCGCAGGGCATCGAGGACACCACGTAGAGCAATTCCAAGTGCGAGGTGAGCCACAAGCTGATGTTTAATAAGAGATCCTATTTTCAGGAATAGAATTGTATTAGAGAAAGACATTTTTAGACAAAAAATAATTCATTCCATCAGCTAAATGGCACATCAGCCAAACCACTGGCTGAAGGACCTGTTTGGATTGGAGCTTGCCACACTCCAAGGTACATGATTTCGGACGTCTGCAGCTGGCAAAGCTGCCTGAGCAAGGGATCAAACCAAACACACCCCACATACAAAAGGAGCAACATCATGGTTGCCATCTTTAAACTCGACATATAACTGGCAAGTATGTGGGCTAAACTGACTACCAATGAAAAAATCCCAAGCCTTAGACAAAGCAAAGATACAGAGGCTCTTGGCCTCATGAATCATCACAACTGAAGAAAATGAAAAAAAAATATTTTTTTGATTCAATGCAGCAAAAGATAGACTCAAAAGTTATCATGTGATTAATTGCAATTAGCAATCCTAGTTGGTATCCTAGGACGCCACTAGGGGCTACGACTCAAATTAGGCCGACTGGTTTTCCGGTCGTCCAATTAGTCGACTAATCATGATTAGTCGCATGACTAGGGGTTGGACGACCGAAACAGAATGGAACTGTTGTGCAGCTAAGGACATGGACTGCATCTGGGATGGTTTAGGCCATTTGGGCTCATGTTTTCAGCCCAATTTGCAACCCTACATGCAGTCACCACACTAGAGTTATCTCATGCTTGATTTGTACTCTAGAACATACAGTATATTAGTATATACTAACTCCGTCCAGAAAAGAATGCAATTCTCGCTTTTCGAGAAGTCAAGCATTTCGGACTTTGACTAAATTTGCATAAAAAGTATTAACATTCATGATACAAAATAAGTACCATTAGATTAGTTATAGAATATATTTTAATAATAAAATTATTAGAAGTCACAAATGCTAATACTATTTAAAATAAACTTGGTCAAATATGGGCTACCATGACCGGCACGATTCCCATAATTGCATTCTTTCCCGGATGGAGGGAGTATTTGGTAATAGTCCTGATATATATAGGACGACTAGGACCTGGTCAACAACTAATCACAGATAGTCCCTTGGTCAGTCCTATGGCGACTAGGATTGACTAGAAAACTTGATAACGTTGATCTTGCCCACAAAATCCCTCACAAGAGGAGAAAAACTGCCATGCATGCTTTCAGTTCAGACTATCACTCCAACATGACATGTTTGATCCTTGGAATTTCTTTTTTAGATAAAATAAGATTTTCAGTTTTAATATTAGTGCAAATGACATAGAGCAAAACTACAGAGAACAGACTGGAAAGCAATAAGAAAATAGAAGCTTCATTTCAGTTGGAGTTTCATAGAATGGGAGGTACTAAGATTGTCAAGTAGAATAATAATCACCCTAGATCATAAAGTAATTTTGTAAGAGACTAAATTTAGATAACCTGTCATTGAACTGAAAAGAGTGTTGCACGAAAAAAGTAACATCGGGTTACAATTACATACACTAAACAGCATGAATGTGTTATGTGGGGCAAGCAGTACACGCGGACAGGGAAGAAGCCCAAGGCACCAGCTGGCCAGGAAAGTGGCTAGGCTCGGGTTGGTTCAGCCATGATCACCGCCCTGGAGCCAAGCCTAGTTTATCGGTTAAGGAAATAAGCAATTAAGAGATTTGGTTTGTGAGATTTGATTGAGACAATTTATGCTTCAGTTTAGGAGCTGTTGGGACAGAGGCCTATGTAAACCGTTTGGCAACCTGGAGTCGAGATTAAGGAATGAATCAATCTATTCGCTGTCTCTTCTTCCTCTAACAAAATAGGGAGCCCATGGGGTAAAAACACTCTAATCCTGCCGGCGCGTATAGACTGCGAAACCAAGGAACTCCACCTTCTCTACCTCAGTACCTCCTTACTGACACCATCACAGAATGTAATCTAGCACGTATTACAATTTTATGCAGTCCCTGCGTGTTTGAGAGAAAAAATATATATACAGTAAAAGGCTTGTGAAGGCCAATCAAAATAAAGATGTGCAGTGTGCTTACCAAACAGAACAGCTGCTATCTTAAGCTGCTTATCAGGATACTTGGGAAAGAACTTATATTCTTCAAAAAGATTTGAGATCATACAGTTGAAAATTGACACCTCCCTGTTAACAATAGCATTCAAATAATACAATTATGAAGAGCTCGGCACAGACCAGTGTATGCCAAATTAATTCTACTGGAGCACACAGATCAAAACAGAATGGAGTACTAGTTAGGCAGCAACTTTGAAGGCAAAAGGAACTGGGCACAAACCAGTGTATGCAAAATTCTACAGATCTACAGAAGTTATTGCAAATCAGAATGGAGCACGTCAGGCAGCAACTTTGAAGGCAAAAGGAACTGGCAGTAAGTATTGAAATTTCCAGATTATCCTAACCTTATGTCAAAAAAAAAATGCGATCCTACCACAGTATTGCCCCAATTTGGAACGAATAATGTCTATAAAGCATACCTTAAATAGAATATACAGCATAATACCAACAATTTGTGAGCATAATACCAACAAAAAAGTTAAGTTTCAAAGAAATGATCATGGTTGTAATTTTAGCACTCAGGTTAATTAAATTGTTGAGCGTATATCTTCTTGAGTATTTTATAATCTGGTCCAAACCTGTTTCCATCAACAAGTATTTGCAACATGTTGTGAAGTGATTGTCCAAACCACAGGTGAGTCGGAAAAGCAACAAAAATCGGTCCAAATTAATTCCAGTTAAAGCTTAAATTTGTACCTCTTATCTGCAGATTCTTTGAAGCGACCAAGCATTTGTATCATGGAATCAACGCTTATCTGTCCAGAGAACATGTGTTGAAAATATGCATTAGCCTCTACTTCAATGTCATCTGACCCTCCCTCTGAGTTAGTAAGCTCTCTTCCAACAGAGCCAGGATTTCTCGATTCATACAGAGCACATAGTTTCTTTATTTCATCCAATATTACATCTGACAAAAGCTGCCCCGAGTGAGATTGGAGAACCTGAAAATGTGAATGACATGAGTCTATACTGATCCCCCCCCCCCCCCCCCACCCCCAAACACACACACCTTTATGAAGGCATAACAAGACTCCCAATATATGTTTTTGACAATAGATTGAGGTTGCGTTGTGCCCTCTAAGACATAATCTGTGTTGTTCATAGTTGCTTTCAGGAAATTAACACATTCCTGAAAGTAGAAAGAGTTAAGTTAGACAAGATAAACCTTATAATCGAGCATTGAAATAAATGGATAGTTTGCTAGCACAATTCTTGATGGATGTGGAAGAGGTCAGCTAATGTAGCAGCTTACAAGAATAGATTATGCATATTACCTCAACAAAACCTTTTCCATATAGAGATAACTTTTCAGTCAGCCATTTCTCAAGATGACTATGGTCTTTCCTCAAGGCAGCAGCAGCCAATTTAATAGAAAATGCAAATGGAGTAGAATCAAGAACAGAAGACAGAATCTGTTTCAAGTAGAAACAAAAGTTGAGTGAAACAAATTTAATTTGACAAAATAGTGTTACAGCATTGAAATAATTTTGTAGCATGGTCCCAATAACAAGCAGATGGAAAAAATGGTTATTAGAAGCATGTGGATAAGTTTTGATACAATACAATTTTAGAAAATAATTATTATACAAACCTGAAAGTCATGACAAACATCAACAATTCTTAGCAAACAATCTGGATCACTATGAGCATCAACAAAACCTCGAAGCGTGAAGTATGGGTTTGTATGCCAGAGATAATGCACTACATTGCGCTTTGCTGGATCCTTCAGTAGAGCAGGAAATACGCAGGACAGTACTTCATATTGGAGGAGATTATACACGGTCTGCAAAGAGACAAGGGGAACTTATAGCACTATTGAAATCTATGAAATTAGAGGCAACTCATTATGTGGGACTAGAAATGCATACATTGATTGATGCAGCTAACACCAAAAAGTAAGAGACAAGGTGAACATTAACACTATTGAAGTCATGAAACTAGAGGCAAACTCATTAGGTGGGACTAGAAATACATACACTGACATGGCTAAGACCAACAAGTAAGAGCTCAGGGCAATGTCCCAGTGGATACTCGAGCATTGATCGTACAGATGTTGTGTACCCAATTTCAGCTAGTTGGCACAAAACTTCTAGAAGGTCAAGGCAGAACCAAGCATGATTGCCTTGACTAGGAGCTGCCAAATCCTGAAATGCCTACAGTATATTACAACTGTTACATGTGAATTGGATAAAGAGTTTTATCAAGAGTGAGGCCAGATGTTGTCAAAATTACCAGGTGCCTGGGAGAATGTGCAAATGTAAATTTATCAGGTGGAGCAGAAACCGCATGCTTTAAGAATGATATCTGGCCTTCTGTGTTTTTCCACAATGACCCACAAACAGCATGAAGTGGAAATGGATCCTGTATAATCCAATTAATTTATCAACCAACTAGTTAATTTTCCAAAAACAAAAATAAAAATGTTTATGAACATACCTTGCAAGCACGTGCATATATAGTCATAAATAGATAAAAGCTTGTTTCATCAGGTATATTGAAACCCTCATGATCAAGATATTCCATTACACGCACCCAATTTGTACTTGGGGCCTGCATCATAAAGAGAGATGGAGTGTAAGGGTGCAAAAAAAAAAAAAGAACACCCAATGAAAAAGCAAGAAGTCAAAAGCTTACAAGTTCGTTGATTGAATCCACAAGAACATCTGTGTTCCATTTAGTAAGCTGAGGTGAGTCATTTGTGTGGCTATTACGAATAGCAGATACAAATGTTGCATATGTGTTATGGGCCTCTCCAAGATCACTATGAGTGCCAACAACAGCCCCAAGCAACTTAGATATAGCCACATCATCAAGAGGCTCAACAATGGAAAGTATTTCCTTACAGTGAGTGTTGTCAACAGTACATCCATAACCCAACTCGGCTACAATGTCAGCCATGCTTATTTCTTTCCCAATTTCATACAGAAGCGACTCAAAATCATCATCTGTGCTACCAAAGTACAAATCCAAATGTCTACATGACACAAAAAAAGAGGGGGGGAAGCATTTGTCAACAGATGGGAACGAAGAAGTACAAATATTAAGGGCCTGTTTGGATCCTCCTCATCTAAATTTTATAGCTATAAAAACTTTAGAGAGGATCCAAACAGGTGATAAGATTTTGATTAGTCAGAAACTGATGAATACCTTGAAGGATTTGGTTGTCTATCAAAATCTCCATTTGGGACAGGTGCAAAAAATGGCCTCTCTGTGACTTTTAGTAAAGAAATAACATTATTTAAAGTGTCCGTGTGCTTCGACAGACCATCAGACTGATGCAGAAACACGACAATTTCATGAATTTGATCATTTGATACAGATTGGATAGGATTCTTGCACAGCTCTTCAATTTGAGCAATTGAAAACCATTGCCCTGAAACAAAAGAGGCAATGTCAATGACCATCTTAGTTAAAATAAGAGAAGCATACATGATATCACTAGACACACAGAAATGTATACCTTTCTGCTTTATCTCTGAGTCCTCAGAATCTGAGAGCGCAAGTCCAACACCAACTTTCTCAGCAACTTTGAGTTCCAGCAGATTTGACAGGCTTTCAAGAAAATCATCCGTCAAGGCTATCGTTGTCAGCGCTTCGCGAAAACTGGTTGCGAAGCATGTCTTATGCAAACAATATCTGAAAACATCAGATAAAAGCTTTTGTTGCAGCTGGAGGTTCTTGACCTCCCCAGCATTCAGCAACACTTGATTGAGACATACTCGAGCACCAAAATGCTTCCATCCAGGCCACTGTCAACTAACTGAAAAGGTAGGGGAAATAACTTGAATTAGAAAAACATCGAGCAGACTCAGTATTCAGTATTTTTTTTAAAGAGATAACTCTGCTTTTATAAAGCAACCCCGGTAACATTACAAGGTTTCGCTGGGGATACCAGCCACATGATCAAGTTCAACCAGGCAGATAACATATACTAACAAGATGAAAACAGAACAGGGAAAAACTAAGATATGGTCGAAGCCAAAGAAGAAACTTATTTTAACCAGCAAGTAGGTAAACTGTGTCTATTTTGCGAGACTAGAGTAAGGTGGTTCAACAAGAATTTGAACTAAAGTTGCCAATGAAAAGTCAGCACGAGCTCTGTGATTGAGGAAACGAGATAGATTAGTCACGTTAGCACAGGTACTGACTAGTGAAGCGAATGCGTTCTAGCTATTCACACAGAGTTTAAGCGCGGCATTAAGTCCCAAAAAAACCCACTCGTTTGCAGTAATCAATTGGATGACAATCTAGGTCGCTAGGCGCTGAACTTGAAGCTCAGAATCGACAATCTTACCGTTAAACGCTACCAAAGCGTAACCTAGGGTAGAATTGATCGCGCTCACAAGGAGACAGGCGACGCAGCATTGGCGAGAACGCAGTGGAACCTGCCCGCGGATCGAAGCGACGAATCGAAGGGAAGCGGGACCTAACGCTGGCAGGAAGCGGGGATGTGTACCTGGCAAATCTCGCGCCGAATGGAGTCCAAGTTGGAGTCCGTGGCGCATTCGAGCAGGAGGCGCAGCTCCACAGCGACATCGGAGCTGACGGGGATCATCTCGCCGTCGGCGAGAGGCGGGGGCGAGGAGTGCTAGGGCAACAGGGGGTTTGGGGGCCGGTCGAGCGAATTCCCGTGAGAGCGTCGCGCTTCGGTGCCAGCGGCTTCAGAGGAACGACAGTCGGCACCAAGCCACCAATGGCGCACGTGCCGCGCCTGGTGAGGACAGATCCGGACCGGTGTGGCGCGAGAAGAGGACGGGAGCACCGGGGCGGGGCGCGGCGCTTCGGTGATGTGCCCGATGAGGCGATGACGACGACATAAGAATAGTTGGGATGGGCTCACATGGGCCGGTTGAAGGCCTGTTCAATTTGTTTCCTGTGCTCACCCTTGGATCAGTTTTATCATATTTTTGGCCTTTCAATTTTTAAAGGAAATAGATTCATTTTACACTTTGGACGGTCGAGAATGGCGGTTTTATTATCTCCTCCTCTCTTTCAAACTATAAGTCGTTTCGATTCATCTATTTTGTTATGTATATAGGCATATTATTATATTTGTTAGATACATAGCAAAATAGATGAATAATGTTGACCTGGTGAAGTTTATTCTAACCGGGAACTGGCACGTATGGTGCGAATAGTGACTTTGTTCGTGGAGAATCAGTCTAAAATCAGTCCCGATCAACTATATCAATTACAGCCCTGACATATAACTATATGAGAGCTCACAACTCAATTAAAGTACGTCGAGTCCGAAAGAAACCTCCTAAAGGTAAGTTGATGGTAAATATCAATGTGAGTTTTCATTTTAGAATTCGAAGCTCGGGCGTGGTCATCAGAAATTCAGGCGTGGGATTCCTTGTTGCATCAATGAGTTTTTTTGCCAACGGCCCTTGATGCTCCAATGGCGAAACGCTTATACACTGATGGATGGATTGAAATTGATAAAAGTATTGGCTACATAAACTTCATAACGCGGCCTGGCTGCCTAGCAGTCGACGTTACGAGAGATGGAGGCTTCACAACATTAGCGACCATGCCAATTTTTTAGGATGGCTATAATATATGGGTGGATTTTCCTATGGCTACAATCAAATGTTGTGATAGAGGAGCGAATCAAGTTGCTCATGACCTAACTCGGCAAGCTTTAGTTTCAAAGGTTTCTTGTGTGTGGTCTGATTCACAACCTACTTATATTACTCCACTTTTAATAAATGGTGTAACATTATTATCTGATAAATAAAAGCTTGTTGATTTGGTTTTATCAAAAAAATAGATGTATAAAAAAGAGTCAAAAGCAACTTACAAACATGATGATATATAATACATGACATCAAGTGCTAGATCCGCCATAAAAATATAAATTGCATTTTTCCAATATAGTTTAGGAAGACATAATCAGGCTATAACTATTTTTTATATTTTATCCTAACAATTTATGCAATTAGTAGAAAAAACCAAATTCTAGTTTAATCTTAAAAAAATATTAACCTTATTTTATTAGTTCAAAAAACATGAAATCAACTTAATAGTTTTTCTTAAACCACACAATACCTTATGATGCATAAACTAAAACTATTTGAGTATTGTATAAATTCATTGCCTTTTATATTTGCTAGTACATATATACTTTCATTTCTATTAGAATTAGTCTATGTCGATGATCAAGAGTTGATGATCTAGACATGAATGGCAAGACTGTTCTCTGGCGGACAAGGCCTAACCCTAACTTGACTAGTTGTCGAGGGGTGCTACCACTTGTAGCACATCATCTGTTACACTCATCATCCAAGATCAATGGCAAGAGGCATATCATAGTTCACTATAAGTTCACATCACATTGATTTCACAAAAAAAGTTCACATCACATTCAAAAGGAAGTAATGCTTCAATTTACAACACCATTTAATGGAACATAAGGTCTAATACACTGTTTGTGGTCTATGTCGCAACAATGAACTACACCTCACATGGGTCCATATTACTTAGCATGGAAAAAGTTGGTTTTGCATAAAGTCATTTGTTTAATAATGTAATGTTGTCTATGCATTTGAGCTAGCATAGCAAGTTTACTGTGTCAAAGCAAATCAGCAACAATCGGAGCTTGATCTTCAATGAGTCCTTGCAATGTACAAAAGTTTGAAAATATGTAAAAAGATACATTCTAAGCTCTGCATAGGGGTACATGTTTCTCTCGCCAAAGACAATAGACACAACCCATATGACCCGTTAATACATAAGCAATAACTCGAACCTCAACCATTCCATAATCTAGCCAGACCACCCACGGATGGTTAGATGGTGAGTCGAGGCACTAGCCCTTCTAGCTACCACATGTCCTACCTTGTGTCAGATCCACTACAAGACACCGAGTAGAACAGTGTGCTAAGGCTGCCACTCCCATACACATGGCAAGTAGTCTATACAGGTTAGCTGGTTAGGTTCAAAACATACTAAAGTGGATACACGATCCTTAATCATTCCAACAAGCTGGTCACTCAAGAGATCTCCCCATGGCTCAACCCCTCGTCAGCCATAAAGTTACGTTTACCACGTGTTTAGGTTGCTATGACCACTTACTCAAACAGGCGATTAGGCTATGTTCTCATCCCTGACCACACTCGGCCTCTAAACCTTCCATTTTGTATGGTCATCATGGTGCACTACTTTCATCCATAATTAACCGTAAGATGTAAGACATCACATGGTTCATAACATGTTCATATCACATTAAGAAATATACTTAAGTTTACAACACAAATGTTCACAACTTAATTCATAGTATAATGCAAACATATCAGAGTCTAGTAGAGGCTTTATCGATCTTAACATAACATATTTTTGGTACACGTCCATAGTGTGTGCCACAACCACGAACATGGGTCTCACTGTGTAAGGACGCGGGTGCATTGGAAACCCATATGTTGGGTTGCCTTACAAAATTCAACATGTGGTACCATGAGATCATGACTACACAATCATACTCAACAAGAATTACCCATATGTAAGGGATCATGCATCGAGCTTTTGCAAGGAATAAAAGTTTGGTTTTGCATAAAGTATGTGCGAATACATAAAGTCATATATTCAGCTACACAACATAGCACAACTAGCAAGTGTAAGCAAGCAACAATTGGAGCTCGATCTTTCTCGAGTCATTTCGATCAACACTAGTCCAAATCTAGAAAATCCGAACAAGGATAGCATTCAAAAACTCCACAGAGGGGTATAAGTTTGCCCCATCAAATTTTTTTAGTGCCACTGAAGATAGTAGCATCAGAGTGAAGAGCGTGTAGCGACTAGTTTTTCAAATCAGTTCATGTAGCCCAAGGAAGTTTTGATGACCCCTCTTCTCTACCGGAGCTTTCCGGTGGTGTCATAGTGCCTTTTGTAGTTGGCAACAACTAGCCTCGTGAGTGGGTGTATAAATAGAGGGTGTGGCCGGCCTTATCACATCTCTATGGATGCTATATTGATATGCAAACTCTTTAGGGCTTAAGAAATCGGCTGTACTCACATATGTTTAGTTGAGATCACATTCATGGTGAGATCAGAGTAATAGCACATTTGCTTGAGAGAGATAGTGTCCGGTAGATGTTTTACAAGCGGATTTGTTTGTTACTTTTGGAGGTTGCCACCTGCTAATCCCTAAATGAGATATTCCTAAATGAGTTGGTGGACATGACTCCGTTGAAGCTAAGTTTGAAGACTGTGTAGTAGCTTCTAAAAAGGAATTGTAAGGGGATCTTGTGCTTGTCTCCACTTGAGGAAGGCGAAGAGCAACTTTAGTAAATGGAGGCTTGAGGAGCACATTATTGTCCTTATATAAAGAAGGAAAAATCATGGTAATTGCAATTATCAAATGCCACCAGTGAAGTCGTCATACATGCATATGCATGAGGACCCAATGTACTAACTTATTATTCAGAGAGATGGATCTGAGCTTGTTGGATCTTCATCCGTTCCAAGAAGCTCTTGCCCTGGAGCTTGGCGGAGAAGAAGAGCGTGATGAAGCTTTGGTGGTCCAGCGTCTTATACTTGGGCGGCTCCTGGTCCCCGAGGAGGTCCGGCAGCGGGCCTATGGTGGCATGTATGCTGGGAGAGTGGAAGGCGGCGACGGAGAGGCGCTCCGTGTGGGCGTTGACGACGGCCCGGTGCTCGACGCTCCTGTACCTCCCGTTGGTGAAGATCTCGAGGATGTCCCCGACGTTGACGACGAAGGCGCCCTGCAGCGGCGTGATGGGAAGCCAAGCGCCGTCGCCTGGCCTCCTGATCTGCAGGCCCTGGACCTGGTTGACCTGGAGGACGAGGGTGAGGAGGTCCGAGTCGGAGTGCGGGGAGAAGCCCAGGACCTGCTTGTCCGCCGCGCAGGGAGGGTAGTAGTTGACCCTCACCGACTGTATCATCCCGCTGCCGGCGATGAGGCGCTCCGGGTCCGTGAGGCCCAGGTTCCTGGACATGGCGCCCAGCAGGCGGTCAGCCACCTGCTTGACGGCGGCGGAGTAGGTGTCCAGCGTCCGGCTGAAGCTGTCGGGCCAGAACCTGAGGCTCCTGTGCTCGGGCGGCTGCGTGTTGAGGTAGAGGACGTCCGCCCAGTCCAGCTTCTGGTCCTCGGAGACGACGAACAGCTGGCCGTAGCCGTCCAGCTGGCCTGCCTCCTGACGGAACTGCTGCTTGGCCTCCGCAGGAAGCGCGAAGAATGACTGGGTGCTGCCCTTCATCGCCTCCATCACATCCTCCGGAACACCGTGGTTTGTCAGCTGCAAGATGGAGCAGATAGATATCAGTTACAGTACCTACCAGTAGCAGTCACACAAAAGAAGAGGGAAAACTCAATCAAATCAATAGAAACTCAACCTGGAAGAAGCCCCAGTCCTGGCAGGCCGCATGGAGGCGCGCAGATTCCTCCGGGTCCAGGTCGTCGAGCCTCTGGAAGTCGATGACGGGGATGGTCGTCGCGTCGCCGTCGTCAGCAACGACGACATCCGTGGCCAGCTCTGGACGGAGATACCTGGGCGGTGGCACTGGTGCATCACCACCGGTGGCCACCATGGCCTGCACGCTGGGCACGGGGAGGGACCCCGCCATCTCCATCTCGATTGAATGACTGTGAGCCTGTGACTGCCAGATTACTAGGATGACAATGAAAGGAAGCTTATTATATTAGCCAATATATATATCTTTCCATTCCCTGTGGAATGTGGATGTGGATGTGCATGGACGGGCCACTTGCACCTAAAGACAACACCTGCCTACAGCTACAGCATCCGGCCTACTCTCTGCTATTACTGTATCATATCAGTAAAATACGGTGCCAACTTGCTTCAGCTTTTGTTTCAAGAGAAAAAACAATACTTTTATGTTAGTATACTACCCTGATCGCTGGCCTAGGGTAGTATATATATACTATTATACTACGATCACATGGGTACATATATGTCCATCAGTCGTCTTGTTCCTAAAATTCAAATGAAGAATAGTATTTACGGAACCCACATCTCATACAAGCTTTTTTGGACCGACGACCGAAACTTCTAAGTACATAATAACTGTTCAAGTTAAGAAAAAACCGCTCAGGACCTATCTTTGAGAAACGGGCAGAGCAAGAAAGTAAACAACCGTCTCGAGTATAGTTATTGCCAAGACAAGTAGACTACCACATAAATAACCTACAACAAGTGAGGTGAGCTTCTCTTTTTACATGTCATGGAGCATCAGCATCATACGCTAGACGAAACCCGCAATGTTCATAAGCTCTTTGTTGCCTGGAATAAATGATTGACAGTTCACTATTTTGTTGGTTCCAGAAAAACATCAGCAGCTTCTAGTTCGCCGAGAGAAAGTGCGCTCGGGCAAGGGGATGCTCCTTCCCAGCCACCCAGACGCCGGTCTGCGACCACTGCACATCCTCCCATTCTAGGTTATCCTGCAACACCTGCATCATTGCCGAGGTAGCAAATGCCAAATGCAAATCATGTTTCTGTCTCCTGACGAAGGGTTTAAATCTCATCACCAACAAAGTAGAAATACCTCAAGCTGGTTTGCTGGCAGCGGGATACCGATGGAGCGCATGGCACTTTCAGGCATGACCTTCTTACAGCGGGACCATCGGAACACATCCCGGAGTTCATGCTCCACAGCGCGTCTGTCACCATTTTGTGAGTGGTGACTGCTGCTCTGGTGTTTCTCAGCTTCCGCTTCAGATGCATTGGAGCTTGATCCAACAATACGAGGCTTCTCTCCACTGAAGCACAGCTCGTACCTGTTCAAAATTGTAATAACAGTGAGTTCTATCAAAGTACTACTTGGGAAGCGACCAAAGAAGCCATGAACATATCTTCAGAACAGAACTAAATAAAAACAGTGGCAGAGGCTTTTTCATACCTATCGAAGTGTGTCTCTAAATATATGACTTCTCCTTTCTTTAGCCTAGCAGAAGTATAAAGAGACTTTTTCAATCCCTTGTCTGCCACAATGCTTATACTGTATTTTAACCTGGACAAAGAAAAATGCCAGATCATATTAAGCATCCTAAAACTAAACAGATAACTAACTACAAGTGAACAACCTCAAAAGGCACAGGAAGTCTATTGTACCAAGAGGATTGAAAACACGCTATGCAAATGGCAATACAAGTGATGAACTGAACATAATTGTATTATTGTAGTAGTGTGAACTACAAATGACAGCTTTGAGTGCAGGTCAGAAAGGTACCATGGCTCATTGCAGAGATTATACTGTATAGTCACTTCACGGACAAACCTTTGTTGACGCAAAGCATTCTGTAATAAAGCATGTTGGGAAATTCTTAGTGAGTAGAGAAAAGTTTGCTGGTTACGGAATCTACCTCAGACCAAAACAAACATTGATTGAACTGGGAATAAAATTGTGAGAGAACAAGGAAAGATAAATGCAAATCAATACAAAAAATTACGGAAGCTGCAGCTCTTGTCGTCATTGTACGCTCAACCACAACTGGAGCAAGAGTAGGCTCCACAGCTGATGTGTGGCTAAGGCATGGCTCAAGATCAATGGTGCCACCACCTTTCTGAAAAGCATGTAAAGGAAACTAAGGAAACAGTCCATGAAATAGGACCATCACAGGGTTTCAAAAGGTGACTACATCGAGAGTCAAACAAAAGCGGAGGCATGGTAATTTTCTATGTTGACCACACCCTTCATACCTTAACAATGCAGCAGCGTTCTATCTGAAAGCTACAACCAATCCCAGCACCCCAAGCACGTGAACGCACATTGTTCCTCAATGTTGAAGTATAACCTGCGACACATACAAAGTTTTATGAGTAAGCACCATCTGTTCCAATCAAGGCCGATAGAACTATCACGAAAAGCATGGAAACTTACTCTCTTGTGGTGGCAGAACTCGAACAGTTGCACGAAGCTCTTGGATGGCAGATGGTGGAGGGGAGGATGTAGGGGAGCAGTAACCAGTATGCATTAGCACTAAAGAAACACACATTAGTAGTTGAGCACCCTTTAGAAACTTAGAACAGTAGTACATAGGAAAACTTTCTGAACTATTTCGAAGCTTAGAACAGTAAGAAGGAATCTTACCAGCCACAAGATCTGAATCATTTGTATAGATATCTGTTCCCCAAAGCTGAGCACCCTTTACCTGCACAAATAGCAATCTTGACAAACGAATAAAGGAGATAAACAAGTAGTGAAAGCTTGGAGGATAAATTTTTAGAAAAATGCAAAACAAATGGAAGCATGCTGGTATGCATAGGTGCAGCTGTGAGGCAAACAGAAAACATGTTCAATTGTTCATAACAAATAACAACCAAGTGAAGCTCCAACAGTATTACTCATAACAGAGTTGCTGACAGAGTTCAGTCCCAACATGGAGAGCTGAGGTAGCCAAAAGTGACTAAAACAGAAATTGCCTGCCAAATTTGTATACTCACTTGACGATTAGTGGAAGTAACAAATTCCGCAGGTATTCGAATTTCAAGGGTCGGACCATTCTGTAGACTTTCAGCATTTGTAGCATCTTGAGTTGCATTGAACTCTGTCCATGATTTCAGCAGCTCCTGCATGCACTCCCCAGCTTTGTAAACAATGGCAGACGCCTCAGACTTACCTGCAATTAAGAGAAGACTAAAAAATATCAAAACGACACATTAAAGATTACAGTCTACCCCACAAATACTCGACAGGATGCTTATCATTTCTACAGTGCACCCGATTAGGAAACAGTATTAAGAAGGTTATTAGTGTTAACAAGATTACAGGTACTAGGAAGGCTATCAGTTTTATAAAAGTTATCTTTATGATCCAAAATCATCATAGTGCTGTGAAGCTAGCTGTTGGAGGTAGCAACAGGAAACCTAGAAGGGCTGGCAGATGGTTGCAAAAAGCAGATGATGATTTTGTGGCTGGTTTTAGTGGGGCAGTGGTGTTTGATGGGAATAACTGGACGCAGCAAGTGCAGCAACATCGCAAGGCGGGTGAGCGCAGTTGAAAAGGGAGGGTGAGTGCAGCTACAGTAGGGCATTTGCGGTGAAAACTATTGTGAAGGATTGCTGAGGTCAATTTTGGTGCAGAAAGGCTGTATGCGAGTTGGTGGCAAAGAGACTATGAGGGCATGGGCGGCAGCAATTTGATGGCTAATGCACTTGGGCAGGAAGCTGAGGCAGTGGAGCAGAAGAACAACATGCAGAGGCATCATCCGATTTGTTGTGGTCAGGAGGGTTTGTGAGCAAAGGAACAAGGGAATATCAAGTGCAGGAGTGGAGAAGCGAGAACAGGCAACAGAAGCAGTGAAAACTATGATTGGAAATTTGTGATGGGCCAGGTTGCAGTAAACAATCACTATGATACCAAACATTGTGAAACCAGATGAATACAGTGACATGGGGGCTGGGGGATCACTCTCTAATCTTCAGAATTCTTCTGTCGAGAAGATGCTCTGATCATAGCAGATCGGTGGGAAAGCACACCACTAAATTGCTCCCCTACCTTTGCAGTTTTATTTAAGAAGAGTGAAATAGATCAGTGATCCTTAAACTTGTTTAGGGATTTCATCTAAAAAACTAGGAGGGACTAGTGGCACTTTATTATTAAGAAAAAAAATAGGCATCCATATTCGCCTTGACAAGGGGATTTGACCCTAGGTTGTATGGGAATACATCCACACCCTCGACCAACTGGGCTACCTCAGCTTCTGAACTATTAATTTCAGGCAACCCCCACCCCCACCTCCTAGTGGTTCATTGCATCTGACTGACCTACTGCGTTAATCTGCATACTTGGCATCTCTAAGCATTGTCTTCTTTCATGTTCTCTCTCCCTGGTTCATACCTTGCTAGTGACCATATCAACATAGCATGTGTCGTTAGTATTTACATAATAAGCAGCCAAAATGTTTATCAGGGACCTTGAGTGAACTATTTAGTGAGTTAATAGTTCTCAGTTAAATAGTTTGGGGACCCAAATGACATCCAGGGACAAATTGAGAGACCGCTGCTGCATGTTACTCTTTTTAGAAACTGGCCAACAGATCACATCCGACTTCTCCTAACTTATATAACACCGATGCATGCATGGTTTCCAATTTCCATAATAGTTCCCAAATGGAAAAGCGCACTAAAACTTGTCACACTGTAAAAGCTTCCAACACAAAAATGTAAAGAACTTCCATTTCATTGTATTCCATTCCAAAGGACAAGCACCAGTATTCATTGTATTCAGCTATTATAAGAATGTAGATATTTGACTGACCTTGAGACCTGCAAAACAATAAATAAAGATATCAAGGACTATCACTAATTAATAGTCTCTGGCAAATTAACATCAGGTCCCTATCTTCAGTTCTCAGTTAGGGAAGACTGAATTTCCAGAAATTTAAAATGTCATGCATCTGCATTTACATTACAGCCTGGTTTTTGTGCCCACCAGGACGCGTGTCCTGGGCGTCGTCCAAACCGATACAAATAGATACAAAGAACGGAGCGGGGGTGGGGGTGGTTGTGGTGGGGGGGGGGGGGGGGGGTGTGTGCAGTGGCAGTGGCAGCTACCTGCGTGGGTGTGGAGGCGGCTAGGGCATGGGGGCGCGGGTGCTGGAGAGGGGCGGCGGCGCAGGAAGAGGAGATAGGGAATATATTATTTTTCTTTGCTTTGAATGGTTACAGGATCCCTATATTTATAGTCCTAGGAAACTTGGTACTTAAGCAATCTACAATTTACGGAAAGGGCCCTTATAGATCCAGTCTGCTTTCATAACAAGTAATTATTTATTCTCCAAACAACATCTTAATCTATTTTTTTTCTAAGCAACTCCCTATTATTTTATTCTAATTCCTCCTAGAGGGAGGATCTCCACCTTGTGGCGGCGGCCCTCCCTGGCCGGTCATGCCACCCCCTCCTGTGGCCACGCACAGGAGGAGCCGCAGGCCCACCATCGCCCTGCGTTGGGCCTCACTTAGCCTGCTGGATCCGTCATCGGGGCTCCATATTGGCCCATGACATGTCATCATCCCGATCCCCACCCACATCTCCGTCTTAATCTCGATCCCGGCATGCACGCCACCTCCCTCATGATGGATCCCGCTCCCCCCACCTCCTCCACTGCCCCTCCTGGCTCCGCTGGAGCTACCACCCTCCACCCTGGGCTGGCGACCTCCCCGACCATCCCTCTATAGCTGGAGGCCACCAAGAACCACAAAACCCAAACCCTAAACTCCAACCCGAAGACCTAACACACCAGAGTTAATGGAGATCACTGGACATGGAGAAGAAGGAACCCAACATCATAGAGAAGAAGGCTCGTGAGTGAAGGTGGTACACACATTCCCACCCCAATAAAATTGAACAGATGAATAGCCCCGTCAAATTTCTCTCTGTCAGAACGAATCTTGACGTTACACCTAGATGTCCAGGGCACACCATCCTAAGCATCATATAAATTTTACTTTATAATATCATGGTATTGGAAAAACTTTGAAAGTATATCAAGGATGCAGCATCAAACTTACCCTTCACCATCACACATTCTGGATCGAAATCGAGGTTCGCGCTGAGATGGTTGACTGCCTTCCCTCGGTCGCACCACCCTCCTGCTTTGGAAACTTCCAGAAACTTCTTTATCTTTCTCCATACATCCTTCAGTGCCATTATCATCTGATTCCTTGCCATTATATATTCTTCTTTGTTCATGCCTGTCCCCTGCATCCACATCTTTCTCTCTTTTCTTGTCCTTAGGATCCCTATCATGAGCATTCCATAAATCATTCTTAGGTGCCTTGGGTTCTGTTGCTGTATTCCCATGCTCAGCACTCTTAACAGCTCCATCAAATGAAGCCTTTTCCAGTATAGTATTATCTTTCTCAATTACTACAGATTTATCTTTCTCAATTACTACAGATGAATCTTTCCAACCAGAATCCTTCCCCCTATCATTGCCTTCCTTGTCTCTCAGGGAATCTTTTCTTTCGCTGTCCCATTTGTCAGCATCCCTATCTTCCATTTGCATTTCTCTTCGCTCAACACCACTACCACTGAGCTGTACAGCGGTCCGACGATCATTTTTATCACCTTCTCTTACACCAAAGTCCCTATGCTTCTCATCCTTCTTTTTCCCGGTCCTTGTCTCTGAATTTATCTTCACTTCTTGATTCAGCTTTGCTGTCACCAGCATATTCATGTGCATCCTTGGAGTTACGTTCTTCCACAGAAATTGGAAATTTGAGAGTTTCATCAGCACCTTGTAAACTTGGACGGGGCAAAGTCAAATGCCCATCCACATTATCAGCTTGCTGTTCAAAATATCTTTTACCCCTATGTTCTGTTTTGTCCTTCCAGCCTATGTTTGCTGGAACAGTAGAATGACAATCCTTGTCAAATTTGATGTCACCTTTGTAATCAGGATGGCCCCTCCTGTCAGCCTTTATTTCGCTTTCACCTGCTCTATTGTCTACCTTTACATCACCCTGAATTTTATTAGCCTCAATTTCAATCCTTGAATCACTATAGACATCCCTAGCATCAGCTTTTGTCTCACGATCATCTGCCTTAGCGTCCCTTGCATCTTTATTTTGCTTTGATTCTAATCTGCTGCCAGACGAGATGGGGTGGTCAGCAAAGTTGGTGGAGCTAACAGGCATCCGATGTGTTAGGGATGGCCTCTTATCATCACGAGGCTCCACACGTTGGATTTTTGCAAATCTACCATCATGTTCAACAGAACTATGGAAATCACTGCCACTGGACTGCATAACTTTCCCAGGACTCGAATACAAGATGCTGTCATCCAAAGGCCGTTTTGCTGGTGTGGTGTGGCTACCCTCCTCATGCAACCTCTTTGGAGCACCGCTCATTTTTCTCCAAAGTGCAAACTAATTCTTCAGCGTAAGCCAAAAATACCTCAGAATCTCAGATACAAAAGCGTTGCAAGTAAAAACTTGGATCAGGACAGGACACATCAGTTACACATCAGTTATTTGCATTTTTATTTCGAAACATAGTGAAGAAAAATTTCAGAACCACCACACGGCTGGGCAAGTATAATTGTGGTGAAGAGATGAAACATAACCCCTGGGTCTGCCAGTTTGGGGAATAAAACCCAGTCTCTGAAGTAGTCATGTTTGGGCCTGAAGCTCTAGAGTCTAAACTGACCCCAACCAAATCATTTAAGGTAAGAGCAAACATAGCCCACACGTTTACAGTTGACAGACCAAAGAAAAATTAAAACAGAGCAATCAACTTATAATAGAATGGCATAGAAAGCATGTGATTGATAAAATTCAAGGAGCATCAGTTTACAGGGGTGTTCACAGCATGGAAATATATACAGACAAAAAAAAAAATGATTGCAAGATGAACTTGTAAAAATAGAGCAAAATATGTATCAGCCATAGAGATATGCCCACAGGAGAAATGTAAAGACGCAAAGCCTATAAATGTTAATAATGCTTATCAACTAGTACTGTTAAATATATATGATGCTACACAAGTTAGCTTGTCCTAAGCGTCATAATATTAGAAAAAAAAAACAGAGGGAGTTCAAGGTTCCATTCATCGTACCGAAACCTATTCCAAAAGAACAGAACCCCTACCCAGTAAAGTACACGGGTGTACACATGTCCAACCAATAATTTTTGCAAAGCAACCAAAGGTAGTAAGCATAATACATGCATATATACTTGTAATTAGATTCGGGTCCGATTATGAATAGTACATGTTAGGGTTTGGGCGCACAGAGTTGCACGGATACGAACACACAAAATGAAGCAACGAGAAGTAGAGTATATCGAGTATGAAACGGAGATGTACTCAAGGTCAAGGGAGGTCGCCGGTAGCTTGATTTTCTGCTGAATCGTACTCTGGCGCGACAGTCTGCAGGAGGAGGAGAAGTCGATTGATGGCACGGAGGGGGCAGTGACTCGTCTCCGGAGGTCAGCAAGCAGTGGCACACCCCCTGGACGCCGCGCGTTTGTGCAGCTCAGCAGCAGGCATCTCGAGGGGGCGGAGGCTCGTCGCCGGCGGGGATCTCATCGGCCTCACCTCCACATGCTGTGTAGGTTACGGGAGAAGAATGGGGGAGTTCAGGTATTGTATTGATGGGCTGGGCCGTATTGGAACGGCGTATCAAACAAGCCCAACGTATGGGTAAAGAGTACGCGTATCCGTATCGGATACGTATGCGATACGGGATACGTGGCTATCGAGGTTAAGGGGAGACCAAGGAGAGACTACACGTTAAGATTTGGGCCCACGGCTTCGCCTAGCAGGAATGCTCCTCGTCGGCGACGAAGATGGACAGCAGCGACAGTCGGCCTAGTCGTGCATGAGTCTGGGGGTTGCACTCATGCTTAGGATGATGGAAGAAGACAAGTTGGAGTAGGGTTGCAGCACACACCTACAAAGCGGATTGGGTGCGTAATGACATTTTTAGAGCGAGGGCCAGTAATGAGACTATAGCAGAATCTAGCAGACGGAGAGGGATGAGCTGATGACGTGGGAAGGAGAGAGAATTTTGTTGCGTTGTGCGGAGGGAGACCTACCTTTGGAGGTGTAGAGGGCGGACGCCGCGCCAGAGCTAGTTGTGAGGACACTGTCCCCAGGTGATGCACGTCTCCTCTCGGGTTGCGGCGCGCCGAGCGAAGGGAGGAGATCGGCCACGGCGAGACGAGTTCGGGGGCGAGCAAAGGGGCGAGGATCGGGTGGGACAAGAACCAAGTAAGTAAAGGAGAGTGACAAATTAAGAAGAGTCTCAAACACATGACTTCATTCTGCCCCATTGGATAAGGAATGGATGTTGCAGATTGCATCGACTCCTATTCATATTCATAGTTAGTGCCCAAGGCGACTTCCTCTTCTCCTGCCCCATCACCGCCATCTTCTCTAGCTCTGACTAGTTCGACTGCTACCATCTTCTCCAACTCTGGTAAGCCTCTCTCGCCCCCAGCTGCCGCCAGCTTCCTAAACCGCTCCGACCATGCCTCGCTTGACTGCCTCCCCTCGGGCACCCCCTTCTATAACTATCATAGTTGGAGAAGAAAGAGGAGGGAGGCTCGCTGGAACCCTAGCGACCGCCGTCTTCATCTTCGTCTCCGATGGAAGAGGAGGAGTGGGACGCCTATATCGTCGACGCCCGTGAGCTCGGCCACCACCAGTGGCTGCCGGAGGGGACCAGTGGCTGCCGGAGGGGAGGGGGAGGAGCCGCGGGCACGTGAAAATTGAGCGTTGGACGGAAGTAAAACACTTGAGTGACATATTATAACACTTTTTATTATTAAGAAAACAAAAGGACTATAAACTAACCGACAAACACAAACAGGTAATACCATTTCTTCCTAAAAATAGGTTTCATCCCATCCCACTTTAGAGTAAATAATAATAATAATTAATAACAGTAGTGTATTATATTTAAACAAACATCTTTAGAACCTGTAAAGTTTGGTTCTCTCACTTTGGAAAATGTATATGAGCCAGATAAACAGTAGATGTTCGTCGGAGGTATGTACCAGGGTACCTCACCTACCTCAACGAAGAAGTATGCGAATCAAAATCTTATCTCAAGTACGTGTGAATCAAAATTGCAGCGAACAAGCAAGTATTGGATGAATAATTGTTGCCACAGCTCAAGCATGCTCGTGATATCAACCAACAACCAAGACTCGAGTTATGCACAGTCATACAAAGCTAGGAAGAGGTTGTTGTTGAGATATATTAAAAAGTGAATCATCTATCACTTGTTCTGTGAGGGAAAAAAGATATACACACACCAATCCACAAGAGTGTTATAAGACAGAAAATAAAGGGAGCTCAGAACACGACAGTCTTCTTCAGTTCATATGGTAGGACACGGAGCTCGCAGTATGACTTGATAGCCTCTGCTAGGCACTGCTTCTCAAGGTTCTCAGACTTGACAACAAAACTCTGTAGCGTGTCTCGGTGAGAAACTCGTTCAACCTGCAGCACAGGAAAAAGACGAGAGAAAAACTAAATCTCCAAACGCCAACTGGAAATAGGCAAGATTAAAAGGGTCACGTTATAGATTAATAACTTCACATCCATGAATCTCACTGCACAACAAATGTCACACAGCTCTGATGGCAATGGCTTCAAGCATGACTGTAGGGTCCCCTTGAATGAAGGTCAGTGCTAATTACTATGTGAAATCCCCTTGAATGAAACAGCTGACCATCTGTTTTTCGAGTGCCCTTCGGCTGTTAGTCGCTGGTTTGCCTTGGGCATTGTCTGGGCCGATAATGTTAGCATTCATCAGAGGCTTTATTTGGCTAAACAGGTCTTCGGGCAACCTTTCTTCATGGAGGTCTTCCTGGTGGGGGCCTGGTGTATTTGGAATGAGAGGAATGGTCTTATCTTCAACAATAGGCCACCATGTTTAGCTTCGTGGAAAGCCTCTTTCAAGTCTCTAGTGGCTGACCACCTTGTTAGAATCAAACCTAGCTTGCATTCCTCCATTTTGCTTTGGCTTGATGCTCTGTAGTTTGATGTAATTAGCTTCCCTCTTTTTTCCTTTTGTCTAACCGCTGGTTAGACCTTTGTAAGTGCTCCCTCTAACTTGTACTCCTTCTGTTGTTTTATTAATATAATTCCTTGTTGCCGGGGGGCTTTGCCCCACGGTTTTTGCTCAAAAAAATTACTATGTGAAATCCTACTGTCTTAGGCTCAAAGGGATTCTAAAAGCGAATTAACTATGCGTTAAAACAAACAAACAAACTGTATGCCGAAGATGATCCCACACATTGATAGGCAAAATCTGGCACACAACATGTATAGTTTACTACCAATTTTAACTGATGATGCAATCCATTCGACACCTAAGTTAGCTGCTGTGTGAAGAGTATGAATACCATCTGTTCAATGATTGGCCCAGCATCAAGTTCCTGAGTAACGAAATGGCTAGTTGCCCCGATTAACTTCACCCCAGCATTGAAGGCCTGAAAAATGTACATAATACCTCTTGTTCTTTTTTTTTTCTTTTTAAAAGTAGATAGCAGATTAGGTAAACACAATTGTGATACCTGTCTTGAAGGATTCCCTCCCTTAAAAGAGGGAAGAAGGCCATGATGAATATTGATAATATCTTTACCATATGCTTTTAGGAAGCTTTCTGAGAGTATCTGCAAGGAAGAAGGAATGTGTCAAAGATATATGGGTGAGGTGACACAAGTCCGTATTAAACGTTGATGCTGACCTTATGGCCATAGAGATGAAAAGGACAATGATATGGCAGCCTATCACTGTCTGTTGTATGCAAAATGAAGCGGAATAATTTTCGTTTAGAGGACAAGAAAAACAGATAGCTTATATATTATTATATTGAAAACCAGGGAAGGTTGAGGTAACTAAACATACTGGGTGTCCCCTCTAAAACAAACAAGCTCAAAAATAAAGACAAGAAGCTCTGGAGAAAATACAAAGGGCGATCTGAATTGATCATGCGATGCGACGCCTCTCGCTAGCACTTTGCTCGTTTTGACAATGTTTTGGCATTCACTCTGAACTAGGGATAATAAGATTGTTAGAAGAAGAAAAAGCAAAGCACTCTTTTACCTACCTGCATGTATCTTGCCAGGACAACAAAATCTGTACCCTGGATCAATTCCAAGATCTCTTGCTCCCTTTTGTTGCCAGGGGCGGTGGGTAAGTAGTGGTATGGGATTCCATGCCTCTGGAGAAAACGCCGTACATGACTATCTTGCGGTCTATCATGGTTGCTGTAGACATACAGTGAAGGAGGGAATGTATATATGTATGTATGTATGTATGCGGCCAAACTATATAACAGGAAAAGAAAAGGAAAATTACCTTATGACACAATTAATGTGTAGTGGAAGCCTGCCTTGTTGCCATCTATGAAGCAAATCGAACAAGCAGTGGTCCTAGTAGTAGAGCCAAGAAGGTGGGTACTGGTACTGGGCTTGGAAACATACAGTATATAGAATACTAACCAACCTGCTTTGATGCGAGGATGGAGATGTTGTATTTGGGGTCAAGGTCAGGTACTCGTACGGTGGATGTCTGCGCATTGAAGCAGCGGGAGATATTGAGGAAATCGTTGTGGAGGTCATGACGCGGCCAGAGCCTTGGGTTGTAGGTGAACTCGCTGCGTGCGTAGAAGACGGGCTTGTCGTCGGGGACGAAGACGTCGACGCTGTGGATGTTGCCTCCGCGGGAGGCGATGCATTCCGAGAGCTTGGCGACGATGCCAACGGCGTCCTGCCAATCGGGGGGAATGGAAATGGATTAGAAAGGAACGGAGGAGGAAGAGAGGAGAGGCAAGAGGCAACGCAGCGCACGCACGGGGCACTGGAAGAGATGGATGCCGAGGAGGTTGCCCGCGGGGACGGCGGCGGAGAGCGGCCGGCGCGCCAACGACAGCATCGCATTGGATTGGGTGGGGGTGGGTGGGGAGGAGGAGCAGGCGCAGCCTTCCCCGCTCCCTTCCCGAGCAGAGAGCCAGCAGAGGCCTCGGTTGGTGGATGGATTCCTCGCCTCGCCTATGTTCGGTGGATCCCCCGTTGGACCGCACAAGCCCACACCTGCTCTGCTATTTGATTGATATATAAAACCAAACTACTCTGAATTTTATTCATTCATTTGCTTACATACCGTCAGTATCGAGATGGACCACCTTCACCAAAAACAAAAATGACTTTATCACTCAGATTCATTCATTAACAGAAGCAGCACATCTCTGATCTGGACAAGTATCAAAAATTCAAAAATCACAAATAGAGCACTACACACGCTACAGATTTCTTCTCTGTCATTTAAGGAACCCAGCAGCACTTACTAAATGCACAGCACCCTCTCTTTTTTTCTCAATCACGCAAAAGGTTTGCGTGTTTTTGTATTAAGAGAAAAGGAGTTTGTTACTAATCCGACGGGGCGGTTTACAATTTGAATTACGCTCATCCCCGTCTTAACTTTGTCTAGGCTATTACTCGCTGAACTAAACTCCCCAAGTGCTTCGCCCCGGCAAGAATCCATAGTTCTGCCTGGCGTTTGATTGTGTCTTTGATCATCATGATCTGCGAGGCTGCGCCACGGAAGCACCGAGCGTTGCGCTCCTTCCACAACTCCCAAGCAATCAAGGCGAATAGAGTGTCTGCGCCCTTTGCGAACTCCTGTGGCCAGAGCGATCGCCATGCTTCCCACCAATCGATGATGGCCCCGTCCGGCTGCTGAAGGATCTGCACTCCCATTGCTGAAGCTGCCTCTACCCATATCTGACGAGCCACCGAGCACTGCACAACGATGTGGTCGATCGTCTCTGCTTGCTGGTCACATAGGAAGCAGTGCTGCGGCGCCTGTAGACCGTGCCTCCGCCGTCGATCTGCCGTCCAATGGCGCCGATCGCCAACCAGAGGAATAGCCTGACCTTCAGTGGCGCCCAAGTCTCCCATACTCTGACACAACCGGGAATGGAATGCGATCCAGTGTGCAGAGCCTGATATGCCGAGTGAACTGAGAACTTTCCGTCAGAGCTCCATCTCCAGATCAGTCTGTCCGGTGCCTCATTCAAGGTCACCCCACTGATGGCATGCCATACCCGCAGGTATTCTGCCGCCGCTGGCGTAGTTACGCCACCTTCGATTGTGCGCACCCAGTGTCTCCCCGGCAGTGCCTGGGCCACGGTGAGCCGCTTGGCGGTACGCTGAGGAACGAACCTCATCAGAGTTGGCGCCAGAGTCCTGATGGAGACGCCTCCGATCCAGCTATCGAGCCAGAAAAGCGTTCGCTGTCCGTTCCTAACAATGGTTTGTGTTGATGCTCTGAAGAAATCCAATGCTTCTGAAGAATGTTTCAGTGGTAGCTCGGACCACGCGCGGGCTGCGTCCGTGCTCTGCAACCATAGCCACTTGGCCTCGAAGGCCGTGTTAACCAGCCTGAGATCGGGGATGCCAAGTCCGCCGAGCTCTTTCGGGCGTGTGCATGTTTTCCACGCTACCATGCATTTCCCCCGCACATCGCCATCTTTCCCTCACCAGAGGAACCTTCGACAGATGCTGTCGATCTCCGCCCGTGCCCAAGGCGGCAGCCCGTCCGCCATCATGCAATAGATCGGAATTGCGGATAGAACTGACCTTATCCACACCAGTCGGCCACTCTTAGCCATTAGCGGCCCCAGGGATGCTGGCAGGCGGCGTTCCACTGCATCAACTGTGCGTCGTACCTCGGCATTTGGCAGCTTGGTGGTGCTCAGCGGGAGACCGAGGTAGCGGATTGGGAATGACATGATCTGGCAGCCCATGATCTGTTGTATGGCCGTGATGTTCTACTCTGCCCCGTAAATGTTGGTGACCGAGCACTTCGCCAAGTTGGTGTGGAGTCCTGACGTTTCCGCGAAGATCTGCAGCAGCTCCTTGATCGCCATGATCTCGTCAGTGTCAGGATGTGCAAACAAAATGACGTCGTCCGCGTACAAGCTGCACTGGAACTTAATGCCGTCGTTCTCCAGGTTCCTGAGTATGCCTTCTTCCCTGGCGGCTGTGAACAGGCGGCTTAGCACTTCCATGGCGCAAATGAACAGCATGGGGGACAGGGAGTCCCCTTGGCGCACTCCCCGCCTATGCGAGATTGGCGTGCCTTGATGTCCATTGAACAGGATGCTGGAGGAAGCTGTTGATAGGATCATGGCCATCCATCGCCGCCAACGCGCTCCGAACCCCATCGCCTGAAGCACATCCAGCAGAAACGGCCATTGCACCGTGTCAAACGCTTTGGCGACGCCAAGCTTTAGCAGGACCTTCGGCTTCTTCTTCCTTCTCAGCATCACCGCCGCTCTCTGAATGTACTTGAAATTATCCTGGATTGACCTTCCCCGAATGAATGCCGTTTGTTCCACAGATATCAGTGATTGCATCTTGGGGGCTAGGCAGAATGCTAGGATCTTGGACAGCAGCTTGGCTATGCTGTGAATCATTGTTATTGGCCGGTAGTGCGCTGGCTCACAAGCATCGGCCGATTTGGGTAGCAGTACTATGAGTGCTCCATTGAGCCTGCCGAATGATCTGCCGTCCCCAAACAAGGCAGCATTGATTGCAGCCATGACCCCTGATTTGATTACCTCCCAAGAGTGTTTGTAGAACGCCCCTGTGAATCCATCCGGTCCCGGTGCACGGTCAGACGGTAGAGCTTGAATCGCTGCCCAGACTTCTTCCTCAGTCACCGGTTGTTCCAGCATAGCTAGGTCCTGCTGATCGATGCCCAGTGCCTGGAAGTCCAGCGTTCCTTCCACTTGTCCTGGCTCGCCAAAGACGCTCTGGAAGTGTTGATGGATGGCCTGTTCCATCACCTGTTGGTCGTAGGAGAAGTCTCCATTGATCTTGAGCCTGGTAATGGTGTTCTTCCTGCGACGTCCCCTGGCGAGGAGGTGAAAATACTTGGTATTGGCATCCCCTTCTGCTAGGTAGCGGACTCTTGATCGTTGGCGCGCTATCGTTCTGTCTAGCGAAGACAGACCGAGGCACTTCTGTTTCAGGTCCGCCCTCATCGCTCGCTGTCGTTCCGAGAGAGGGCGCTGCTCACTGATCTGATCAAGCTTGAGGATGATTGTCCTTGAAATGAGCAACTATTCTCTGATTAAGCCAATTCTGCGGGTGGCCCAGCTCCGGAGCGAGCCTGCCAACTTCCTCAACATGAGATCCAGCCTCACAATCGGGTCTTGCACCTGCGTATCGCATACCCAGGCCTGCTGTAATGTCTCCTGATATTCCTGGAGTTTTGGCCAAAAGACCTCGAAGTGGAACCTTGCTCTTACTGAATGAGCCAGGTTGGTCTGGAGGAACAGGGGCGAATGATCCGAAGCATCCGACGCCAAAGCCTGGAGATGGCAGTTCGGGAACAGCTCCTCCCAGTCGATGGAGGCAAGGACACGGTCAAGGCGTACGAGAGTTGGATTCTGACGCTCGTTGCTCCATGTATATCGGCGGCCATGCAGGTGCAGATCAAGCAGTTGCAGCGTGGCCACCATGCGCCGAAAGGCAGTCATCATGCGCCTGTTGATCCTGGAGTTGTTCTTGTCCGCTTTGTCCAGAATGAGATTGAAGTCCCCCATGATTGTCCAAGGGCCAGGGCAAAGATCTCTGATGGCCTCTAGTTCTTCCAGGAACATGGTCTTCTTGGCCTCATCTTGAGGGCCGTAGACCACAGTGAGCCACCACGGTTCACCCACTGGCGCGACCACCTTGGCAGTGCACGAGAAGCAACCAATTATGATCCCGCCTCTAGTGTCGGCTACTGGTACATACACGAAATCACGGAAGTTCATTCCCAACATAGAGGCAATCAGCCATTGGTTTACAACACTCAGCTTAGTTTCTACCAAACAGATGATGTGCGCCCGCGTGTCGCTGGCGAGGGTGCGCACATTGTCACGCCGGGCCCTGTCATTCAGGCCGCGGACGTTCCAACAAACGATGTTCGTATTATCCATTGAACGGTTCTCCAGGGGTCGGACGTGGTGGCCGTTCATGGCCGGGCACGCGACGCATGGCGGCGTCGGCGGCGTTCCCCACATTTGCGGCCTTCCGGGAATAGCTCCCTGAGCGCTTCGTCATCCTCTGGATGTCCCCCGAACAGGGCATCGAATTTGCTGTCCGCCGTCCCCTCCGCGATCGCCGAGGCGTGCCCCAGTGTCGGTGTTTCGTACCCCGGGGGGTATAACACCAACAAGTAAATTTCTAAGCGTGCTCTCTAATCCGGATGGTGATGCAAGAAGAACACAAGGTTTTTATCCCGGTTCGGGCGAAAGAAGGCCCTACGTCCGGCGGGGGGGGGAGGAGACTCGTATTATCTTGCACCTAGGTGCTCGTACAGGGGTGAGTACAAGGAAGTCCTGAGACTTAGCGAATGGAGAGTGTGGGTGTGTGTGTGATCCTGCCCTATGCTATGCCCTGGCGTCCCCTTTTATAGGCCAAGGGGAGGCTCAGGAGTACAAGATTTGGTAGGGCAATCGTGTGCGTGACGTCGAGGCATGGGCGCTCCGTCGAGCCGTCGGCGCTGTAGATGCTCCCTATTGTCCGGTTCGAGCCTATGGATCCATGCTTTGGTCCGGTTCGACCCTGTAGCAGCATGGCTGGTGATGGCCTGCTCGTCCTTGCCTGACGCGGGCTGACGAAATGGAGGAGTGGGCGATGATGGCCTGCCCGGGAACCCTGGCGAGTGGCCGTCGTGGTAGGAAAGACGGGTCATGGCGCATCCCATACGCCAGTCCCATCCGCCATCATCCCTCGAGCGGCTGAGGACGGCCTCGAGGGGTCGACGATCCAAGCGATGGGACTGAGCGGCGTGTTTGATGGTACGGAGAGTTGACGATGGCGTTTGAGGAGATGCCGCACACGGTACAGTGCGCGGCATGGTGTCACAGCGGCTTCTGCCATCCTCGAATCCGGGGGATGGGCAGCGTAATGATAGAATTGACCGGCGTACGATCCACTATTAGGGCCCTGTAGCCATAGAGTTAGGCAGGGTTGGTGTACCGCCGCACTGTTTCGAGCCCTGTAGCCATGTGCATGCTCTGGAAAGGCAATAATTGCCGGCAAACTCGAGCGGTCGCTCGCTCGAGCGGCTTCCGTCACCGTCTCGAGCGCTCGCTCGCTCGAGCGGTTTCCGTAGTTCTTTCTCGAGCGGGCGAGCGGCTGCTGCTCGAGTTAGTGGGTTCCGTGGCTTTGTGGGCCTGATCGTGGGCCGGCCCAGTACGAGGAGAATTGGGGATTTCCCTTGGTTAGCTTTTGGGATTTAGAGAGGGGTGAAGCTGGTTTGCCTATCTCTTTTCCCCCTAGTTTAGGACCCCCTAATCTAGGTACCCGACAGTAGCCCCGAGCCCTTGCTTGATTGTGAAAAACTTCAAGCAAGGGATCATGAAGTGGAGTTGAAGTACCTAGACTTAGGGTCGTGTTGTTTCGAGGAGTTATTTCCTCCTTTCTCCGTGGGGGGCGCGCGAGCGTCCCCCGCGGGGGTAGCCCCCGAGGCCCCAGAGGAATGAGGCATTCCTCTGGGGGCTTTGAGATGAGCGGTTTTGAGTAAGAGTATTATTAACTGGAGTTGTAGCAGCTCGAGGCAGGAGATTTCTGACGACTCCTCGAGCCCTCGAGTATTTCCTGCTCCTCCCGTGTCGAGGGAGGTTGTTTATGTGACTCGAGCCCCCGAGCCTCGAATTGCTGGGCCGTAGTCGTGATCCAGTTCATCGCTAGATCTCTTGGATCTGATCCAAGTGGCGGGAGGACTGACGCTACCCGCGGCCGAGCGAGCGCCAGGTCTCCCTGTGAGCTCATAGCGGGGAATCCAAGTGAGAGTCCGTCTCCTTTCGAGGGGAGGCGGCATCGAGGCCCGGGGGCGCTCTCATTAGAGCTGGGCGCATAGCTTTTAGGGGACCGGCCCCGTTCGAGGGGACCGGCGGCTCGAGTGCCTCCCGTCGACGGGATCTTGTGGAAGCTCAGCGCCCCGCCTTGGACGTGCCTTTGGGTTTCGAGAGTTCGTTCTCGAGCGGACCCTTTCGAGGATCCTTCCCGGGGCACCCCTAACTCGGGTGCTCGAGGGCGGCTGTTCGAACCCGTTCGTGGGTCAGCCTCCGCTCCCTCGAGTCTTACAGGTGGGACCAGAATCCCAAGTTATCTTACCGTGTAAGGAACCGTCTATCGAGACGTCCCGTCGTTGCGCCAGTCGAGGAGAATCCGCCCGTTGCTGGCGGCGCGCCTTTTTAGGCGGAAACCGGCGCGTCATGATGATCGTGGCCCGGCGACGGTTCCGCTCCATCTCGCGACGCGTGCACCCTGTGAGTGGAGGTAGGTGGCGGTTTGTCAGGGGCAGTAAATGCAGTTACCGTTTCTAGTCGAGTCCGCCGGGGGCGCGCAGCCGTTGGATGGCGTGATCTGGGCCGTCGGACGCAAGTCACGCGGATCGGCTCGGGCTCTTATAAATACAGGGGAGTGGGCTCCTTGTTCCCCTTCTCCGCATTCTCGCCTTCCTTCTACTGCCGCCACCGGTTGCGCTCCTGCCCCCAGATCTAATCACCGCCGCTCCCGCTTGCAACCGCTGCCGCCGCCGTATTTGCTTGCGACCGCCACCGCCGCACTCGCTTGTGACCGTCACCGCTTCCGTGCTTTGCGCCGCGGTTCCTCGCACCGCCGCCCTTCTCGCTTCGCCGCCCCGCCGCCGTTCTTCCGCCGACGCAATGGTGTCAAGCAAGAGGGTCAACAAGAAGGCGGGCCAGGGCTCCGGCCAGGGCGCCGGGGGCGCCGGGGATCCCAGCGGCAAGGGCGCCGCCGGCAAGGAGCCCGCCAAGCCCCCGTGCCGGTGGTGATGTACGATGCGCTGCCGTGGCCTCGGTCCACGGTGACCGAAGCGACGTTGGTGGGCCTCGTCGAGGGTGGACTCGCTCCTCCCCCCCGCCGGAGGGGCCGCCGGAGTGGCAAGTGCCAGAGCCCGAGCACCTCGAGCCCGTCGTCCCAGAAGGTTACGTCCTGAGCTTTGTTAAATTCCACAAGCGGGGACTCGGGGCGCGGCCGAGCCGCTTCATGCGGGCGCTCCCCCACCACTTTGGGGTCGAGCTCCAGCACTTCAACCCCAACTCGATCTCGCACGCCGCCAGCTTCGCTGCCGTGTGCGAGGGGTACCTGGGGATGGCGCCGCAGTGGGACTTGTTCATCCACATCTTCAAAGCGACGCTATTCACCTTGGCGGTGAGCGGTGACGGCAACGACAATGACGATGACGGCGACGACGACAAGGAGAAGGTGAAGGTGAACACCCGTCGTTACGTTCGAGCGGGTTCCTGCTCGATCGGGCTGAAGAGGCGGGAGCACTGGCTGCCTGGCTCGTGGGCGTCGAACAACGCCGGATGGGCCGCGGAATGGTTCTACCTCCGCAATGAGGGGAACTATTTCCCGGAGTATACCGGCGCCGTGTTGACCGCGCCCAAGTACAATTGGGGCTACGGCCAACCGAGCAAGCTCCAGCCCCGCATCGACCCCCTGACCGACGCTCTGGAGAGGCTCCGCCGTCGGAGGGCCGGCAACATCACCCTCAACCTGGCCCATGTCGTCGCCGGGTTCCACTCCCGCCGGGTGATCCTGCTCGCAGACCGTCCGCTGCGGCTGGACCAGATGACGGAGAACGCCGACCCCCAAGCGCTCGAGGCCAGCAGGATGTCAAACATTCCTCTCCCGGCCGCCACGATTGTGGCTCGAGTGCGTGAGGCGATCGACGGTGGCAGGAATTTTGGAGAGAACCAAGTCGGCCTCTTCCCCATGCGCCCGGAAGCCGACCTGCTCGGTTATGTAAGTTTCTTCGAGGCCCTTCTCGTTGTTGACTTTGCTTTTCTTTTAGTTTGCGCCCGCCTTATCGAGGCGTGTCCTTTCAGGAGGTCATCGATCACGCGGACTCGGTGCCCCCGGTGAAGGAGGACGCGCCCGATCGTGAGGTAAGACGCCTCAAAAATGATCGAGAACATGCGGTAGCCCTCTCGAGGAGGGAGGAGAAAGCAAAGAAGGCCCTCAAGCTAGAGGAAAGGGAGAAGCGTAAGGCCAGGCGCCGCCGGGAGCGGATGATGCGTCTGGATGCGAACCCAAGCGACTGGAGCCCCAGTCTGGAATCGACTGACGATGACGAGGGGGAGGATGACGAGGAGGACGACGAGGCGACTGATAGCGACGGGGCCGCTCGAGCGCTGACGCCCCCGCGATCTTGGCTAACTCGTCTGCGGCTTCATTGAAACGTCTCGGGATGTGGTTGAGCTCGAGGCCGTGAAAGTTTGCTTCCAGTTTGCGCACTTCGTTGCAATACGCGTCCATTTTTTCGTCATGGCAGCTCGAAGCTTTCATCACCTGGTCGATGACAAGTTGCGAGTCACCTCGAGCGTCAAGGCGTCGAACCCCGAGCTCGATAGCGATGCGCAACCCGGTGACGAGCGCCTCATATTCTGCCATATTGTTCAAGGCGGCAAAGTGGATCCGCACCACGTAGCGCATGTGTACTCCGAGGGGTGAAATGAAGAGTAGGCCTGCGCTCGCTCCTGTCTTCATGAGCGACCCGTCGAAATACATGGTCCACAGCTCGGCTTGAATCTGTACTGGGGGAAGTTGGACGTCGGTCCATTCAGCAACGAAGTCAGCCAGTACTTGGGATTTGATAGCTTTTCGTGGGGCGTAGGTGATGGTCTCGCCCATGAGCTCGACCAACCACTTAGCGATTCGACCCACTACCTCCCGGTTCTGGATGATCTCCCCAAGTGGAAATGATGATACAACCGTCACCGGGTGGCTAAGAAAATAGTGCTGAAGCTTTCGTCGGGTGAGCACGATTGCATAGAGCAGCTTTTGGATTTGGGGGTATCGAATCTTGGCATCCGAGAGCACCTCACTGACAAAGTAAACTGGCCGTTGGACGGGGAGCGCGTGCCCCTCTTCCTGCCTCTCGACCACTATGACTACGCTGACCACTTGGGTGGTTGCGGCAATGTAGAGGAGGAGTGGCTCGGTGGGTTTGTCTGGTGTAGTTGGTCGAGGTGGCACGAGCACGGGAGGGGAGGTGAGCATGCTCTTTAGCCTCGAGAGGGCTTCCTCCGCCTCGGGTGTCCATGCAAAATGCTCGGATTTTTTGAGGAGTCGATACAGAGGCAAAGCTTTTTCTCCCAAGCGTGCGATGAATCGGCTAAGGGCGGCCAAGCACCCTGTGATTTTCTGCACCCCTTCAGGTCTCGAATCGGCCCCATCCGCATGATGGCCGTGACCTTCTCGGGGTTGGCCTTGATCCCGCGCTGGGAGACGATGTAGCCTAGCAGCATGCCTCGAGGCACTCCAAAGACACACTTCTCGGGGTTCAATTTGATGTTCTTAGCCTTGAGGCACCCGAACGTCAACTTGAGGTCCTTGACAAGGTTTTCGACTTTACGCGTCTTGACTACGATGTCGTCTACATACGCCTCAACCATTTCTCCTATATGTTTGCCAAAAACATGAAGCATGAAGCGCTGGTATGTTGCCCCGGCGTTTCGAAGGCCGAAAGGCATCGTGACATAGCAGTACATGCCAACGGGAGTGATGAACGAAGTCGCGAGCTGGTCGGACTCCTTCATTTTGATTTGGTGATAGCCAGAGTAAGCATCGAGAAAAGAAAGTACTTCACAACCCACAGTGGAATCAACAATTTGATCTATTCGAGGTAAAGGAAATGGAACTTTGGGACATGCCTTATTTAAACTAGTGTAGTCTACACACATCCTCATCTTTCCATTCTTTTTCTCTACTAATACAGGATTAGCTAACCACTCGAGATGATGTACCTCCTTGATGAATCCGGCCTTCTCGAGCTTCTCGACCTCCTCGCGGATGATCCTGCGCTTCTCCTCGTCGAAGCGGCGCAGGCGTTGCTTGACAGGTCTCGAACTAGGACGGATCTCCAAGGCGTGCTCGGCGACATCCCTCGGTATGCCAGGCATGTCCGAGGGACTCCACGCAAACATATCAGCGTTTGCGCAGAGAAAATCGATGAGCACTGCTTCCTATGCGCTGTCGAGGGAGGCGCTGATGATCAGCGCCTTCTCATCTGAGGAGCTCGGATCGAGCGGGATCTTCTTGGTGTCCTCGGCGGGCTCGAAGTTGCCGGCTTGCCGTTTTGGCGCTGGGGCGGCTGCCTCGGCTGCCAGGCAGTCGAGCGTCTTGGCTAGTTCCTTGGATGCGGTCAGGGACTCCCCGTACTCGACGCACTCCACGTCACAGCAGTACGCGTGCTCGTACGTGGAGTCGACGGTGATGATCCCTTTGGGCCCCGGCATCTTGAGCTTGAGATAGGCATAGTTGGGGATCGCCATGAACTGGGCGTAGCACGGGCGGCCCAGGATGGCGTGATAGGTCCCCTCGAAGCCTGGTACGTCGAAAGTGAGGACCTCTCGATGGAAATTCGAGCGCGTGCCGAAGTAGACAGGGAGGTCGATGCGGCCGATTGTGAGTGCCTTCTTGCCGGGGACGACACCGTGGAAGCCCCCGACGCTCGACTTGAGCTGCGCCCTCGTGATGCCGAGCAGGGTGAGCGTTTCCATGTAGATGATGTTGAGGCTGTTGCCTCCATCCATTAGGACCTTGGTGAAGCGGGCGTCGAGGATGATTGGGTCGACGACGAGGGGGTACGCGCCTGGGTTGGTGACGTGTTCCGGATGGTCATCACGGTCGAACGTGATGGGCGCATCCGACCAGTCGAGAAATTGGGTAGAGGCGGGCTTCACAGAGAAGACCTCCCTACGCTCCTGCTTCCACTCCCGACGCGTCATCTGGGTCGTGGGGCCGCCAAAGATCATGTAGCAGTTGGCAATGGGCGGGAACCCATTGTCGCCGTTGTCCTTGGCCTGATCGTCAGCTCTCTTATCCTTCTTGTCATCGTCCTTGCCGATCCCGAACCGCTTGAAGTAGCCTCGAAGCATACGGCAGTCCTCGAGGTTATGCTTGGCCGGCTCTTTATGGTATGGGCAGGGCTGTTTCAGCATCTTATCGAAGATGGCCCCATCTGGAGGGGGTCGAGGCTTCTTACGGTCGGCCGCGGCGACCTCGTCCTCCGCGACCACACGCTTGCCTTGCTGGTTGCTCTTCTTCTTCTTCCCATTCTTCTTCTGGCCCTTGCTCGAGCCCTCCCCGTCGCCGGGGGGTGGCTTGGGCTTGCCTCCGTCTCCGCCAAAGAATGCTCCTACGGCCTCGTCACCGGCCGCGTAGTCGGCGACGACGTCCATGAGCTCGTCGACGGTCTTTGGGCGGTTGCGCCCAAGCCCCCACACGAGCTCTTTGCACGTGGTTCCTGATACGAACGCCAGGATGACGTCATGGTCGGGGATGTGCGGCAGCTCGGTGCGCAACTTGGAGAAGCGTCGAGCAAAGTCTCGAAGAGACTCCCCGGCCTGCTGCTTGCAATTCCGGAGGTCCCACGAGTTGCCAGGTCGAATATAGGTGCCCTTGAAGTTCCCCTCGAAAATCCGGACAAGATCGGTCCAGTCGTAGATCTGATTTGGGGGAAGTTCTTCGAGCCACCGGCGAGCGGTGTCAGAGAGGAACAGGGGGAGTTGGCGTATTATTGCCTTATCCTCTTGAGCCCCCCCGGTGCGAGCCCGGCCGGAAGTCGGCGAGCGAGTTCGCTTGGTTTCCCCATTATACTTGGCCAAGCTCGTGGGGGGCCGGAACGGGTTGGGCAACGGCGTGTTGCGGATAGCTCGACTGAAGACTCGAGGGCCCGGCGGCTCGGGAGCCTGTCGGTCCTCGTCGCTGTCGTAGCGCCCTCCTCGATGGGCGTTGTAGCCACGGTCCTCGGCGCCTGCGGCCTTGCGTCGTCGGTTGTCATTGATATCGTGACGTGCGTCTTGAGCCTCGCGGTTGTCGAGGATGCGATCATGGATGGGGGCCCTTCCACCTCGAGGGGGGACCTCTTGGTGGACCGAGCCCTCTCGCTCGTGCCGTGGCAGGTCGGTCGGCTGCTCTGATTCTGCCTCGCGCAGTCTTGAGGCTGAGCTTTCTGCTTGCTGGGCGGCCGCGACCTGGAGGAGTCCCTGAACCTCATTCCGTATCCGCAATGCTTGCGGATTCGAGGGCGCCGGCATGTCTTGCAGTAGCATGGCTGCCGCGAGGACATTCTGGCTTGCTCGAGGGAAGTGGGCTGGCTCGACCGGTGCCTGTGGCCGCCCATCGTTGACGATGCGGTGGAGGACATCCCGTGCTTTTCCTCGAGCGCCAGGAGCTCGAGGGGGAGGGGGTTGGTTCTGCTCGAGGGCGCGTTTGAGCAGCTCCAAGTTCGCGCGCTCCGCGTCCATCTTGGCCTCGATTTCTCGGAGCTGAGCCCACTGTGCCGCTCGAGCGTCATCTTCAGGTCGTGGGTTGTTCTGTCCTTGCGGTGGCTCCTCGCGAGGCTCGATTACCTGCAAGGCTCCAGCTGCTGGCGTTCCGACCACCGGCGTTCCGACTGGCCGGTTGACTGCCGCGGCGGCCGCGGCGTCGTCTCTGGTATCATCATCTGACGGAACGTCGTTCTCAAGGCGGAAACACTCACGAGCTGGGTCATAGCACCCTGAATCCGAGTCATCGGAGCAGGGGTCGACGCCGAACGGTGTCCAGGGCCTCCCCGTGCTCTCCTCCTCGATCCAGCGGCGCATATTTCCGACCGTGGTGCGGCGTTGCGAGCCGGGCGCCCTGTCGAACCCGCGGTCCACCGATGCCGGCCACACGACCTCCAAGTTCATGGCGGCGCGCAGGAGGGGGCCAGGGCTCTCCTCTCGCGGCCCCATTGCTGACTGGGTTTCGTTGGCGTACGTGGTGGCGGCATTGGCGAGTCCGAACGGAAGCCTGCGACGAGCTCGATAGAGCCCGTGCGGCAAGAAGTTGGGCGACGTTGGCCGTGTGCGCGCTCGAGGTGCCACGCCGGGCTCTCTCGGCGAGCGCTTAACGAACATGAAGTCAGGGTCTGCGTCGAGAGACACCTGCCTACGTGCCACCCCCTGTCGTGTGCTCGGCGCCCCTGCTGGGTGTGCCATGGCGTCCGGCTGGGTGGGCACGGGAGCAGTGTACTCTGGGCCCTGCGTGGGCTGGCAATGAAGCTGGTGCCAGTGGCGTCGGCGTCGTGGTGGCGAGCCGTGGTGGCGCGGTCGACGCGTGACTCCACCAGCGCGTGGGGGTGAAGAGCGTCCCCCGCCTGGTTCTCCGATCGAGAGCAGAGCCATGTCATAGCCTGTGCCGAGCGACACAAACTCCAAACTCCCAAACCAGATCACCGTAGCGAACGGAAGCGAGGAAGTGGGTGATGCCATCGGGAAAAATGGCGGGAATCGGGCGAAACACGCAGTACCCCTACCTGGCGCGCCAACTGTCGGTGTTTCGCACCCCGGGGAGTATAACACCAACAAGTAAATTTCTAAGCGTGCTCCCTAATCCGGATGGTGATGCAAGAAGAACACAAGGTTTTTATCCTGGTTCGGGCGAAAGAAGGCCCTACGTCCAGCGGGGGGGAGGAGACTCGTATTATCTTGCACCTAGGTGCTCGTACAGGGGTGAGTACAAGGAAGTCCTGAGACTTAGCGAATGGAGAGCGTGGGTGTGTGTGTGATCCTGCCCTATGCTATGCCCTGGCGTCCCCTTTTATAGGCCAAGGGGAGGCTCAGGAGTACAAGATTTGGTAGGGCAATCGTGTGCGTGACGTCGAGGCATGGGCGCTCCGTCGAGTCCTCGGCGCTGTAGATGCTCCCTATTGTCCGGTTCGAGCCTATGGATCCATGCTTTGGTCCGGTTCGACCCTGTAGCAGCATGGCTGGTGATGGCCTGCTCGTCCTTGCCTGACGCGGGCTGACGAAATGGAGGAGTGGGCGATGATGGCCTGCCCGGAACCCCGGCGAGTGGCCGTCGTGGTAGGAAAGACGGGTCATGGCGCGTCCCCATACGCCGATCCCCATCCGCCATCATCCCTCGAGCGGGCGAGGACGGCCTCGAGGGTCGACGATCGAGCGATGGGGCCGAGCGGCGTGTTTGATGGTACGGAGAGTTGACGATGGCGTTTGAGGAGATGCCGCACGCGGTACAGTGCGCGGCATGGTGTCACAGTGGCTTCTGCCATCCTCGAATCCGGGGGATGGGCAGCGTAATGATAGAATTGACCGGCGTACGATCTACTATTACGGGCCCTGTAGCCATAGAGTTAGGCAGGGTTGGTGTACCGCCGCACTGTTTCGAGCCCTGTAGCCATGTGCATGCTCTGGAAAGGCAATAATTGCCGGCAAACTCGAGCGGTCGCTCGCTCGAGTGGCTTCCGTCACCGTCTCGAGTGCTCGCTCGCTCGAGCGGTTTCGGTAGTTCTTTCTCGAGCGGGCGAGCGGCTGCTGCTCGAGTTAGTGGGTTCCGTGGCTTTGTGGGCCTGATCGTGGGCCGGCCCAGTACGAGGAGAATTGGGGATTTCCCTTGGTTAGCTTTTGGGATTTAGAGAGGGGTGAAGCTGGTTTGCCTATCTCTTTTCCCCCTAGTTTAGAACCCCCTGATCTGGGTACCCGACACCCAGCCTTTTGAGAATGAGGTATTCGCCTCTCTTCGACGTCGGTATTCTTGACAGGCTCTGGGCGGCAATGCGGCGACTGCGCAGCGGCCTGTGGCGCGGGGTTGGTTTCTTGGGCGATGGAGGCCTCATGATCAGCGGCGTGGCCTTTGGCTTCTGGACGCGGCGCCTGAACACCTTGATCCGCCGCTGAGCAGATGGCGTGCTCTGCGGTGAAGACGGCGTCGCCTGGCGGACGGCTGGTGTGAACTGTGGCGTGGTGCTCTGGAGCGCAGGCTGTCCTGTTGTTGGCGAGACTGGTGGCTCGGGGAGTACTGGCCGGTCGGTGGACGCGCTCTGCGGAGGCGACGCTACCGCGGGTGTGTGCGGCTCCGACTGGCTGTCCATGGCGCCCGGTGCCTGGGGGTCTTGGACTTGCTCCGTCATCGTCGTTTCTGAGGTGAGTTCCTCACTGTCGTGCGGTCCCCTTTGTTCATGGGCTGACCGCTCCGTGGAGGCCTGGGAGCTGCGGCCCAGTTGGACATTGCGGCCCAAGCCTTGAGGCGTGCGGTCCTTGTCAGCTCCCTGAGGACGCTGTTCCTCCCGAGCGCCGTCTTCCTGAGCGGTCTGCCCGGTGATGGGTGACAGCTCGGGCACAGCCTCATCTCCTGGTGCGGTGATCTCGTGGTGGTGCTCTTCACGTGGTGGTTCCTGTGGTGCGGTCCCCTCCTGATCTGCCAGCTCCGGGACGAATGTTTCACCGCCATGGTCAAGAGATGGTGGTCCTCCTTCCTCTGTCTGTGGCAAGCTTTCCTCTTCTGCCTGTGGCTGGGCGATAGCCGGCTGCGGCGTTTCGTCGCTTTGCACGAGGGAGGCAAACGGGCGCCGATTGTTGTCCTCTTCTGGAGATTCCCCAATCACCAGGCGCCTGCCGCCGTCCTCCTCCTCTCCGACTGCAGTGGGTGCATGAATGGCCGGGGCTTCGGTGTTGTTCAAACTGGAGCCATTGGCAGGTTGCCGGACTCCTGCTTTCGCTTGGTTGGTAGCTGGCTTTGGTCTCCACTCCTTGCGGCAAAGTTGCTTGGCGCCCCCTCTTTTTGTACGTTGCTGACGCACGGCCTCTTGGCGGGAACCGAGCCGTTGGTGCGTAGCTGTCCTTGGCGCACCATTTGGACCGAGCCGCTGATCCGCCGGGATCCGAGCCTGTGGCCCCATCACGGCCTCCAAGAACGATCCGATCCGCTTTGTTGCTGGCACCCGCTGCTTCCCATCTGGGCCTACTCTTTGCGTGGCAGGGACCCTGGCTTGCGGACCGTGCAGCGCGTCAGAATGCTGTCGGCCACCGCCGCCATTGTTGGACGGCGGAGCTCCATCAGGCACTCCCCGGCGGCAGGGGTACGGGTGGATGTTGACCCCCCTGGCCGGGCCGGTGTGGTGGCGGCGCCGGTTCCTTCCCTCGTCCGCCGGCTCGTCGGAGGAGGAATCGCCATCATCGCTTGGCGGCGGCGCAAAGTCCCGAACGCAGCGGATGTGGATGATCACTTTGTACCGCAGGGTGTCCTTGGTCAGGAATGGCTGCGCTCCTTGAAATCCAACGCCGGCCGGCGCGCCCGGCGGCGGCTCAGCGACGTTCATCCAGAGCACCCGAGGCAGCTTGCTTGGGTTCCTCGTCCACGCCGTCAGCTTGAACGCCGAGAGATCCTGTGCAGCCGCCGTGGTTGGTTCGACTTCGTGGATCCAGCAGTAGGGGGCCAGCAGCTTGGCCACGGTTTCTTCGCGCCATTCATGCGGCGGCACTCCTTCCAGCTCTAGGGAGAGCTTGTACTGCAGTGGCACCAGGTCCGCGTGCGCTACCCTTGACCATGGCAGTAGCACCAGCGGGGTGAAGCCCAGCGGCACCGGCGAGGCCGCCAGCACTCGGTTCTTGATCGCCGGCGAACTGCAGAGGATGATGAAGCGTTCGGGATAGAATTTCTTGACCCGAACGTCGTCCAAGCCGACTCCGGTGGCGGCGAGCACAGCCAGATGCACCTCGGACGTGGTCAGGTGCCCCGGGTCGCCGCTTGGCTGCGCAACCAGAGCGAGCTGGAGCGCGGCCTCCGCCGCGTCTGTGTGTGCGTCTCGCTGGATGTAGCACTCGGCCTCCCGCGGCCTTGTGGCCGGGTGGAATTCCATCCGCGAACTCCGCGCAGGGGTCCTCGCAGGGCTCGAGCAGGCTTGGCGGTGGCTCCATCGGTGGCGTCTGTTCCCTCTCGGCGGCCGATCCTTCAGGCGTGTCGTGGTCAGCGCGCCGTGCACGGACCACTCGGCTGCCCGTGGCCCGATCACTCCCGGCGGCGGCCTCCCGGGGCCTCTTGCAGTCCTTGGCCAGGTGCCGCGGACTGAGGCAGCGAGCGCACCGGCGCGGGCGGTGGCAGGTGGCGATGCGGTGCTTGTAGGAGAGGCAGTTGAGGCATCTTCCGTCGTACTCCGGTGGAATCCCTCTTGGTGGCGGCGTACGCGAGTTGCGCCTCGGCGGCGGCCGTCCCTCGTCGCGGTGGAGAACCTTTTGCCACCCCTGGTCGTCAGGCGCGGTGGCTCGGCGGTGGGAGCCGAGACGCTGGTGCACGGCAGGTCGCGCCGTCGCGTGGGCACCGGTCCGCTGCGTCGCCGGTACCCGCTTGGCCGGCTGGGTGGCGGCTCCGCCCGTTCCGCGACGTGCGGCGGCCCTCGCCCTGCGGCGACGGCGGCTCTGGGTCTTGGTGGGGGCGCGGTGACTTGCCGCGGCCACGGTCTCCCCCGGGCCTTGGCTGTCAGTCCGCGCCGCACCGGCGCCGACACTCGAGGAAGGCCGGTGAGTAGCCTCCGGAGGTGACGCGGGTGCTTCCGGCGGCGAGTCCTCGGAGTAGTCGGAGTCGTCGTCGGAGTAGCAGGTCTCGACCTCCCAGAGCTCGTCCTCCCAGCGCTCCATCTTGCTCCGCCCTGCCGACCGAGCTCCGGGGTGGAACGGCTCGGCGTCGGGGAAAGGGGGAGGGGGGTGGCGATACCCTTACCTTTGGCTGCGGCGGCGGCGGTGGGAGGGGAAGGGGCGGCTGGCGGCGCCGAGGGGGTCACCGTCAGGCTGGGGGAGGGGGTGGTTGGGAGTCCATCCTCTCATATCGGCTTCCGGCAAAAACAGATCACAGGTTTTTGGTAATGCTCTAATAAGGTATTATAGCACCCTCTCTTAGTACCAGCCACACCACAAAGGGTCATCCTGATCTGCTACTCCACCGCAAAATGGCTTCTCCCATCCTCACCTTGTCGCCAGCCTTGACACAGAAACCGAAACCGAAATCTACTCTTCCCTTGTGAGAAATGACCCTGATTGATCCAACATTAGTAGCACAAATTGCTGCAATTGCAACAAACCCTTCTTTCCATTGCCCTTCAAGCACTACCTGTCATCAACAGCCATCCAAAACCAGATTTCGTTTCTCCTTGTCAACTTGCTAAACAGGAGAATGGACGCGATGATAATCACCAGGGTGCAAATATATGACACAGTAAAACATGCCTTTCTTGGGGCCGGCAAGGACAAGTCAAATTGATACCAGAACATAGGCACGCTAAGCCTAAACAGTAGTAACAGAAACGATTTTGTATTTTGTAATAACCTTGACTGCTGGTCTGAGATAAAATATCTCAACTCACGGTATTGTACAAAAGTGAAGTTTTATCATGACTCAAGAAGATAAATTGCGCATTAATATCACAGCTTTGTGCAGCATGCTGGAGTTATATGCTATTAGACATTGTTTTTGAAATGTTCAGACATAAAGGGTGATAAAAAAAACACATAACCATTCATGAAGTAGAGTTAATTGCAAGTGAATATGCTTTTTCCTGTGTACTATTGCATGGTGGGAAGTAATATGCTAATCGATGTGAACTCGGTGAGTAGCTTATGCAGCTGTATCAGAAATTTGTGATTTGAAATCATCCTTTATTTATGGTATAAATACCTTGATAGTGTTTGATCCCTTAATTTAGGTGAAGCAACTGATACTCGCCACCAAGATTTTGTATTACAATTCTCACTGCTCCCCAGAAAGTTCTTCTGCGGCACCGTGAAGGGATGAACTTGTGCCAAGAAGAGAAGAAACAGAATAAGAAAAGCCTTTCGCTTGCTCAATCATGGTTCCTGGACCTCTTAGCTCTCCAAACCTCAAAACTCGACCATCCACAGGACTCACCTAACGGTACAATTGGACACAATATAGAACAGTCTTTAGTCATCACCATACCAGACTAATGGTTATACAGAATAACTATCTTGTTACCAGTTACCAGACAGTTTGGATCTGGATCAATGGGCCTCGCTCCTTCTTTGAGACCGCGGATGAAGAATGCCTGCAAAGACGGATATTCTTCTAGAGGACTTCTTGCAAATCTACAATATCCAGGGGTCAACATTTCATTCCAAATGAGTGGCAAAGTTTTTGAAAAACAATTATCAAGTTCTCATAAGTACGAAAAGATGAAAACATGTATAAGCTATGCTATCAGGCAATGATTTCTTCCAACAACAGACCTCTAAGAACCAGTAAATTATTACATTGACCATTAGAGCAGTAAGCATTTCCATGGCTATATATATCAGGGGTGGAACCCTATCGATCACTATTCAGAGTACAAACATGCATATCAGAAACAAATGCTTTAAATGAAGCACAGGGTAAGTAGGAGACTGGTAAATTTTGTTGGCAGATGGACTTTTGCATTGACACAAATAAGAAGGCACCAGCAAAGGTAAGGACACACCAGAGTGAAATGCTCTAGCCCATGCTTTGTAGACGGTGGGGCGCATGAAAACTGGGACATCCTGCACTGCAAATGACGATACTATCAAAGAGCAAAGACAGAAAAGAATATATCAGCTTGTATGGATAGAGAAATACGAACCACTTCCATCAAGATTCCCCAGAAACGTGACATAGTACGCAATGGTAGGAGCCTAAAAAATGAAGCCTGTATTGCAAATGACACCATTCTGCAGTGAGAAAGCAAGGTACATGAGTGACAGATGGTTGTGCTAACTAGAGTTGATATCTGGCGAGAATTCTGGTTCAATTCGAGGTTTTTTTTTGGCTCAAAATAGAACATTGAGTTGAGATCGAAGAAATGGAGTATATATTGGCAGACGTTGAGGGGAAAATATGCATGAGTGAAGTAGATTAGTAGGAGCACAAGAGAACTCCTTTCTGCTGTGGGAGTTGTGGGAGGAGAGAAGCGCGCGGCATCGGCGGCGGCGACAGGCGTGAGAAAGAAACCAAACCGTGGGAGTCGGCGGCGGCGTGGATGCCACGGGAAGGAGGGCGGTGGTGGCGGTGCGCTGAGTCGAGGAGCGGCCATGGTAGGCGAACCTCGAACCCCATCGTCTTGCTCTTCCCCAAATCCAGTCGGCTCCTCCTTCCCTAATACATAGTACTAGGCGGTAGCTGAGCTGAAGTTGGGGGAAAAAAATTTGGGCGGCAGCACGCTGAATTGTACTACACTACTGTATTACGAGGATTATAACAATTGACAGAGGTTGACACACTCCTGTCCGCTTGAAGTTGTCAGCTCGACTGATCAACAGGTTTCTGCTTATTCTCTCTCAGAACACTAAAACTACCAGCCAAACAACACAAACCGGCAGCAGAAGAGAACCATATGGGAGACAGTTAGTTAATCTGATACAATTGTTACAGAAAAAGTGAAATTGTTACGGGTCTTTCTTTTTTTGGTTGAAAAATCTACTCCGTAGATCAGAAGATCTGTGCTACCATCTGCGTTCTTTGGGTTGTCGGATACATATGAAAAATAACCACGCTCATTTGGATGGAACGGTTTCCATACTATTGCTAACCATCCTAGTACTCCGATCCTAAGAGCCTATAGAGGAATGACCTCCACATCATCGTGCTCACTCTTCTCTGCTTCATGCTCAGCGTCGCCTGCTCCGTTCTCCAGGGCTGCAGGACCACGGTTCTCTGACATGCTCATCTCTTGAACTGGAGGTGGGTTGACAACAGTCATGGGGACGGCATTGTTCTCTGCTAGCCGTCCCCTCCTTTCGCGATGCTCCTGGCAGTTGGCACACCAGTGCAAGCAGCAGTGGACCATACATGGGTCACACGGAGAGTTCTGGAGCAAAACAAGACAATAACTAGTTAGTTAGCTAGCTGTAACTTGTTAACAGCGGAAAGCAGCCAAGATAGATTGCACCTTGAGATGATATTTCCTCTGAAGTTCCTGGCGGAAGATGCCAGTATAGGTAGCACATAACCACCAACTGAACACCAGACCTTCTCCAATCAGGAATGAACTCCTTGGATCAACACCGTGAAATATTGCTGTCAGAATCGCCAGCGTGATCCCTCCTTCAACAAACACAGCATGGCACACGCAAGGAGTTGTCCAAGGGATGTCCTCCCTAAGAGCCTCGATGTTGCGCCCAAACAGCACGCAAGGGCAAAACAACCCAGTTCGGCCTAGTGTCACAATGAACAGACAATTTGATAGTCACATGATCTTACGCTAGCTACTTTTCTTTCAAATCAGCATTTCTAGAAATAGCATTAATACAAATATGGGATAAATGACGCACAAAGCTAAATATGGTATTAAAGTGCTGTGAAGAAAGCAATTATGTTAATCAGTTCGACAATCCGAACCAGATTGATTATTTCACGGAGCACAGCGACGTAGTATAAAGCAAAGTAGCATTTGATCAGGCATAGCAAATGCCTAAGAAAAAAACAAAGGAAAATGCCCAAATAAGGGCGATTTAACATATGGCACAGGCGCACAGCTTCCTCAAAGTAAAGCTATGAAGAAATTAAGAAGGCACATGGAAATAAGATAACTCTTACTTATCTCTATTAACTATGACTCCAACAAAAGTATTATGTATGAGCCAAGCAGATCAACTCCAAGAAGGCAAATAAGGAATACTTTCTCAATTTCAAGCATAGCTTACCAATGTACCCTGGACTTATGAGTCATATCATAAGGAATACAAGAAGCATTCTATCCTCTGAAACATGTAAAGAATCCATAGTACCATGACCATTCTTGGGTACTGAGCACAATTTTGGTCAGGCGCGTCAATGACATATAATGCTCATACAACGATTTATCACAAAATAGCATCATCTGCACATGGCAGATCATAAGAGATGGGCTCAATGGTGGACCCAAAGCTTTTAAGGAGCCCAGGAGATGGCGTCCGGATCCGGTGGCCAGGGCCCCCCCGCCGCCACTGGGGTCCGCCGACGACGCCGCCTCGCCTTCCCTGCAGGTGATCGGCTGTGGCGCGGCCTCGCCGTCCCCGCGGAGGCTGGCCATGGTGGCGGCCGCGCCAGTCCTGTCTGGGACGGGCGCGGGAGATGCCCGCGGCGACGGCGGCCCCGGGGAGGCCGTACCCGAGGACGGCGACGTACGTGAGCAGCGCGTGCACGCCGAGGACGGCGCTGGAGATGGCCGCCACGGCCCAGAACCTGCTCTGCGCCTGGAAGAACATGAGCAGCGGGAGCGCGTGCGCCAGCAGCCCCCGCCGCCGCCGCCGGCGGCCCCCTACGCCGACGACGAGCCCAGGCCACCAGCCACCGCGGTGGCCTCCCCTGGGCTTGAGGCCCAGACGCCGGTAGACGAGCTGGTCCTCGTCGAGGACGTCGACGAGGACGAGGATGACAGCGACGACGACGAGGACACGGTCCAGGAAGAGGGTGTCCTCATCAACCCTTCTGCCCCCGCCCCGAGCCCGTCGTCCACCCTGTCTCCCCATGCCGCGCCGTTCCATCCTGACGGTCGCTCGGCGGGGCGTTCCAAGTTCAGGCGCTGGGCGGATGACGACGGCGACTCGTCCTGCGAGATGCAGCCCCCATCCTATCTGGATGCCGCCCGCCGGCCGGTGGTGACAGCGCCCGTGGCTCCGCGTGGTGCTCCAACCGCGACGCCGGTCCGCAGCGGCGCGGTTGGGGGGCGGCGTGAGCCTCAGCGAAGACGAAGGAAGCGCGGGCGGCCGTGTCCGCAGCTTGTGCGCGGCCTGCCCGTTCGGCCAGCGGAGGGTCGTGCCCCTGCCCGCAGACGCCGTGGGGGCCGGGAAGGTGCGTCTACTCCGGAGATCGGCGATCGTGAACGCCCCCCAGTCCGCCTGCGGCTGGGCTCGCGTGAGCGTTTCCCCGTCCATCAGCGGCTGGGGTCATCACGCCGCGCATCCGCCCCGGATGTCGACGGGTGGCAGCGTGTGCTCCCACAGCGCCCTGCACCGCCATCACAGGCGCCGCGGCCACGGAGTCCGCGGCAGCGCCATGCGGCGAATGCTGGGGCGCATACCGGCCCACGGCAATTCCCCGCGTACGCCGGTGGCCGCTGCTTCAAGTGCCTCGCAACGGGACACCGCATCGCCACCTGCAACCTCCCATGGCGGTGCCTCCGTTGCTACGGCCTTGGCCACTTCGCGCGGGATTGCAAGAGGCCGTGGCGCGACAACGCCGCCAAGCGCGCCGCTCGACCAAGCACCGTGAGCAGCGGGCACGCTCCCACTGGGGCTAGCGACTCGGCTGACACCGACCACACTCAACGTGGTCGTGGTCACCGCTCGCGTCGGCGCCGACGCCGCAGGAGGAAGAAGAGACAGGAGGCGGGCACCACCAAGCAAGTCGAGGGCCCGGGCCTCGGGTCACCCTCTGCTGAACCGAGGGCCACCTGGATGGATGTTGCCTGGGCAACAATTCTTGAAGGCCCGCTGCCGCCGATCGACAGCACGCGACCGGTCACGTCGGGAGGGCCGACCCCGGAGCCAGTGGCCGCCCCTCTAGTGGTGCCACCTCCTGGAGAGGACCCGACCATGGAGGAGCCCTGCGCGGGTGCGTTCGACCGCCTAGCGCCCGCCGGGGGGGCACGCGGGACAGACGGCGCGCGCGAGGGGGCTCGGCCCGGGGCTAAGCCGCTGCTCGTCTGGGCAGCCGCCGCAAAGCAACACACGGAGCGTGCCTCCCACCGGACGTGGTTGAGGTCCCCGCGACGGACACGGTGGCGAAGGAGCTCGACGCGCCGGCGGTTGACGCCACGAGAGGACGACACGGGGAGCGAGGAAGCCGATGGAGGCACGGAGACGAGGACGGACGAAGTGCTTGTGCCGCCTTCGCAAGAAAATGTTCCCGAAGGCCCCGAAGCCGCCGCTTCCAAGACCGACCTCTCCTCCAAAACAGCAGGCGAGAAAGCCGAGGACTAGAAGAGCTAGAAAGATACTAGCTCCCACCCGGTCCAGCCTGCGTCTGGCCGCTCGTCCTTCCTCCACGCCGGTGGCACAGCGTGCCCAGCTCCGGCTCATGCGCGACCTGGAGTTCATCGATGGCAAGTCGTCGGCGACGGATGCAGAAGTCACCGAGTTCATTGACAGTTTTGGACAGGACCTTCCTGACAAAGCGATCAAGGCAATACGGACCACGGCGAGGCTTGACGACATTGAGCTTTGCAGGGCGCTAGCTGCAATTGCGACGGACTTAGGGGCAGACATGGCGGAGGTGCCATGATAGTGCACCTAATAGCTGCACGTTGGTTGTTTTTAGAACGTGAGTAGTCACTTTAGTTTTTTTCCACACCTAGTTTGACAGTCTGTCAAGCCTAGGAGGTTGTTTTTTTGCGCTACTTGCGCATGTAATTCTCCTTCTCCTTATTAATACAAGCCGGACTTGATCCGTGATCTTTCAAAAAAAAAAAAAAAATAGAACCAGAGGAATTGGATGCTATTTTTTTTTTCTTACAGAATCAGACCACCATGGGCAAGTCAAAATAGCATTTCCCACATCTAAAACGAAATGCGAATCCAATGTCCACCGAAGAGCATGAAATGAGGGGCAACTAATGCCTCAATCAATCGATGGATTCTCCCTACCACTGAGTCGTAGATCAAGGTGCCTGCTCCTGGTAGTGTTGACTAAATAGAAACGATAGTGCAACGAGCTATTTGGCACCGTAAACAAACGGCAGTAGCTCGGGTGGAAGAGAGATCAGATTACGACATACAGGTCTCGGGGTCATCGGTGCATCCAAAGATCCCGGTGGTCCAGGGCTCGTCGGCGGGCGGCTCGTAGCTCTCGGGCAGGACCTGGCCGCACTCGCTGCACCTCCGGCCTTCGAGCTGGAAGGGAAGAGGGACGGGATTCAGATCGGACTCATCGGGGATTCAGATCGAAGAGAGAGAGAGCGAAACCTGCGGGACGTGGACTGGCTGGTTGAGCTCGCCGGGGCGGATGTCCTCGGAGGGGGCGTCCTGGTCCTTGGTGAGCTTGACGTAGCGTGATGGGTGGCTGCTCGTAGCATCCTCCGCCATGGCTGGCCCTTTTTTGGCCGGATCGGAGGAGGGAGACTGGAGGAGGAAGACGAGATCTCTCTGCTGTGCTGCTGCTTCTGCCGGTCTGCGTGTCTCCTTTGGACCGACCGACCAGGCCGCTAGTGGGCCGATAGCTCACATCTGCGGCTGCGGGCAGGAGTAGCAGGCCGGGCCGGGCCGGGCCCCTTGACATTGATCCAATCCAAGCCATCCAACGACTGGCAAGAAACAATACAGCAACGTACCGTAGCGACAGACGGACCATGCATAAACTAGTACCAACCAAACAAAACTAGTATATATAAATAAATAAATTCCTCGATCCACAAGGCACGTCTCCAGTTAAATAAATAAATAAATTCATCACTCCAAGTCCCATATATGAATCAACAATCAGCAGCGGCACATGCACAAGCACAACAAAGGGTTCGATCGAGTTCAATGCAAGCTATAGCAAGAATGGCAACTTACTACGGTTCCTCCTCTCTTGCCTGCCTCTTGATCGTCTTCCTTGTATCCTCATCAGCTCTACCCGGGAGCCACGGTGGCAGCATTGCCATCTACTGGGGCCAGAACGGCAACGAGGGAATCCTCGCCGACACCTGCGCCACCGGCAACTATGCCTTTGTCAACATCGCCTTCCTCTGCAGCTTCGGCTCCGGGCAGAAGCCGCAGCTCAACCTCGCGGTCACTGCGATCCCTACTCCAACGCCTGCACAAACCTCACCGCAGAGATCAACTCCTGCCAGTCCAAGGGTGTCAAGGTCATGCTCTCCATCGGCGGTGGCGCTGGAGGCTACTCCCTCGACTCCAAGCAAGACGCCTTCAAGCTTGCCCAGTACATCTGGAACAACTTCCTCGGTGGCCACTCCGACGAGAGGCCGCTTGGCGATGCCGTGCTCGACGGTGTCGACTTCGACATCGAGGGAGGAAACCCAGACTACTACGGAGCCCTTGCGTCATACCTCAAGTCCTACGCTGCCAGCGCCAAGGGCAAGGAGGTCTACCTGTCAGCGGCGCCGCAGTGTCCTTTCCCAGACCAGTGGGTCGGCAAAGCCCTTCAGACAGGTCTCTTCGACTATGTCTGGGTTCAGTTCTACAACAATCCACCTTGCCAATACACACCGGGAAGCAGCATGGCCAACCTCGTCAACTCCTGGAACCAGTGGACGACAGGGATCAAAGCTAAGTACATCTTTCTTGGCCTGCCGGCTGCACCAGATGCTGCAGGGAGTGGGTTCATACCAGTAGGGAGCCTCAAGGCGCAGGTGCTTCCCGCGCTCAAGAACTCCACCAACTATGGAGGAGTCATGCTGTGGTCCAAGTTCTACGATGACCAGGATGGATACAGCTCGGCCATCAAGAACTCCGTCTGACGATTCTTGTATATATATCTGCATATTTCCACCCCGATTATGAGCGTGTGCGAGAGAGTTGTGATGTATTGCCATTTGCCAGTACAGTTTGGCATAGTCTACATGTGTGCATATTGAATAAAAATATTTCTATCTCCCATGCATATGCCATGGTCCCTGGACTTCAATCAAGATGAATTAGAATCAACGATTAACAATAAGTACCTTGTGGCTGGGGGCCAGAGCTCCAATATGCATCGATATAGTCTTGGCAGGCCTGAAACTGATGGCCAGATAATCAAGTATGCCAAAAAAAAAAAAAAACAGAGAGGGAAGGGTGATATGAGCTCACTGAGTAATTTGAGACTACCTTGTAAAAATATTTATCAACCAATGAGACCAAATTGCATACCATAACTTCATCTCTCATCCTAATCTGGTAAGATAAGATTTCACAAGCAATACAAATGATGTATAAATATCTTCAACAAAAACGACTGCCGATGCAAACAAGAGATTACATACACCTCTTAGCTTAAATGAACCAAAACCCTAAAACCTAATTCATTTGGCTCGCTCATCTATTCATAAGCGTACTAAGCCACAGAGAAGGGGCAGGTAAGAGAAAAGAAAAGACAAATTATAGCTAGCTACATAATCCCAGATTCTGATCTAGTGGGTTACAAAGACATCCCTAACTCCACCTAGCTTGGGTTGCTTCAAGCAGAATCATCAGCTTGACCTAGGTTAGAATCTGCCTGTCGTCTGGATGAACGCTGAAAGTAGTACCTGCAGGAGGAAAATGATAGCAGTTATTCATTAGCATGTACATCGACGGAAAACTCATAAAAAGAACTGTGTTCGCATGGCATACACAAAAATGTCGATTCCATGGAGAGATGAGTATTTCCTCAGCAGACGCTCTATTGTATACCATTCTGATCGTTGGGAGCCACCTTGATAACCAATTCGGGGCATGTGGATAGCCGCTTCAGAGAGAAAAAATGAAAACAAAATAACTGAACCTGATAGTAGCTAATAAAGAGATAATTGCATCAGTTCAATACTTCAATGCAGAAGAAAAAAAGGGGAACCATAGCATGTTGATACCTTCAAAAGTGATTATAAGTTTAAAATAGCTATACAACCATGCTCTCAAGATTTATAATTAAAGAAATTCCACAGACGTTTAGGCTGAACAGGATGTTCAGTGTGTAGATATTACTTGAAACAATAAACATATTGACAACTGCATGCATTGGTGAAGAGATGGGTGACATTCAGATATTCCAAGGCATGCTTTAGATTTCTAAACAATTCTATATTAAGGAACCAAACGGGAACAATACCAGAATGCTGAGCAGCTGAGAAGGCTGCTTTTGATAAACAGAGCTCCAAATCAGACATGGAGATTTCACTTCTTGGAACTTTTCGTCTCGGATTGTAAGACTGAACGATAGCTAGTGCCACCCATAAAGGTGCATCCAAAATCCGGGTACAGCTGGCCTCTGCAGCAAGGATGCAAATGAAATGAAAACACAGAGGACATGTTCTTGTCAAAGTAAGCTACTATAAAATAATAGAGAGGCAACTTTTAGTAAATATTTTTTTTGAATACTCAGAAGAGCTGCAAGTCAGTGTATTAGAGAATAAAAAGGAAGGACTGGTCCCTTTACAAGAGCCCCCAGGAATGAAGACCAGTCCCTCCTTCCCCCCTCCCCATAGGCACATACTGCTACACCTTAGGCCATAGGGGCCAAGGGCCATAGGCCCATAGCTAACGAACTAAAGTCTTTGAACAAGATTAGCACAGTTCCAACTTCCAATGATAGTATTGACATTGTATTTAGCAGTTACAGAAGTTCACGCATGTAAAAATGGTCTAAAGTGAAATGCAATGAACATGAAGTAATACAAATTTTGAAGCTCGTGCCAAAAAAATACTAACCATCAAGCTGAATCAAGTGAAGATCGCCCATATGGAGGTCATCAAATTCAGAAGCACGATGATAAGCATCTGGAATGCATGTCGACAGACTAGTCAAAGCATCAAACATTCCTCCATGCCCCCAAGTCCCAGAATTATCAATGCAGCTGTGACAGCATTACAAATTATTTAGTGCAAAAATTTGGTTCAGAGGAAACTTGGCAGAAGTCGAAGGACAAAAGATATCGAAAATCTTTCTATTTTCTTTTCTTTATGTTAAGATACAACATCTTAACATCAAGTAGTTGAAAACTTGATACAGATGCCCGAAATAATAAATATACAACACAAAACTATGTTTAGACAATGGGAAAAAGAAAACACCACGATCTCTGCATCCAAGACACAGCCATACAGGGAGAATATGGTAAATCATACAAGAACTCTAGGAAGAAATAATAGCCTTCCAAAAATAGCATACTCATGTTTTTTCTTACTAGAAAGTACAAGTATGAAGTACCTGAATATGATAGCAGGATTTTTAGGACAAACTTTTGAAGGATTAGTACAATCTCCATATACAAATTGAATGGAACCTGCATCTGAAATATTCTGGCTTGCTGTGATATCAGGTTCCTTAACTGCTAGTGTCTGGTAACCCAAACTTTCCCATTTGGCCAATCTCTTTTCTTCTATTTTTTTCTTGTTAACATCACGTTTCAGGAGCTTTTCTTTAGGCGCTGCTCTTTGCCTTCCAAATTCAACTGTGGCATCTTCACTAGAACTGGAAGCCTCCTTGAACTTCTCGACCCAGGATAGGTATGCAGCTTCGTTTAGCCCAGGATCAATGTGAATAGAATCGGAAGCCCTTCTAATCACAGTTCCATTTTCATCAGTCATATTTGGATTTATCTCAAATTCTCGTTTGTCCTTTTCTGAAGACTCATGGCTACGCATCATGACAACCTTTTCAGACATTGTTTTTAATTTCGCCAGTTTCTCCACACTGATTGTCTCAGCAGTTGTATCCTCATTGATTGTATCTGTGGCTGTATCTGCTGGATCAAATAGGTGCAGGCCAAAGATGATTGATCTCATGTCACTAACTTCATTTCCTGGATCTCCTCCCTTCGCATCAGTTCCATCCTCTACTCCAATAATATTATGGCTAAGCTTAAGTTTTCTGTCAGCTCTTCGCATTATGACCTGATTCCAATTTAGAAAAGGACAAGAAACTCAGATTTTTTTTTTATATATAAAAAAACAACTTATTCAAGAAGGCAGTAGGGCTCCACCAGTAAGCCATAGTCTTTACCTCTTCAATTGTGCGCTGTGACACCAAATTTATTGACAACACATGATTCAACTGTCCAATGCGGTGAGCACGCTGTAGGGCCTGTTTATCAGCTTGAGGATTCCAATCTTGTTCATAAAAAATAACCTAAACCAATCATCCCAATAAGCATGGATAACATATAAATAAGGTTCATTGTCATCATTAGCAGCTGTTTGATTGGTACTAGAAACATATTTACCTAGACAGAAAAAAATATTATACTAGATCAAGAAGGCAAAATCGTAGTCCTAGGAGTAGCAATGTTATCAAGTTCAATGAGACTCACAGTATCGGCACCAATGAGATTAAGCCCAACACCACCTGCTCTAGTTGATATCATGAAAACAAATGCTCCACTTTGATTATCATCTCTCATAAGACCTTTTGTAGATTGAGAACTGAAATTTCTTATTGCTGCAAACCGTTCCTCAGCACGTACTGAACCATCTAGGCGCTCATAAGTGTAACCGCGTAGCTCTAGGAAATCCTATTGAAGTGATAACAAAAATTAAGTGACAATGAAATGTATGCATAAGTATTAAGAAAAATAAGTCACTATAGCATCACTGGGAAAAAGAAAACCTGAAGAATGTCAAGTGTCTGGGTCATCTGAGCAAATAGCAAAACACGATGCCCGCATTCGTGGAGCTTCTTTAGGACAAAATCTAGGACAATGAGCTTTCCACTAGCCTGAACAAACATGACCATAAAGTATAATTTAAATACCCATGCCAGGTTAACAAAAGTCCAACCTGGTAGTTCAAATGGCCCTATTGGTTGCTGAGTGCGCGCAGGGTGCACTTTATGAGCAACTTAGAATTTCCAAATATTTGATAACAACAAAAATGGCAGTATTATTTGACATGTTGGCACCACACCCATGTCTATTGTTTTACCAGGTTTGGCTAGCACCTGTCCATCTTCTCTCTTTTTTAAAGAAAGTGAAACAAAAAAGGAAGAAAAGGGGGCTTCCTATTTACCCAGTTTTTCAATTGCATTTTCACAGCTAAACCACGAAGCCCATATGATAGTTGACAACAGATAGATAGGCTCTTAGCATTTAATCTTCTAATGAAGCAGACTAACCTGAACTAAATGTTCCCCTTCCACATATGGCTCAGGTTCAATGCCATTGAACAGATATGGGTGACTGCAAGCTTTCCTCAGTTGTATTACCTGATGAGAATTTAGAAAAGCAAGAACTGAGCATTAAATTTGTTTTCTATGCATAAACTCTAAAAAGTAAGATAGAGCTAAAACAATGTTACTTTAGAATAAATTAACAAAAGAAAAAATGAAGTTTTTGGATGGGCTGGGCTGGTAGTTGGTTGTCCCCCTAGAAGACTGACATGAAGTAACATAATACCAACGCGTGCACTGGAAAAGGAAAACTTTTAACTGTTTTGCTAAGTTAAAAAGTTTGGAGAGGAGTATGGACATGACATATCATATGAATCATAATTAAATACTTTACTTTCTTCTAGATGCACATTAATAAATAAATCAACTAATAAACCCACAAGGAGGTGCAAAAAGCATGAATTGAAATATTGAGGGGGAAATGATAAAATCTACATATTATATTATGAATTACTGCAGCAGAACATACAAAATGCTAGTTCACAAGCAAACATAGGGAGAAACAAAATTACAATGTTTTGCAAAGATTGGTGGCGAGATGATCCTCTAGTAAATGAAATAAGTGTTGGCAGCTCTTTCCGCAACACTGACATGTAAAGCTTTTTTGTAACTGTGTCAGCGGCACCATCCTGTAAATATCATTCAAAACAGATTAAGAAGGTAGAGAGGGCAAGAGCACAAAGAAATGGGAAAATATCCTCCTGAAGCAAAGAACCATACACTGTTAACTCAGTTAGTGGAGGCAGCGCCAGGATTCCACTCTCGATTAGTAAAGCTTTTGTCCGACGCAGCATAAATGCCTTGAGTACATGTTTAATGATCTTGAATTGTCCTTTTGCTTTATTAGCTGCATCACCTGTTCAGAAACAAGATATTGACATTTCAGAGATCCAAAAGATATACTTTCAATGCAGTGCCCCCAAAAATTAATAAAAACCAACATGAAAGAAATGATGAGTGAATAAATGGTTGAGATAACTGTTTGACGCAGGAACAATTGGTCTAAAACAGATTCAAACATTTGTAAAGGCACTACAAGTTTTGATATCCATGTAAAGGCATGCTCTGGTTTTGTGTGTTCTATTAAGAGAATGCGTAGACCAAAGGATAACAACATTAACCATTCAACACAATACACCTACACAAACATGATACACCACGTAGCATGAAGAAACTGTGCAAATTTTAGCAATAGAATATACTGCATGATGCACCAAACAAGCACAGGTGCTACATCATGCATATAGTGCTCCCAGATGAAGTGCACAAATGTGCTGTTGCAGAACAAAAGATACCTGGCAATTAACAAATGTTAAAAATGCATTGCTCTACAATTTCAGTGTAATACCTGTCAATGATTCCCCAGCTTCCTTAAATGTAGAAAGGAACTCATCCAGCTTTCCAAATATTGAAGGCAGACAAAAGTGCATCAAAGCCCATAATTCAGAAAGGTTGTTCTGGATAGGAGTGCCTGTTAGTAGTAGACGTCTTGGCATGATGAAACGTTGCTCAAGGACATTATACAGTACCTGAAAAAAGAACTTCCTGAGTCAAACATGGAAGTTTCTTCCATGATACTTGATACCATATAAAGATAAAGACAATTTTGTATGATAGGTTTCCAAAAGGACAAAATGAAAAGGTACAGCATATAGCATTTGTCGCATGCACACTTATCTGTATGCCTTGGCAGTTGCATATATTAACAGCAACCGACAGGTGCCTAATAAATATAAATTTAATAGTTGGGTTACATGCTCAATTGAAATCTGAAAGTGCAGACCAACGCTGATGAACAAACATAAAATTGTAATTTGTTTGCTGCAGAAGTGGTAAATAGTTGAATGCCAGGAAGATTAATTTTTAGCATTGTGATGGTTCTAGCCCTCATAGGCCGAATATAGGTTGCACCTGAACAGCTAAACCTGAAGTCCAGAAATTGCTTGTGAATTTTTCTGCTTAGTGGCAGGTCATAGCTATTCTTTAGTTATTGCTAAAAAAACGATCATTGAATCAGGTCATAACTATTCTTTAGTAGTTGCTCAGTCACAATGACAAATCTGGCTCTGGGATTATAACGGCTCTACCAAGATACTACTCAGAAGTCAGAAGTAGTGATGTTTTTTTCCCCTTGCAGCACCGAAAGTCTGAGCTTCCATGTTACTTATAAACAAACTGATAACCCCACATGACACACAAAATGAAGGTAGGCACAAGCTTATAGTGTTGTGGTATCAAGAGCTGCTCGGTGACAAAAGAGCAGTACCAGTACCAGGAAAAAAAAATCTTTGCACACAGCAGTCATAACCATAGAATTAGTGATGCAATTGGATTTCTCAGGTGAATTATGAAGATTAAGTGCCTGCTCACACTGGATGGATTTTAAGGCGTTGAGCTTCATCAATAACTGCATAGTGCCAGGGGATTTGTGAAAGGAAATCTTGGTCCATCAAGGCTATGTCATATGTTGTCATGAGCACATCAAATGGTAATCCCTGTTACATGAAAAAAGAAGCCAAGAAAAGGAAAGATGTGACACATATTGTCAGGAATCATGGGATACACCTAAGGAATATTGAACCAAGAATATTTTGTGTAACAGAAGAGTATACGTTGGATCCAGATGATGCGGAAGCTTTATGTACATCTGCACAGATGGTCCTCCGAAGGTCACGCCGGTGAATCTTATCACCAACATACTGCAGCACCCTGAAGGAAGGGCAGAATTTACTGAATTCTGACAGCCAGCCATCTGTGACGCTTAGAGGACATAAGACCACTGCAAGGGTGACCTTTCGGGATCAACATACAAGTAGTAGCACGGTAAAATCCAATGTAGAAAAAAGAAGAAACAAAGGGGGAAAAAATCACTTGTAGGGTACTTACGAAATGGTCCGGGTGCAATACGCTGGATCTTGAGATAGCTCAATAGAGAAATCGCCTGTAGGGTTTTGCCAAGCCCCATCTGCACATGGTGAAAGGCCCACAAAATTGGATAGCGTGAATAATATGGCATGGAAAAGCAGTTATACATGGATGCAAGCTTCCTAGTCTCATAGAGTTGTTTGATTTGATGGAATGTAAGAAGATAATGTAGGATTTGGCGACATAAACAAAGGTTTATATATAATATAAGCAAAACATAGACTAAGCACGCAGTGGAGATTTATTTATTGATTTGTAATAAATAAATAAATAAATAAAATATAGGTATAGAACAGAAGATAAAATGGGGACACAAATGAAATGGCGAAAGGTGTATTCAATTCGCGCGAGGAGGCTTCAGTTGCAGGCATCCCGACCGGACACGGCGGCGGCGGCGGCGGATGGAAGCTCACCTCATCACCTGCGAGCGAATGGAGCAGGCAGAGAATGAGAAGCTAGAGTTGGAAGGAGATGAGGGGGATTTTGATGGAGAACGTGCCGAGGACGACGTTGACGCCGAGGCGGTAGCGGCGGATGAGCCAGGCGACGCCATGGACCTGGTGCGGCTTGAGGTGGGCCGTGACGCCGAGGTCCGGGAGGCGGGTCCCTATCCTGAGCGTCGGCGGAGAGGACGAGGTCGGCGGCCGCGAGCAGGCGGCGCTCGTAGGAGGTCCCAGGCGCAGGCGCAGCCATGGGGATGGGGATGGGGGCGAGTGGCGGGCGGGAACAAAAAAAAAAGAAAAGAAAAAGAAAATGTAGAGGGAGGCCAATGGAGTTGGGGGAAGCGGCGGAGCACGACGGTGGCGTCGGTCGGCGGCCACGCGTCGCCGCTTTGCTGTTGGGTTGGGCCTGCTTTCCTTTCCTGTTGGGCCCAACCCAAAGCGCGCGCCCTTGTCGTGGGGGAGCGGTTGGTGGACCACGTGGGCAGAGAGACACGGAGGAGGCATTGCTCGGCGTTGGGGGTCCTCTCTCTCGACGAATTCGAAGTTGGAAGAGGGGACTGCGAGGCGAGCGCCATTTCCGCAAGACAAGAGAAGAGAAGAGAGAAAGGCAAGTTCAAAAAACCCTAGGAAGGCCGCCCGCCGCCGCCATGCCGCCCGGGGCCGACGCGTCCTCCCTCGCCGCCGCCGTCCTCGACGCCGCCACGCCCCCGGCCGCCGCCGACGCCACATCCAGACTGCTCCACTACCTCGCGCGCCACGCCGACGACCAGCCGCGGGCCTTCTTCGCCGACGCCTTCCCGTCCCTGCTCTACCGCCTCTTCGTCTCCGGGACCGGGGCCCGTCCTTCATCGACCTCGCCGCCGCCGACCCCGCGCTCGCCGACCTCCTCCTCTCCCTCCTCGCCCCAACCGGCCCGCTCCTCGCCGCCGCCGCAGCAGCGGACCGACTCGCCCTCATCCGCTACGTCTTCCCCTCCGAGCGCCTCCCGACTGGCTTCGCCACGCCCTCGGCTCTCCGCCCTCCACCGACCTCGCCTCGCCGCTCCTGTCGGGCCGCGTCGCCAACGAGCTCCACCTCTCCGTCCTCGAGTACTACCTCTTCTGGTTCGCCTACTACCCTGTCTCCTCCTCCGCGTCCGCTGCTGCACCCGCCGCATCCGCATCCGCATCCAACCCTCGACGAACCTCACGCGCCCGCCTCGAGACCTGGGTCTCCACGCTCGCCACCACGGCAATCCGCAAGCCCGGTAACAAGCCCGAGAGCTCGCTATACCTCAGGCTGCTCTACGCCTACCTCAGGGAGGGTAAGAATAATAAGATGCCCGGGGCGGCACCCTGCTCCACCGCCCACCCACCGATGGCGTCGTGGATTCGTTTGCACGGGCCGACTTCTTCCTTCACACCCTGTTCCAGTTCTGGCTTGTCGGCGATGACTTCTCCCCGCTCCCCACGCAGACCTGCACTGCGCTCGGCCTGAGGTTACCTTCTCGTGCTCGTGCTGACCTCAGCGAGCGCCCACCATCACCTGGTCTGGGTGATGCAGTCAAGCTGCTTGTCATGTACCTCAACTGCTGTGATGGCCGCCCATCTCCTCAAGGCAATACCCAGGTTGGGCTCTGCGATACCCAGCTTGGGCTCTGGAATCCCTTGGTACAGAGGCCTCTCTACCGCTTTGTACTGAGGACCTTCTTATTCTGCCCCATCGGCGCTGTGATGAAAAATGCCACACAAGTCTTCTCTGTGTGGTTGGCTTATATTCAGCCATGGAAGGTTACCCAACAGGAGCTGGATGGGTATGGCAAGCAGCAAGCCAGGGATGACAAGGAGCCACAAACAACCAACATGCTGTACAATTCATCGTGGAGGACATATGTTCTGTCAAATTACCTCTTCTACAACTCCATGGTTGTGCATTTCCAGGATTTGCTCACAAGTTTATCCATTGATGTTGCCTCTGTGCTGCTAATGGTACACAAGGTTAGTCCTACTCTTTGCTATTGCTACTTAGTTAATTCTACACAAAGTCAACAACCTTAGTACCTGATGCCTCATGTGTTCCTTGCTCACTGGCAAGTGACAAATGTTAATGCTCATAGCCACCGAAACAGTAGAAATTTAGTATAGTGTGTTGGTTTGGTGCATAATAAAGTCATACTTACGAATTGTATTATGTCGAGTTGACAAGTGCTTCATGTCTCCAGCAAAGTATATAGCAGAAGGCAACTCCATGGGAAATATACACTTGTTAGAATACGTATGAATGCAGATTATACATTTTGACTGCTATTTTAGAGATGTTTTTATCTTATGGATGCCTGATGTACTCTGAAACTGAAAAGTTATCAGTTTGCAGCATCCTTAGTGGTAAGCCCTTGAGTTGGCTAGTGCTCTAGAGCAATTTGTGTCAGACCCTGAGCTTTCTAGTGTACTAGTTTCTGCTATGCTGACCTTTATTTGAAGACCATTCAACTGGAGAAATCGTAACCATGATAGATATGTGTCTTACATAATCGTTCGGGCTGTCCAGGTGTTGGAGGTCTTGAGCTCTTCCCAGAGCTATTAGATCTTCTCCATAAAGTGGACGCTGCTTGTCACTCTAGGCTAGTGGCATCATCCCCACCATCTGATGAGGTGTTGAAGTATGTGCCATCAATCCGTGAACAGCTAAAGGTAGGGAATGCATTATTACTTAGTCAATTGCCATTTAAGTGGTGCAAAAAAAAAATGTTGAAATAAGTGCATTATGAAGTTGCAATCCTAATTGTTTGCATGACATGCACATTTCTATCCAGGACTGGGAGGATGGTTTGTCAGAAAGTGATGCAGATGGGTCATTGTTGCATGAGCATTGGAACTCTGATCTAAGGCTTTTCAGTTATGATGAGAATGGGGCTTATAATCTTCTTCAGGTATGTCTTCACTCCCTCCTTTTTGTTTGAGGGCTTGTAAATTTGGTCATTTGTTTAGATTTAGTAGGCGTGCACAGTTATCAAAGCACTAACAGACCACTACACCCCTCGTTGCTCTGAATGGGGATGCCATCCATTTAATCCATCCCAGCGTTGGAAGTGTTTTACTTGGGCATGCATGTGTATGCATGCGGTTGCAATGCAAGGACCAAAATGATAAAGTAAAAAGCTAGTAGCATACATGCTTAAGACTAAGCAAGCGAAATTTTGTCACTCTGGAACTTCCTTGGTCTCTGCAGTCAAGAAAACGTATGCCCACAAAAAATAGAACGGAAGGAGTAATTGGCATCTCTCATCCGTTTCATAGGCTCGCTTCCAATCTTTGGCTAAGCAGGCTGCCTTTTCTTAGACTTGGTTTAATATGTAATTGGTAAGGCTGAACTTTTGGTTTAGGTATAACATATATATTTTGGAAGTTTTGAGTGAATCGTTTCAGAGTGCGGAGTGAGAAGGGCATGCATATACTTTCTGAATGAAACCATCATGCTTTACGTTGTAGTGGTTGATTTTCTTAGGTAATGTATTGTTGGATATATTGCTTGGCTAATGGCTATAGGTTAGCACAATCTGATATTTATTTGACATCACTTATGTATGTCAACGTGGAAAGTTGCCTAATTTCCGTGTTTATATATGTATGATGACTGAATTTTGTATGCTTAATGTATATGTGTTTTTGTATAATTTTGTGAGCTGAGTACTGACATGCAATTTTGTTTTTTATGAAGCTACTTTTGATCCGAGCAGAGTCAGAGATACTACGCCTTCCAGGTGACACGCAACAAGCACTCCAGACACTGGATTCTATAAAGTCACAGATGAAAACAGCCTTCCAGGGCCACATTGGAAGAATTAACGGGAATACCTCGTTGGAGAAATCACATAATGAACACCATCAGGTGCGTGGGGAGGTATTCACACCTAAGCATCCTAGCTTGAGGAAGGGTTCTTGGGCTGATGTCAAATACAAAGGTGAGTGGATGAGAAGGCCCATCTCAGAGACTGAAGTGGCCTTTATGGCTTGCAAGGATTCTGATCCGCCTCTCTGATTGGTTGAATGATGCCCTGGGGCTTGACTGTGCTGATGCTGAAGGTAGCCCTCCTGGCGCTACCTACGTTCAGTTTGATGGCAATGAGCTGAGCACGGTGGGCGGGCCAAAGGATGCTGCAAGAATGGCTCTTGGTGCTGTATGTTCATTGATGGTGCTAGTGGGGCAAGCAGTACTGAAGTTGATGAGGTCGCGCAGGTTGAAGATCAGTCTGAGGGTTTTTGCTTCTGAAGAAGCTGCTCTCAGCTGCTGTTCTGCTGTATGCAGTGGTGGCTGTGACGCGGAATGTTCGCGCTGAGGTCTGTAATGTGGGAGAGTTTTGATGGGGTTGTGCTGAAGAAGCTGTACAGGAATTCGATCGATAGGGGAAAGAAAAAGAAAAGATGGGGCTAACAGTGTAGTACCTGTTTGTTAATTGTGTTGTTGTGGACCTTACTGCTCTTGTGCGGTTGTCCAGGAAGTTTGGTGAGAGAGAGAGAGAGAGGCCTGCACTGCAATGTACTTGCTGTTTCTTTTTTGGACTTAGGCGTTGTTTAGTTGCCTGAAAAGCGTTTAGAAATATGACTTTCTCCATCACATCAACGTTACATTATCAGATGTATCATTAGAAAGATTAAATGTTGATAAAATAAATAACTAATTACACACAGATTAGTTGTAAATTATGAGACGAATCTTTTGATTCTAGTTAAGTTATGATTGAATAATATTTGTCAAATACAAACGAACAATCATAAAGATTTCTTCGGGCTAGAAATCTAACCATCTAAACAAGGCCTTAATTGCAATGTGTATTTAGGCAGCTCTAAGAGTACTAAAAAAACAGCTAGCACATAGTAGATATATATAGAAGGTTTTATTCAGTAAAGGCTTGTTTATTATCCGCCTCAATCCATCCATGATGGATTCTACACCAAACCACTCCAAAACATAGATCGAGATGGATGCAGGGGCAGCATCCAAATAAGGCCTAGCATGTTTGGTTTGGCGCGGACAAACATGTCCGATTACAGCACAGCATTCAGTGACTGTGCGAGTGAATCAGACAGACGTCGGCGATGACGCATTCTGCTGCTGCGTGCTCCTCCGTCATCGTTTTCCCTTTTCGACAGGTCCCAAATCCTCCCACCTCCCAAACCCAAACACTCCGTCTCCGTCTCCGCTGCCACCGCCGCCGCGACGCCAACGCCACCTCCATCGCCATGGTCAAGTCCAAGGCCATCAGGGTCCATGAGCTGGGCGGCCCCGAGGTGCTGCGGTGGGAGGAGGTGGAGGTCGGGGAGCCCGGGGAAGGGGAGATCCGCATCAGGACCACCGCCGTCGGCGTCAACTTCATCGACGTCTACTTCCGGAAGGGGTATCACGGCGCGCCAACCATGCCCTTCACTCCAGGTATGGAAGCTGTTGGCGTGGTCACCGCGGTTGGGCCTGGCCTCACTGGCAGAAAGGTCGGCGATGTTGTTGCATATGCTGGCAACCCCATGGGCTCCTATGCTCAGGAGCAGATCCTTCCGGCGGCTGTCGCTGTTCCAGTTCCACCGTCCGTCGATCATAAGCAGCAGCGTCCGTCATGCTCAAGGGCATGACCGCCCCATGTTTTGCTTCGCCGGGTATTCAAGGTATCTATGTTCTGTTCTATCATGGCACCGTAGACAGGTTCATATAATAAAGGAAACCAAACCAACAAGGGACTCATTAATTGATTCATTCTTATCCCTCTTCTTACAGTATGCATGTATCCTGGAGATCTCAGCCATGAGCTAATTGAATAGAGATTATCATTCATCCTGCCATTTTCATTTTGACAACCCTATCACACTCTGGCCTCATGTTATTGTGCATATATGTTCTCCATTCAGAGTTAGCCAAAATGTAATATCATGACCCACCTGATTGCCATGCCGTGATATAGTTGCACTATTACTGTGACAAAATGTAATTTTTTTCCCTTCATTGTTACCGTGGTGCACGCAGGTTGAGAGTGGCCATACTGTCCTGGTCCATGCTGCTGCTGGCGGTGTTGGCTCACTCCTTTGTCAATGGGCAAACGGCGCTTGGTGCCACTGTCATCGGGACTGTTTCCAATCAAGACAAAGCTGCGCAGGCAGCTCAGGATGGATGCCACCATCCCATAATTTACACTAAGCGAAGATGTTGTGGCAAGAGTCAAGGAGATTACATCAGGAAAAGGTGTCAACGTCGTGTATGATTCTGTTGGGAAGGATACATACAAGGTACTATATGTACAGCTATACTATGATAACTGCCCTGTTGTCGGCCACTGCTCGTTCCTAGAGTTTTCATCTTATTCTTAGTAACCTTGAGTTAATGTTTAGCATCCATCCAACTCTGGGCATAACCTTTCAGTCTTGCAACTAGTGACACTGGTTGCCATCGAACAAGTACCAATACCAAACAATCTGTATCTGTGATGCGTGCAGGCTTCCCTGGAGTGCTTGGCCCCGCGGTTTCCTGGTGTCCTTTGGGCAGTCGTCAGGTAAACCTGACCCAATCCCATTGAGCGACCTGGCTTCCAAATCGCTGTTCCTTACTCGGCCTAGCCTCATGCATTACACTGCTACCGTGATGAGCTGCTGGAGTCAGCCCCGCGAGGTGTTTGCCAATATCGCTAACGGGGTGCTGCGCGTTCGCGTGGAACCCACGTATCCGCTGTCGGAAGCTGCCCAAGCCCATGCAGATCTGGAGGGCAGGAAGACCTCAGGGTCCATAGTGCTCATCCCAGATACGGTTAGCTAGAGATAGACAGATAGCCTCAAATGAAGCAAGGGCATGCGAATGAATAAATGTAAATGGAGAAACTACCAGCAGTATGATCTGGTTTGGGGAACGGGGTAATAGTATCTATGCCAGTTTTCTTATAAGCTGTCTATGCGTATGTTCGTATGTTCAAGTCTGTTTCTCTGACTCTGAAATCTGTGAATGAATGAATAAGTGATGAGCTTGTGTTGTTGGTTGATGAGAAGAGATATAGTCCATCTATTCCAAATTATAAGATATGCCAGTTTTCTTATAAGATGACTCTGAAATCTGAATGAATGAATAAGCGACGCCCTTGTGTTGTTGGGTGATGAGAAGAGATACAGATACTCCCATCTATTCCAAATTATAAGATATGCCAGTTTTCTTATAAGATGACTCTGAAATCTGAATGAATGAATAAGTGACGCCCTTGTGTTGTTGGGTGATGAGAAGAGATACAGATACTCCCATATATTCCAAATTATAAGAGGTCTTATAGTTTGGAATGGAGGGAGTACTTTGGCTGATGGTGCTTATATATACTATTATAAATAAGGAGAAAGGTGAGACAGAACTTTGTTGTTGCTGGTGCTGGTGCTGGTGTTGGCGTGCTGGTTGTGTTTTTGTGGGCATCTTACTGCTTTTAAGGCACAAATGAAGCCGCGTGCATGCAAACGTCCAGTTTTCAATTCGTGAAGTTATTTGTTGGACATGTTCCCTTATACACACAATATAGTTGCATTCCAAATTATAGTTTACTTTGGCTTCTGTATGAAACATATATAATCTCGACCAAGTTTTTTTTTTAAAAAAAATAAAATATATAGTGACATGTACAAGTTTTAAATAAATAGATTAGCAAAACACTTTTGTTGTAGAATTTGAGAAAACTAATTTGATGCTTCTTGAGTATATTTTTTTTTTCAAGTTTAGTCAAATTTAAAGAAGTTAACTTATGATAAAATCAGAGTGAACTGTAATGTAATCTGAAAATAAAAATGGGTTGGTTGGGAAGTTGACTGAAGAATTGAGGGTGCAGTTGTTGTGATGAGTTTGTCACCTCTTTCTTTCCTGTGTTGCTGCCGCGGGTGCGTGTCTCTCCGACGGGAGAGCCCCCGGACCCTATCCTCCTCCCCGCCGCCGCCGCCGCCGCCTTCACCGGGGACCAAATGCAGCGGGTCGTCGTCATGCGCCACGGCGATCGCCTCGACCATTCCGAGCCCATGTGGCCCGCCAACAAGCCGCGCCCCTGGGACCCGCCGCTCGACGACGCCGGCCTCCTCCGCGCCTGGACCGTCGGCAAGTGCATCAGGGCCGCCGCCGCCAAGCAGGGATGGGCCCTCCACCGGGTCCTCGTCTCCCCGTTCCTGCGATGCCGACAGACCGCCGCGCGGGCCGTCGCCGCGCTATGCGCCGTCCCCGACGACGACGCGCTGCTCGCGGTCGGCGACCCGGCTAATGTGCCCCTCGACACCTCACGCGTCAAGGTCAAGGCTTGTTTTCTTAATCTTGCTTTGCTGATAATTTTCTTTGCTTTCTTTCCCGCAAAACAAAATCAAATACAGTAGGCAGATTAACTAGGTCTTGCAGGGCTCGGACCAGCCTTCAGTGCAGTCTACATCATAACCAAATCCCCTTAGTCACTCACTTCGTTACTGCTTTGCTATTCAAAGAAATTTATTGTTCCTATCTCTATCTAGAAGTATCTTCCGGCTTTTAATTCCTTGTTACTGAAATTGCTCACACCTGCTGGATTGGCATTCGCTAATTAACAAACTAAGATTAGACTAGTTGCCCTTCTGCTATAATCTTGACTGATCCACTTTATCGTACCTGCATTCTGAATCTTCCTTTTCCATCTACCAGGTGTCTATTGAGTATGGGTTGTCTGAGATGATGAACACTCAAGCAATGGGCGTTATTGTTAGCAAGCTGGCTCCCAGCGTCAACAAGTGGTTTCCTGACTTGCCAGAGCTCGAAGCTGACTTCCTGGCTGGAACCATCGACCATTCTGCAGAACCAATCTGCCCGGAGGTCTCTGCTTTCCTCTCTAGCGTGCCTAATCCAAGAGCATCACTCTTAAACCAATTTTTGGGCTGCATGTAGGTACCGAAGTGGGAGGAATCCATCATGGAGGCAAGAAGCAGATACGCAAGCATCATCAAGGCTCTTGCTGACAAATATCCTCATGAAAACCTGCTCTTAGTAACACATGGTGAGTACCTATTTCCGAGCAGCCCATGTTAGGCTTCCCTATTCTGGATCCTTGATGTGCTACATCTAGTTTTCATCACGCTGCATGATGTGGCCAAACATTACACTGGAATGGAATCTGTTGCAGGTGAGGGCGTTGGTGCATCGGTTTCGTACTTTGAGATGGGACTAGAGATTTACGATGTGGAGTACTGTGCATACTCTGTTCTGGAGAGGCAGGTGACTGCGAAGCCCGGGTGATGAGCATGGGGGATTCACGCGGATAGCTTCAAGGTCATGACCAAGAGTGGCAGCACAGGCATACGATGCGCCCCGTGTCAGAGGGCTGGTCTGTTGGTTGAGCAGTACTGGAACTGACTCCATCACGGTGAACTATATATTTACCGGTTGCTTATATTCTGTTCCCATTAGTTCAGCTTGCAGGTGGATACACCTGGTCTTTTACATACATTCATACAAGATTCTGAGTTTCTAACGTAGTAGCTAGGTTTGCTTTGTTTGTTTCATATAGCATGGTCAGTGCAGGGAATAAATACACAAATGTGCTGGTAGATTTTTTGAAGTTGGAATAAGTGGATTGCCTTTTTAATACTTTCAACTTTGTTGTACTCATATCAATTTGGTTTGCTTTATGTATGTTGCTTTGCTTGTTTTTGTGATGGGAGGGGAGGGCATGCGTGTGTAAAGGAAAAGAGACAAGATTGATCCCTGCTGCGCTGTGCACTGGTATCTATGGTAGCTCAAATTCCTGCTAGCTGTCTTCTAGATTGAAAGGAGAGGAGTTGTGCCATGCCCAATTGTCCAATTGCCCGCCATAGCTTTTCTTCTTTTTTTCCTGACAATAATGCTTGATCTTTAGCTTTGTCGTGTGTGATTGTGCTATGGCACCCATATGGGAGTGGAAATCCTTACCCGGTAGGAGTATCAAATTGTTGAATAACCGAACCCCTCATATATGGTGAGAAAGGGACCAGATAAATCTGAGAAAATCCTTTGAAATAGTGCAGAAATTTGTCTCTCTGATATGTCTGTCATTGTTTCTATACTTTGGGTTTGATATTATGTACTAGCTAGGCTAGGTCAGTAGGTAACAAACACAGGCACTAGTGTTTGGTAATCGATGGATCCCATCGACTAGTCGCACTCCATCTATACATCCATCCTGCCTTTGTATCCTCGTGCTTTATAACAAAGAAAATTCAAAGTCGTGGCGATTTTGACGCTGGCTTTGCCTTTTGTTTGTGTGGCTTGCTTTAATTCGCTTGCTCTCTGCCCCATTTCCTGTTTTACTTTGGACAGTGATAAGCTGCAATCCATTTTTTTGGCAACCTAATTGTATTGACTATCAGCAAACCTGTGGAAAAAGAAGATGTAACTAGTATAGAAACATGAAACATATATGCATGAATTGGATTTGGCTTGCATGCATGCATCAGCATTGGCAGTGGATATACATACAGTAGACTAGTGATGATATTTCTGATAATCTGTTTACATGGCATGCGCTAGGCGTGCTTCCTTTATTTCTGATCCTGATAGCTAGTAACAATGAATTGAAGGATAGCTAGGCGTGTAGTGTAGCAGCTAGCAGCGGCCATGGCCGCTCATGCATCTTTAGTCGATGAAAAGCTGTCTCCAGCGCCGCCCAGCCGAGCCGAGCCGAGCTAGCCTCCCAAGCGTCGTATATTGTAGGTGACGCGTGCAGGTCATGGATATCTGCAGTCCTCGTGTAGGACTGACTCTAGTAGTAGTAGTGTTCCGTTTATTGAGACCGCTCGATCGGCATTATATTTGCTTTGCCTACCACTGACATTAAGCACCCCCACTGAGCAGCTGAGCTCTGAGAGAATTGAGAGTGCTGCGTCGCCAATAAATACAAGAGATCCAGCCCATTCCATTCCCATCTACTGCTCTGATCTGCTTGGGTGCCCTGCCCTGCCCATCACAACCGTATCCATCCATCCCACCACCCATCTTCCTTCCTTCTTCCTCTTGTACACAGTTGAGAGTTGACAGGCACCACCCACCCTGAGACACTACTGAGTGAGCGAGCGACCTCGATCGATCTCATCTCAGCTAGCAGACTAGTAGCAGTAGCAGAGCTTGTTTGTTGCCGCTGCCCGCCCGCCGCCACCCTACCATGGCGATAGGTGGCTTCGTGGAAGCCCCTGCCAGCGCCGACTACGGTGGCCGCGTGACTTCCTTCGTGGTGCTCTCGTGCATCGTCGCCGGCAGCGGTGGCATCCTCTTCGGCTATGACCTCGGCATCTCAGGTCGCTACTGCCTTACCTGCTTGCTACCTCCTCTCTAGTACCAAAGGATGGATATCTCAATCATCACATGTTATTAGGGTTGCTTCCGTCTCGCCTTTAATTAATTATATTGTATATAGTGAATTACTACATTTTATAAGATAAGAAACCCAATTAGGATTGGGTTTAGCTAGCTGTGCGTACTCAAGCTGGTATAGATCGATAGCACTACCCACCCACCATTGTGTGTCAGTCAGTCTGCTGTGCAGTGCTAGCTGGTGCCGAGGTCCCTTTCAATTCAGGGAGATGGAGCTGGAGATGCAACCCATGCAAGCAGGCCAGGCTTGCAATGGATAATGAATGGATGAGCAACATCTGAGTTGGTTCTGGTTGGCCCTGGCCCCCACCCTCGTCCTCTAGTTAGTACTACCACGTACTACAGTAGTACTGTTCTGTTCATGGATAGATTGGCCGGGATGGGAGACTGTCACTGCCTGGCTTCATAATCATCATTACAATTACAGTTACGTATTAATTAGCAGCAGCATGCAGTAGTTGATTCATGCACTTTGCATGCCTATATGCCTAGCTCTGTTTGACTTGACAAATTAGCAATGATAAAAATTCCATTTCATTTCATTTCATTTATCTCTCCGTCTTGGTCCGGCTCGATCAGCCACAGTACTAGCTCGAGGGATGATGTACCTGCTAGCTAGCTCAATTTAATTTTTAGTTTAGTTTTCTTCCCAAAAACAAAACGTACTAGTACGTGGTAATAAGTAGGTGAAAAGAAAAACCAAACCAAAAGTCCAAAACAACAACAGGAAAAAAGATCACAGCCACATACAGGCATAACCATCCATCCTTGCACTTGACACTTGCGCATGCAGGTGGGGTTACGTCGATGGAGTCGTTCCTGAGAAAATTCTTCCCGGACGTGTACCACCAGATGAAAGGAGACAAGGACGTGAGCAACTACTGCCGCTTCGACAGCGAGCTCCTCACCGTCTCACCTCCTCCCTCTACGTCGCCGGCCTCGTCGCCACGCTCTTCGCCTCCTCCGTCACCAGGAGGTTCGGCCGCCGCACCTCCATACTCATCGGCGGCACCGTCTTCGTCCTCGGCTCCGTCTTCGGCGGGGCAGCCGTCAACGTATACATGCTCCTCCTCAACAGGATCCTGCTTGGCATAGGACTCGGATTCACCAACCAGGTACTGGGTCTGGGTGTATATACTATATATGTCCTTGTCAAGATTATTAATTGCATCATCCAAATATATTTTGTATATATAATGCAAAGTCAAAGTCAAGAGATGCATGAGCAGCATGCAGTCGTTTTCATGGAAAAATGGGGCACATCTCACTCACTAGCTACCACCGAATATCTCACTCACTAGCTACCACCGAATCACGTTGAATACCACACTCCGATCCATATCCATTATAGCTTCTTAAGAATTGATTTGGCGATTTGTTGTTGTTCGCAAACTTCCAAAACAAAATGCAATGGATAAAAATAGGTCATCTCAGGACCCATTGGCATTTGGACTTGGCAATTATCCAATTTGTGGACGGGTGACCCCGAAAATTTTCTTTCTGAATTTATCCAATTATCCAATTTGCGGGCCGTCGAGGGCCACCACCAGGAGGTGGTCCACGAAGTGCGCGATCCGCTCGCCGCTTCGGAAGCTCTCCATGAACAGGTCCAGCAGCGAGTCCTGCGCCGCCCACGCCTCGTTCACCGACGTCATGATCACCGTCCTGTCCTCGTCCGCCACCGCGCGCAGCAGCCGCTCCAGCTCGTCATCCTGCTCAGTCACCGCCGTGCCCTGCTGCTGCACGCATGATCGAGCAGGATATAAACAACAGACGATGTCGTCAAGAAACTGACATCGAGCAAAGACTGCGGCATGGCGATCGGGATATATATGATGTTGAAATTAACCTTTGCGTCGGCGTGAGCAAGAGCAGCAGCTTCTCTGCCGGGGTAGCAGGAGCCTCCTGGACGGGAGCATCGTCGAAGCCCATGGTTCCATTCTCCCAGCTCGAGATCCCCGTGAACCGGCCTCCGCTCGTCGCCGTCGTCAGGGAGAAGATCAGGACGGCGGCTGCGGAGGGTTTCTTCTGTCGTGCGTGAGAGAAAAGAAACGCGCGAAGGAAGAGTCCAGCACCGCGAGGGAGACCGGTCACATCCACGGAAGTTGCGCGGGATCGGGATTTGCCAAGCCGTCCACGGCTTGGCAATTTTACCAAGCTTTTCCCTCATTTCGCTAATCATTCAAAACGAAACCCCAAAAACGCAAAACCGCTTTGATACCTCATTTTGAGTTTTTTCGAATAAATTACTCAACAAACTCCCAAAATGTAAAACCTTTTGAGACGCCTAAGTGAAGCAAGGTCGTCGTTCAACTATTTGTATATTATGTTATATAATACACAAGAAAAAAATAATTTCAATCGATTCCTCAGGGAAAATTATACCAACTCATATATGTACAGCCAAATAGATGGATCCTCAGCTCCTATCGAAGAAGAGGGCCAAAAGAGGGGGGAAAAAAGAAACAAGATCCTTTGCAATGTAACTACGTACGGAGTAACTTATGTATTTGTATGCAGTCAATTCCCACTGTACCTATCAGAAATGGCGCCCCCGCAGTACCGTGGCGCAATCAACAATGGCTTTGAGCTCTGCATCAGCATCGGCATCCTGATCGCGAACCTCATCAACTACGGCGTGGAGAAGATCGCCGGTGGATGGGGCTGGAGGCTCTCTCTGTCCCTGGCCGCCGTGCCGGCCGCGTTCCTCACCGTCGGCGCCATCTTCCTGCGAGACGCCCAGCTTCATAATCCAACGCGGCGGCGCCCGGGGTGGCAACCATAACATCGACGAGGCAAGGCTGCTGCTCCAGAGGCTGCGTGGCACGACCAGGGTGCAGAAGGAGCTGGACGATCTGGGTCCGCGGCTAGCGAGGCGTCCAGGACGACGACGACACGGCGTCCGTTCCGGAACATACTGAGGAGCAAGTACAGGCCGCAGCTGGTGATCGCGCTGCTGGTGCCCTTCTTCAACCAGGTGACCGGCATCAACGTCATCAACTTCTACGCGCCGGTGATGTTCCGGACCATCGGGCTCAAGGAGAGCGCGTCGCTCATGTCGGCGGTGGTCACCCGCGTGTGCGCCACGGCCGCCAACGTGGTGGCCATGGTGGTGGTGGACAGGTTGGGGCGGCGGAAGCTGTTCCTGGTGGGCGGCGTCCAGATGCTGGTGTCGCAGGTGATGGTGGGCGCGGTGCTGGCCGCCAAGTTCAAGGACCACGGGGGATGGACAAGGAGTACGCGTACCTGGTGCTGGTGATCATGTGCATCTTCGTCGCGGGCTTCGCCTGGTCCTGGGGCCCTCTCACGTACCTGGTGCCCACGGAGATCTGCCCGCTGGAGATCAGGTCGGCGGGGCAGAGCATCGTCATCGCCGTCATCTTCTTGGTCACGTTCCTCATCGGCCAGACCTTCCTGGCGATGCTATGCCACCTCAAGTTCGGGACCTTCTTCCTCTTCGGCGGATGGGTGTGCGTCATGACGCTCTTCGTGTATTTCTTCCTGCCGGAGACGAAGCAGCTGCCCATGGAGCAGATGGAGCAGGTCTGGAGGACCCACTGGTTCTGGAAAGGATTGTAGACGATGCAGATGAAAGATGCAGGAGGAAGGCCAAAGGAGATTTCCCTTCCCCGAGGAGAGGAGGAGAGGCAGCAGCAGGAACCATAGCTCTGTCGTCAGCCACATAGACGACAACATTGTTTTGCTTTGCTTTGCTTTGCATTGGTGTCAGTACGTCATTATTAAGCTAAGGTAGCTAGTGATCTGATCTAATGGTATACATACACACACATACATATTTTGGGTTTCAATTCCAGCTGGATTATCAATGAATTCATCTTTAATTTGAGAGCGGCATCTCAAAGATGTAAGAGGAACGAGTATATATTCTCCATCCATTATTATCATGTGTAGCCCTGCCTGTAGCCAGAGGCGGAGCTAGCGGCGAAAGAGCTCGTCGGTCTTGGCGGTGCGGAACGCGTAGCAGCCCATGGCGTAGACAGCGAGCAGCGACAGCGGCGACGGCGAGGATGATGTCGGCGCGGCGCCACTCCCTGCGGAGGTTCTGCAGCAGGCCGGCCTTGCAGGAGGCGCACGAGTACGTTGCTCCAGGCGGCGCAGTCGGGGGATGAGCAAAGCCGTTCCCATGAGTGGCCGCACCAGCTATCTGCACCGTTCATCTCACGTGTGGGTCCCAGGAGAACAGAATATGACTTCCACCGTTTTCCGATACTGCTTCGTCTACGGTGGAGGGCAATATGGGTATTGAAATGTCGGCCTCTTCTCCTCGGCATCTGCCGCCGCGCCACCAGCTCGGGCTCGGCGCTCGCCGGCCCGCAGCCGCCGCCGCCTCGAGTCGCCATCCTCGCTTTGCCCCTGCGTCGCAGCCTCCACGCGCGGGGCTGACCTCGCCTCCGTAGCTGAGCGGCCCTGCCGCCAGCCCGGCGCGCCATGGCCTCGCACCGCCTCCACACAGCCGCCACCTTGCGCGCGCCCGTACTACGCGCCGTCGCCGACCCACCCTGACAGAGCCGTACGGAGGCCACAAACGGACACCTCCGCTCTTGCGTCGCCGGTGACCTTGCCTGTTGTGTTGTCCCCTGCATCTCTGCGCATGGTAACAACCCCTGTCCTTTCTTGCCTCGCTGTCGGCGCCCTGGTCGTGCGCGGACGAACGGCGGCGGCGGCCCAGTCCGTCCGTTCCTCTGACTACCCCAAAACAGTCTAGCCTCCATAGCCCGACGCCTGGACTGGTGACACACGGTAACGTCCCTGTTCCTGTGCTATCTCCGTGTTCACATTCTTCCTGACCACAGTACGACTCCCAACTGCTGCTTCCTCTATTCCTTCCTGTTTTTCTGCCCTTCACGTGCTCGATGAAAATGTCAAGATGAGTCTGCTGGTACTTTCCTTTTTCTATTTGGTCACCGTCCTCACGGTGCATAAGAAATCTTCACAGTACATTCTAATTGTTTGGTTCAAGTTCATATGCAGGGTCATGTAACGAGATCATATGAGTTCAACTCTCTTCTCGAGATCAAATCTAAACCTTCTCAATATTGTGCATATATGGTGATAATAGAAAGAGAAATACTTTCATGTTGAAGTATGCAGCATTATTGATTTTCAACAACTGAATTGTTTTTAACACTGACCAGATCACTATGTCTCCTTTTAATGTGTCTTTGGTTTTAGGGCTTAGTGTTTCATCTATCATCTATCACTGTGTAGTGTTTTTGTTGTACTTATTTTCGAAACTGTGAAATAATTTTTTAATATGTTTAGTATCATATTTATCTTCTTTTACCTATAGGGCATGGAGCAGGTTGACTTCCTCCTCTTTGGTCATGTTCTGAACACCTCAGAGGAACGCTTTGTCCGCTACAATGGCCTTGGAGGATTCTGATTTAGCTCGGCTGATGGAACAACTTTATTTATCAAAGGTTTTTGTTGTTCAATTCTCAACATTGCATTTTGTATGGATTAGTGTTTGTAATCCTTTCATTTGTAGTCTTAGTAGTCAGGCTCAAATTGGTTTTGACTGGCTGCGGATGTGGTAAAGATGAGTTAATTTATGATTCAGTTGTCATAGTTCATTCTTCTAAAGTGGCCCTTGTTTTTATATTTTTCATATATATGTTCTCCGACTGTGTGCTGAGCTATCCTTTTATTCTATTAGAAAAATATTAGAAAAGAAGGATACCTTACTGCATCCATATTGAAATGTTTTATTTCACATTTTGCTTTCTGGATCATATAAATACTTAATTAGTCAGGCTAGTAGTTAGGTACCAACTAACTATTTGGTCCTGTAATATTAGTAGAACCCATGCTTGGCAGTTACAACTCAGCTATCTTGGTGTATGTTTGCTTTGAATGAACTAAGAGTGCTTGTAATGTTGGTAACTTCTGAACTTTTGCTTAGGTTGGCTTGTCTATTGTCCACCATATGCCTGAATGTTCTCCATCCAGTGAAATGTGTTTGTAATATATTTTGTGTAGAATTCATTAGTTGGTTAGATTCTCTTTCTAAATCAGTACTAGGACAATTACTTTCTAGTCATTGTTTTATTCGTCATGTAAAGGCTAGTGTTAGATGTGGCAGTGTCCTCAACTGTTTATTTCTTTTTAATAGAGTCTAGTGTTTCCTGATACAAGCTGAATGTCATCAACCTGCTACTCACTGTTCAAATTTTTATGCTCATGACCTCCAAATTTGTTACTGCATGAATAGATAAGTTAGATTGGTTAATCGATTGCTTGTATATTCTTATTTTTGAGATTCACAATTGGTATAGTTTATTCATGGTTCACAACTTTCTCCATGCCTTGTGAGCCAAAATACTGTATGCTTCTGGAGCTGAATAGTTTCCCTTCTAAAGTTGTTGAACCTGCTGAAGAAAATAGCCATAACTGATAATACAGCAGACCAAGGTACATGTGAAACAGGTATGTCCTTTGTAGAAGTAATTAGTAGCCAACAACATGGTACCTGGAAGAAATTCAAACTAAGTTAGATTCAGCCACTGTAAACAGTGATTCAGCCTACCAGCAGAACATAGTAGTGATATTGTGGTCACTATCCTTTCCAACAAGTTACAGAAAAAACATTGATAGTGGTTTGTCCAAAACTCGGGAGAGTGCAAGGTTGAAAACTAGGTACTTGAAAGGAATTACTGCGAGAGCAACTATTCATCATCTCCATGTAGAGTTTATTCTAGGGATCACTTTTAAGACGCAGTTGCACGAGCTCTCCAAAAGTAGAAAAGATAGATAAAGAAATCTTTACCGGGTTTCTAAGGTTATGCATCTTTTTAGTTGTTTTAACAAAGCAAACTATAACATAGATAAATAGACAAGTTGGGATCACTTAGCTTGGTACACGGGGATGCTTTCTCCCCGGATGTTGACATAGTCTCATGGATATTGGCGATAGGCGAGTGAAGGAGTTCTAGTCTTCCCTGAGTTTCGTGGATAGTTGCTGGCCGGAGACTGCGTTCAACTGTTGAGGGGGCACTTGGCAGAGATTGGACATCCTTCTCGTCTTGTTAGCTCTTCTTGATCCTTTATGATCTCGTGAAGCTCAAATAGACAACTAAGCCTCCTTGGCGAGGGTTCGTTGATTTAAGTCCTCCGAACGGGACTTCTTGTCATGTTCACTCCTTTAGTGCATCATTTGATCCCAAAGGTAGAGACCTTGAGAACACACCTCTTGAGATGGTAACTCTAGGAAAGGAGTCACCCATGTTCTTTCTTGTCCAAATAGTCTTTATCACTGGAGTACCTTGTGATGAAGAGTAGATGCTTCTAGTGGTCCTTTACTTCTTCTTGGAGTTTGCCTTGCTTGATTGACCTCTCTCCTTGAGCATCTTGTCTTCTAAAATTGCACTCCTTCATTTCGCTTCCTCTCTTTTTTTTTATGCCTAGACCTTGTGCTCCACTCATTGTTTCTTCTCAACGTGCCGGAGCGACGGGGCTTTAAAAGAGGAAGAGCATTGCTTTGAATCATTGTTTGAAGAGTCATCGGCCTTCCCCAAGCTTGACCTTGTTGTCGCTCGCCACGTAAAACCAAATACGAGTGTTGAGTCATCCCTCGAGTGTGTTGTACTCCTATGTCCTTAGACACTATTTGTCCTCTTGTTCTTAAGCCTTCATTTGTCCGAGAGGGACTTTTGATTATAGGTCCATTGAGCAAAGATCTTTCTTTTGCATTCGCTTTTGATTGTATCTTTTGTCCAACCCAAGATGAGCATGCATTAGCGATTGCATGATCTTCTTTCGTCAACCATTCTTGATTTTCAACTGTGTCATGGTTGACATTGATATTCATTGGAGATGTAGACTCGAGTTCTTCCTTGATGGTCTTTGTCTTCTAGCGGCATGGCTAAGAGTTGTATGTCATCCGTCTTGATGATCAAGGAAGGAGCTTTAGTATTTGTATGCGGGCTTCATCTCCTGAATGGCTTTAGGGACATTATCTTGCAACTATGGTCATGGTCCTTCAAGGCTTGGTCGGTGGTCAACCCTTGATTGGTGATTGGTTGACACAAGGATGCAAGCTTATCATGCCATCCTCGTCCTTGCTGCCGATGTGCAAGATGGTGTCTTCACTCTTCAGGAACAATGAGAGCAGGTCTTTGAATGGTTAGAATGAGATGAGTTGCACCCTGCTCCTCATTGGCATCCTAGCTCGAGTTTTGGGCTCAATGTTATGACGTCCTCAAGGTTGCTCATAGCTTGTCGCTTTGATCCACTTCTTTGAGTGAGTTCAAGATGTTGATCCTTCTTGTGGCACTCTTGTCTTCTTTGTTCCATCACCGAAGTGGTGATTTGGCGAGGTTCGTGACAAACCATGGATAGGCACGTCGTAGATTCTTTCCTACAAAATGTTAGTGGACGCATACCCGAAGGATTGCAATAGATTCAAACTAGGGGATATTATCCACTACCTATTTTAATTTCATTTATGCTAACAACGAGATGGTTTTTGAGTTACCTTAGCATAGGATTTATTTATCATGTTTTCTAGCAACCTTTTTATGGCACTCTAACATGGTTCAAGGCAAAGGTAACTTGCAACAAAAGACAATGTGAATGATATTTGATACTTACAATTCTTCCTTGGATGATGAATGAATTATGTCTTTTGTGCAAAGTTGTTGGAGTTCATCATATGCCTTGCTTTATCTATGAAGTGAGTTCATCTCTTGACTTACCCAAATTGGATTTGAGAGTTTTCTGCAGGGGTTAGTCCAACAAAATAACCAACATCTACTAAAGCACATTTTAGTTCAATAACCAAACTAGACTCCATGTCTTAATTAGGTTAAGGAAGACAATTTAACCTAAGCACCACGCTTAATTTAAAAAGCCTTTGGAAGTACCATCGATAAGCACAACCAAACCAAAGCATACTCTAGCGAGGAAAAGGTAGCATGAAAGCACTATAGAGATTTACTCAAACGAGATGACCAACATGATCATGGTGAGGATTTTTTTATGTAACTATTTAGATGCAAGCAACGTGAATGCATGCAAGGAACTAAACATGCAATGGATGAGCAAACATAAATAAGCTAAACGGAGTGAATGCATGAATTGTTAAAAGTAAACATGCGATTAGGGTGTAAGAATTCAAAAAGATAACTACTCATCAATTTTAAAGTCCATGAGCAAGGCTATCTCACCTTTCTTAATCATACTTACCATGACTCATATGATGCAATTTGTGAGTGGTGCAGCATCTATGTTCGTCACTTGAGATGTGATTTGAATTCCTGTGACGACGACCTTTTCTCCAATCTACACATGGTTAGAAAATATAAATGTGTATACGCAAACCTGTGAGGTGGCAGGGTTCCAATGTTGATGAATGTTGAATGTTGAGGGACCCCGGGCTCTTCAATGTCTCTTCTTTTCTTGTGGAAACTTGCTTGGGAAGGTCAAAACGGCTTCTTTTGTCCCGTCTATTCCACATAACGAAACAAGGGGTAATCCTACCAAAGCTAGTGGTACACTAAACTAGCGAGACATCAAGATCATTATCAAAAACTTAACACCGATTGCTTCCCGGCAACGCGCCAAAAATGCTTGTTGGTATTTGTTAAGTGCAACTAAAATAAGAAGGATTCCGCAAGCGCACGAACATACCATTGTAGCATTTTACCGGGAGTAAACCGGTATCGTTATTTATATTTTACCACGGGGAAGCAAAGGTTAAAGAATCGATAATTCACCATCATGCATCTACTAACTTAGTAAACCAACTAGACTAAAGCGGGGGTAAATGATATATGATAGGATATAAGAATAAAAGCACACATGAGAATTCTATAATAAATGAGTAGCTAGCTAGAGTGAGAGGACAACGGGAGAGATCAAGATTCCTATATACTTCTCTATTACTTTGGTTCTATGATAACGGGGAATGGTTAGATATAATGATCACACAATAGCACTTTGGAACCTTGAGGTCCTTTCCAACTCTCAAAGAAGACGGGTAAAGAGTAGTTGGGAGAAGGCTGCCGAGAGCTCTACGAGACACCAACCGAACGTGGTGGAATACAAAGGCCTGACCAGTTGCTGTCACCTCTGGGGCTACCACAACTATCCGTGGGATTGGGCGCAACCTCGATAACCTATAGTCTAGACACCATGCCTACACTATCGATTACTACTCTAATTACATATGATAACTAGAGCACTCAATACGACGAAGATCCCATGCTAAGATGTAACAACTATACTAAGCATACATATGAAAGGCATAAAGTAGATAGAGAAGATAAATATATTAAAGCATAAGTCTTACAAAGAGTAGATACAAAGACATACCAAATCTCCAAGACTTCTCCAGAACCGGGCGCAGCTCCGCTCTCCTAACTCTCATCTAGATCTAATCTACTACATTGGAATGTCTAGCTCTAATTCTCTAGAGAAGAGAAGTCATCCATTCAAGGGACGCCTCTACAACTCGATCCCGGCGAGAGATAATGAATTAGGGTTTTAAGGGATTCCTCCTCCGGGGCCGGGGGCCCTGCTTATATAGCCCTCTAGGATGCACCACAGACCCTCGGATCAAACCGACCAAAGCGGACGATTATTATTCATCCTCAAAGGCGGTGGAACGGGGATCCGCGAGACTCGTTCTGATTGGTCGAGATGACGGGTCGGCCGACACTAGGGTGGAGGCGGCCGACCCTTGGCTGGGCCCAAATGGGCTCATATTTTGTGGGCTGATGGATCTCTTCGTTAGCTTCGATTCGCCGCGTGGATCACCTAAATCGGAGTTTGTATGAGGGAGATATGCCCGTTTTACTCCGGACGACTCTTGGAGCACAATTGCAATCTTCCGGATGGCGTAACTTTGTCGTCTGGACTCGATTTGGGTGAACCAAAACTCTATTTCATGTGTCTCGATGAGCTCTATGCAATGGTGCACTTTATTCCATCGGTTGACATACTTCCATTTGATGATTCCGGTACTTTTCCAAATTTAGTCCCCTCGCAAAGATATTTACCAAAACTCGTGGAATTCCATTAGTGTAAGCCCTATATCTAGAAGGTAATTATGTTTAGGTCCTTTTTCATGTCTAGTTGACGGTAAAAATTGGCACTTAACGACCGTCAACACTTAACCTTGTCTGTATCGATCATCTCATACAGGGTAAGTGTCACATAAAATATAGGAATGAATGATAAATGACATAAGATAAATGAGAGCATTTAGCCACATAAAATGATAGTAACCCATCTCAACTTAGCACTCTAAGCTTATAACACTAGCATGGACTAGGATGATCTAGGGTATAATCCTATGTTATTCTAACTATAAAGTCAAAGCATACAATGATTAGTGCAAGAACATCTAGCAATCATGGCGGGAAAAGGTTACATCTATGCATAGTGATATTACCGAGAGAAGACTAGAGACATAGCAATGACTTCAATGTAGTAGGTTTGTTCTACTAGACCTATACTCGGGAGAAGGACTACAAAGGACTCAACAGACATCACTCCCGCGATCTACCTCACGATCCGGAATATAGGGTGCAATCGCTTGAGATAAATACGGTATAGGCACCATGCCTACACAATATCTATCACTCACCCATTGGCCTAATGAGCAAGCGTTATACGATCCTATGCATAAACATAATTCTAGTCCAACTATGCTAAACATATAATCAAAGTAAACTAAGAACAATATAATTGAGAACATAATCAAATAGAGCAAAGTCAAGTCGATATAATAGAATAGAATAAAGTACTACTCATAGTATCACGAACAATGATGAATATTACAAGAATGTAAAGGGGAATTACCAAGAACTCCGACGATCCGGACTCAAGCTAGGCTTGATTCCCTCTAGATCTATTCCTATGTAGCTATGCTACTAAACTATGGAGCTCTAATTGAGATGGTGGCTCGCTGGCTTCTCGAATCCTCTCGGATGAATGAAGAGAGAATGAATTAGGGTTTCACCCGGGGGCCGGGGGCTCGAATATATAGCCCCCTAGGATGAACCACGGCCCTCGGATCAAACCGACCTAAATGGACGATAATTATTCATCCTCAAAGGCGGTGGAGGCGGGATCCGCGAGACTCGACGTGATTGGTCGAGGTGGGGAGTCGGCCGACTCCCCATTGGGCGGCCGACCCCTGGAGGCTGCCGGTGTGGGGCCCGGCCTTCGGGGTCGCCTTACGGAGTCTTCTAGATTATACTTTTTCACCCGTTCGGTCTTTATCTCTATGTAATCATGACATGTGGGCCTCCTTTGGTTCTCTTTACGATAACCCCCTGCGAAAATAGACAATCACCAAAACTTGTGGAATTCTATCGGTGTAACCCCCATATCTAACGGGTGAACTCATATTAGTCCTTTCTCTTGCTGCGTTGATGGTATAAAATTGATACTTAACGACCGTCGACAAACTCCCCCAAGCTTACCTTTTGCTCGTCCCGAGCAAAGATAGACTCAGTGATGGATCGGGAGTTGCTACAATGCTTTCACTCCTCACGGTACACATGCGTTCAAACAAGAACTCCCCCGGATTAGAGTGAACTATTCGACTCAAAACTTACACATATTACCTTTCACCATGGGGCTTGTAACCGTCACTTGGGTCTTGAGTAGTTGAAAGATAGAACGGTCAAATCAAGCGCCATGTTTCTCGATCTTTGATCAACTATTATCCTGGAGTTTTTGTAAGGTTTGAAATAAAACTCAGAGTTCCTTGTATGAACCTTTCAAGTCTCTCATTTGTGGTATTTCTGGATCCTCTCTAAGGCATGAGTAGTGTATGCCTTCTCTCTTTTCTCAAAATATGTGGTATTTGTGGAACTAAGGCATAGTGGAAAGTGCCTTCTCTCTCTCACCCTACTTTCTAATAGGCTTATTTGGAGCTCATAGGTGGGGAGACACTCAAACTCACTTGCATATATTGCACGGTTAAGACATGGATCCAATAGGAACTAAAATAATAATAAAGTCATATGTGCATGTGAATGAGGAAGTGGAATGGATGAGACGATGATAGAATGATGATGGGATGATGGTGATAAGGAAATGATTATGAGGGGTACTCAACTGGTGAACATCTACTCCTACACTTGCTCCTTTGGGGATAACATGACTCCCTTTATTTGGAAACCTTGAAACTTCTTGAAACTTCTTGAAAGGAAGGACTTGGCTACTCTTTTCTTTCTTCTTCTTTTTCTTCTTCTTCTCTTTTTTTATAGAGCAACCAATCCTCACGGAAACAAAACTTTAGCAATGGGGATCATATAACTTGAAATGATAATAGTTGGAGCTTTTATGTAGGCAATGGAGCAACGGCGATGATTATTTCTAGATGTTCACTCCCAGGATAGGAATAGAACCTTTCTGGATGAAGTGAAATGAATGGCGTATGTATATGTGGGTGGATGGATGGATGGATGGATGCGTACTCCCAGGGTAGGAGCAGCATAGGTGCGTATCTCCAGGGGAGAGATATCACAATATGTGGGGAATGCGTACTCCCAGGGTAGGAGTAGCATAAGTGCGTATCTTCAGGGTAGAGATAGCACAATATGTGGTGGATGTGGATCTATATGTGGGTGGTACTTCGAGGAACAGAAGTAGCACAGAATGAATGTAACATTTATAAAATGGGTGCATGCTTCTGAGGACAAAAGTAGCATAGATCAATGGATGGAGAGCACATAGTATTGACTTTAACTGCATGACTGATTCCTTATGGGTCCACAGCATAACCACACTCAATGCCTAAAAAGACTACACTCAAGCCTACAGTATGGTCTATATAAACAGATGGGTTTTCCTAATCTAGTAAGCATGAATATATGGCTGTGGTAGGAATTTGAACTCTCATCATAAAGGAACTCATCATGCAGGAATTTAATATTTTCATAGATAAATTCTCGAACTCTAGTATCTCTAGGAACAAGATGGACATGACTCTCAAAACCTTCCCATATCATACCCGTCAACCACCTAGACTTAGATCAAGTGTTTGCTACCCACAAGTTTCGGGTTGAGCAAATCTCAAATCTAAACAGTTGTGTCCAAAACTCGGGAGAGTGCAAGGTTGAAAACTAGGTACTTGAAAGGAATTACGACGAGCAACTATTCATCATCTCCATGTAGAGTTTATTCTAGGGATCACTTTTAAGGCAGTTGCAAGAGCTCTCCAAAAGTAGAAAAGATAAATAAGGAAATCTTTACGGGTTTCTATGGTTATGCATCTTTTTTTTAGTTGTTTTAACAAAGCACACTCTAACAAGGTATAAATAGATAAGTTGGAGACACTTAGCTTGGTACACGGGGATGCTCTCCCCCAAGCCGGATGTTGACATAGTCTGTGATGTTGCGACGAGCCGAAGACGTTCTAGTCCTCCGGGAGTGTCGTAGATTGTTCTTTGTTGGAGACAGTTCAAGTGTCACGGGCGGCACTCCGACGGGGGCTGGATGTCCTTACGCTTGTTAGCTCTTCTTGATCCTTGATGTTACTGTGAAGCTCAAATAGACAACAAAGCTTGTGGAACTAATTAAGTGTTAGTGATAAAACCTCTAGGCCTCGGTTGTCTAGAACTTCCTAACTTAGACTTGTTCTAACGGGATCACAAGAAATATTTTTATCTTTTTATTATTTAAGGAATGCGAGACGAGGAAAAGGTAAATGTCTTTGAGAAATTATTTTTGTGCCACCACGGTGAATGACTATCCACATGGGGCTTGATGTTTTTCGGGATGCAAATGCAAACATCTTTATTTTCTTTTCTAATGCGAGAGATAAAAGAGTAAAGATGCAACCAAGATGCAAGTGGGGAAATAAATATGCTAAGGTAAAAATATAATGCTGAAAAGGAATTGCTGATAAATACCAAGTTACCTCTTGGCGCGGCGTTCGGTGGTTTTAAGTCCTCCGAACAGGGCTTGTCATGTTCGCTTATTTTTCAAGGGGCGCATTGGCTGGCGCCTCGGATGATGTCGCCTCGTGTGTAGGAACTGATTCTGATTTTTCTTTTACCTTCCACACCTTCTTTGTTGGAGAGGATGATCTTGAGGAGGAAGCTTCTTGAAGCACTTGTTTCTCTTCTGATGGTAGCACCTCTTCTTCTTCTACAACGTTCTTCTCTTCGGGGTACCGGTCTTCATATCTTGACACTTCTCCCTCATAGTCAGCCCATCCATCTCGTAGTGATGTTCTTCTTGTTACGCGACGGCACGCTGCCTTCTCCTTGCTTTCTGTTCTTCTTTGGCTCCTTAGTGATTATATAATTATTGTTGAAGTAGCGGCGTACCTTCTCAGTGGGAAAGTGGAAATGGATCTCTCCTATCCCAATATAGATGATAGCTCTGGTGGTGTTTAGGAATGGTCTTCCTAGGATGATTGGAGGATCGTAGTCATCTCCCATATCGATGACTAGAAAGTCTGTAGGGACGTAATGGTCATCTATCTGGATGAGGACATCCTTCACTTCTCCTTCGACAAAGCGGAATGTCTGATCTGCCATCTTTGCAGCAAATGCATAGGTGGGCTCCAAAGGCATAGTGCCATATAGATATTCATAGGTTACCTTGGCCATAATGTTGACGCCCGATCCGGTGTCACGGGCATGCTTTATTGAAAGAGCTTGTTGATGGAACATTGAATGGTTGGGACACACAGGTCATCCTTCTTGATCGGACGTGGGGACTGAGTAAGTGGTCATGCTCCTTGTGGACTGCAGTGACCATCCTCACTGTCTCTGTCTTCTTGGTCTTCTTATCCTTGTTCTTGCTCTTCTTAGCTGGATTCTTCTTCTTCTCACTGTTCTGTGATGAGGGTGTCTTTGGGAACTGCGGCACTGCTTCTTGAAGAAGAAGGTTTCTCTCTTGCCCTTGATGTTGAAGATGATCTTGGCGGTGTTGGCATACATTATAGCTCCGGCGGTGTTCAAGAATGGTCGTCCGAGGATAATGGGGGACCTTTCATCACTTTGCTGTATCCACTACCACAAAGTCTGCGGGAACATACGAGTTGCCCACTCGTACACATATATCTTCTAGTACTCCCAAAGGAACACGGGTGACGATCGCAAGCTGCAAGCACATGGTTGTGTATGCTAAGGGGCATCTGAATAGCTTCTCATATATCACTCTTGGCATGATGTTGATGCTTGCACCGAAGTCACAGATTGCTTCATTGAAGTTGGTACTTCCAATGGAGATCGGAATGACTGGTCTCCCTGGATCGCCCTTCTTGATTGGCATAGTTGAGTCAATCCATGACCCCTTTGATGGATCACTCCAGCTGTCTTCTATATTGAATATATCAACAAGATTTGCAGTTTCGAGCTCTTCGGGTTGTCCTGCCAGTTTACCTTGACCAGTAGAAGGAGCAAGGTTGACAAGCTGTTGTACCTGTGACTCAAGTATTTTGTTGAAGCTGAGCTGACTCTTGATTGCATTGGAGAAGCCATCCATTCTGTTGCTGAGTGTTTCTAGGACCTTGTCATTTGATGTCAGCTTCTTGGACAGATTGTCCATCATCTTGCCTTGGTTCGGCACTAACTCTCTCAAAGGCGGTACTGGTTGTAATTATTGTAGGAGGAGTTGTTACCTTGATAGTTGCACGAATAATTGCACGAGTAGTTAGGCCTCTGCTGCTGATTCCAACCTTGATTCTGCGAGGACGATAGTAATTGTTGTTGTTGTTGTTGTTGTTGTTGAGGTAGTTCACGTCCTCCTTCGCTCAGGTAGTTAGCTTTGTGTGCCCGGTCTCTCCACACTCTTCACATGTCATGCGAGCATCATGTATGTGCATGACTTCTTTCTTCTCAGGGCTCTCTCATCGAGCCTCTTCATTAGCAAATCCATTTTGGCGAGACAACATGTCTACCTCCTTCGGTTGGTGCATTCCTCCACCTCTCTTGCGGGTCGAGTTCTTTCTTCACTCCAACCTTGGTTGGATGCCATCTTCTCCACAAGAGCCGTGTCTTGAGGAATAGTAAGTGATAAGAATGCACCTCCGGCAGCGGCATCCATCGTCTCACGTGTCTTTGTTCTTGAGCCCATGGTAGAATGTCCGCATAAGCGGCCAATTCTCCATGCCATGATGAGGACACTCGAGGATGTAATCTTGAAAGCGCTCCCAAGCTTCGGGACAGTCTCATCATGATGTTCTTTGAAAGCTTGATATCTTCCCACGAAGAGCATTTGTCTTGCCCATGGGGAAGAACTTCGCCAAGAAATTAGTGGAACATAGTGCCCACGTAGTATTCTTCTCCTTATTGGCGTAGAACCACTTTGTTTCGCTCTCCCCAAGAGTGAGAATGGGAAGAGGCGAAGTAGTATAGCATCTCTGGGGACATCCTTGATAGTGAATGTGCTACAAATCTCTAGGAAGTGTTGGAGATGAGCACTAGCATCTTCATGGGCCTTCCCACAGAACTGGCTTGCTTGCACCATGTTGATCAGCGTAGTCTTGAGCTCAAAAGCTCCTTCGATGTCCGCAGCTGGTCCAGTACGAATGTTGTCCGTAGTGGGAGCTGAGAACTCGCGGAGTGACTTGTTCGCCATGGCTTCAAACGCTGGTGTCAAGTCTCGAACGAAAGGTCAACTTTCTGCTTCCGACAAACTTCCAAGTTGAGTTGATGATGATGATGATTGATTGGTCTTCTTCAACTTGCTTCTAGCTTTCTGAATAAAGCTTCTAGATCGTCAATATAATTATCGGGAAGAATTGTCTTTTTCATACATTACCACGCATAAGATATAAAATAGACGAAAGACAAGGGTAAGGTTTGTATGAGTAGAGAATGGTGACAGTGCTCAATCTCATTATGTAGTGCAATGCTTGCTCATTATCCATTGGCTTTCAACCTTCCCCGCAAGAACGCGCCAAAAATGCTTGTTGACATTTCTAACGCCACTCGGTGTTAGGTTGTCATCCCTAACATGGCGCCAATAATCTTTGGTACTAAATAATGCAAGCTAACTAGAAATAAATATGGGATCCGCAAGCGCACGATAATACTCATGTAGCATTTTAACCGGGAGTAATCCGGGTATCGTTATTTATAATTTTATCCTTGGGAAGGGAATGCCTTTGGATAATGAGTGATGAGCAATGCACATGCGATAATGGAGAGCTTAACCTTGTCGTATCGATCATCTCATACATGGTAAGTGTCACATAAAATATAGGAATGAATGATAAATGACATAAGATAAATGAGAGCATTTAGCCACATAAAATGATAGTAATAACCATCTCAACTTAGCACTCTAAGCTTATAACACTAGCATGGACTAGGACGATCTAGGGTATAATCCTATGTTATTCTAACTATAAAGTCAAAGCATACAATGATTAGTGCAAGAACATCTAGCAATCATGGCGGGGAAAAGGTTACATCTATGCATAGTGATATTACCGAGAAGACTAGAGACATAGCAATGACTTCAATGTAGTAGGTTTGTTCTGCTAGACCTATACTCGGGAGAAGGGCTACAAAGGACTCAACGGGGACTGTCACTCCCGCGATCTACCTCACGATCCGGAATATAGGGTGCAATCGCAGATAAATACGGTATAGGCACCATGCCTACACAATATCTATCACTCACCCATTGGCCTAATGAGTAAGCGCTATACGATCCTATGCATAAACATAATTCTAGTCCAACTATGCTAAACATATAATCAAAGTGAACTAAGAACAATATAATTGAGAACATAATCAAATAGAGCAAAGTCAAGTCTGATATAATAGAATAGAATAAAGTACTACTCATAGTATCACGAACAATGATGAATATTACAAGAATGTAAAGGGGAATTACCAAGAACTCCGACAGATCCGGACTCCAAGCTAGGCTTGATTCCCTCTAGATCTATTCCTATGTAGCTATGCTACTAAACTATGGAGCTCTAATTGAGATGGTGGCTCTGGCTTCTCTGAATCCTCTCAGATGAATGAAGAGAGAATGAATTAGGGTTTCACCCAAGGGCCAGGGGCTCTGAATATATAGCCCCTTAGGATGAACCACAGCCCTCGGATCAAACCGACCTAAATGGACGATAATTATTCATCCTCAAAGGCGGTGGAGCGGGATCCGCGAGACTCGACGTGATTGGTCGAGGTGGGGAGTCGGCCGACTCCCCCCAGGGCGGCCGACCACGGAGGCTGCCGGTGGGGCCCGGCCTTCGGGGGTCGCCTTACGGAGTCTTCTAGATTATACTTTTTCACCCGTTCGGTCTTTATCTCTATGTAATCATGACATGTGGGCCTCCTTTGGTTCTCTTTCGATAACCCCTGCGAAAATAGACAATCACCAAAACTTGTGGAATTCTGTCAGTGTAACCCCTATATCTAACAGGTGAACTCATATTAGTCCTTTCTCTTGCTGCGTTGACGGTATAAAATTGATACTTAACGACCGTCAACAACTACCATCATTTGTGCTACTCCTACCCTGGGGGTACGCATCTCACCATCATAATTATGCTACTCCTACACTGGGAGCACGCATCATCATCCATACCACCATTCTTGTGCTACTTCTACACTGGAAGTACGCACCTTCACCATTTTTATCCTATGGGTTGCTCCATGCTCCAAAGTTACAAATTCTCTCTCAGTTATCATTTGTTAGGTGAGACACATCTCATAAAGGCTAGGCATCTATTGAAAAAAAAAGACAAAAAAAAATGATGATGAAAAAAAGGGAAGAAAGAGCTAGCCTTGTCTCAATAGAAGTAGAAAGAGAGATAGCCTCAAATAAAGGAGCAACCTCATCCATCATACATCCACCTTTCTCTCATTACCTTACCATCCATTATATTCATCCATTCCATTTTACATCTTGATCTAAGGGTATGATGAGTCTCTTCTGTGGTCCAAGATTTCATTTTTTCTTAACTAAGACAACATATGCCTTGCAAGTACGCTATTCCTTGACATACCTACTAAAGCTCCACATAAAGCCTTATTAGAGGTAGGATGTCTTTGAAAGGCAAACACATGATGTGCCTTATTAGTGAGGATTCATACACCACTTGAGTGACTTGAGAGAAACCATTTGAGGAACATTAAGATTTCTTTTGAAAAAACTTATCAAAAACCTGCTCGAATGAAACTTGCTAAAAGAATGAGAAAAGTAGATGCTCTAGTCAAAATTGTTACGTCTTCCAACATCCCAAGACGAGTTAATGCCATAAGCCCATGGGTGCTAGAGTAATATGGGTGTGTTAACATTGCTAAATTTTCCATGCAAGGAGAAGTTCTTTGTTGTGCACTTAGTACTATTGAGATGTTAACTTAGCAATGATACCTGATCCAATCGAACCAAGTTTTGATCGTTTGCTCGGGACGAGCAAAGGTTAAGCTTGGGGATCTTGTTGACGGGAATAAAGACTAGTTTTGGTACACTCGAAACCCATCAACGGTCCTCGATAGAAGGAAGATAAGCATCACATGAGCATATTTATCACTAATAAAGTTCCACTTGTATTCTTAGGTTGTGAAATGCAGGAAAGCTGGAAACAGGCCTTGTAAGACCAAAACCCAGGTCTACTGACCTGATTCTAGTCTCACCAGGATCTGACCACCAAGCAGGATCCCTGACATGCTACAGGAGAACCTGATCCTGGATCCGAATGTACCACACATCAACATTCCACCCGATTGGTACATTGGACCAAGGATCCACATAGAAGCAAGCAAGATATCAAGTGAACCCAACTTCGGACAAGACTACACGTGACAAGTCAAGACCGCTCTAGGAAGCTGCCACGTGGACCAGGGGCCCAGTGCCAGGTCGGCCGACCTACCTTTGGTGGCCTGAAACCTTGGCACTGCTCCCACTGCCACCTGGACCTTCTAGAAGGGAGTGGGACCCACGTCGGCCGGACCCGGGTCGGCCAGGCCTGCACGTGGGCCCCACTCAAGGTCGGTTTGCTTCCATGTTGACGGTCGTTAAGTGCCAATTTTTACCGTCAACTAAACATGAGAAAAGACTAAAATATGTTCACCAACTAGATATAGGGGTTATACTGACAGAATTCCACGAGTTTTGGTGAATGTACGTTTCTGCGGGTGTCACCGAAAATACCCAAGGAAGGCCCACATGTAAGGTTTACATAGAGATAATCGGAACCGGTGAAAATTCATGTCTGGAAGGTTAGAGAAGGCTCGGACCAAACGGGAGCCCGAACGGGCTCGGTGGAGAGTCGGCCGACTCCCACCCTTGGTCGGCCGACTCATGACTGGACCAATCAGCATCAGCCTCGCGGATCCCTGTTCCACCGCCTTTGAGGATGAATAATAATCGTCCGTTTAGGTCGGTTTGATCCGAGGGCTGTGGTGCATCCTAGAGGGCTATATAAACAGGGCCCCTGGCCCCTGGAGGAGGCAATCCCTTAAACCCTAATTCATTATCTCCCAGCGGGATCAGAGTTGTAGAGGCGTCCCTTGAATGGATGACTTCTCTTCTCTAGAGAATTAGAGCTAGACACTCCAATGTAGTAGATTACATCTAGATGAGAGTTAGGGAGAGCGGAGCTACGCTCCGGTTCTGGAGAAGTCTTCAGAGATTTGGTATGTCTTTGTATCTACTCTTTGTAAGACTTATGCTTTAATATATTTATCTTCTCTATCTACTTTATGCCTTTCATATGTATGCTTAGTATAGTTGTTACATTCTAGCATGGATCTTCGCTCGTATTGAGTGCTCTAGTTATCATATGTAATTAGAGTAGTAATCGATAGTGTAGGCATGGTGTCTAGACTATAGGTTACCTGAGGTTGCGCCCAATCCCACGGATAGTTGTGGTAGCCCCGGAGGTGACACTGCTACGTCGGGCCTTTGTATTCCACCACGTTCGAGGTTGGTGTCTCGTAGAGCTCTCGGCGACCTTCTCCCAACTACTCTTTACCCGAGTCTTCTTCGAGAGTTGGAAAGGACCTGCTGCTCCAAAGTGCTATTGTGTGATCGCTATATCTAACCATTTCCTGTTATCATAGAACCAAAATAATAGAGAAGTATATAGGAATCTTGATCTCTCCCGTTGTCCTCTCACTCTAGCTAGCTACTCATTTATCATAGAATTCTCATGTGTGCTTTATTATATTACCTTACATATATATATATATATATCATTTACCCCTGCTTTAGTCTAGTTGGTTTACTAAGTTAGTAGATACATGATGGTGAGTTATCCGATTCTTTAACCCTTGCTTCCCTGTGGTAAAATATAAATAACGATACCTGGTTTACTCCCGGTAAAATGCTACAATGGTATGTTACGTGCGCTTGCGGAATCCTTCTTATTTTAGTTGCACTTAATTTATACCAACAAGCATTTTTGGCGCCATTGCCGGGGAAGCAATCGGAGTTAAGTTTTTGATAATGATCTTGATGTCTCGCTAGTTTAGTGTACCACTAGCTTTAGTAGGATTACCCCTTGTTCTGTTAAGTGTGGAATAGACAGGACAAAAGAAGCCGTTTTGACCTTCCGGCAAGTTTCCACAAGAAAAGAAGAGACATTGAAGAGCCCAGGGTCCCTCAACATTCAACATTTATCAACATTGGAACCCTGCCACCTCACAGAATGTAGAAAAGGTCGTCGTCACGAGAATTTCAAATCACTTCACAAGTGACGAACATAGACGCTGCATCGCTCACAAATTTCATCATGTGAGTCATGGTAAGTATGATCAAGAAAGGTGAGATAGTCTTGCTCATGGACTTTAAAATTGATGAGTAGTTATCTTTTTAACTTCTTGCATCTCACTACATGTTTACTTTTAAGAATTCATGCATCCACTCTATTCTTTGATATTTGCTCAATCCATTGCATGTTTTGTTTCTTGCATTCATCCATGCCATTTGCATCTAAAAGAAAAAAAAATCCTCACCATGATCATGCTCTGTCATCTCTGTTTAAGTAACTCTCTATAATGCTTTCATGCTACCTTTGTTTGCTAAAGCATGCTTTGGTTTGGAAGTACTCGAAATACTCCCATTGGCTTTTAAATTAAGCGTGGTGCTTAGGTTAAATAGCCTTCCTTAATTAAATTAGACATGGAGTCTAGTTTGGTTATTGAGCTAAAATTATGTTTTAGTAGATATTGGTTATTTTGTTGGACTAACCCCTGCAGAAAACTCTCAAATCCAATTTGGGTAAGTCAAGAGATGAACACACTTCGAGAGATGAAGCAAGGCGTACGATGAACTCCAACAACTTCGCACAAAAGACACAACTCATTCATCGTCCAAGGAAGAATTGAAAGAATTTATGATGTGCCTGTTCGTGGATTGGCATCACTGTGAAATTGCCACTTCGGTGATAGAAGAAAGGAGAAGACAAGAGTGCCACAAGAAGGATCAACATCTTGAACTCACTAAAAGAAGTGGATCAAGGCGACAAGCTATGAGCAACTTTGAAGACATCATAGCATTGAGCCCAACACTCGAGCTAGGATGCCAATGAGGAGCAGGGTGCAACACATCTCATTTTAGCCAATTAAAGACCTGCTCTCATTGTTCCTGAAGAGTGAAGACACCATCTTGCACATTGGCAGCAAGGACAAGGATGGCATGATAAGCATGCATCCTTGTGTCAACCAATCACCAATCAAGGGTTGACCATCGACCAAGCCTTGAAGGACCATGACCATGGTTGCAAGATAATGTCCCTAAGCCATTGGAGATGAAGCATGCATACAAATTCTAAAGAAGCTCCTTCCTTGCACATCAAGATGGATGGCGTACAACTCTTCGCCATGCCGCTAGAAGACAAAGACCATCAAGGAAGAAGTCGAGTCTACATCTCCAATGAACATCAATGCGTCAACCAAGACTCAATGAAAATCAAGAATGGTTGACGAAAGAAGATCATGCAACCGTACGTACGCTCATCCCGGATTGGACGGTACAATCAAAAGCGAGAATGCAAAAGAGAGATATTTGCTTAACGGACCTATAATCAAAAGTCCCTCTCGGACAAATGAAGGCTTAAGAACGAGGGACAAACAATGTCTAAGGACATAGGAGTACAACACACTCGAGGGATGACTCAACACTCATATTTTGTTTCACATGGCGAGCGACAACAAGGTCAAGCTTGGGGGGAGGATGGACGATGACTCTTCAAACAATGATCCAAAGAATGCTTTTCCTCTTTTCAAGCCCCGTCGCTCTGGCACGCTGAGAAGAAACAATGAGTGGAGCACAAGGTCTAGGCATAAGAAAAAAAAAGAGGAAGGAAAAAGGAGTGCAATTTTAGAAGACAAGATGCTCAAGGAGAGAGGTCAATCAAGCAAGGCAAACTCCAAGAAGAAGTAAAGGACTACTAGAAGCATCTACTCTTTATCACAAGGTACTCCGAGTGATAAAGACTGACAAGAAAGAACATGGGTGACTCCTTTCCTAGAGTTACCATCTCAAGAGGTGCGTTCTCAAGGTCTCTACCTTTGGGATCAAATGATGCACCGAAGGAGTGAACATGACAAGAAGTCCTATTCGGAGGACTTAAATCACCGAACCCTCGCCGGTGAGGTAACTTGGTATTTATCAAAGATTTCCTTTTTCAGCATTGCATTTTCCTTTAAGCATATTTATTTTCCCTACATGCATCTTAATTGCATCTTCGCTTTACTATCTCTGCACTAGAAAAAGAAAATAAAGATTTCTACATTTTGCATCAAAAAAAAAAAACTACTAAGCCCCATGTGAATAATCATTCATTGTGGTGGCATAAAAATAATTTTTCAGCATATCTATTTTCTCTGTCTGCATCCTTTATTATAAAAAGATAAAAATATTTCTTGTGATCCTGTTAGAAGACATTTGAGTTAAGGTAGTTCTAGACACCAAGGCTTAGAGGTTTTTATCACTAATGCTTAATCAATTCCACAAGCTTTGTTGTCTATTTGAGCTTCACGAACATAAAGGATCGAGAAGAGCTAATGCACGAAGGATCTCCGATCTCTGTCGAGTGCTGTCCGCAACATTCAAATCTTGTCTCCAACGGCAACTATCTATGACACTCCTGGAGGACTAGAACGTCTTCATCGCCCTGTCAAGCAACAACGGACTACGTTAACATCCGGCTTGGGGAGAGCATCCCCCATGTATCAAGCTAAGTCTTCCTACTTGTCTATTCATTCATAGAGCTTGTTTTGTTAAAACAACTAAAAAAGATGCATAACCATAGAAACCCAGAAAGATTTCCTTATTTATCTTATGGAGAGCTCTTGCAATCTGTCTTTAAGTTATCCCGTAGAATAAACTCTACATGGAGATGATGAATAGTTGCTCTGCCGTAATTCCTTTCAAGTACCTAGTTTTCAACCTTGCACTCTCCCGAGTTTTGGACACAACTTGTTTAGATTTGAGATTTGCTCAACCTAAAACTTGTGGGTAGCAAACACTTGATCTAAGTCTAGGTGGTTGACGGGTATGATATGGGAAGGTTTTGAGCCGTTGTCCATCTTGTTCCTAGAGATACTAGAGTTCGGAGAATTTATCTTTGAAAACATTAAATTCCTGCATGATGAGTTCCTTTATGATGAGAATTCAAATTCCTACCACAGCCATATATTCATGCTTACTAGATTAGGAAGACACATCTATTTATATAGATCATATTGTAGGCATTGAGTGTAGTCTTTATAGGCATTGAGTGTGGTTATCTTTGTGGACCCATAAGGAATCGGTCATGCGGTTAAAGTCAACACTATGTGCTCTCCATCCATTGATCTATGCTACTTCGTCCTCGAAGCATGCACCCATTTTATAAATACTACATTCATTCTCGTGCTACTTGTCCCTAGAGGTACCACCCACATATAGATCTATATCCACCACATATTGTGCTATCTCTACCCTGGTGATACGCACCTATGCTGCTCCTACCCTAGGAGTACGCATTCCACCATATGATGTGATTGTCTCTACCCTGGAGACACGCATTCATGCTGCTCCTACTTTGGGAGTACGCATCCATCCATCCATCCATCCATACATCTATCCACATATACATACGCCACTCATTTCACTTCATCTAGAAAAAATTTTACTCCTATCCTGGGAGTGAACATCTAGAAATAATCATCGCCATTCCATTTGTCTACATAAAAGCTCCAGTCATTATCATTTCAAGTTATACACTCCCCGTTGCTAAAGTTTCGTTTTCAGAGGATTGGTTGCTCTAAATAAAAGAAAACAAGAAAAAAAGAGAAAAAAAAAAAAAAAAAAAGAGAAAAAAAAAAAGAGAGAAAAAAAAAGAGAGAGAAAAACAAAAAAAAGCAACCAAGTCCTCCTCTTCAAGGGTCTTCAAAGTTTCCAAATAAAAGGAGGTATGTTATCCCCAAAGGAGCAAGTGTAGAAGTAGATGTTCACCAAGTGATCACCCCTTATAATCATTTCCTTATTATCATCATCTCATCATCATCCTATCATCATCTTATCATCCATTTCCTCATTCACATGCACATATGACTTTATTATTATTTTTGTTCCTATTGGATCCATGTCTTAAGCGTGCAATATATGCAAGTGAGTTTGAGTGTCTCCCCACCTATGAGCTCCACATAAGCCTATTAGAAAGTAGGGTGAGAGAGAGAAGGCTCTTTTCACTATGCCTTAGTTCCACAAATACCACATATTCGAGAGAAGAGAGAAGGCATACACTACTCATGCCTTGGAGAGGATCCAAAAATACCACAAATGAGAGACACGAATGGTTCATACAAGGAACTCGAGTTTTATTTGAAAATCTTGCAAAAACTCGGAATAATAGTTGATCAAAGAGCGAGAAACATAGCGCTTGACTTGACCGTTACGTCTTTCAACCGCTCAAGACCCAAGTGACGGTTACAAGCCCCATGGTGAAAGGTAATATGAGTAAGTTTTGAGTCAGAATAGTTCACTCTAATCCGGAGGAGAGTTCTTGTTTGAACGCATGTGTACTTTTGAGGCGTGAAAGCATTGTAACAACTCCTGATCCACACTGAGTTTATCTTGGCTCAGGGACGAGCAAAAGGAAAGCTTGGGGGAGTTGTTGACGATCGTTAAGTGCCAATTTTTACTGTCAACTAAACATGAGAAAGGACTAAAATATGTTCACCAACTAGATATAGGGGTTATACGACAGAATTCCACGAGTTTTGGTGAATGTCTGCTTTTACGGGGGTGTCACCTGAAAATACCCAAGGAAGGCCCACATGTAAGGTTTACATAGAGATAATCGGGAACCGGTGAAAATTCTGTAATCTGGAAGGTTCGAGAAGGCTCTGGACCAAACGGGAGCCCGAACGGGCTCGGTGGAGAGTCGGCCGACTCCCACCCTTGGTCGGCCGACTCATGACCTGGACCAATCAGCATCAGCCTCGCGGATCCCTGTTCCACCGCCTTTGAGGATGAATAATAATCGTCCATTTAGGTCGGTTTGATCTTCGCTAGTGTTGAGTGCTCTAGTTATCATATGTAATTAGAGTAGTAATCGATAGTGTAGGCATGGTGTCTAGACTATAGGTTACCCGAGGTTGCGCCCAATCCCACGGATAGTTGTGGTAGCCCCGGAGGTGACGGCTACGTCGGGCCTTTGTATTCCACCACGTTCGGGTTGGTGTCTCGTAGAGCTCTCGGCAGCCTTCTCCCAACTACTCTTTACCCAGTCTTCTTCGAGAGTTGGAAAGGACCTGCTGCTCCAAAGTGCTATTGTGTGATCGCTATATCTAACCATTCCCTGTTATCATAGAACCAAAATAATAGAGAAGTATATAGGAATCTTGATCTCTCCCGTTGTCCTCTCACTCTAGCTAGCTACTCATTTATCATAGAATTCTCATGTGTGCTTTATTATATTACCTTACATATATATATATATATATCATTTACCCCTGCTTTAGTCTAGTTGGTTTACTAAGTTAGTAGATACATGATGGTGAGTTATCCGATTCTTTAACCCTTGCTTCCCTGTGGTTACTCCCGGTAAAATGCTACAATGGTATGTTCTGTGCGCTTGCGGAATCCTTCTTATTTTAGTTGCACTTAATTTATACCAACATTCCACCACCTTCCTGCTTGACTCCCACGTGTCCTGCACCGAGAGACGTCCATTCAAGTCGGTGGAAGGTCGGTTTGATCCAACGGCGCATGGCGGAGAGCACACGGATCGCTGACGTGGCACTGGAGTAACCCCTACTCCACCTCCACTATAAATACCCCCCTAGTCCCTCATTGTAAAGTGTCCCCAAGTAGTTCACAATAGTGTTCTCAAGCTCAAGCTCTCTTGGGAGATCAAGAGTAGTGTAGTCTAGTCTCGGGTGGGAGTTAGAGTCGAGTCGAGCGAAGCTCGGTCTCCGGAGTCGTCTTCTCGAGAATGCGGTATAGCTCTTATACCTTTACTTTCGAAGTACTTTTCTTATATTAATATAGTCTTGCTTTACTTATTAAGTATTTACTTTGAGTACTTTACTTTCGGTATTTACTTAGTGCAATCGCTATACTAGTGTAGTAGTGTTGTGTCTTAGTCTCATTAGTGTAGAGTCTGAACTAGTTTAGTGTCTAGATCCTTTGTGTGTGTTTCACTACCAACTGGGGCCGAGGTTACTTACGTGGTAGCCGGAGTCTTAAGATTAGATTAGGCGAGGGGCTTAGGCTAGTGCTTAATAGTGGATACACCCTATCGTTGATTGGTATATCCATTCACTTTTCGACGTATATTAGCGGGGGCGGTTGTGACAGAACGCAGACCCCCAGTTGGCTCTATTTGCGTCAGGGATAGGCTGTAGGGCGCCCACTAAAGTCAAAGGTCCGCTGGAACAGGGGATGAACCCTCCTGTTTGTCAGCCGACTTCCCCTATCACACCGATTGTCTAGGCATTAGTTTAGTTAAGTCGTTACACTAGTTAGATTAGAACACAGGAGTATAGTTAGATACATAGGAGTCCTTACTCACTCGTTGTCCTCCCACCTAGCTAGCTACCTACTAGTTACCTTTAGTTTATCACTCATATCAACACTTACCCCTTTATCAATACCAATAGCTTAGATTGAGTAGAACCACCACGGGTTTCCATCACTCATTTGCTAGAGAGTCTTAATCCGCTTCCCGTGAGCGAACTACAAATTCGACACCGGAATACTCACCCGGTTGAGGTGCTACAGCGGTACCTGTGCGCTTGCAGAGTTACCCTTGGTCAGTCTTACGTTGTCACTAGAGTCTAGCTTAGCTTAGCATTCTTAGGCTGTTGCCGGAAGAGGAATTGTGACACCCTCTCTCTTGTGGTAGTTTGGGTTTGCAGTAGGCTTAGCTATCAGAAGCCAGTCGTATTTATCTTTACTCTAGTCGGTGTGCGCTAAGAAGTGTCGACAGGCATTTCTGGCGCCGTTGCTGGGGAACTAGTATCTTTATCGAGTTCTAGTGATTACGCTAAGATCTGCCAACAGTGTTCAAGGTTGAAATTTCCTCTTGGTATTCTAACCGAGGAATGGAAAGTGACATTGTCCAAATTTTCTTTACCTTCTTTCTTTTAAAACCTGTACTTGACACTCATTTCTTTTAGACTAATAATTTTCAGGAGGCGAAAGCCTTCCTGTTTCAATTAAAAAATAAGGTCTTTAACTTGGCTCGAGCAATTTTCCACAGATGTAGATACAACTTTATTGAAATTTTCCACAGATGTTGATCCAACTTTGTTTATCTTCAATGCAATTTACGTAAATAGGAAACCCTTACTAGCAGATTAATGTACAATTTCATGAAGCCGCATCATCACCTAGGACCCACATCTTTCTACCTTTGATGCAACACGGAGCAATCAGGAGCAAATAAACAGGCACTCACGGGTTCCTCCATTAGTGTGAGTAATTTCAGACATGAATTAAAATTGTCTCAAAGACACCATACTGAATCTTTTAAGATACTGAAAGACTCCGCACAGGCAGCTGTCCTATAATCGGATTTCTATAAGACATATAATCTCTGTAGTACGATAGCTTGGTCTTCTATGAATTGGTCGTTTTATTGTTAGTGTACCCGATATAATGCTTGCTTTTATAAATCACAGTATATTCTTCTTTGCAAGAGAGAAAAAAAAACAGATCCAAAACAATGCAGACTTCAAAGTTTAGCCTGATGATTTGCTTGTTCAGCATAATGAAAATCACTCTGTTGTAATGCAGATTCAGGATTGGAACCCTTACTCAGAAAGCATCGAGAGCATTAGGAAAAAAAAAGACTGATGATCCATATGAGGGATCATCTATAATCATGGTGCTGCAGCTGCCTACAAATTTTACTTCACCGATACGCGGTACCAGTGTGTTCAATATATGCACAAATGGATGTGGAGGAGTGATGAGCATGTGTTCCATGACGTGATGAGTTTAAGTTTTCAATTAGATACAATTATTGCACACTTTGACTTGCGATAAATGTACAGTAAAAATAATAATTGATTTATACGACCAGACCAAACAAGCCTATAAATGAGCTCAAGCACCAATATGTATCCCAGTTTCAAGATTGTTAGGTTTGTGACAAGCCAAGGCACTGCACATTATGTCACATTCTGCAGGTGAGTTCAGTCGACACTATGGTAGGAGGCTTTTTGTTCGCCAGGAAATTTTGAAGCAAAATGCAACATTTCTGTTTGCTCTATAAATTCAATACATTCTTCGGGAGTGAGAAGCATCAGGGAGTCACAATGTCCCAGTTAGTGTCCTGCTTGCGCGCCTGTGGTTGGAGCATGTAGATTGTGTGTACATGGTGAACAGGCACCAAAACTCGAAGATTAACTGTCTAGGACCTTGCCAGTAGCACGCGATGGCCAGACCGACGGCGGCAGCGAGTCTATCGTCAATTCTCATCCAGTTGATGTCAACTGTGCATTGCTGCTCAACAGATTCAGCCGCCTTTGCGCGATTTGGCCTTCGTTACCCACCTCCTTGAGATTTAGACACCCTGCGAAAAACTAAATGCAGGTGATCGCCGATGATGTTCTGAAATGGATGACAGCTCTTCTCTGTCTCCAAGGCCGTTCACATCAGTGCATCTCAGCTCTTTATTGGGAACCAAGGAGGCAATGGAGCCTTTACCTTCGTACTAACATGAGCAGCAAGAAAACTCAACAGTGTAATAATTAGTGTCTTCATACTATGCATTGACACCAAAATTAACACCGTGTTGTCTTTGATATCATGAACTAGGAGTATTCCCGCGTGTTGTCGCAGGTATGCAGTAGAATTTTATTTAATTATATGGATAATAAATTTAATTGGTGGAGAGATCAGTTTAATATAACGATGTTGCCTCTTCATATCACCGTTCTCTTTTCGTGTCATCAGTTTGCCAGGTGATGAGACCCCTAGATGATGTGACACAAGGAGGTGCTAGAAAATTAGGCTAGTGGGGTTTATCTTTATAGGAGATATAGATTATTTGTATTCTTATAGTATGAGGCCATTGACTCAGCAAGGATTTACTGATTTACACTTCATTATTTATTTAAACAATAACAATATAATATATTGGACCTACTTTTCTTGATCTGGTCATAACTATTTGGTACTTTTCAGTTGCTTTAACTAGATACATCCTATATTTTCACATCATTTGGTTCTTCTTGATAAACACTCCGTTTTCTTCCATCCATGTTAAAATTTATCCCAAAAAATCATAAATCCTAAGAATGCTCACAATAATAATAAAGAAAAATATCTGGCCACTAACTTTCGTAGACTCTAATCTTTATGGATAAACATACTCATGGGATCCAATACCCACTTATATAGTTCAAGCTGAAGCACCGCTATGTAGTGATGTTTCAAGATCATAGGTTGGAACAAGACAAGGCACTGCCCATCGTCACGTGAGAGCACCAGGATAAGTTGCAACTATGCTAGGAGGCTTTTTCTGTTAGAAAATAATGCAATTTCCATGTCATTTTAATTCCACAAATTAACAACATGATGACATATAGAATATTATTGATAAAGGAAAACATGGCATAACACATGTTCTTTGACAAGAAAGAACATATGAACAAGAAGCATGTAGAACATATGTAAATTATAAGTATTTAAGCATATAACATATACTGGACAATATGTGCAACATCGTAGCAGGACTACCGAAACATATGAACAGACATATATGAAACAGTACAATTGTAACACAGAGACAGACATGCAGAGTATATAAATAACAGGAACAAACAACAGACATGTCATGGTACGATATGCGTGAATTGATGAAACAAACTAAGAGTATCTTATGAAACAATATAAAAGTACTGACGAAACATCTAGAAACCGCATAACGAAAACCAGAGAGGAGATGAACAGTTTATACCCTCCAGAGGAATTCAATCGCGATCCTTGTCCAACTTCCTTCGTCATGATGCAGGGGAAGAAGACGTTCTGTCCATTGGGAAGAAGAAGAATGAAGATGGTCTCCCTTCCAGCGACGGCGATCCGCAGCACCACACCGGGAGGAAGAGGATGACGTCGCTCGGCAGCGGCAGTTCGGGCAGTCGTGAAGACGCTTCCCAAAAACCTAATTGCCGATCCCCCGTGCAGGGTCTCGAACGGCAAGGGCTTCGGAGGCACCTGCCCTCTCCATTCTCTGTGCGCGCGGATTGAGGAGATGGAAAAACCTTCGTTGTGGCTGCAATATGGAATAGTGTGATTTCTCTTGTTTGAGAGAGGAATGCTAATAACTGAAGAACAAGCCCCAAAGGTATAGGCTAAAAGGCACGGGAGAGGCCAAGAGACTCACGTCTCTTTTAAGGGAAATGGCCTCACGATGGGAGGCAAGGAGGCTCACGTTAGTCTCCACTATATGGGAGGAAAATCAATATGCTAATTGACAATAGTGAAAGTAATTTCCATGTGGAAATAACTCTTAATTGAAAATTACTCGCATAATCAAGCATCATGATTGGCATATGAATTTCCATCCGTTCGCATGCCTGCCTGCCTCGCTACGTCACATCCACAGCCTCGCTCGGCCCGGCCGACGCTCATCGTACAAAACGGTTCACCCAACAAATTACATACCATAGAGTTTCAACGATTTGTTGAATATATATAATTGGGCCTAACCCTTAATAAATCCAACGTTTTGTTGGCCAATACATGATGTAGCAAAATGCAGCAAGATCAACTTTTATTTGCCAGGAATGACAGCTGCCCTACAATTGGACTCTAGAAGGCATAATCCCGCTGTAATATGACTGGCCATGTATCTTCAGTTTTCACTTGCTTTCTATGTTGCTGGTATATGCCTAGCTCTTTTGTTGTATCTGTGTTATTGTTTTCTTAAAAGCAGAGTTTATTGTGCTATTGAAAATCACTCAATTGCATCTTTCGGACTAGAACCATTACCCAGAAAGCCTAGAAAGGTCCTCTTGCGTATTTGAGGGGAAAAAAACAAAGCCCGGAAAGCATTATAACAGGGAAATTGAGCAAAGCAAAACGTGAATCAGTCAATTGTGACAAAGAAAGTGAAAGTGTGGGAATGGTTGATTGTATTCCACAAATGTACACAATTACATATAGAGACTGGGGTGGCGTATGAGCCATCCACACAGTCAAAGTGCATGCCACTAATCAAGGGTTGCCTACCATCTATGCTTACAAAGTCTAATACTTCCCCACAGTCTAATCGGGAGCATTGCTAATGGTCAGGCTGGACCGAAACTCCTGGAACAAGGAAGTAGGAAGCCCCTTGGTGAAGACGTCGGCGTACTGTGATGTCGTCGGGACATGTAGGACCCGAACTTGACCGAGGGCAACCTTCTCTCGAACAAAATGGAGGTCGATCTCAACGTGCTTCGTCCGCTGATGCTGCATAGGATTGCTAGAGAGCTAAACGGCACTGACATTATCACAATAGACCAAAGTAGCACGGCGAGGAGGGCACTGGAGCTCAAGGAGTAGCTATCGTAACCAAGTAGCTTCAGCGACGCCGTTCGCCACAGCACGATACTCGGCCTCGGCGCTGGACCGAGAGACGGTGTGCTGTCGCTTGGAGGACCATGACACCAGGTTGTCTCCGAGGAAGACTGCATAGCCGGAGGTCGACCGTCGAGTATCGGGACATCCAGCCCAGTCTGCATCCGTGTAGACAACGAGCTCAGTGGGAGAAGAGCGGCGCAAAGTCAGTCCAAGTGTCGTAGTGCCCTGTAAATAACGTAAGATGCGCTTGAGAGCTGCAAGATGAGGCTCTCGAGGGTCATGCATATAGAGGCAGATCTGCTGGACGGCAAAGGCAATATCTGGACGGGTGAATGTCAAGTACTGAAGAGCCCCTGCTAAGCTACGGTACTGAGTGGCATCACCAATGGGAGGTCCATCTTTGGATAATTTTGAGTGAGGATCAACAGGCGTGCTGCACGGTTTGCACGCACTCATCCCCGCACGCTCCAAAATGTCCAAAGTGTACTGCCGTTGAGATAGAAACATACCCTGAGCAGATCGGGATACTGAAATGCCCAAAAAGTGGTGAAGCTGGCCCATATCCGTCATAGCAAACTCACGCTGAAGAGCTTCAATAACCTGTCTGAGGAATCCGGCAGAGGAAGCAGTGAGGACAATGTCATCCACGTAGAGCAACAGATAGGCGGTTTTGGATCCCCGGCTATAGATGAACAATGAGCTATCGGACATGGTCTCAACAAAACCGATGGAAGACAAATATGAGGCGAACCTGTGATGCCATGCACGAGGAGCCTGCTTCAGTCCATAGAGAGATTTGTTGAGTCGACAGACAAGTCTCGGGTGAGAGGAATCCACAAACCCAGTAGGTTGCACGCAGTACACTGTCTCGGTGAGGGTGCCACGTAAAAAGGCATTCTTGACATCTAACTGATGGATGGGCCAATCCTGGGAGAGAGCCAGAGAGAGAATGACACGAACTGTCGCTGGCTTGACAACCGAACTGAAAGTCACATCATAGTCCAGATCGACCACGGCATTGAGTGAATCCCCGAAGCACCCAACGTGCCTTGTACCGGTCAAGAGACCCATCTGCATGCAATTTATGCCAAAAAATCCACTTGCCTGTGACTAGATTGACGCTAGGAGGGCGAGGCACCAAGCTCCAGGTGTCATTGGAAATCAGTGCATCAAACTCAGCCTGCATGGCAGAGCACCAATTGGGATCTGGCAGGGCATCGCGGACCGAACGAGGCAGCGGTGACACGGGCGCAGCGTGGAGGTTAAGGCAATCCACGGGCCGTGCAATGCCGGCTTTGCCTCGGGTGCGCATGGAATGCGTGTTGTCGACGGGGGTGATGGAGACTGGATGGGTGTCCAGTGTGCGTGACGCTACTGGCAATAGCCTGTGCATGACGCACAGGGGCAGCAGCGCCGGTCTGTGGCGCAGTCGTTGAGGGGGTGCGGCCAGTGGTCCTCCCGGCGCCGCTGGCAACATCCTGGGACACAGAGTCCGCAGGGGCAGCAGCACCAGACGGAGTACTAGTGCCAAGGGTCCTCCTGGCGCCGCTGGCAACAGCCTAGGACACAGAGTCCGCAGGGGCAGCAGCACCGGACGGAGTAGTAGGGGCGCTAGTGGGAGCAGCAGGCTCACCGGCACCAGGGGATGCCGCAACGGAGGCACCTGACAACGTGTCAGGTCCCGCGCCGGTGAGAGAGCCAGCACCAGGTGTGAGGGCACCAGGAGTCCTAGGTGTGGCATCCATACCACCAGGGAGGCGAGTACCTGCAGTCACAGCTCTTGGCCATATACGCGTAGAGGAATCATCAGCATCGTCCAAAAACGCAAGTGTGTTAGGATCCTGAGGGGTGGTGGACATCTCCGAGAACGGAAACAAAGTCTCGTCGAACACCACGTGGCGAGAGACAATGATCCGGTTGGAATGAAGGTGGAGACAATGGTATCCTTTGTGATCAGAGGAGTACCCGAGGAAAACGCACAGGGAGGAGCGAGGCGATAATTTATGTGGAGCTGTGGACGAGAGGTTGGGATAACAGGCCCAACCGAAAACCCGAAGATGGGTATAGGAAGGCTGTGTGCCGTAAAGGGCGTAGAAAGGAGTCCGGCCGTCTAGGGTTTTGGTTGGGGACGATTTATCAGATATGTGGCGGTATGAAGTGTGTCAGCCCAATAAACTGGAGGAAGACTGGCCTGGAAAAGAAGGGAGCGCACAATGTTGTTAACTGTGTGAAGAGTGCGCTCAGCACGTCCGTTCTGTTGTGAGGTGTATGGACATGACAGACGGAGGACTACACCATTAGTGAGGAAGAACGTGCGGGCCGAAGAGTGATCGAACTCGCGGCCAATGTCGCACTGAACTGCCTTAATGGGACAGTCAAACTGCGTGCGCACAAACGAGAAAAAGTTAGATAAAACGCCAAATGTATCGGATTTGAGGTGTAAAGAAATGTCCAGGTATAGTGGGTGCAATCATCAAGAATGACAAGATAATATTTATAGCCGGACACACTAATAACTGGAGATGTCCAAAGATCACAGTGTATTAAATCAAAAGGAGGAAGCGCTCGAGAGTTTGACATGCTAAAAGGAAGACGCACATGGCGTCGTAATTGGCAAGCATGACAAATATGATCAGGGTGACGCTTACTACAAGAAATAGCATTGAACTAATGAGCTTAGACAATGCCTCATGACCGATGTGACCAAGGCGATGATGCCAGAGGGTGGTGGAGGATGAGTCGACAGTAAGGGCGGTGGTGCTGGCTGGTGCTAGTGGAAAGAATGGGTAGAGGTCACCCGTGCTATTGCATCTAGCGATCACCCTTCGTGTCTGTAGGTCCTTCACAAAAAGGCCAAATGGGTCAAACTCAATGGAACAATTATTATCAGTGGTGAAACGACGGACAGAAATTAAATTCTTAATAATGCTAGGTGAGACTAGAACATTAGAAAGAAAAAGTGGACATTGTGAAGTGGAAAAGGAGTGTGACCCAACAGAAGTAACGGGAAGCAAAGCTCCATTACCAACAATGATAGATGAAGGACTTGATGACGAAGGAGGATGAGAAGATGATAGTATACCAGCGTTGTTGACCATGTGAGATCCGGCGCCGGAATCAACAACCCACTCGGACGGTGGTGGGTTCCGCGTCATGGTGCTGAAGTTGTGGACGAGCGACGATGTACTCCAGGATGTCTTGTGCATCGGTGTCCACGAAGACGGCGGTTGCTGGTATGGTGGTGCTGCATAACATGCTGGCTGGACACCACCACAGCCAAAAATAGGAGGGACGCTGCGGCCATAATAATGCGATGACGCCAGTCCGGAGAAGTGTTGTTGATGCTGTGGCACGGCGGCGAACGCGGCAGGAGGAGGCTGCTGCCTCGGCGTGCCATATGGGTGCAGCCAAAATTGCATTTTTTTTCTTTTTTTTCTTTTTTTTGGCTCTGCCAAACTGTCTCGCGAGAGACCGATTCAGCCTAGGCTCAGGGGGCGTCCTCGCGATCAACGCGGATCGAGCCGGTGACGGACGAAGCAGCCCGGTGACTGGAGCAGTAGACGATCAGGTGCACGGCGCGAGGCAGTGGACGATCTGAGCAGCAGGATCTCGTCGCGCGGTGAAGACTGGACGCCGGGTTCGATCGCGTGTAGGCGTGGCTCGGTGGAGCCGGACGACGGACGATCGCGTGGTGTACGGACGCGTGCGGGTACGATCGGGGGCGCCGGACGACGGATGAGCGACGCGTCGCGGTTGATCGTGGATGACGGCCCGGGTTGCAGTCGATTGCGGACGACGGACGTCGTGATCGGCACGGATGAAGTCACGCGCGGATGAAGAGGTGAGGCCGGCGAGCGGAGATGTGCCCAGCGACGGCGGCACGGCGCGATCGCGCTCGTGCGAGGCCGGCGAGCGGAGGATTTGCCCAGCGGCGGCCTGGAATTAGGTGGGCGCGGCGATCAGGACCTGGCGGCGCTCCCGGCGAGTGGCTCAGCGTCGATGGAGCGGCGATCGGATCAGCGGCTGCGCGAATTGGGGGTTGCGGAAGCGTAGCGGATCGAAACCGCGGCTGGTACCATGAAAGTGTGGGAATGGTTGATTGTATTCCACAAATGTACACAATTACATATAGAGACTGGGGTGGCGTATGAGCCATCCACACAGTCAAGGTGCATGCCATTAATCAAGGGTTGCCTACCATCTTTGCTTACAAAGTCTAAAGGTTTCTTCATACCAGAGGTCCATGTTTTGTTTCAAGCAACTATGTTTACTTCTCCCGGGTGATAATTTCTTTCGCTTTCATGTTTTTCCATAGTTTTCCATTTTGTTAATGCAAATGGGACATGCTTCGTGTGGAGAAAATGTTTTCTTCACAGTAACAAACACTGGAAACTTTCAAATCTTAAAGAGTGGAACATTCCAACTTTATGTGAACATCATAGAACCGAATAAGTTGCTGGCAGCAACTTCTGAAGTTTGCATCAGTACCGATAACAAATGGCAGACTATCAGGAACTATATATAAGTTATGGAGCTGCCTATAGCTTTGGCTTCACAGACAAAAGCAATCAGTGTGTTATATTTATATAAAAAATGGATACGTGCCGGAGTGATGAGCATGTGCTCCCTGAATTCTAGAATATCACAGTGCACAGTATCTATTATTGGTCCAGACCAAACAAAGCTATACAATAAAACTTGTACAAGCTCATGTACCACTTTATGCGACATAGTTCCAAGATCCTTTAGGTTGCAACAAGCCAATGTACTTCACATTAGATGAGAGCTCATGCCCACATAGATGAGTTGTGTTGCTACTATGGCAGTAGGCTTTTTCTTGGCCAGGTGATTGTAAAGCAAAATGCTGCAATTGCATCTTCTCAATGGATTCAATGGATTTAGGATTGAGAAGCATCCGGAACACATGATGATCGAGTTTCATCTCCGCTTGTATGGCGCCGGGAGGTCAAGGCACACGGGCTTGCGTACGTACCAGCTGTCTTGGAAGAAGCAGCTTTGCGCTAAGGGCAGCGGCTGCTCAGCTGTGTTTCAGGCATGGTGTATTTCTGCTTATTAGCTGTGCATTAGTAAGGATGTTTGTTGATCAATATATACAGAGGCACATGCTACATTTTATCAGGGACATTTTTACTTAACTTGAAACTTAAGCTTACTGAATATCGGTTCAGCACAGATTAAACTGCTCAATTATAAAAGTTCTAATATTTTGGAGCCCCATTGTTGTCATTGGTCTGAGTTCTATGACACATTTGCTGCTGAAATTCCACATAAAAAATGGAAAGCACTGGCTACAGGGAAGATTGGTAAGTTTGTCATACAGTTAAAACTTCAGTTAGCTTGTTGTCTTGCAGAAGGGATGTTATCATCATAAACTGAACGTTGCAATCGAGCGCTAAACGTTTCCTGCAAATGTGGATGCAGCCATTGGAATGGAGAAAGCAGCATATATATCCCAGTTCATTTTGGCAGTATCTATTGAATTAATATTGGTAGTTAGCTCTTGTCCTTGCATGATTGTAATCAAATACACGATATCCCTATAAAAATGACTTGTAAATGTTCAGATGGATTCCGGATCGCTAGGAGCACTTTGACTATTTATACTACTCTGCTAGGAGGTTACACGCAGGCCAGCAAAACAAGGCATATTCACTATATGCGTTCCGGTAATAGTCAGGCTTGAGGGGCATTGGGAACACATAAGCCTCTTTTTAGTAGTATTCTACTACTGCCTTCAATACAAATGGCGGTGGTGTGTAGGGCATTCACACAGACATGTCTGCTGTGGCCTCATTCTTCGAATCAAATAGGTTTCTGAGTGACTAGAGTGTGTGTTCGTAATCATTTCAGGCATGATTGTCAATGAATCTCAGAAACATTCCTGATATCCTCATTATTGGATTTTCCAAGTTTATTATTGGTAGTACATAGCTCTTGCCCTTGCATGACTGTAACCAAATACTCTTAGCATCTGTCTGTATAAAATGGCAAGGTGTTTGTTAGTGCTTCCCTTTCTTTATCTAGCAAGATATCAATACAGGCAGGCTGATGGCTAACCAGAGAATCATTGCCATAGGCTGCAGAAGTGCAGTTGGACACCAGCACTAGTCACTACTACAATATTTTTAACCACGACGGGCATTTTGGATTAACTAAGGCAGTTATCACAACTGCTTCCGACCAAGAGATGGTAAATGCAACCTTTCCAGAGGCAGTTTACTGCCGGCCTAGGTAATCAATTAAAACAACAAAAAAGAAAAAGAAAAACCCACAACCAAACTGGGCCTGGACCTGTGCAGCCACTGCTGGGGAAGCAGTCTCCAACCCATGCTTCACAGCTGGAGTTGTTGGTCATTTATGCTGAGTGCCGGAGGACCTCCACTGTTGGTCATTTATGCTGAGTGCCGGAGGACCTCCACTGCTCCACCACCACTGCTCCTTGCCGGATCCACATCCGTAACCAACCACGAACTCCCGGATCCACCCAAATGGAGACCCACGGGTGGATCCCTGCCGCCACCTAGATCCACTATTTGGAGTGTGGCCACGTCATGTCATCCAGCCTGCAGGTGACGGAGGAAGAGCGACCTGCACAGACCACATCTGCTGGAGGAACGCTGCCCATCCCTCGCGCCTGCGGGAGTGCTCTACTCGCCCAGGCCACACCCCGCGCGTGCCTAATGTGTTTGGATTGGGGGTCCAACTGGGTTGGAGTGGGTCGGAACAAGATGAACCCCTGTTTGGTTTGTGGGTTGGGTTGAAAGGTGTTTGGATTGGGGGTCCAACTGGGTTGGAGTGGGTCGGAACAAGATGAACCCCTTTTTGGTTTGTGGGTTGGGTTGAAAGGGGATGAACCGAGATGGAATATTCCTTGATTATGCGGGTCGGAGGGATTTCTCTGAAACGAACGAACCATGCTGACCCACATCTCTGGCCGCGTTATCCTCACGCGGTCAGCCCACGCGGTCACCACTTCCTCTCCTCCGCTCGTACCGAGACCGAGCGCTCCTCTCCTCACGCGAGAGGGAAGCTCGCCCGCTCGCCCAGATCCGCCGGCCGCTTGGCTCAAGCGGCGGCCGCTCGTCTCCATCGGCGGCAGAGCTGCAGCAGCAGCCAGTGCTCCTCTTCTCCTCCATCCCTGCCTTCCTGTCCGTCCGTCTGTCCCAGATCGACGCCGCCCTGCCCTGGTACATCAACAGCAAGGTCCTTCCTCTCCTCCAGGCGGTCCTCCTGTCATAGATATGTGTGGTCAATCAACGACAAGGCCCTTCCTACATCAACTTGATTGGAATTGAACATATATTTGCAATGTGTGGTAAAGTCAGCAAAGAAGTGACCATATGCTGTGACAACCCTCATCCTTCAATATATCCCTCCAACCAAATAGAAAACTGGGTTCAACTCATCCCTGTAACCAAACAGCAAGTGGGTTCACTCCATCCCACAAAACTAGGTCGGACCCGATCCAACCCTGGAAGTCCCCAAACCAAACACACCCTAAAGGTCTCTCTTCGCCCAGGCTGCCCCCTCACAGGCTAGAGGTGTGCTGCTCGCCAAGTCATTTTTTTAGATAAAGGATAAAATGTTCGGCATCTACATCCTTGGATGTACACAGCCAACTATTACAAAGTCGTGGATCATGAAAAGAAATAATACCAAAGTCTTAAACATAGACCAGGGACTAAAGTATTAATGCTTTCACACTCTTGAAATCTCTAAAGCAATTATCTCTAATTTCTTTCTTATCACCGAGAGAGCGTCCTTGGCATTCACTTCACGCTACAGCTAAGCCCAGAAGCGTAACCAATATGCTCCTCTGAAAATAACCTGCATGATAGAGTTAGTTTTCATTTTGTCTTAAATAACATCATTTCGGCATCGCCAGATAGCCCAGCAATAGGCAGCCACCCCAACCCAGATCAAATTTTTGTCTCTCTTAAGTTGATTCATAAGCCAATTACCAAACATATGGCTGATAGATCTCGGTTGGTTCAAACCAGTAGCAATCAAGGAATAAGTGTCAGATAGTCTCATTCCTGTTGCAGTAAATGCGTTTCTAACACCCTCTACAGTTTTTCTAGCGAGGTTGTCTTTAGTTAGGATAATGCCCCTTTGTAGGAACCAAAGAAATATTTTAATTTTTAGAGAAATTTTTATCTCCCATATCTTCATGATGAAAAGGTGGTTGTGAATCAATGAGGTGGAGATACATTGATCGCACAGAAAATAACTCGAATTTGGTTAAACTCCATTTAAAATAGTCTAAACCTTCCACCAATTCAACATTTGATATCCTTGCTACTATATTAAGCCACTCTATGCATTTATTATCCACCAGAGCCCTCCTCAAAGAGATGTTAAGAGGGCTTGTGGCCATCCCTTTTGATACAGTTGCTTGAGGATCACGCACTATATTGTATAATGAAGGATAATTAACTTTTAAAGGCTTGTTTCCTACCCATGTATCATCCCAGAACCTTGTACTGGTCCCATCTTTGATATGGAAGGAACCATTAGCCAACACCTCATCTTTGAATTTCATGAGACCTCTCAAAAAATGGATGTCGTTTGGTTTGGCTGTCACTTGAGTAAGTGATTTTGATCTTGGATATTTATTCCTTAACAAAGACTGCCACATGCCACCTGTGTTGAGTAAATTAACCAACCATTTGGCCAGCATGCGGTTATTTTGTAATTTTAAATCTAGGATAGATAGACCTCCTTGGTCCTTAGGATGACACAAGATGTTCCATCTAGTAAGTCTATATTTATGTTTATCTAAAGATCCTTGCCAGAAGAACCTTGACCTGAAATGATCAGGGTTTTTTAGACTCCCTTAGGAATCTCGAAGAAGGACATCATAAACATGGGTACACTGCTTAAAACCGAATTTAGCAGTACCAGTCTTTCCTCATAGGATAAGTATTTTGCTTTCTAGCAAGAGAGTTTTTGTTAAAAACATTCTTCAACCTTTCTCCATTCAGAATTCACGAGTTGTCTATGGTGTATTGGGATCCCTAAATATCTGAAGGGATATTCCCCTGCATTACAACCAATGAGAGTAGTATGAAAAGATTCCATCTCTTTGGTTGTACCATAGGAGAAGATTTCACTCTTGTGAAAATTGATCTTAAGCCCGGACAATTGCTCAAAATCATAGAGCAACAGTTTTAGATTCTTTGCTTGCTCTGGGTCGTGGTCAATGGTGTCATCTACACATTGTAATATTAACAAACCACCATCAATAAGATGGGGGACGACTCCTCTTATTTGACCTTCGTTTTTTGCTCTATTAATAAGAAGAGATAGCATATCCGCAACGATGTTAAATAAGATAGGTGACATAGGGTCTCCCTGTCTTAGTCCACGCTTGGTTTGGAAGTAGGGGCTGACATCGTCATTAACTTTAATCCCCACACTTCCACCCGTGACCATAGTTTTGACCCATCTACACCGTTTGGAAGAGTAATGTAACATCCCTGATGTTATGGTAACTAAAACTTGGCATGTCATCCTATGTGTTGCAAAGCATTCATGATTAGGTCAACCTTGTTGTGCACCAACTAAAATAAATTTGCCTTTCTAGGTTGCTTGTGCTTCTGAGATGATGTTTGACTCCACCAAAAATCTTATTTTTGAATGTCATCTCAAATACTTGATTTATACTCTATGTACCTTGAGGTGTGGTCTGTGGCTACACTAGTGTCAGGCATAGTTTATAAATCCAAGTCAAGAATTAAAATATAAAACCTATTAAAATATTTTAAAAGTCAACTTGGTCAACCAAGGGGATCTTTGGGTCTTTGACCTAAAAATGTTCTTGGATGATGTTTGTGATCATTAATGACCAACCAATTAATATACAAATCAAATCAAGCTCAAATTCCCCGAAAAACCTTATTTTTCGAGAAAACTTTGTTTTACTTCCTTTTCAATTGTTCAAAGTCTATAAAGAATTTGGGGTCGGTTCAAAAAGGAAAATTGTGGGTCTTGATGAGAGCTACAATTTTGGTGTTCAAAGTTTTTCAAGTTTCAAAAGAGAATTTCAAATAAATTTGAAAATACCGTTTTCCAAAGATTTATCCCCCTTTGGTTTTTAAATCATATTTCAAAAACTATTGATATTTTGGAAAAACATTCTTTGAGGAAAATGTTGTTTTGAAAAGATGATCATTTCATAGTTTGGAAGATTTTCAACTTCTTTGGAAAATTTTGGAGATATTCAAAATATTTTGTTTTAGAGTTTTGTCCCCTTTTCAAAATTTGATCAAAATTCATATTTCTAGGCCGAATTTGAAATAGTTCCAGTTGACAAAATTGTATATCCTGGAAAATTAGGCCAAGTCTCTTTTTGGAGTTCTTCAAGTTCAGTTCAAATTGTTGGAGAAAACGTCAAATTTCTTCCTAGGGGAATTTTGGTAATTATGGCGTCGAGTCCGGCTGCTTCTCTGCTTCGACGTTGGCGATGACCAGGTTCACCCCGCTGCCCCTACGTGTCCTCCTCTCCGCGCTCGCGACCTCGGATAAGGCCGAGGAGGATGGGTCCATCTCATCCATTTGCCGCTGCCGCCATTGCTCTGTCCGAGCTCCGCCACCGCCCATCGTCGCTGTCGTTCGTCTTCCGACCAATCAAACCATGCCACTAGCTCCGCCTCATCCTCGCGCATCCATAGAGAAATCAGATGGCCCTCCATTCTGCCTAAAGCACCGTCAAGCCGCGGTCTTCCTCGCGGTCGGCCGTCGAGCTCGCCGTGATCTGCCGGCCGAATTCGTCATCATCATCGCCTTTCGCTCCAATTCGTCTTAGTAGTCGTCATCTCCTTACTTTATTAGTGATAAATATGCTCACGTGATGCTTATCTTCCTTCTATCGAGGACTATTGATGGGTTTCTGAGTGTACCAAAACTGGTCTTTATTCCCGTTAACAAGATCCCCAAGCTTAACCTTTGCTCGTCCCGAGCAAACGATCAAAACTTGGTTCGATTGGATCAGGTATCATTACTAAGTTAACATCTCAATAGTACTAAGTGCACAACAAAGAACTTCTCTTTGAATGGAAAATTTGGCAATGTTAACACACCCATTTTACTCTAACACCCATGGGGCTTATGGCATTAACTCAGTCTTGGGATGTTGGAAGACAGAATAGTTTTGACAGAGGTTTTTGATAAGTTTTTCAAAACAAGTCTTAATGTTCCTCAAATGGTTTCTCTCAAGTCACTCAAGTGGTGTATGAATCCTCACTAAGGCACATCATGTGTTTGCCTTTCGAAGACATCCTACTTCTAATAAGGCTTTATATGGAGTTTATGTAGGTATGTCAAGGAATAGCGTACTTGCAAGGCATATGTTGTCTTAGTTAAGAAAAATTGAAATTTTGGACCACAGCAGAGTCTTATCATACCCTTAGATCAAGATGTGAAATGGAATGTATGAATGTAATGGATGATGAGGTAATGAGGGAAAGGTGGATGTATGATGGATGAGGTTGCTCCTTTATTTTATGCTATCTCTCTTTCTACTTCTATTGAGACAAGGCTAGCTCTTTTCTTCTTTTCTCTCTTTTTTTTCATCATCATTTTTTTTTCAATAGATGCCTAACCTTTATGAGATGTGTCTCACCTAACAAATGATAACTGAGAGAGAATCTCTAACTGTGGAGCATGGAGCAACTCATAGGATAAAAATGGTGAAGGTGCGTACTTCCAGTGTAGAAGCAGCACAAGAATGGTGGTATGGATGATAATGCGTGCTCCCAATGTAGGAGTAGCATAATTATGATGGTGAGATGCGTACTCCCAGGGTAGGAGTAGCATAAATGATGAATGGTGAGATGCGTACTCCCAGGGTAGGAGCAGCATAAATGATGGTAGTAAGATGCGTACTCCCAGGGTAGGAGCAGCATGAATGCGTACTTCCGGGTTAGAAGCAGCATATTTGGTGATGTATGGATCTTGATCTTAGGGCCGCGACAAACCTCTAACAAAGGTTCTACAAGTCTTAACCAAACTCAATGCAAGCAAGTAGCTTATGTAGAAGACTTTTGGATATATCAAGGTATATATATGGCCATGGTAGGAATTTCAACACCACTGAGGAACAATTAAGTTTTTCATTCATTTTAAAAGGAAATCTCTGACAATCATGCGTGCTTAGAACAATAGAGTAGGGCTCCTATCTTAACTATCTCTTATCTTACAACAACTTAGACTTTGTATTAGCACTTGCAACCCACTAAGTGATCAAGTTCATGGTGGTTAAAGGTGCCAAATAATTTAGACTTAGAGAAGTGCTAAGTTGTAAACAAGCACTAGGGAAACATTAACTAGCAATTTCATCATCATATCCATAGAAAGACTAGCACACATGAAGCATATATACAAAAGGGAAATAAAGCAAATAAATATTTTTGGGTTTTTGAATTTTTAGATTTTTTTTAAATGTGATAAAGCGGTAACTAAAATGCAATAAGATAAGAATTAAATGAGGGGGATTGGAAGCATACCTTGGATGGACTTACCTTAGTGGGGGAGAGGATCTCCCCCAAGCTTGTCTCTTGCTCACTGTTGTGAGAACCATTCGTTCCACTGGTCCCAGCGGTACCCGTCCTCCGTGATGACGCCTTGGACCATGTCCAAGTTCTGTTGCATGATTTGCAACGTGGCTTGATTCTCGATGTGGAGGTTCTCCACTTCCTGGGTGAGTGCTTCAATCTCAGTCGGTGGCTGACGCCTCCCTCTGCGAGGGCGAGGAGTGTGTGCCCAGGAAGGTGTCCTGGAATGAGGAGGTGCTTCCATGTGGGAAGAGCTCACCTCCTCTTCCTCATTGGGTGCAGCATGAGAGGGACCAGCTTGCTCCTGAGTAGCACGGGCTCGTGCTCTCGTCATTCTGTCCGTCCCTGCAGCAGGACAAGGTCTTCCCCTTCTGTCCAGGGTTAGTGATGAGACTTCATACAGCCAAAGTCCCTCATTGGGGAGAGGGATTTCGACTGTATCAGTCCCATAAGTCATCTTAAGCGTACCTCTTGGACCTCTTTTAATTAGACTAGCACGTATAAACATTTCTTCAAGAAAAATTGGTCTCTCCTTAGGTATAAACTCATAAACATTCCCCTCAAGCAAACCCAAAGATTCAGCAATTCTAGTCATGAACGAAGCAAATCCTATGGGCGTTTCTTGAACAACAGAGTTCTCCCAAAAGTGTACTAGCATTTTAGTAGGGGCAAACTTGATATTATTAACCATGACATACATGAGTTGCATCTCTTTAAGACCTATTCTTGATAAATCAGCCCTAGGAAACAGAGTGATTGCAATCCAAAAGAACATAAACCTCAAGGTTGGATTATGAATTTGCTTAGGTTTAGGATTGGACCAGTCATTGGACACAGAAATTGATTTCCAAAAGACAACAAAGTTAAAATTTGCTAAAGCAACCTCTTCATCTAATATGCAATCATGATCAAAGCCTAGACAAACACTAAACTCATTCCAAGACAGGTTATAGTCATTATTAAACATGCGAAAGCTAACACCCAAAGCATTTGATTTAAGTGAGCAAAGGAATTCTTGGGTGAGTAACTCTATGCCACGCTCAGGAACTTGCCAAAATGATGACCAACCAATGGTATTAAAAACTATGGCAAAGTCTGTGCTCATACCTGTTTTGTCGAGGAGTTCTTGGTCGAAGAGTGTGGAGTGCTGGAAACTGCAAGTGCGAAGAGTATAGAGCATTCCTAACTCCTCACGGGTGACCATGAGGTTGTTAATAGGCTCCATCATCCTGCCAGGGATGATGGCAGGGACAAGTTGGTGCACTTGTTCTTCCTCCTCCCTTTCATGACTCCTACTTTCGGATTGGCGAGAGCTCGAGGACGAGCCCTCGCCCTTCTTTTTGCTAGACCTTCGAAAGGGGTTCTTCATCCTAACTACTCTAGTGGGCAAACAAGACCAAGCTTTTCGACTACACTACTAAGAGAGAAAAGGGAAATGTTTTTGGGTTTTTGGGTTTATGACTACTACTACACTAAACTTGAGAAGGCTTGAAACACTAAGAGAGAAGAGCAGGCCAAGTGAGCTCGAGATGTTTCTGTTGGTTGTGGTGTGGGATTGAGCTCACATTGGGGTGGTATTTATAGGGTTGAAAGGGCAAGGCCAACCAAGCCAAGAGGCAGGTTGTCGACCACCCCCTAGGGCCATGTGCACTTGTGTCTCGCTTTAGACAAGGAATCTTGCCTCGTGCTTGCAAAAAGTCAGGAAATTGGGACCAAACCTTGGTCGACCGACCAGGGTTTCTGCCTCCCACCACTTTGGACATGTTTTGTCTGGTTGTCTGTTAAAGGTGGTGGTGGTCCTAGTCCTAGATTCCTGCTGGTTGATTCGGATTCCTATGTCTAGTGTTTGGTGAAAGAGAAAAGGAAAGGGCAAAAGTGGAGACAAGAATAAAGGTTGTCTCCAGGAATGCAATGCTGTTCCCCATGCTTGCTTTAGTGTTGGGGTGTTCCCTAAAGTATTCTCATGCTTAAAGTAGCATCCTAAGCTAAAGTCATGAGCATTGGACCATCTCTCTTCGAATTCTGGCTAGTGGGATGAGCATAGGATCCAAGTGTGTCAGCAGTGGGTGGCAGCTGGGTGCCTGGTGGTACCAAGTCCAGGTCGGCCGACCTGGGCTTCTAAGCCCCAGGGCACCCAGTGCACTTCCATGGATCCCTGCTTCTAGCCAGAGTGAAGAGAGAGGTGGTGGACCCCAAAGGTCAGGTCGGTCGACCAGGCTTTGGTGGCCCCACCAGCTCAACTTTTCTCTTAACACTCTTCTCAACTTTTATTACCTATATCTAACTTTATTTTATTGAAAATGAAAAGTGCAATTGTAAAAGTAAACATGCAATTGGAAAGGGAAAATACAGAATTGAAATGCTGACATACCTGGCCAGCGGAGGGCTCCATGTTTTAGGTCCATAGAGCAGGACCTCTCCTGTCGGGTTCACTCAGTGGACACCTCAGTCGGTTCCGGAGATGGGGACCGTGAGGGTGTCTCCTTCTTCCGCCATTCTTGTTGGACTTTGGCTTTTGGTTTGGCGGGTTCTTCTTTTGCTTCGGCCTTCTTGGCCGACTTAGCGGTCTTAGTGTTCTTCCATCGGCGGTGTTGACAACGTGGCTTCTGGGGTGCTTGTGCCTGCATGTTAGCTTTAAAACCATTGAAAGACACTCTTACCCTCCATCCGTTGAACTGCATATGGATCTGTGCAGTCCCCATGTAGATGGTGGCATTCACCGTGTTCAGGAATGGTCGTCCTAGGATGAGCGGTACTTTGACGTTGGCTCCCATATCCAGAACCAGGAAATCAACAGGGACATACTCATCTTTAATTCTGAGTAAAATATCCCGTGCCAACCCCTCGGGAAACCGGATGGTTTGGTCCGCCATCTGCAAACGCACATATGTGGGGTGCAACGGGCTCCCTAACATGTTATCATAGGTTACCTTGGACATGATGTTGACACCGGATCCAAGGTCGCAGAAAGCGTTGTCAAAGATCTACGGTCCGATCTGGCAAGTGATCGTCGACAGGCCAGGGTCTCCCTTCTTCGGGACGAACGGTGAATCCATCGTTACCCGAACAGAACGAGAATGAGGCTTACCGAACCTCGTAGTTACCAGCCTGACGCCCTCAATAGGGTCCTCAGGCTTTGCCGGAATCTTACCTTGCTCATAAGTGGGGACAGCTGCTGCTAATTGAGCTAACTGGTTTTCTAACATTTTATTAAAGCTCAATTGATTTTTCATAGCAGAGTTAAAGCTTTCCATTTTCTCACTAAGACTTTCTAAGATCTTGTCATTGGCCATCATTCTTCTATTAAGACCATCATTAATTTTAATTTGACCAAAGACAAGTTCTTTCAAGGAAGGTTGGTTATTAAAGGAATTACCAAAATTATTATGGTAAGAATTACCTGAATTATTATTGTAACCCATACCTCGGCCTTGGTAGAAGGGGCGTGAACTCCATTGCTGTTGTTGGGGTCGATTCCCGTTATCGAAGTGGTTGGTGTTGTTGTTGTTGTTGTTGTTGTTCCTGACGAAGTTCACCTCCTCCTGAGTCATGGGGCAATTGTTGCCCGAATGGTCCTCCTCTCCGCAAACCTCGCACCATGGGTCGGTACCCACAACACAGATAGCGGCAGGAGTCTGGATGGCCTCCACTTCCTTGTTAGAGGATGATCCCTCTATCTTCTTCATCAGGAGGTCCATCTTGGCAGAGAGCATGTCCACCTCGCTAAGGGCGTGGACACCTCTCTTCCTAGGCTGAAGGCGCTCTTCGTTCCATCCTTGGTTGACCACCATCTTCTCGATGAGCTCCTTGGCATCCCTGACATTGTGTTGCAGGAATGCCCCTCCAGCGGAAGCATCAAGGTGACTCCGGGCTACGCCAGTCAGCCCATGGTAGAAACCGTGCATAATGAGCCATTCGTCTATCCCGTGGTGGGGACAGGCTTGAATGTACTCATTGAGACGTTCCCATGCTTCGGGAAACGTCTTGTCGGACTTTTGTTGGAAGCTCGAGATCTTCCCGTGCAGGACACTGGTCTTGCCCGCGGGAAAGAACTTCTTGAGGAATGCATTGGCACATCTGTCCCAAGTTGTCACCTCGGCCTTGTTGTTGTAGAACCATTGCTTCGCTTTTCCCAACAAAGAGAATGGGAAAAGGCGAAGGGGAACGGCATCTGCAGTGACGTTCTTGACCGTGCAGGTGTTGCACACCTCCAAAAAGTGTTGGAGGTGGGCATTGGCATCCTCATGTGGCTTTCCACAGAACTGATTTGCTTGCACCATGTTGATCAGCACAGGCTTGAGTTCAAAAGTCGCATCGCCCAAGTTCACGTTCGGACCCGTAGCGACAAAGTCGGCTGACGGCGACGAGTACTCAGCGATGGTCTTCTGAGCCATGACTGCCTCAACAACTGGTGCGGGACTTCCTTCCACAAATGGTTCAGGCTCTGAGATGATTCTCTGAGGAGGGACTAGACTGCGTCTAGCTCTCTTCAGCAACTTCTCAGGATCTTCGACGAAGTTCGATGGCAGACTGAAACCGCTCATGCACTGTCTAGAAAGATGATAACAAGAAAAACAAGACAAGTGAAGGGCAAGCCCCCTAACACTAACGACTACTTAGATTAAGAGTAGACCATGGATTCCAATTTACTAAAGATTCTTAATACGGCGCTTCCCTGGCAACGGCGCCAGAAATGCTTGTTGGTCAATATTACGCAGTTACCGGAATTAGATAAAGATACTAGTTCCCCGACAATGGCATCAGAAATGCCTGTCGACACTTCTTAGCGCACACCGACTAGAATAAAGATAAACACGACTGGCGTCTGATAGCTAAGCCTACTGCAAACCCGAACTACCACCAGAGAGAGGGTGTCACAATTCCTCTTCCTAAGAATGCCTAAGAATGCTAAGCTAAGCTAGATTCTAGTGACGACGTAAGACTGACCAAGGGTAACTCTGCAAGCGCACAGGTACCGCTGTAGCACTTCAACTGGGTGAGTATTCCGGTGTCGAATTTGTAGTTCGCTCACGGGAAGCGTATTAAGAATCTCTAGTAAATGGGTGATGGAAACCCGTGATGGTTCTACTCAATCTAAGCTATTGATCTTGATAAAGGGGGTAAGTGTTGATATGAGTGATAACTAAAGGTAACTAGTAGGTAGCTAGCTAGGTGGGAGGACAACGAGTGAGTAAGGACTCCTATGTATCTAACTATACTCCTGTGTTCTAATCTAACTAGTGTAACGACTTAACTAAACTAATGCCTAGACAATCGGTGTGATAGGGGAAGTCGGCTGACAAATAGGAGGGTAGCGTTCCTTTCCGGGAACTAACTCCTATTCCAGCGGACCTTTGACTTCAATGGGCACCCTACAGCCTATCCCTGACGCAAATAGAGCCAACTGGGGAACTACGTTCTGTCACAACCGCCCCTGCTAATATACGTCGGAAAGTGAATGGATATACCAATCAACGATAGGGTGCATCCACTATTAAGCACTAGCCTAAGCACTCGCCTAATCTAGTCTTAAGACTCCGGCTACCACGTAAGTAACCTCGGCCCCAGTTGGTAGTGAAACACACACAAAGGATCTAGACACTAAACTAGTTCAGACTCTACACTAATGAGACTAAGACACAACACTACTACACTTAGTATAGCAGCGCACTAAGTAAATACTGAAAGTAAAGTACTCAAAGTAAATACTTAATAAAGTAAAGCAAGACTATATTAATATAAGAAAAGTACTTCAAAAGTAAAGGTACACGAGCTATACCAGATTCTCCAGAAGACGACTCCGGAGACCCGAGCTTCGCTTGACTCGACTCTAACTCCCACTCCAGACTAGACTACACTACTCTTGATCTCCCAAGAGAGCTTGAGCTTGAGAACACTATTGTGAAATACTTGGGGACACTTTACAATGAGGGACTAGGGGGGTATTTATAGTGGAGGTGGAGTAGGGGTTACTCCAGCGCCACGTCAGCGATCCGTGTGCTCTCCGCCATGCGCCGTTGGATCAAACCGACCTTCCACCGACTTGAATGGACGGCTCTTGGTGCAGGACACGTGGGAGTCATGCAGGAAGGCGGTGGAAGCAAACCGACCTCAAGTGGGGCCCACCTGCAGGTCGGCCGACCAGTGGTTGGCTGACAAGTGGGTCCCACTAACCTTCTAGAAGGTCCAGGTGGCAGTGGGAGCAATGCCAAGGTGTCCTGCCACCAAAGGCAGGTCGGCCGACTTGGCATTGGACCCCTGGTCCACGTGGCAGCTTCCTGGTGCTGTCCTGGCTTGTCACGTGTAGTCTTGTCCGAAGTTGGGTTCACTTGATATCCTGCTTGCTTCTATGTGGATCCTTGGTCCAATGTACCAATCGGGTGGAATGTTGATGTGTGGTACATTTTGGATCTAGGATCAGGCTCTCCTGTAGAAATCAGGGACCCTGCTTGGTGGTCAGATCCTGGTGAGACCAGAATCAGGTCAATAGACCTGGGTTTTAGTCTCACAGGGCCTGTTTCCAGCTTTCCTGCATTTCACAAGCTAAGAGTACAAGTGGAACTTTTTTAGTGATAAATATACTCACGTGATGCTTATCTTCCTTCTATCGAGGACTGTTGACGGGTTTTTGAGTGTACCAAAATTGGTCTTTATTCCCGTCAACAGCGCACAAGGTGGAACCGCCGCAGGGAGTGGCCGATATGGTGAGGCGGATCCACGGCGGTGGACGGGGCGGCGGGGCGAGTTCGGGATGGCGGCCAGCGCGACGGGGCGAGGGGGTCTGCGAGAGCGGGCGGCGCGACGAGGAGCACGCGAAGCGGTGAGGCGGGACCACTGCGGGGAGCCGCCGGCGTGGTGAGGCGGGTCCACGACGAGGAGCGCCTGGCGCGGCGAGGCGGCTTCCATGGCGGCGCTCAGTGGGGTTTCGTGGGTGGTGTTTGTTCTTTGTGTCCTCTGTTGGAAAATGAAACTTTTCGGTGCCAGACCCTTCTCCTGTGGGCTATCCAAACCCTCCTATGCGTCTCGCATTTTGGTCCTGGCTGTTGGAGACAGTCTTAGAAGGCAGCAACAATTGTGAGCACCCAATACACCAATACTGCTAATTGCAAGCATTACAATTCTTAAATAATAATATAGTAGTATATTCTGAATAATATTATTTCAATCTTCCATATACTCTAGGCCCAATGTGTCCAAGGTCAGATGAAACTTGCTTTTGCTACAATGCGTTTCTTCAATTAGTTACCTGGTTGCCAAAGAACGGCTCCAAGGGAGGTGGAACTTCATGCTTCTGAGATACAGTCAAGTGTCAATAGGTTAGAAAAACAGTGCTGCAGAGGCAACAGTTGCGATCAACTATGACATTATTTGCTGCGCCAAGCTAACGAATCTGCAAATGTCATAAATCTATGATAAGTTTTTCACATAGTAGTTTTTTTTTGGACGAAGTTCACATTTGGCACCACAACTGTTCTGTTTTTCGAATTTTGACCCCAGCTACAAAACCATCTAATGGTGATACTCCAACTGTGAAAACCATTCATTTTTAGTACCTGGGCATGGGCGGGTCTGTTTTGTCCGACGTGGTAGAGTGGGTTTGTTGACCGCATCACGCTAGCATTGACTGCTATAAGACGCCAACCTCCATCTCAGGGACATGTGGGGTCCATGTGTTCATATTTGGACTGCTAAGCATGTGCTTTCGGATGTCCATGTCTTCAATTAATCATTATAGTTACATTTAATTTCATGAATTTATAGTACCACACATATTAGGTCTACAGCCATGGCATGCCTATAAAATGACATGTACAAGAACATGCAGCAGTAGTTTTGTGTAGGATCGCTATAGTTTCGCACAAGCCAAAGTACAAGCTGGCTGGGAAAAGATGAAGGAAAATGTGGCAAAAATCGAGCTTGTTTTATGTCTAATAAAGGCATTTAAGCTTGAGAAGCATTAGGAACATACAATGCATGAGTTCCCCTTCCATTTGCACAGCTCCACTAGGCCACCCGCCACTGCAGTCCATCTTCCATTTCATCAACTTCCGCACTCCAAACGGCACCCAGCCAGTGTTGTTCTGATCTGCCTCAGAGATGGGGAAGGCCGCACAAGTCTCTATTCCTAGTCCCTGGTTCCAAGGCTAGAACGGTTGGTGCAGAAGACTTATTTTCTTGCATTGGTGGCATTTCGATGGTTGCATTGCCAATAGCAACAGCCCAACAAAAAAACGGGTGAAGGCCCGGTCGTGGAAAAAAGCAACAACCCAACAAAACAGTAAAGTTATGCACGAGGTGGTCGTTGCCAGGGATGTTGAGACGCAGTGCTTAGAAAGCTATTAGGCTGGGTCATTATCACTACCGGAAACTGAAAATTTTCTGTCGGTAAAAAAACGACAGTAAAAAGCAACAAACGGGGGAAAAATAGAAAATGATTTTTTCTGTCGGTATACGGACAGTAATAGCTCGACAATGAAATAGAGTTTTTCTGTCGGTAAGACATCGACAGGAAATGTTTCGTAACACCGACAGGAAAATTGCAAGACGGCAGGTACAGAATCTCATGTGACTGACAGGACATATATAAAGTGACCGACAGGAAAAAAAAACTTCCATTTGTATCGGTACATTCAAACTATAATCCAGTTAATAGTCATAAAATTAACTTGAAGCATTTGTATTGCACAAGTGCAGTGAAAAAATCATATCACACATCACAGGATTCTTCAAATTACAGTCAATCCATGTCGGTAGATTACCAGGTTCACAAATGAGACCTGTAGGAGAATATCACTAGTAAATTGGCAAAAACCAACTCTGCCTCAAAATGGTAATAATATACTCTAATCTATCTAAAAAGTATTGAATCTTCACGCCACAGATATAGCCTCTTGCACAGCACGTCTTTATCTTGCACAACGCATCTTTGTCTTGCACAGCACTGTCTTTATGTGCCGCTGCCTGCACATATTTAGATTCGGCTTTTGCTGCGGTACTCCGAAATGACTGTGGACCGTCCATTTATTCCGATCCAATGGTCACGATCATCTATTACCTCCTAGGAGGTAATAGTATTTATTGAATTTTTATTTTATAAAAATAGGATAAATAAGATTTGGTTGCTAAGATTTGGTTTTCATACATATGTATGTATAGACTAAAGTATTTACTATAGTGGTATTTTTTTTGACTCTACTGTTGTGGTATTCGGTCAAAAGAAAATTATACATTTAGTGTATATGTACGTGTATATATACATAAGCAAAAAAATTAAAACAAAAATAAAACAGCCTTATATTCACGTTGAGCATAAAAAAAGAAGGCGTATGCAAATTCTCTCCATCTCTTCCGTGATACGAGATCCGATATTTTTTTATATTAATTGATTAGCTGTAAATAGGAATGTGGGTGGTTGAGGCGCACGCGGACTAGAGAAAATAGGAATGTGGGCGGTTAGGCGCCAACGAGAAAAGGGGTAGATCCAAAATTCACGGCATGCAATATTCGTACGCAAAAATCGCCGGTAGGGAGATAGAAAAAGCATTACACCTCCCGTGACTAACGGCATGGGGGTTTTATTTTTTTGTTTTTGGATTTATTAATTTATTCAGCAAATCATTGAATTGAAAAAAAATCAATGGTCCAGATCGAAATGAGATATTACCTACTTATAGGTAAACGGAGTACCTGAGCATTGCCCTTTAGATTCAGATATAACTCTCTCCACATGGCCGAAGAAATGACCATGTGACAACATAGCTGATGTCCTATGAGTCGCTATGGAACGATTTATGATAGTGATAGTAATTTGATCTCAACGGTTCTTCATAGAAAGAGTAAGTTTCTATTCTTAAGCTGGGCAAATTAACTAGATAGACAGATTATCAGATTACACAACTATCAGATTAATGGATGGAAATAAGAGGTTGGCAAAGCAACCGGTAGTAGTGTCCCAATGAGCTTACCTTGGTTCGAGAGTCGGGCATAGAAAGGAAGAAATTGCACTTCTTCCTCTATTCAAGTCACTCAACAAGGCCAAGCAAGTCAGCCTGGGCACATTTTCACCGAAGACCGAAAACCAAACCGAACCGAGCCGAACCGAACCAAAATATCGGTTGTTTTGGTTTTCGGTTTCGGCTTCGGTATCTGTGAACTTTGGTGTTCGGTGTCGGCTTCGGTTTCCAGCTGCAGAGGAACCGAAACACCGAACAACCGATCAACATTGCTCATCAGCAGAGAAAGCAGCGAACAGCAGAATGCAAGAGCATGCGGCAGCCCAGCCCAATAAGGCCCACCTCGCTGATCTGCAAGTCATATATGAGTATAGCCCAACTCCGATTGCCGCACCAAACACAAAGGCCCAAAGCCACGCACCACCACTTGTCGCCCTCCTGACCCTATCCGATAGACACGGAGACGGAGACGGAGGCGCTCGCACCCAGCAGCAGCAATAGCAGCCCAACGGTGCCCTACGACGGTACGACGCCAGATGGGGATAGAGGTCGGAGGCAGCAGCACGCCAGCGGCGCGGACGCGCGACAGCAGACCTCGGACGCGGGACGAGGACAACAGGATGGCGGCGTGACCACGCCGCGGACGCCGGTCGCCGGATTCACGCACGACGGGGTCGGCCGGACGACGACACGACTGCAGCCGAGAACGCCGGACGCGCGCGGGACGGAGGCGCCAGGAAGATGATGGAGCGGCACGAGCACGACAACGGTGTGTCACGGTCGCGGATTTGGAATCGTCTGCTTGTGCTTGTTCGGTCGCTTCGGTTGATAACCGAACAACCGAAGTAGAAACCAAAACCGAAGTTGTCGGTTTTTTATTTTCTGACAAACCGATCGGTGCTTAGTTTGTGGAAACCGAAGTTTTTACGAACCGAATAAACCGAACCGAATTGTCGGTTAAAACCGAATGCCCTGGCTGACAAGCAAGAACCCTACAGGCAAATGGAATCCCTAGCACCAAACCATCTCTAGATCTCCTCCTTCCATTCTCCACTGGATCTGCAGCATGAAGATTGAAATCAAAGCCTAGTCAAACCAGCACTAGATCTGCTCCTCCTCCCTAACAGAGTGTAAGTCTGTAACAACTAATAAATTGTTGGTCCATCCGTGAAGTCACTAAGTTTAGTGAAGCCATTATGTTTTTTCCTCACTATGTCAATCATGTTTCCTCTGCTATTTTGCAAAAATATCAATAGTAGAACTACTGGATCTACCAAGAACAAACATCAGTTATATAACACCGAAATACATGAGTGTATATATAAATAGAGGATTAATTTCGGTTCCATGGTTGCTCAAAATTTACACCAAAGTGTCTCAAATTAATCTTTGGCTGTCACCGAGGAACAGACCTTGCCTTGAAGATCTGCCCCAAGTCCAAATCCCTTCTCCACTAGATTTGCAACATGGAGATTGAAATCAAAGCTAACTCGATCGGATTAGGGTTTGGGAGAGCGGGGAACTTACTGGAGAGGGTCGCAGCTTTGGGACCAGAGGGCGCTAGAGCACTGGTCCATGCCAAAACGGCCCGAGGTGCGCTGCCTGGAGCCACGGTTCACCGCTGTCTTGGGGCCGTGTCGCCGCCCGGGATGCGCGTCGTCGCCTCGGGCGCGTGCCACCGCTTGGGGTCGAGGGGAAGGGGGCGGGAGGGCGCTGCAGCTCTGGCTGGCGTCACCGCTGGGGTCCACAAGCCGCGAAAGGGTGCGCCGCCGCTGTACATCCTCGTGGAGAGGAGGGGGTTCGCCGCCGCTGGAGAGATGCGATGAGGAGTTCTGTGTGAGGTTGAGCTGGTGGCTTAGGGTTTGGGCGCGGTGTATATATGTGTTGGCGGGTGCAACCGTAGTGCGTTTGGGCCGGGTTGAAAGGCCAAAACCAAGGCCCACGTTAGCTACGATTCAAGTCGTGCACTTCGTGAAAAATTAAATTTCTGTCGGTTCAACGAGGACACACAGAAAACTACACAATTTTGTGTCGGTAGTACCAAAGCCCGACAGAAAAAAATATTTACTTTCTCGGTTCGGATATTTTTTTTCTGTCGACTTTTCGAACCGACAGAAAAAGGCTATTTTTTTGTCGGTTTGTCCTCCACCGACAGGAAATTTTCAGTTTCCAGTAGTGTATGACACACCAATTGGATTGTAAAACGGGACGGAGTGGATCTAAAATATTACCTCAGTCCGTGGATTCACCATCTACGTGGTCTGCCTTTTTCCTTTAATGCAATCATGTGCAGTCCTATCGCACGTTTGGGAAAAAAACAATTTAGGATCCTAATTGTCCCATTCACGAATGCCTTGAGTATATGTAGAAATGGAAATGGTGCCATCATCACACCTTGATACCTTGAAGGTGCATCGTCCATTCGTTACTGCTTGCATCTGGACTGGAGGTGTAGAATTGAAGGTGGCTATGAAGCAGTAACAGGGTGCAACAGAGCAATATGGCCGCACATGAACTTTTCTGATCTCACGCAGTGAGTTCCAAAACTAAATCTGTAGTTCTTGGATGATCAAAGTATGCCAGGTCATATGAGTAGTGAGCTTTTTTACAATGCTTGGAGAGCTATTGTGAATTATTGAGAAAATAATTAATGTGTCTATGATTAGTGGGCCCAATAGGAGGGGAGCCGTTGAGAGCCGTTAAGGCGGAGCCGTTGGGAGCCGTTGAGATGTGTCTATGTTAGGTGGGCCAACGGCTCCCAATAGCTCCAAAATTCGAGTTGAATTAGAGCCCAAATATTGTAGTGGTAATTGCTTTTTGGTAGTTCTTTTTTTAACAAAGGGTAATATGGTACATTAATAATTTACAATAATGAAGCTTTTTTTCCTATTATAGGTTGTACCGATTATAAGCTTTTTTTATGTACGAATAAAATATTCGGTTCGTTCGTGTGCCGTCACTGTATGGTCCGGTTAGGGTTCGTTCGTCACTCTAGGGTTTATATGTCGCCGTCCATGTGCCGTCGACCTCCGCCGTCGTTGATCCATCGGCAGGGTACCTCCATGCGTTGTGCCGCTCCTGCATCGTCTCCGGCGAGATCCGAGCGCAACCCCCATCTCGTGGCGGCGGCCGTCCCTGTTGCGGTCATCATGGAGGGGAGCTCGATCGGACCCTTGCCGCCGCCGTCAAGGTCGCCATGTTGAGGCGGCGCTCCGCGCGGCGCTGCCCCCCGGGAGGTGGACGCGGCGCGCGCGGCCATGGAGAACGGCGCCACCACGATCCTGACCCGTCGCCGCCGTCCACACGTCTTGGCGTGCGACTTCGCGGACGGCGTCGGTGCCCTCGTGTCGCTGCTCGATGCCCCTTCACGCGCGTCCAGGAGGAGGCCATGGAGGCGGTCTCGGTGATTGCCGGCTCCGACGCGTACAGGACTAACCTGGTCGGCAGCGGCGGCGTCATCGGTCCCTTGGTCCGTGTCCTCGACGCGGGAGGCGGGCAGGCGGCAGCGAGGCGGCCAAGGAGACCGCGGCGCGGGTGCTCTGCAGGCTCGCCGAACGCGTGGGCCGTCGCCGCGCACGGCGGTGTCACGGCGCTGCTCGACCTGTGCACGGAGTCACGGACCACGGCGGCAAGCTCGTGGGCGCGGCGTGCCGGATGCTGGGGCCGTCCTAGTGCTCGCGTCTCTCGCAGAGGGCCACGGACGACGGCGCAAATCCAGGCCATGGAGCTCGTCGTCGCCATCGGCTCCGGGGATAGCTCAGCCTGGGAGGTCGGGGTCCAGGAAGGCGCCTTCGAGTCCAGGAAGTGGTTTGTCCAGGAGGACCCGACGAGGAAGGAGACGTGGCGCGGGTGCTGCAGCTGCTGGGCCCCGACGAGGAGAAGCCCACCCCGGCGAAGCGGTTCCTGCTAGCGACGGCGATGCACCTCACGGGCAGCAGCTCCGGCCGGAAGAAGATCGTGTCGTCGGAGCACGTCACACCTATCAATATTCAATCGTCAAGTGCTCAATTCTCGCTGCAAGTCTCAGTTTTTTATGGGCATGCTTGTGTTCTTGTGACAGGAATCTGGAGAAGCTCCGCGCGGCGCTGCTCCGGCAGTGCGTTGGTTCTTCGCATGTAGTGTGTGTGCGTGATTATTTAGGCTAAGCTACATCCTGTGTTGTAGCTAAAAGAGAACACCCAAAAGAGCTTCGTTATACATCACTCCTATATTGTTTTGCCATGTGTACGGTACGCAGCCATGGAGAGAATGTAGGAAAAGATCCTATAGATTAGGAAAGAACAACTGCTTGAAAGATATATGACCATATTCGTTCAAAAAATATGGAAAGAGCCAAAGAGGATCCTACAATTACGGGTTTTTTTGTTGGTATATCCGGTGATTTCCTACAATTATGGGAAGATGCCCATGCACGCTAGCCAAGCACCACGGTGTCGCCGCTCGGTCTCGGCCACTGGAACCAAGAAATTTACAATTTTTACAACGTAGCTATCCTTCTTGTCATTTCCAATATTACAACTACGTGCGTGGTCACACCTTATTTTTTCGTCACTGTATCCTTGTCGTTTCCGATATTTAATTTCAGAAAAAACTATATGTGTGTGGTTACACCTTTTTTTTTAAAAAAAAATTAAACTTGGTACACAGTCGTTGCAATTTGTATTCTTTTATTTAGTCGTGGAGAGGAAAGATAACTTTGAATACTCTAAAGACGTCAAATTGTTGACCTCGCCATTACAACCTTTGTTCGTCACATCACCCATTTAAAATTCCCCAACACATGTAGGGTTCACGTCATCATCGGTTTTTTAGAAAAAAAAAACTTAGGAAAAAATATTTATTAGCGCAAAAAATAAGATTGAGTAGTGAGCAGGATTTGAACCTATGAGCACCAATTGAAAAATACCCTCCTCTACCACTACAACCATTCATCACTTGTGTTTATTTGTCATTTTGGTTCCTCATATATTATTATGAAATGAGTGTAAATTGATTATTTGAGACCCTAAACGAATTCAAATGAAAAACTTGTCAACTATAAAGTTCTCAAGATCTACAACTCTCATTCTGGTTGTTTCTCCATCCATGGTCATTTAAAAAAAACAAATTTAAAATTTTAGAAAATTGAGACTTATTTATCAATGACAAGATGACTTCAAATCTAAACGTTGCCAACTACAAAGTTTCATAACTTTTCAATATCTACAACTCTTATTTTGGTCATTTGTTCATCCGACAAAGTGACAATATCATTGTTCATAAATTTTACATATCTCTCATGTGGTTCTATAGGGTTCCATAAACTATGTGAGAGATACATATCTCTCATGTGGTTCTATAGGGTTCCATAAACTATGTGAGAGATATGTAAATTTTGTGAACAATGTTTTCTTTCACTTTGTCATATGAAAACGTGACAAAAATAAAAGTTATACATCCTAATGTGTTCTACGACTTTTATGTTAATGACTTCTTCAGTTAAAACAATTTGATGCTTCAAAATTTTATAATAGAACTTGGACAAGCCGCAACAAGAGAATATAATAGAAGGCAAACGTCAGGTGTTAGAGAAGTTACAGTTGTAGGCTTAAATAACTTGGACAAGCCGCAACAAGAGAATATAATAGAAAACTGTAGTTGAATGAACGTCCCTTTGTACAATGCACGAAACCGGCCTTCTGTTCTGTGTTCTCCTCCTCTTGCCAATTACCCATGAGGCTGGCTTCGCATGTCATTGCCGTACAGGCAGAGGCCTGCCTCCAGTCTGTCATGGCTCCCAGGCCAGTCAACGGCACCTTTCCTTCAGATTTCTCTGGGATGGCCTTTGGGAGATCAACTTCATTCTCTGATGGAGCAGAGATTTCGAAACTATCTTCGCTGCTGTAACTGAAACAAGAATCAAGACATCCTTCGAATACTAACAAACTGCAAACACTATGCACTATTGTAGCACTCATAGTCCATAGCATCACTGGGTACATACTGGCAATAAAAATCGTATATATGCCACAGCTGAAACACAAAGAAAAAGATCATTTTTGGAACAATCTACATTCAGTCATAAATTCCAATTGCAGCCATTGAAATAGTAGAGTAAAACTGCAATGTATCAAACAAAGGTCTGCATCTATCTAGCGATCCTGCACATTTGAAATCATTTTTTTCTTCAAATGAGTTTACTTGGCCTGTTGTCACTACCGTCAGCACATCTGCATATCCTAATATAAATTCCATTCCCCAACATAATCCTATAAACGCAAAAGTCAGCAGAATCAGAGCATGGACGCCTGCAGGCGCAGGCCAAGAGGGCAAGAAATGGCAGTGACTTGCAATGCGAACACGATTGCTCATCTTTGAACCCAGAATGTCCTCCTGCATCAATCAACAACATTAAACAAATTTGATTTCCACACAACAAATTAGACAAATTGAAGAAAGACAAGGCTGCTATGAAGTATATGGCACAGAAGCGACCTGCACCCACAAATGGAACTGACATCCATCACATATGTGGTTTCATTCATTAGAAATAACAGTCTAATTTCAGTTGAGTAACATTAGTCCATATAATGTTGTACGTCACAAGACTAGCAGATAAACCTGAAACGTCACCACCATATCCTTTCAGCAGCTTTCTGCATCTAAGAAACAAGAAAACAGGTTCCCATGCCCATAGGTCCTAGAAAAGAAATCTTTGCTGCTCTGTTAATGGAACCGGCACATTTTTATTATTTTTCAGTGAAGATGTTTAGGCAATGAGTGTTACTATGTACTAACAGTAAAGCCTTTTGTGCATTTTGAGAATGCAAGAAAGTTGTGCTGACTGCGTTTTAGTATGTAGTATCGTATTATGCCTGAATGAAGTTGGACAGAGATCAGGGTGGTCATGCTACATTTTTTCCAGTGAAGTATCATGTGTGTGTCCATGGATAGATGCATAACAGTGGTGGCCTAGCACTCTTATCACCATCAGCATGCCAGCAACATCTTTTGAGCAGTATATATACACAAGTTTTTTTCCTCCTTGGCTGTTTCAGGCACTGTTTTTTCTCCCCCTCTGATCCCTCTCTCTTTTCTTTTGCAGTTGTTCATTCAGTACAAATATATTTGAATAGCAACTCACAGCTCCTGCTCCTTCGACATTTGAATTCCTCTTTGGCCATGGGTACTACTGTATACTATCAAGATAAGTGTTGTAGTGAGTCTGTAACTCTGCAACAAGTTTTTTTATTGCAAAAAAATAAATGGTTGCTGGTTCACTCATCAACAACAGTCAACACATATATGTACACTTGTCTAATCTCCTCTTCCAAACTGATAGGCAGCAAATGGCCATGCACAAAACTGCCATCAAATCGATCCACACCAGAAGCTTTATTTGGATGGACTGGAATATTTGAGTAATATGGTGTTGTTTCGTATGAATAACAAGTCAATTAACTGTTGTGTATGACTTTAGTCTATGACAATCGACTAAAAACTGGTGTGCAGTTTGCACAAGATGGTTTTTGTGCCCAAGGTGTTTCACCATGACGAAACTGTTTTTTCCTTTCTCTGTTTTTAATGAACTCTGTTTTCTACAAATGCGCATTTGTAGAAATGCCCCTGCAGGGGCGGCCCCCTACAAACCTGTGGTGGCGTAGTTGAATGACATTGAAGAAACACTGCAATTCCATGGAACAATACAGTCCATGTCTCTGTTGATTTTGTTGGAGTCGGGCAAGTCGCAATCTTTCTACAGTCAGTCAGTGCTAAGTAAGCTCTCGGATGTTATTCTTTCTAAAGGTATATATTGGGAACACCGTGCACCATAACTAACATCAGCATTTGTGTCAACTCAGAACATCACGTGTACCGGATAAATGCTTTCAGCGATTGCTTTCAGCCAGCCCATTTTGAAGTCAGGATCAGAAACGGCAGTGTCAGGAGTCATATAGATGTTATGTAGCTGCCAACTACTTTTACTTCAGAGACAAAATTAAAGGGCAACAGTGTGTTCTACTCAGATCGCAAATGGATGTGCAATACCATGACTGCTGAGCATCTGAACCCTGATATCCGAGTTTATGTTTTCAATTAATTGTTATGAATAGCACCTTTACTTTCATCAATGTATATTTCCAATAACATTTGATTTATGGGACAGGCATGCCTATAAAATGACATGTACAGGCGCAAGCACCAGCAGTTTAGTTTTAAGATTGTTGTAGGTTGGCACAAGCCAAGGCATACCATGTAGGAGGCTTTAATATGGATGGGAAATGATAATGCAAAATGAGGCAATATTTGTTATGTATAACTAAAGACATTTAGGCTTGAGAAGCATCAGGAACCTACAGCATGATGTTGGCCGTGAGCCTCAAAGATCATACCAGCACGAGTAATGCGCCAGAAGGTAAAAAAGGACACAACCAAGGAGATCTCTCAGGTTCCGGCTTGGGCAGAGCTCCACGTGAAGATAGCGCCAAAAATGGCATGAGTCAGCGCCTCAAATGGATCTCCAGCTCATGATGTGCCTTCGATCCCAGCCGACGAGTGCCTTCAATCCCAATCGATCAGCCATGGCTTCTAGTGGTGGGGAGAGGTAATGACGGCTCCAATAGTTGTAGTAATTGCATTTTGTTCCTGCTGCAAAATTCTTCTTTATTTTAATTTGGTTATTGCATTTTATACTTTGCAGTTGGGTTACCTGAACAAAGTACGGAGCTTTGGTTACCATTAGCTTCATTGTGTTGTAGTATAATTCTGGTATTATTTGATGTGGTTTCTATAGTTATAGTTAACTCTGCAGCCTCAGCATTTAGAGGCTTCCAAAAAATGCTCTGTTTGATTATAAAAAATGCTCTAATTCGCAACAAGAGCACCACACTAATGTTTCTCTGTGTACATTGTTCTTGGCAAAAAAAAGGAGACCGGACCAACCTTTTGTTTGCAACAATTACAGCCAGCGCTTTTGTGTATACTAACAAGTAGCACAGTCTTTTGCATCAAGGAAACCTACTATTGGTTTGGTCGACTGTGTATTTTGTTATGAAGAAACAACTGCGATGCATGTGCGAACACAGTCTGTCTTCCAACTTAAAAGGCAGGACAATGTGTATTGATATTCCTATATATCACTACTGGAAACTCGAAATTTCCTAATGGTGTAGAATTACCTTGACGGTTTTTGAAAAACACACAGGGAAATTAAATTACCATCAGGATAAATGAATTACCTTGACGGTTTTAGGAAAAACACACAGGAAAATTAAATCACCGTCAGGAAAATGTGTAATTAACTTGTGAGTGCACATAACAGTCAGGGAAATTACCTAAACCGTCAGGGTAAATAGAATTACCTTGACGGTGTTGTATTTTTATTGACGGTTACGAAATAAACCGTCAGGGTAATTATATGAATACCTTATTGTGGTTTTAGACAAAATTAGTTAAACGAGGCACTAAATGACCCCAAATGAAAAACTTTTGAATATGAAAGAGTTAGAACTCATCAAGATCTATATTTGATACATAGTCTATTATTGCATTCGGAAAAGTTTTAGTAAACTCTAGTCACATGTTTTAAAAATCCAAGGCATAACTTGGTCAACCTTGGTCAAACGAGACACTAAATGACCTCAAATGAAAAACTTTTGAATACAACGGTGTTAGAACTCATCAAAATACACATTTTATACATAGGACATTTTTGCATTTGAGAAAGTGTTGATAAACTCTAGTCACAAAGTCTTCAATCTCGTATAGACTTTATGAAACTATATGTGAGACTAGTGAATTTACAACTACACTTTCGTAATGATTTGTCAAATCCAAAAAATGTCTTATACATCAAATATAGATCTTGATGAGTGAAACAAGCTTGCTATTCATGACTTTTCGAGTTGGGTCCGTCTAGTGTTTTGAAAACTTGTGTGTGGTTGTAATAATTTGAAAATTCAAATTTGAGTGGTTCAAACTTTCTCAAATGAGAAGTTTACCAGTACGCCAAATGTAGATATTGATGAGTTGGACAAACTTTGTATTCATGACTTTTGTAGTTGAGACCATCTAGGATTCGGTCAAAGAGTATTTTTATAAAAATCCAAGATTTGACTGGTCAAACTTGGTCAAATGAGGCACTAAATGACCCCAAATGAAAAACTTTTGAATACGAAGGAGTTAGAACTCAAAAAGATCTACATTTGATACATAGCATATTTTTGTATTTGAAAAAGTTTTAGTAAACTCTAGTCACGTGTTTTAAAAATTCAAGACGTAACTTGGTCAACCTTGGTCAAACGAGACACTAAATGACCTCAAATGAAAAACTTTTAAATACAAGGGTGTTAGAACTCATCGAGATACACATTCCATACATAGGACTTTTTTGCATTTGAGAAAGTATTGCTAAACTCTAGTCACAAAGTCTTCAATCTCATATAGACTTTATGAAACTATATGTGAGAGATATATCCATTTGTGAACAATCGTATAGTCAACTTTATTAAAATCTTTTAAAATTTTTACAGCAAGTATGCAAATCAAAATTATGGCCTCACACAAAATCTTAAATTTTTCTGACTAATTTAGATTATTATTACATTTATTTTGTTTTAAACTAGAGAAAGGAAGCTAAATTACTCCTTCGAAATAATATAATTTTACATCCATCTCGAATAGAACCGGTTCAAAATCTAATTTGGTTGTACCGTCACATAGAAAATAATTTAAACTACTTATATAAAATACAAAACCATATCCGAAAAATCTGAAACTTAGTGTATCTTTAACCTGTGGTGTGCACAAGGTTGAGAAAAAGTTCCAGGCTCATACGACGTCGTAATTCATGAGTGGCGTAGAAATATTGTTTCACAAACAAACTTATATCTGAAATAAAATAAATATATCTTAATTCGGCCTTTGAAAAAAAAAGAAATAGGGCAAAACAACATTCACGGTTTTTGGGCCAGCATTATGCGGCCCAATGTATTCCATCCGTTGGATGAATCCCTGATGAATCAGAGCCGTCGGATCGAAAGCACCACTATATAAGCCCGGCTTCATCACTCCCGAACCCTAGGGTTTCCTCGTCCAAATTCCTAATCCCACCACTCCACTCCACCACCAGCCGCCGCCTGTGACCCACCGGCGAGCGCGGCTGCTCCGCTCGCGTCGCGCGCCCTCCTGACCTGCTGGCTCCGTCATCGTTTCTCCGCTCCGCAGTCTGCCTGCCGTCGTCTCTCCGTCCCCGTGGCGTCCCGGCCTTCGTGGCCCCTCTCCCATCCGCCGCTTCCTCTCCGCGCGTCGTGCAGTGGCCGTATATGATTGGAGGTTGCGGGATCCAGTGGCCATGGCGGGTGTGGTGGAGGAGGGCGCGGGATCCAGCGGCCTCGGCCAGATCCGTCGAGGAGGGCGTGAGTTCCGGTGTTCACGGCCGGATGCGACGAGGAGAATGCACTTCAACACTTGATCTCCTGTACGCCAAGGGTTGGCCAAGGAGTTCGAGATCGTCCGATCCCGTGGCACCGTCGTCCATGTGTTCCCACGAAGAGTGATGTAATCCCTCTGTTATCAGGTTTGTTTTAAAATTTTTATATGTTTCTCCAAACATTCTTTTCCCATCTATATTGCAATAGGAAAAACAAATTACTTGTCTGCTATTTCTTTTGTCCCCGAGGTAGTTCTGTAGAAATTTGGATCAGTTACTAGTAGTAGTCGATTTCAATGAATTTCTGCATTAGTTCAAAGTTAGTTTCCTTTGAGGTCTCGGACTACATTTATTTAGGCTACCTGACAAACAGAATTTGTGGAACAGAATTTGTGTAGTCCTAATTTCTGGAACAACCACTGTTCCTTGTCCAATTATTAGGTAGGAACTTTACAACTGAGAAATATTCTTGCTGAAATTTAGGATTGCAAGTAAAGTTTGATGTCTAGTGCTGCTGAAAAGGTAGTGGCCAAATGTGGCAATGGCAACGAGCATCAAACATTCCCATGAGCTAATTGGCTATGCACTAGTTGACTTTACAGGATAAGTGCAGCATAAGTTCCAAGCTAGTAAATCATTTTGAAATGATGATGAGTTCAGCACATCGTAATTTTGATTCTTTGAACTGCATAGATATACCTTTGTAGTTTATTCATTTTAACTTGCAGTAGCATAGCAGCTTACTTGTATGATATACATGAATTTACTACCTATATGAACTCAAGCATGTCACTGCTGTTGGGTGGTTGTTAACACCAGATTTTGGTCAGGAATATGACAGGTGGGCCCGCAGGGAGCAGAGAGAGCAATTCGGCAAATGCATATGCGGTCGGCTAATTTCCATGTGTTCGGCAAATGATCAGGCGGTCGGCTATGACGGCTTCGTTCGGAGGCGAAAGAAGGAGCTGACCAGATAGGGAAGGGGTCGTAATAGTCAAGGACTCCGATTATGGTTAGAGTTGGCATATTTGTGTCTTTCCAATTTTGTTTAGATAGTTCGTAAACACTTAGGACTCATGTTTTGTCCGGGGTATAAATATAAACCCTCGACCATTGTAATAAGGGTTCACAACCAAATCAATACAACCGGCTACGTGCCACCCTTCGAGTCCTTTTAGTCGTGTCGTCAAGTTCTTCGAGAGGGCCAATCGATCCGTCGACCTCCGTAAGTCCCGGCAACCTTGCTATCATGTCTAGTATCGTGCGGCGGATTTAGATTATGATGCAAGTAGTCTCATCCGTTTTTGCTTAGTATCGTGCGGCGGATTTAAGCTTAATGATGGGAAGTTTTTGCTTGTGCCTTGTATCGTGCGGCGGATTAAGACATGAGTAAAGATAGTTATTGGCTCTCTTAGATTTGGCAAGATCTAATAGATTCATTAAGTTATCACGTGTTGCATGTTTTATTTAATGTTTATTTATTTGCAACACTCTTTTGCCCAATCTAGATTGATGCTCTTTTCGGCTTTTTGGTCATAATCTCATGTTTATTCGATATCAAGTAGATCAATTCCATATAGCCGAATTAGATCAATCTAGATTGTCACGTGTTGTGGGTTTATTCACGTTAGATGTAGATAAGCCTTGACAGACCGGGTACCGTGCGGCGGATGCGAGTCTTTGGGTTACTCTAGAGCTAGTCATCCGGTGGACTAGAGATCGGTTTAATCGATAGGTTCCTTTTACATGTTACTTGTTTGTTCCTTCTTCATGGACCCCGATTCGGCAATCTTGCCGATACGGTTATGCTTATACATGTAGCGAGTATTTATAGATCTGTTAGGTAATTACGTGCTTTTTAGCTCTTTACTTGTTAGATTGTATCATGCGGTGGATTGATCTGCGTAAGGGGTGGTGTAAATTCATAGCGAGTGGTATCATGCGGTGGATTAGCTTGCTTGGGTTTATGCTCGACGGGTTTATGAAGGCTAGACGTGCGGCGAGACTAGTTGGAGTAGCCTATGCATGTGTTGTTTAGTAGATTTATATTTATAAGTTACTTATCCTTAATTATTAGTGCTTGATGATGCTTTAAACCCGAGATGTAGTTTGATATGCTTTGATGATTTAATCTTGTTCAAACATGTCTTCGTTTACACACATTCGGCGGTTCAGCTTTATTCATGTCGGTCATATCATATTAGCCGAATGAATTGCAAACTTGTTGGCGATAGCTTCTATAGCTATGTGTCGTCGTAAGTGGCTTCGGGGCCGTAAAGATGGAACTGCGTCTGTCTCACCCAAAGACGTTCCGCTTATGATCTTACCGTTTTATCCCTTGTCGACTTTCGAGTCAAATCGACCGGCACGCTTCCGGATTCGGGCCGGGCACCCGATTGAAGCTAGGCTTTCCGGCTTCTTTGTGTGAGACACAGTGCGCCACATTTTGTGTCAACACACTTTTTGGCACGCTCGGTGGGACCACTTCTCAGTCTAGGATGGGATCGGAAATTGACAACGGTCACGTTCTGAACGTGACCATGGACGAACTGCAGCCAGAGCAACGCTAGATGGTAGAACAAGCAATGGAACAGTATCAGCAGAAATGTCTGATGTCTTTTTCTAAGAACAAGAGTGGCAGAGTGATCGTCAAGCAATCACTGCCACGAGTTCTTCTCGCTGGTCAGTCTGATATTACTGACGAGGAGGAGATGCAGAGGATAGTTGGAGTCATCTACAAAGCTGTGGGAGACACTATGTTGAATCACAACACAGCTTTTCTGGGCACCTTCCGCAAAATCATGGTTGATACTTTTGGTCCAGCAGTTGACAAGCGCTTTGAAGAAAGATTTGGAGAGTTTGCTGGACCAGTGTTCTTCAACACTCAGCAATCTTTAGGGAAGTCAACTGGAGGAGGAGAGATGATCGGCACTAGCAAGGACGGGGCTGTTTATGATGAAAAGGAAAAGCCTCCCGTGACCGAGCAGCAAACTCATGGTCAAGTAACTTTTGGTGCAACAATAGATATACCCGCATCTGCTTACAAGATCTCCCCAGTGGCAAATAGATTGCAGAAGAGTATCTATGGAGATGGGTACGTGAATTTACCGATTACGGTGCTCGAGTGCTTTGCCGAATCCGGGATACAAGAGTGCATCGGGAGTACCTTCTAGGAGACAGGGGAGCGCAAGATGCAAATGATGTCCTCCTAAGCGAAATGGCTGATATGATGCGGAATCAATTCGGCCTGAAACCAAAGCATCGACATATGCATACAAATCTCCTTTCCCGAGTGGTACAATAGGGTAGCTCTTCCACCAAGAGTTAAGCCACCAACGGATTTGACCAAGTTCTCTCGGTCGGGATGACACTAGTACCATTGAGCATATCGCGGATATCGATGCAACTTGGAGAAGCACTACGATGAAGCTTGGAGGATTAGATATTTTCCTATGTCTCCGACAGGGCAGGCTTTCACATGGTTTGCATCACAGCCGGCTAATTCCATTGGTACATGGGCGAGAATTGGAGCAAAAGTTCCATGCATACTTTTATACGGGAACCAATGAGAAGAAGATGGTTGATCTTTGGGCTATGAGGATGAAGACTACTGAGACACCAATGGAGTATCTTCGTAGATTCAGAGAAGCGAAGAACATGTGCTATTCTTTGACTATTCCCGATGATCAACTCGCACAATTGGTCATTGCAGGCATGCTGCCACATATCAGAGACAAGCTATTTGGCATGGAGTTTGAAGACCTTGGACAGCTTGCGCAAAAGTTGACAGCAATGAGCAATCAAGCCCAAGGGTTCAGAAGAGATGCTCGTTTTCAGAAGAACAGTGCAACTATTGACATGTATCAGGGATTTCTAGAAGAAGCATCTGAATATGAAGATGAAGATGAAGTAGCTGCTGCAGAGTTGAACTGGGCAAAAGAGCCTACTTTGGTCAGTCATCGATGGGTGAAGCAGCAAAAGGGATCTTATGATTTTGATGTCAGTAAGGCAGATAAGCTCTTTTTGTATCTGATTCAAGAGGGACGCATCAAGCTGCCAGAAGGACATCCTATGCTGCGCCCTGAAGGGGTAAAGGATAAGAAGTACTGTGGGTTTCATGATACAAGTTCTCATCATATCAATGATTGCCGAGTGTTCAGAGTAAAGATTCAGAAAGCTATTCAAGATGGACACTTGAGATTTGATGGCAAGATGAAAGTAGACAAAAACCCGTTCCCTCAGAACATGGTCTCTTTCTCTATAGGCATGGTTGATGCCAGTGAATCCAAGGAAAAGGGAAAGATGAAGGTTCTGACTTCTGAAAGAGCCAAGGAGAGTGGTGCTGTTGACCCTGATCGGCAAGTTACCAAGGAAGAAGTGCAACAAGTACGGTTCAGAAATAGCCGAACAGAGAAGGGTCAAACTTCAGATGCAGCTAAGGGAAATTGCCGAATACACGCTGAGCCAAAGCGCAGAGTTACAGCACGACACTTGTTGAATAAGTGGCAGAGGGAAAAGAAGATGGAGTATGATGAGGAGCAGCAGTACATTGAAGAGGAACGCAGATTCATGGCAGAGCGTCGAAGATATGAGGCAGAAGTGCGCCGAAGAGAACAGGAAGAGCACATGAGGGAGCAAGAGCAGTCACATTGGAACTGTTCCTTCTTCAGACACTGTTGGAATGAAGGCTTGAAGTTGCCTGCTAAAAACAATTGCCCTGAATGCAGTGATCAATATTCAGAGTATAGGCAATCTCGAGTCAACCGCCGTCCCGTCCATGATAAACTTGGAATAAGGACTCCTGAGGACAATCGGCGCATAAAAATGAATAATTTTGATGGACATCAGAGGAAAAGATTTGCAGATCAAGCTTGGGCTCATAGCAATGTTCATAATGCGAGAGGAAAGCTCATACGGGTGGCAAAGAGGACAATGGTGCCCTCCTGGTCTGCGGGGAAAGCCGGAAGAGAAGAGTTCAGCGTTTGAGGAATCAAGAGCTGAAGCGGAATTAGCCGAAAAGAAACCAAGTGTGGCGTCCTAAGAAAAAGGATGATGGACGGGGTCCTTCGGCTGATACTAACATGGTGTTCTTTATCCCATTGGAGTTTAGAGCTCCCGAAGATCAAGAAGTTCAAGATGAAGTATACTCGGACTTTGATGAAATTGAATGCCGAGACTTGATGGCTCAACTTGTGTTGACTCGGCAAGCAATCTTTGACAAGCCGCTTAAAAACCGTCATCTGAAAACCATTATACCCGAAGGGATATGTCAATGGCAAACCTTTAACCAAGATGCTTGTTGATGGAGGGGCTGCTATCAATATTATGCCCTATGCTACTTTCGAAAGCTTGGTATGACAAGTGAGGATTTGTTGCGACGACATGATCCTTAGAGATTTTGTTCGGCAATGCTTCGATACTCGTGGAGCAAGACATGTGGAACGATGATTGGATCCAAGACTTTGATCACTACTTTCTTTGTCATTGATGGTAAGGGGGCATATAGCATGCTTCTGGGAAGGGATTGGATCCATGCTAATTCTTTGTGTACCCTCAACTATGCATCAAATTCTTATTCAAAGGATAGGAGATGATGTAGAGGTTGTTCAAGCTGATGATTCAGTGAGTGTTGCCACTTCCGAGCCTGCTTATTGGGAATATGATGGACAAGACTGCCTTTCGGGTAAGAAATGGAAAGAAGGTCCTGTCAATGTGTTCGACAGAGATCAACAGCTGATCCAAGCAGTCGGCTCTGACAGTAACTTTTAATGGGCAATCCAATCGATGGCAACAAAGGCAAACTTGGTCGTGGTTTCATGTCGGCCGACAAGTTAGAAGAGATCGATGTTGGTGATAGCACAAAGTCAAGGCCGATGTATATCAGTGCAAATTTAGACCCAAAATATAAGTTGAAATTAGTAGAGTTGCTGAAAGAGTTTAAAGATTGTTTTGCTTGGGATTACACAGAGATGCCTGGTTTGGATCGATCAATTGTTGAGCATAAGTTACCTATAAAACCTGGGTTTCGTCCTTTTAAACAACCTCCACGAAAAATTTATAAAGAAGAGGTATTAGCTGATGTAAAGAAAGAAGTTGAAAGACTGATTGAAGCAAACTTTATTCGGCCATGCAGGTATGCAGAATGGATTTCAAACATAGTGCCTGTCTACAAAAAGAATGGAAAGATGAGAGTATGCATAGATTTTAGAGATCTCAACAAAGCTACTCCCATGGATGGTTATCCAATGCCAGTTGCCGATTTACTAGTGGATGCAAAGACGGCGGGTATGAAGTCATCGGCTTTATGGATGGCAATGCTTGGCTACAATCAGATTTTCATGGCAATTGAAGATATTGCAAAAACGCATTCGATGTCCCGGTCATATTGGATTATTTGAATGGATAGTGATGACATTTGGATTGAAAAATGCTGGTGCAACTTATCGAGAGAGCCATGAATTATATCTTTCATGAGTTAATCGGCAAGATTGTAGAAATTTACATTGATGATGTGGTGGTCAAATCCGAAACCATGAAGAACATTTAGCCGATTTAAGGAAGACTTTGGAGTGCACAAGGAAACATGGTTTAAAGATGAATCCAAATAAGTGTGCTTTTGGAGTCTCGGTTGGTGAGTTCTTGGGGTTCTTGATCCACAAAGGAGGGATAGAAGTTGGGAAGAAGAGCATGGAAGCAATAGACAAAATTGTGCCCCCAACTAACCTTACGAGTTGCAATCGTTGCTTTGGGCAAGATCAATTTCGTGAGAAGATTCATATCCAATTTATCGAAAAGAGTATTGCCTTTCTCTCCATTGTTGAAGCTCAAGAAGGATCGAAATTTGTTTGGGGTGACATACAAAGAAAAGGCTTTTGATGAGATCAAGCAATATATGAAGGCACCACCGGTGTTGGTACCTCCACAACTTGAGAAGCCTTTCAAATCAGTATGTGGCGGCCGATAGCCTAACAATAGGATCGGCCCTTATGCAAGAGTTTGATGGAAAAGAGAGGGTAATAGCTTACCTCGGCCGAAAACTGCTAGATCCCGAAACAAGGTATTCGGCTATAGAAAAACTCGTTTGTGTGTTTATTACTCATGCACCAAATTTCGGCACTATTTGTTAAATGCCGAATGTGTGGTGATATCTAGTTTTGATGTAATTAAACACATGTTGTCAATGCCGATTTTAAATGGAAGAATCGGCAAATGGGTATTAGCACCGTCGAGTTTAATTTAAAGTATGAGTCGGCAAAAGCGGTGAAAGGACAGGTAATTGCCGATTTTATTACTCAACATCGTGATTTATCTCGTTGATATGGTTAACATTGTCCCATGGGCATTATTTTTTGATGGATCATCATGTGACAAAGGTGGTGGTGCTGGTATTCTTTTGGTATCCCCACGTGGAAAGACATTTGAGTTTGCTTTTTCAATTGAATATCCTATCACTAACAATCAAGCGAGTATGAGGCTTTGCTTAGAGGGCTTCTTTGTTAATAGAAGTGAAGGCTGTTCTTTGTTGAAGTATTTGGTGACTCTGAGTTGGTGATTAATCAATTGACAGGGCAATATGAATGCAAAAACGATATATTGCAAGAATATCATGAACAATGTCGGGAACTTTTGAAGAGCTTTTCGTAGTGACTTTGCATCATATACCCGAGAGAGCACAATGGAGAAGCAAATAGATTAGCTCAAGCCGCTTCGGATATCGGGAAAATCATGAAGTCTATGCACGAGAAGAAGGTGCTTTCAATTTTGATCGATAAATGATGACTGGAGAAGTGACATTATCGGTTATCCGAAAGACCCATCTCAAAAAGTTTCCCGAAGGCTCGGGTATAAGGCCCTTAAATTCGTACTTCTTGATGATCGGTTGTACCACAAGTCTATAGATGGAGTGTTGCTCAAGTGCTTGAGTCAAGAAGAGGCTAAGAAGATTATGTTTGAAGTTCATGAAGGAGCTTGTGGTGCACATCGATCGGCCTACCGAATGAAGTGGATAATCGAAGGACAGGGGTACTTTTGGCCGACTATGTTGGAGGATTGCTTTGAATATTACAAAGGGTGTCGAGATTGTCGATATTTGGTAATGTTCAAAGAGCACCGCATCTCGCTCGAACCCAATAATCAAACCATGGCCGTTTAGAGGATGGGGCATAGATTTAATTGGATAGATTAATCCTCCATCCAAGAAAGGACACAAGTTTGTATTATTAGCTACCGATTATTTTACCAAGTGGGTTGAAGCTATCCCTTTGAAAACAAATCACATCGAAAAATATGGTCGGTTTTGTCAAAGAGCATATAATTCGTAGGTTTGGGATCCCACGAGACCATTACAACCGATCGGGGGACTCGGTTCACTTCTTTAGAGTTTTGTGACTTTGCCGAAAGCATGGGGATAAGGCTATATAATTCTTCTCCTTATTATGCACAAGCCAATGGCCAAGCGAGGCATCAAATAAAATCATGATCAAAATCATCCGAAGAAGATCAATGAGAAGCCAAGAAAGTGGCACTTGGTCCTTAATGAAGCATTATGGGCTTACCGAATGGCTTGCCATGGATCCACACAAGCATCTCCATATGAGTTGGTTTATGGACATAATGCTGTGATGCCTTGGGAGTTGCAATCGGGATCAAGGAGAGTTGAATTGCAAAAGGATTTGACGGATAAAGATTATAAGGATTTGATGATGGATGAATTGGAAGATTTGCATTTGATTCGTCTTAAAGCTTTGGAAAACATTGAGAAGAATAAAATGCGCGTTGCCAAATACTACAACAAGAAAGTTAAAGTTAAGCAATTTGCAGAAGGAGAATTGGTTTGGAAAACGATATGCCAATTGGCACAAAGGACAAGACATTTGGCAAATGGTCACCAAATTGGGAAGGACCTTTTCGGTTGTCGGTTGTGCGCTGGTAATGCGTATATATTGAAAACGCTATTTCGAGAAGAACTTACTAGAGCCATCAATGGCGAGATACCTTAAGAAGTTTTATCCAAGTGTCGAAGTTGGATCTTAGTTGTGACTATGACGTAAACGTGGTATAGCCGATTGAATAAAAGTCGCCTTGTAACAAAGGAAAGAAGTTGGAGAAAAATAGCCGATATTATTGTATCGCCTCTAGTGCAAAAATAGCCAATATCGTGTGTATCGTCTTGAACGTAAATAGCCGATGCGGTTGTATCACCTTTAGCCAAATTTTTTAGAATATAAATGAACAGTTTTATCTATCACCGGGTAGGTTTATCGGGAGAAGATAAAGGGAATTGAAGAGCTATGCTACAAAATGTCAAATCATGGAGCCGTGCCAAGATCTAATCGGCTAAGACGACGTTATGCGTTCGGGAAAATTTCGTTCGGGAAGAATGTTGCGATCGAATTCTAACTAAGGATTGAAGGAAGTTCGCAAGAACAAACACGATTGCTAAAGCACCATTGCGCTTAAAGACAAGCGGGAGCGGGGAGGAGACCAACATTCTTCAGTAAAATTTTTATTACAACCCGCGCCAGTCCTAATACAAGCTACTCCTCTTCCTCGGTGAAGAGCTTGTTGAGGACGGACTCCGGGTTGGTGGCGTTGGCCATGGTGTCGGCGTGGTCGTCGTACGCCGCCAGAAGACCCTCGATGCCGTCGACCTCGTGGGGGAGACCACCCCGGAAGCCGATTGGCATGGGAGCGTAGTCGTCCCCAGTCCAGGACGACATCCCCGCCAAGCCGAGGGAGGTGCCAAGGCGCACACCATGAATGGCTGCCCGATCAATCTGATCAGGCACCGCCTCCAAACGATCCGCCACGGTCGGTCCCCTGGCGTTCACCTGATCGGCCACCCTCGTCGCCGCCACCTTCAGGCGGTTGAGCTCATTGGACTTGCTGCAGAAGATGAATCTGCATAACCACATATTCATGAAAGCCCTGTATTCCTTGTCAGATACAGCACCAGTTGATGCATAAGATTGAATATGCTTGACCCATCCACCTCCTGATTTAACAGATTTCTGAGTACTAGTGCCCTTGTACTTAGTCGGGTATGCCGGTTTGGTGATATTCAATCCGGTCATCATGAAGACATCTGCCAGTGTGATTGACATTGGGCCATGGCCGAAGATGAATGCATTGACAGCATCAGACCAAAAGTGAGAAGCAGCAATCAGCAAGGAATCGTTTCTGGGCATTTCGGCTAATGACAGTTCCAAGCGTGTTGGATGTCCCGTGCCTCCCAAAGATCACTGTTCTTGGCTTGCATCCTACGGTACCAATCACGCCACCGCCTTGCAATTGAGGGAAGAGGCCATGTTTTGAAGGTGTTCGGCCACCTGTTTGGGGTGGCGATCCTGGATTTGAATGGGATCCTCAAAGTTTCCTTTTCAATAAAATCCCTCGGATTGGGGTCTCCCATCGGACCAAGGAAAAATGACCCGGGATGAGCAAGATTGGAAATCAAAATCTCGTTCTTCATTTCCTTTAGAAGAGGTGAGAGCGAATAAATCAAGAACACATCTCGAGAACTAATTCAAGAGAATTGCCGAATGGGTGATACGAATAGGGTTACCTCTAGAAGCTCCTCTTGAGTTCCCGTTGCCATGATGGAGCTGGTTGAAGTCTCCCGTCGCCATTGAAGACAAGAGCAAGCACGGATCTCAAATGGCGGCTGCGGGCGTCGGCGGTGCTTGACCAAGGCGAAGGAGCGCGATAGTCAATTTTGAAATAAAACCCTTTTATCTCGAAATTGAGGGGCATGTGTTAACACCCGATTTTGGTCGGGAATATGACAATTGGGCCCGCGGGAGCGGAGAGAGAGCAATTCGGCAAATGCATATGCGGTCGGCTAATTTCCATGTGTTCGGCAAATGATCGGGCGGTCGGCTATGACGGCTTCGTTCGGAGGCGAAAGAAGGAGCGACCGGATAGGGAAGGGGTCGTAATAGTCAAGGACTCCGATTATGGTTAGAGTTGGCATATTTGTGTCTTTCCAATTTTGTTTAGATAGTTCGTAAACACTTAGGACTCATGTTTTGTCCAGGGTATAAATATAAACCCTCGACCATTGTAATAAGGGTTCACAACCAAATCAATACAACCGGCTACGTGCCACCCTTCGAGTCCTTTTAGTCGTGTCGTCGAGTTCTTCGAGAGGGCCAATCGATCCGTCGACCTCCGTAAGTCCCGGCAACCTTGCTATCATGTCTAGTATCGTGCGGCGGATTTAGATTATGATGCAAGTAGTCTCATCCATTTTTGCTTAGTATCGTGCGGCGGATTTAAGCTTAATGATGGGAAGTTTTTGCTTGTGCCTTGTATCGTGCGGCGGATTAAGACATGAGTAAAGATAGTTATTGGCTCTCTTAGATTTGGCAAGATCTAATAGATTCATTAAGTTATCACGTGTTGCATGTTTTATTTAATGTTTATTTATTTGCAACACTCTTTTGCCCAATCTAGATTGATGCTCTTTTCGGCTTTTTGGTCATAATCTCATGTTTATTCGATATCAAGTAGATCAATTCCATATAGCCGAATTAGATCAATCTAGATTGTCACGTGTTGTGGGTTCATTCACGTTAGATGTAGATAAGCCTTGACAGACCGGTGCCGTGCGGCGTCTGCAGGTCTTTGGGTTACTCTAGAGCTAGTCATCCGGTGGACTAGAGATCGGTTTAATCGATAGGTTCCTTTTACATGTTACTTGTTTGTTCCTTCTTCATGGACCCCGATTCGGCAATCTTGCCGATACGGTTATGCTTATACATGTAGCGAGTATTTATAGATCTCGTTAGGTAATTACGTGCTTTTTAGCTCTTTACCGTTAGATTGTATCATGCGGTGGATTGATCGCGGTAAGGGGTGGTGTAAATTCATAGCGAGTGGTATCATGCGGTGGATTAGCTTGCTTGGGTTTATGCTCGACGGGTTTATGAAGGCTAGACGTGCGCGGACTAGTTGGAGTAGCCTATGCATGTGTTGTTTAGTAGATTTATATTTATAAGTTACTTATCCTTAATTATTAGTGCTTGATGATGCTTTAAACCTGAGATGTAGTTTGATATGCTTTGATGATTTAATCTTGTTCAAACATGTCTTCGTTTACACACATTCGGCAGTTCAGCTTTATTCATGTCAGTCATATCATATTAGCCGAATGAATTGCAAACTTGTTGGCAGATAGCTTCTATAGCTATGTGTCGTCGTAAGTGGCTTCAGGGCCGTAAAGATGGAACTGTCTGGTCTCACCCGGACGTTCCGCTTATGATCTTACCGTTTTATCCCTTGTCGACTTTCAGGTCAAATCGACTGGCACGCTTCCGGATTCAGACGCCTGGGCACCCTATTGAAGCTAGGCTTTCCGGCTTGCTGTGTGTGAGACACAGTGCGCCACATTTTGTGTCAACAGTGGTTCTATGTGAAATAGTCTCTGTACTTATTAGGAAACATAAACCTGTGAAGTTGTATTTGTGTAGAATGCCATCTTTATGAATCAGTTTGAGATCTATATAAAATTGTGGCTGCCATTTCAGAGGGTAATTGTTGCAGAAACAAGACAATATGTGCCGCTCCAATCTTTCCATGGTTCTAATAGTTTATTTATTAGTTTAAATCCTTGTATGATCAAAAGCTACTAGCATGCATGTTCAGATAAGCTGTAGTTGTATGACAGTAGGTCACTGATATGTTTAGTAGTTTTCCCTACTTGGAAGAAACCATAGGACGAATGGAGTACTTTATTTTTAGAACCAGAACAGCATGTGATTCTTCCTTTTTTAAGGTTACTTGTACTATTGGTAATCTTGTTAATCTCTGATATGCAGATATTCACATCCTTCTCTGTCATGGACTTTGTATTCAACTGTGCAATAGCACTTGGAAAGATCAGTTCCTATATGGTGAGGCAACGTTCGGCCTGTTTTTCTTCAAATCTTGTACAGTGGTCAATGCTACAATGCTAATTTCATATCTAGCAACTTAGGTTCTCTAATTTAGGTAGCAGTAGCTTCATAGTGAGAGCTGTATGACTTATCTAGCAACTTAGTTTCTCTGCTGACTTGTAGCTGCTTCATGTATGACCTAGGATGGAACATGGTACTAGATGTATGAATTTCTAGTGATGATATATGTATCGAGTCTTTTGAATATAATATTTATTGTGATCTTATGGATTTATGATAGATTGATCTATCTATTTCTATATATATATTCATGACTGTATTATATTTATGTTGGTTTCTTTCAATGATTTTGTGTATATAATATTAAATACATTTGTTTTTAATCATATAGAAAAATATTTTTTTTGGCCAGTGGGGGACATTTCCCTGACGGCTTCACCCCGACAGGGAATATAACACCGACAAGGAAGAGATTATTTTTTTTTGATGGTATACTGACCGTCAGGTAAATGTTGCTTATATCCTGTCGGTTTTACACCGTCAAGGAAAATATTTTCCCTGTCGGTAGGTCATATTTTTTGACGGTTCCTACCGTCAAGGAAAATTAATTTTCCCTGATGGTTTCATATTTTCCTTGACGGTTTTCCACCGACAAGAAATAAAAATTCTATTTCCTTGACGGTGAACCGTCAAGAAAAATGCAATTACCCTGACGAGCCAGCCCTGACAATTATTCCCTGACGGTGCACCGTCAAGGAAATTAATTTTCCTATTTCCCTGACGGTTTTCCTATTTCCCTGACGGTTATCGCACCGTCACGGAATTTTGACTTTTCCAGTAGTGTATGGCTCTTACAAAGCAACACGTCAGTGCAAATAAAGTGGACACGTAAAAGAATCGATAGATTTCCCTCTGTAATTGATACTTATATCTCCCTTGTAGAGGCGCGCTGGAACTGCGTTCCCATTATCTATAAAAAGATGTTTATATATGTCTCCCAGGTTGCTTTTATAATCCTATGATTTATCAGATTCTTTGAGCCCTCCAATAAACATAGTGCTCTCTCTGATAGCCCTTTGGTGCTCAAAGTTCGCTTGATAGTGCCACGGATCCCCAGACTAAGCATGTCACGGCGTCGTCCATCCAATCCGCATGCCAAAGCATAAGGCCTAGTTATCCCAAATTATCCACCACGTTCATAACATCTGGTATCTAGAGTCCAGCGATCCTCGTCTTCCACAACTGCTGCCAATCCTCTCCATCTCTACAATTCCACAACCGCTGCCAATCCTTTCCATCTCCACAAAAAAAAAAGAAAAAAGAAGAAAAAAATCATCGATCCGGATCCACTTCATCCCGATCCGCCACGTTCCCGACAACCCACCACCATCAGCCGCCGCCACAGCCCACCACCAGATTTTAGTTCCAAATTTGTTTTACATTTTAGTTTCAAATTTATTTCCAATTTTAGTCTTCAATAAACAAAGGTAAGCTGAGATGTAAAAGGCTTAACCCTAGGTCCCGTCAATAGGTCTGCGGCAATTATCCAGCTCGAGGACGAGCTAGGTCTCCAAGGGCGGGGGGCTGTCATGGGCAGCCAGCAGGCTGCGGCGTCCATCCAATCCGCATGCGCCAAGAATAGAAGTCAGCAAGATCTGCGAGCATGCAACACCACCGAGTTGCTAGAGAGCAATTCGCGGGGATTGACTTAGCTCTGCTCTGTTGGTTTATATTTGGCAAATAAGCTTTGCTCCGTTCATTGTACGAGCAAATTAGCTCCGTTCATTTGCAGCATTAGTGAACTATAAATACTCATGTAATCGGCACTTGAGGAATTAAGCAATCAACTATGAAGAAACAATTCTAGTCCCCTGTCAATCTCTCAAGCTCTGGGCAAAGCATAAGGCCTAGTTATCTCTCAAGCTCTGGGCAAAGCATAAGGCCTAGTTATCTCTGAAGCTCTGGGCAAAGCATAAGGCCTAGTTATCTAAAATATCCATCGACATTCATAACAAAGCAAGCGAGGACAGCCAAGATCATGCCTTAATATATGCATTGCAATCACATCCCCGCTGGAAAGAACTGCTGTTTTATTCCACTAAATATGTTTGTAGTTGGATGCTAATTGTGTCTTTCTTTTCAGTATATAGTAGACATGTTTTTGTACTCCATGTAAATTTGGATCAGTATTCGGAAATGTGTTTTTTTGGTCACCAATTCTCGTACTGTGTAATATGTCACTAGACAGAACCCGCAGACGTCGATGTCCCTCCTGAAGGCAGCGCTGGAACACCTCATCGGCCCGTCGCTCTCCTGTGTGGTTTCCGTGTTCGTTGGGCCGTGTTGTGTAGCCGTACTCGTAGTGTGTGCTTGGGCGGATGCTTTGCCTTGCATAGTGGTCTTCCTCGCACGTGGTCCTGCTCGCAGTGACTCGGAGGAATTCTCTGCGCTTCTCCGCGTTGATGGACTCTGCTGATGTTCTTTCTTCGGGCGGATGCTTTGCCGCCGGTCTTTGTTCATGTAGGTCCTCCTCGCCCGCGGTTTTGTGGTCTGTGGCCCTCAGTGACTCGGAGGAGCTTCGCGTTTCCGGCGGATGCTTTGCTGCTGAGGTGCTTTCCTATGGATGCTTGGCCACCGAGGTCATTGTCTCTTCCGGCAGATGGCAGATGCTTTGCTGTCGAGGTTGTTCGGACGGATGCTTTGTCATCTGGTTATCTTCTACGGCTCCTATCGTTACTTGCTACCTGTATTGAGTTACACATTGTATTAGGCTTGATTGTTGGGGTTGTTAGGTGGAGGCCCCCCCCCCTCGTATTCTTGCTTTTCGTTTTTGTGTTCAGGACTTCACTAGTAATCCTTGGATATCCTTTGGGTGGGTTGTTCATGACATGAAATATATGCCAATGGCATGTTCTTGAAAAAAAGTAATCTGTCAGACGGGGCCAATATGAGCTGCAAGATTATGTATTCATCTATAATCTGCTATTGCTTATCTTGGATACTGCAGTTATACAAATTAGTACTCTACTTTCTCTAATTACCTCAGCTAATGTCATTGGTCGACATCATTTACCAATTTTCTAATGTACGTTTTGGTGGGTGGGGCACGCAAAGCGCGCAAGAGTGTCTACTAGCTACTTAAAACTAGACCAAATTACCAACCAACATTATGCATTGGACGGCCGAATTAAGGAGCTTCATTGTAGGAGAATATTTATAGGGCTTCATTAAGGAGCCAAATTGAAGGTGGGGCAGCAATCTGCTCAGATCGCAAATGGATGTGCAATTGGATGGCTGCAGAGCATGTGCTCTCTGATATCCGCATTTATGATTTTAATTATTTACTGTTAGTTCACTCGTTACTTTCATAAATGCATGGTATAAGTAATAATTGGTTTATGGGCCAGGCATTCCTATAAAATGAGATGTACAAACTCAAGAACCATTAGCTTTAATTTTAGAATCATTAGGTACAAGCTATAAGATGTCAGGATGAGTTACTACTGTGGTCGGAGACTTAGAGCATCTCCAAGGGCTTTGTATTTTTAGTTTTGCATTCGAGGGTATTTGCAAAGTCCCAAATGAATTTGCAAAGTTCCCAAAGGTATGATTTCCAACCGTTTTGCATTTTGGCAAGTCCCCACAATTTTTTTCCCAAAATTTTTCCTTGCGCGCCATTCCTTCGGTCTCCGCCAAAAATTTTCGCGCGCGTGTGTGCTTTCCGTCGCCGGGTCTTCGCGCCTTCCGTGGCCGCCCGGTCGCCCGCTCGCCCATTCGTCAAACCATCCATCGTCGTTCGTCGTTCGCGTGCGTTGTCATTCGCCGTTCGTGGAAGTGGCCGCGTGCGTCATCGTTCATCGTTCGCGTGCGTCGTCGTTCGCGCCGCCGCCGGTTCTTGGACGCTTCGTCATTCGTGGAACGCTCCGTCGTTCATGGACGCGCCGCCGCCGGCTCCGTCGGTTGTCCAAGGGAAGATAGTGAAGGGAAGGACGTGAAGAGACAAGGACAGCACAGATGGCGTCCAGGTTACCAGGGAACAGCCTCGTTGCACGGCGCATCGCAAAGGTTTCATCTTCGTAGATGAATATCTTGATCCAATTCATGTTTACTTTGTTCTATGTTCTGAGCTGCGCAATTGAGGGCTTCTAGATCACGTCTGCGAAAGCAATTGGATGACGATTCTTCGGACGACGAGGAGTACGACATCTTCATAGCTGCTTCGATTGTACGCACATTTTTGCATAAGAGCAAACGAGTACATGGTGGTTCGGTCCCTGGCCATGCTGTTATTTTTCGTGATAGAGAAGGCGGCCACCGGAGGATGTATCAAAATTATCTGGCGGATAATCCGACGTATGGAGATGATTTATTCTGTCGGAGTTTGTTATTCTTTGGCATTACATTAATTCATAGTATTTGTCTATTTTTTGGAGGTGTTGAACTTTTGTTTGTTTTCTTCGGATACAGAATGAGCAAGCCTCTATTCCTACGCATCATGAACGCGGTTGAAGCACATGATCAGTACTTTGTGCAGAAAAGGGATGCAGCGGGTGTGCTCGGTCTGAGTTGCTTCCAGAAAGTCACTGCCGCTCTTCGTATGCTCACATATGGGGTTTCTGCTGATGCTACAGATGAGTATATTCGCATTGGTGAAAGTACGGCACTTGAGAGCCTACGTAAGTTCGTTACTGCAGTTATAGAGTTATTTGAAGAGGACTACCTGAGACACCCCACTCAGGATGACGTACCACGCTTGCTGGCAGTCAATGAGAAAAGAGGTTTTCCAGGCATGTATGCATTGGGAATGGAAGAATTGTCCAATGCAATCACAGGGGCAGTACAAGGGGCATGCGAACAGGCCAACTATCATTTTAGAAGCTGTTGCATCTCATGACCTTTGGTGTTGGCACGCATTTTATGGGATGCCACTACAAGAAACCTAGCCTTTTGTGACAAAATTGCTTGTGACGGGGATGGTTTGTGTCACATAATGTAACCTTTTATGACGGTTATTTTTGTGTCGTCACAAACTTGTAAGACCCAGATTTATTTGTGACGACTGTTACCATTGTGTCACATAAGGGTACACAGTTTTGTCACAAATTGTCAGACGCCGGGAGCCAGTTGACGGTGCTCCTTTTATGACGCTGTGATCTGTCTTTATATGACGTTTACATAGTATCACGATTAAAAGGTTCTACTCTAGCGCAATGGTTAAGCAACGAGCCTGTTGAACGTTAGGTCTCCGGTTCGATCCCCCAACCGGTGGCAATTTTTTTCATTTTTTATGAATTTATTTTCACATATTTATAGACTTAAGTGCACAACTCTAACGAATTCCCTACTCTAGCGCAATGGTGAGGTCTGCGGCTGCTCAGTTGAGGAGGTCTCGTTCAAGCCCTTGCGAGGGCAATTTTTTTTCAGATTTTTTTTTTTTTTTTTTCCAGCAAGGGCAAGTTTTTTTTTGTGCTTTTTTTTTTCAGCCCCGCAGGGGGCCCGAGCCTTTACTAAAATCCCCCATCCCCAACCGCCGAGCTCATCCCCATCTGAATCGAGCCTCATCCCCATTCTGCAGTGGGGGGCGGCGAGCACATCGCCGGCGGAGTGGACGGCGGTGATGGCGGCGAGCACAGCGCCGGCGGGGCTCGGAGCTTAGCACGGCGAGAGGACTCCCCTACCCCTACCCCTCTTCCCCAGCTAGGTGGGTGGTGGCAGCTCCCCCTTCCCCCAAGTTGCGGCGCGGCGGCTGTACCCTAGCTGGGCGGCGCAGCACGTCGGCCGGCCGGCGGAGCAGCCATCTCCGGGGACCACCGCGACTTCATCACGCTCCAGCTCCCCAGGTGCTCGTTTGCTTTGCCACCGCCATTCCCGTCCCCTCCCCCTCAGGCAATAATGGAGCCCTCACCCCCTCCCTGTTTCTCTTTGTGCTCTGTTCAATCGACGAAATGTGCATGTCTTTGTAATTAAGGTAGAAATAATGTGTTTCGATAACCATTCTATCGATTCTTGAAGGTATTTAGCTCTTGATACCGACAAATGTGCAATGGTGTTCATGCTAGTGCTGCTTGCTATTGCAATGACATATATGCAATGACAGGGTTCTTCTAATTATTTTATATGAGCTCATGTCCAAGCTAGTGCTTTTGCTGTTGTTCATGTTGTAGCTATGCTAAGCTTGTTTCCAATGGCAATGATAAATTGTCCATGCTTTTCATGAGCAAATGTTTGTCGATGACCTAATGAGTCCCATGTCTGTCAAGCAGGCCTCATGTCGCAGGTGTCGTCATGTACTGCTCGCACTCGGCGATCATCAGCACCTGACATGTCTGGAAGTGCCGATCTGGAGGCGCCGATCGATGAAGTGTCGAAGTTGCCATTGATAAAGTGCCCTGAATGTAAGGATAGGAGGGTGTTTCCTGCCACTACCACGAAATCAGAGTTTAACCGTGGAAGAAGATTCTTCAAGTGTCCTAGGCAAAGCTATGTGAGTGCTGTTGACTGACAGTTTTTCTGGACCCCAATTTTCAATCTTCATTGACCATATTTAATTGATTTGCAATGTGGTGCAGGGGAGATGTAGTAGCTATTGGTTTGAGGAAGAATATGTGGTCTATCTAGAGGAGAATGGATATATACCATCAGTGCCGAGGAGGACGACGAAAGGCCCCGAGGCCGTAGGCAAGATTGAAAGCTTAGCCCAAAGCCCGAACAAGGTGGTCAAGTGGTAGTGAAGAACAAGGATGGCATGGCAAGCTGCATTTGTCTAGTCTGTGGATGTGTGAATGTGACAATGTTTCTACTATTGGCCATTTTCTTGGTTGTAGCTGTAGTGTTCAAGTAGGCAAGGCTGATGAGAATATGAGTTCAAGAAAATGATGTACTGGAACCTATTATGCTAGATTTGGCTATGACCGTTGTATGGGCCTTTGTGCCCTTGGACATCTTTTGTCCGCATGTTTCATGATGTATGTTGTAGGTAGAATGAATGAGAAGTGGAGCAACATGTAATTTAGTTTCGGTAGGTTATGGTAGCATTGTAGTTTGGCTTTTGGAATGAGTGAACAATCTGTGCTTTTGAAGCAATGATATCTGGTGCTATCTAAGGCACTGCATTTTATTCAAGTGTGATGTGTGATGAAAACACAGAAACTTGCATACATCATGTGTGATGTCTGACTACAGAAACACAAAAACTACATTTTGTGACAATTATGTGCATTACATGACAGATTCTGGACATTACATGACATTGTCTAGTGTCATGAAAAACACATAGAACTATATATCCATGAACTCGGGCAAAGTTAGACGAATTGCACATATCATCTCGCCACCAATACATTACGTGAACTGAAAACAACATCATTGCATATAAGGGCATAATTCAGATAGAACAGAATCACTCATACAAGTTCATAGTTCACACATAGATCTAAAAAAGCAAAAGTTAGTCATCATCACTGATGCAAGTTCATGGTAAACAAAAAAAACTCCAGAAATGCAATAGTTAGTCATCATCACTGTCTTCTGACATGTTGCCTTCGTCTGGACTGTGGTACTCAAGGAAGGTTTCATCTTCATCTTCGTTGTCTATTTGTTGACCTTGAGCACTATGTTGACGATGCTCTCGACAATGTCTCTACTAAGAGGGCTGCTGGATCATTGTCTATGTTCAACATTTCCATATCAGGATCTATGTCTCCCAATGTACCATATTCCACTGAAGTACTCTCCTCTTGGTATGCCTCCTGACATCTCACTTGTATTTGTTCATGAATTGGTTGCTTTTTGTCGGACTCTTCAACATCAAATATATGTCGATGGCCAAAATTTTGTACCACTCGCCAACATGGACCTAACTTTGTATCTTCCAAGAAAAATACCTGTGAAGCTTCTGTGGCTATAATGAAAGGATCATTCTTGTACCACCGGCCATTGATGTTAATGCTCTGGAAGTAACCATCATCTTTCACCTGGTATGTCCTTCCCTCCAGTTGTACCATTCACACCGTAATAAGATTACGGTTCTATGACCTCTGCTTGTTTCTTGCATAAGTCAACTCGATAATGTCTTTGATTGTCCCATAGAAGTCAATGGTGTCATCATTGTGTCTACCCAGTTTTGATGGTGGAGTTTTGTGTCTTTCTTTTTTCTTCATGAGCCGTAGTGTGGTACCGTACCCCATTGATTATACATGGCGCGTATGAACGCACACGCCTAATTGGCCGACATGCGAGTGAGTATAGGTCTTCGTCAACATTTGTTGAGCTTTCGCATTTCAACTTGGTAATCGTAGGAGAAGGAAGAGAATTAGTGAGTTTGAAAATGTAGTCATAAAATATATACGGTGTCAAGTTAATTGTTGATCAAGTTGCACACACATGATTCTCAAACCATGAAGCGAACCGTGTTGACATCACTTTATCAATATCATTAACCCCTTGTTCTAATTCCTCCCTAAACTTGCTGCAATAATAAAGGTAGAAGTTAATCAGGTTTTTGTGATAGTAGTATTGAATATAGTTGTCCAAAATGACACAACAACAATTACTCACTCTTTGTAGTGATCAACCTCTTCGCAGTTATTTAGAACATACCAAACCACGGAGTCATAGTCTTTATCTTCATAATGAAGTTTAGAAGCACCGATCAGGTTAATACCATGACCAAAAATACAGAAACCATTGGGTGAGATGTCCTGGTCACCATCTAAGTTTCTTTCGAGCCTAGTGAACCTATTAATAATGTCACTGAAATAGGTTGAACATTGGGTCATACACTCATAGGCAATGTATGCCTACGCAATAGAGCCTTCGGTCTTGCTTGATTGCGGACGAAGCGCTTAAAGGTGCCCGATCTTCTCTCAATGGGATACATCCATCCATACCGAACCGGTCCCCTAAGGAGTGCCTCATCGGGTAAGTGTACTTGCTAGGTGAACCATAACATCGAAGAATGCGGGAGGATAAATTTTCTCCAGGCTTGCAAAGGATTTCTATAATATCTTTCTTCATCCGGTGTAGTGCATCAATCTTTAGTGTTTTTGAGCAAAGTTGCCTAAAAAGTCTACCCAATTCAGCAAGTACTTCATATACATCTTTGCGCACCAAACCACGAAGGCCAACTGGTAAAATACGTTGCGCATTATATGACAGTCATGTGTTTTCAGCCCATGCATTGATCCTCCTCCCTCCATATTGACACATCTTGATATATTGGAAGCATAACCATCCGGAAATTTAACATTGCTCACAAACCGCAAGAACTTCTTCTTTGGTTCAGCTTGTAGAACGTAACAAGCTCGGGCTTAGTGTCTCCCCGCAAATGAAGCTCTTTTCTTATACCTCTATCTTGCAAATCTAGTCTAGCATTCGTTTGTGTCCTTTGTCTTATTGGAGTATTAAGTAGAGTGTGCAAAATGTTTTCACATATGTTTTTCTCTATGTGCATAACATCAAGGTTGTATTGTAGCTTCAGTTTTGACCAGTATGGCAAATCATACAAGCTAGCCTTCACATGCCAAACTGGTTCTCCTTCACGACGCCTTTTCCTAGATTGCTGCTTATCTGGATTCTTTCCTGGAAAATAGCAAACTTCTTCCAACCTTGTCATGACCTCATCTGCACTAAATCTCCTTGGTTGCTCTCTTTTTTCAAGCTTGCCATTGAAAGATTTGTTTGTCCTCCATTCATGGTCGTTAGGGAGGAAACGTCTATTGTCTATGAAACCAATTTTGTTTCTAAGACCGCGGGGAGCATGGATTCTCATCACAGTGAACACATGCAAAGTAACCCCTAGTGGTTCTGCCTGACATGGTACCTAAAGCAGGGTAGTCATGGATTCCCCATAGAATCGCTGCACGCAGATCGAAATCTTTGTCTTCCTATGCATCATAAGTACGGACACCGTCCCAAAGACTAAGCATGTCTTTTATCAAACGCTGCATGAAGACATAGAAATCTTTGCCTGGTGATTTTTTGCCCGGAATTAGTAAAGCAAGCATATAATTCGATTGGTCCATACACATCCATGGTGGCCAATTGTAACGAACCGATATCAGCGGCCGGATGCTATATGAATTGGTCATCGACCAAATGGGTTAAATCCATCGGTTGCAATGGCTAACCTCAAACTACGGGGATCATCTCGCAAAAAGACTTGAAAGTATCATCAAAATCTTTCCAAACTTCTCCATCAGCAGGATGTCTCATTTCATTCTTAACTGGTACCCTCTTTTCCTTGTGCCATCTTGCATACTCTGCACGCTCCTTTGATAAAAAGAACCTTTTGAAACGAGGAATTATTCGGAAGTAACGCAGGACCTTGTGAGCAACTTTCTTTCTGCCATCCTTGTTTATTTTCCATCTTGTGAAGCCACAAACTGGACAATGTTGATCCTTTGCGTTATCACCCCAAAACAAGGCACAATCATACTTGCACACATCAATTTTCTCATAGCCAAAACAAAGCTTCTTGAGTAGAGCTTTCACTTCGCTATAGGACTTAGGGAGACCAGGCACATTTTTCAAAGAACTTGAAAGCAACTCGAGCATTGCATCAAACCCAGAATTAGTTATCCGATTGTACACTTTTACATGTAGCAGTTTAATAATGAAACTTAGCCTAGACTCTTCGCTGCAACCTGGATAAAGCTCAAGCTTTGCCTCCTCCATGATTTTTTATATAAGTCACTGAACCCATGGCTTTTTGCGTTGTGCAAATCTTGAATCAACCCCTGAACTCCACGTGCACTATCTTCTCTGACATCTTCAGCTACTTCTTCATCATCAAGTGGGCACTGGTCGTCATTTCCATCCCATGACATATCTATAGTACCTTGTAAGACAGCATCTTCTCCCTGTACCTCATCTCCTACCTCATCTCCCTCTCCATGGTGAATCCACCTTGTATAGCACCTAGACATACCATTGATGTGGATATCCTCCTCTACATCTTCTTGGCTTTTTCTTTGCGGTTGAGGCATTGACGGCATGGGCACCCGATTTTCTCATGTGCACTATATCTGCTTCTCACAAGCTGCATGAATTCATCAACACCATCGAGAAATGGATCACTAAATGGTAAGTCATTGTAAATCCGGCTTGTCCATCTTGAGTCATTCTTTGATAGTCGGGGGCTGGAAGGGGTGCTGTTGACGGTAGTTAACTCCTATTTTTAATCGTCAATAAATAGCTAAAAAGGGCATAATTGTAATATCACCATAGACTTAGGGGTTTAACTGACAAATTTCCACGAGTTTTGGTGAATATCTATTTCTGCAGGGGGTTATCTGAAAAGAGCCAAAAAGGGCCCACATGTCATGTTTACATAGAGACAAAGCAAGAGGGCCCACCTGTCATAGAGGCTAAGGTGGCGCCCCCTCTTCTAGCCAATAGGAGACAATCTCCTGGATTGATGACATGGCACCTCACGCAGATCGATGACATGGCGCTTCACGCGGATCGATGACGTGGCGATTCCTTAGGGGCTACTCCACCCAGGGCTATATAAGGAGGGCGCCCCCCTAGGGTTTCCCATCATTATTCTTCTACAGATCAAAAGCTAGGGTTTCATCCTCCGTCCTAGTAGAAGAGGGTCCCTCTAGTTCATCTAGATCTAGCTCTAGTTCATCTAGTTCTAGTTCTAGTTCTAGTTCGTCTAGTTGTATCTAGAAAATAGAGAGAGAAAAGAGGAGAGAGCGGAGGAGGAGTCGGGTCTGTCGGATCTTCCTCAACATTGTATTTTTGCAGCATCTAGTTCGTCTTCCAGCTACTCTCCAGGTTCATCAATTCTTATTTCCTAAGTTCTTTATTTACTTTCAGCATTTACTTTCAAGTTATTTATTGGATTCCCGCTTGCATCAAGTGCTCTAGTCTTTATAACGCTAGAGTAGTAATTAATAGGTTAGGCGTGGTGCCTAGTCTAGCAATTACCTGGAATTGCACCCAATCCTGCGGATTGTTGTGGTAGCCCTAGGGTAGTGACAGCCCTAACGGCCGACGTATTCCACCTCGTTCGGGTTGGTGTCTGTAGGACCGTAGTCAGACCTTCCTAGCCCCCTTCTCATCCATTTCCGTGGCTAGTGCTCTGATGTCCCAAAATAAGTAATCTTGAAGTAACCTTGATTCATAGATCAATTAGAGAACTCATAGGAAAACACTTTCTATCTCTCCACAAAAACATATAGTTATCCTTGGGCGATCTTGAACCTTAATTAGTACACTTCACGTTCCCCGTGGAAAATCGATACCTTGGAATACTCCCGAGTGGAAGCTACATCGGTATCCGTGCGCTTGCGGATTATTCTGTGTGCGTTTAAAATACCCAACAGGTGCCCAACGCCGCGTTGATCTGGAAGGGGTGCCCAATGCTGCTCCTCCAAAGTTTCCTGCCGAGGCTCCACCGACCGGGATGTCGATGGGGTGGATGTCGATGGTGATGGAGTGGCCGGCGGCGAGGAAGCGAGCAGTGTTGGCGTAGATCCGGCAGGGGTGCCCGCCGCTGCTCCTCCAGAGTTGCCCGCCGAGGCTCCACCAACCGGGTGGCTTGACGTGGCCGCGAGGTGGGGGGGGGGGAGGCGGCGCCGAAAGGTGCCCATGAACTTCGGTGGGAGCCACTTCACTCGACGCTCGGGTGGATGGCGAGAGTGGCCGGCGGTGAGGAAGTAGCAGGTGGTGGCGTAGATTCGGCAGGGGTGCCCATCGCTGCTCCTCCAGAGTTGCCCGCCGTGGCTCCACCCGACCGGGTGGCTTGACGAGGCCGCGAGGTGGGGGAGGGGTGCCGCGATGTGCCCACGAACTTCGCCGAGAAATCTTCACTCAACGCTCGGGTGGATGGAGAGGGTGATGGAGGAGCAGCGGCGCCGGCGGCGGCGGCAATGTTCGGCCATGTTTGGTTCGCCGGCGAAGTGGTCGGCCTTGGTTCCCCTCTGCCGCCCCCGGCCCCGACACACTGTCCTCTTGTCTTAGCCCCGAGTGACAAAGTCAGTTAATGACTAGGGGGTCAATATTTCAATGACATGTGGGCCCTGACTGCTACTTAGCCAGTCTTGTTATGAGTTCGTTGTACAGACACATTTTTTCTTTTTAATTCAAAGTAAAATATTCTAATGAGCAAAACTCCCACATATGTACTCCAAACTTGATGATTTTTTTTTCTAAAAATCTCTAAAATCATTATGCACCAATGTATGGAGTTCATTTTGGTCATATATTCATGAAACAAAGTTTGCACATTTCATTATTTGAATTTCAAAAAAATGCCAACTATGGACCCGAATTTGAAGCTCCAAATGATTCCAAATGAAAAAGTCATGAACATGAAGATTACTCAACTCATTGTGAACAATGTTTGTATAACTTTGTCAAATGAAAAAATGGTCTAAATATAGAATGATGATCTCAATGAGTTGAGTAATCTTCATGTTCATGACTTTTTCATTTGAACAAATCTTGTACTACTAAAGTTGGAACTATGAGGGTGATACATAAAATTTGTGAACAATGTTTGTATAACTTTGTCAAATGAAAAAATGGTCTTAATATAGAATGATGATCTCAATGAGTTGAGTAATCTTCATGTTCATGACTTTTTCATTTGAACAAATCTTGTACCACTAAAGTTTGGTCCTAGTTCAAATATTTTCAAATTCAAGTTTCAATCTATTAAAACAAAGTCAAATGAGAAAATCATCTTAATATAGAATGGAAAGCTCGATGAGTTACACAATTTTGTTTATGAAACCTTTTCCATTTTCTATCATTTAGTAGCCCTAAATTTGAAAACAAGATCATAGTACTACTACTAAGGTCAATGACAACCCGGACCCACGAGGCAGACCAAAATTTTGGAACCAACACGTGCTGAACTCCCGCGCCGTTTCGCTCACCGACTGTTGGGCCCCACCTGGATCCCGCTCTCCATCTCCCGCTGTTTAGGTCATCGATTGCTGGGCCCTACCTGGTTCCCGCTATCGGACTGCAAATCCCGGCAAAAACCTTAGCCCCCGCGGAGGCGACGGCGCGTGGTCCAAACCCTCGACTCCAACCCTAGCCCCCGCGGAGGCGACGGCGCGCCCTCACTCCACCGGCCTCCACTCCACCTAGTGCCGCCACAACCACGCGCATCCCGCCGCCCTCGACGCCATGCCCTCCTCCCGCCTCCCCTCCACCTAGTGCCGCCGCATCCCGCCGCCATACCTTCGCCGGACCCAGATTCGCCATCCCGCCACCACACCAGAATCGCCATCCCGCGGAGGCGACGGTGTGCCGCCATCGACGCCATGCCCTCGACCGGCCTCCACTCCACCTAGCGCCGCCACAACCTCGCACATCCCACCGCCCTCGACGCCATGCCCTCCTCCCGCCTCCTCTCCACCTAGTGCTGCCGCATCCCGCCGCCATACCTACGCCGGACCCAGATTCGCCATCCCGCCACCACACCAGAGTCGCCATCCTGCCACCACACCTCCACCAGGGCCAGGGCTAGAAGCCATAGCCTCCTATCCCAGCGCCGAGGCACCGACACACTGCCGTCGGTCGCCAGAGGCGCCCTTCCCCCGGTCACATCAACGCCGGAGCCGCCCTTCCCCCATCTCTCTTAGTGTAAGTTGTTCTTCCTCAGATTTAGTTTGCCTTTCCTGGTGTTGCAAATGGCTTAATTTTTTGTTCTATGGCTCTTAGTGTAGTTCTGTTCATGTCTGTGTTCATGTCCTGTCTTAGTGTCATTGGGGACCCGTGTCATTGTGTTCATGTCTCGTGTTCCATGGCAACCGAAATGAAATGCGCCTAAATACGTTATAATTGCCAATTTGGGCCCGAATTTGAGAAAAGTTACAATTTTTTCTGTTCCATGTTCATGTCCTGTCTTAGTGTAACCATGAAGCAGCAGCATAACATGAGTATTGTGTAGGACAACAAAAATCTGGCGCATGAACCTGGTTAGAATTAGTTCATTGTGATACTTACTTGCACCACATGCTTATCTAACAACAAGTAGCTGTGCCAAATTGCTTATCTACCAACACATGCTTGTGTGCGGTAATCCTTTTATATCACTATTTATCTTTATGTTTATCTTTCATCTCGGGTTGTTGACATTCTCTTAACTTTTTCCATGAAATCAATCCGGTTTCTGCACCTCCTATGTTTCATCATAATAACTATTAGAGGAAATGGGAAAAACACGAGATGAGCTGGAAAGGGACGAGCGGGTTAAGCAAAACCGCGAAGTTTTTTTGTCTCACAGGGTATTCAAGTCTTAGCATCCGATCTTAGGGATGGTTCTCAAAAAGGAGCAAAAAGGGCAAAGCTAACAACCTAGAATCGAAAACCCGAATCTGACATTGATTATGATCCAAATGTTGAGAATGAAAAACAATCTGACACTGATGATGATGATGATCACGACCTCATTCATGAGGTCAATACTGAGGTGAGATGGATTCATAGGCCAAGTTGAAGCTACGTCGAGTTATAACATATTGTACTTATTTCATGTTGTGTACTAAGCTCAATACTAATGACGATGATTGTTTCTCTTGCCGGGAAGGAAATATGGTTCCGGAACTCGCCCTACCAACAAGAAGGCAATTCTAGTTGCCGGAAAAAATGGCGCAAACGCCAACAAGAGTGACCGGGGGTATGGCTGCCATGTTGTCGCCAGGGGCAAACCCTTGTCCTCATCCACACCGTCCACCACGTAGGCCAACTAGAACAAGCATGGCTGCAAGGAAAGCTTCAAAAACAAGAGCTATTCAAAAGGCCATTTCTAGTACCAGCCAGATGCAACGCCGTTTCAATACAAGCATGAGCCAAACAACCACAGAAACTACCACTCCACTGCCTAGTGCTCCGCAGCAGAACAGGACCACTCCAGCCAACTCTTCTCCTGGCCCAAACACAGAGCATAGTCCTTGCAGCCTGACTCCTAGTGAAGCCATATCCAGACCTGGATCCCAAGCACTTCCTACTCCCGCACAGAGTGAAACCCATCCAATTCCACATGAACAGTCTCCGGGTGGCCAAAGCTCTAGACAAAGTAATGATATCAATGAGATGGTTGATCCTGGTAATTCAGAGGAACAAACATGTCTAGGAGATATGGTTGATCAGTCTGTTGCAGGTAAACCATGGGTTTTCAAAGCACTATTTCTTGAATTTCAGTATCAACAACTGCAACAGCTATATTAATACATTTATATTATTTTTTTGCTAATCCAGCTCCAAAAAAGAATGTTCGCAAGAAGACGGTGGGTTATGGCTTAGAGAAATACATTAATAGAGGAAAGAAGCTCGCCATAGAGGTGTCTAAAGGGAAGAAAAGACCTGAGGTCCCACTTCAGGCTGCAAAGCTTGCATCAGAATGTGGTGTGGCCCTTAGAGACAGCCTGCCTATCTACACTAGATGGAAAGATTATGATAATAAAGAGGCAAAAGAAGAAGTATCAAAAGTGCTAACTGCAGTGGCGGTGAGTTAGCTATTTCAATCTTCCTAAGTTTCCATGCTTTACTATACTACAAAGTGCGATGTCTAATATTTCAATTGTTTGGCTGTAGTCACGATTGGATGTGGATGTTAGGAATGAGGGACCAAGCAAAGATGCATGCACTGATATCATCAAGAAGGGACTACGCCAGCAGAGGTATCACCTAAAAAGGAAGTACTTCGAAAGCTCACTAACATTGGAACAACACCTAGCTAGAGATCCTCCACCAAAAATGAAGAAAGAGGACTGGATCAAGTTGGTGGAGTATTGGTATGACCCACGACTAATCGGTCCATGCCTCTTCACTATCTCGGTTACTTAATTAATATGAATCGCAGCTTGTACATGTGAATGAAACCTCTCTCGTTTAATTTGTGGTGCAGGAAAAATTTGCTAAGAATAAAAGAAACCGAGGCAATGTGAAGCTTCACCCAAAGACTGGATCTAGGTCCTATATTGCTCATCGATATAGCCTCGGTAAGTAGACTTCGTGTCTCGTATTGCAATTGTAAGCATTTGTGTGTGACTAAAATGTGAAATGTTTGGAGACAAACATGATTCCTGCTATACTTGTTGCATTCCGGCACCTCCTGCTATTGCAAATGAATGCTGGACTGTTATGTTGGCTGAGTTAACTGCATAGAAGGCATATAATTCTATAGATTTTTGCACTGAATTCAATGGAGGCATATAATTCTATGTTATGTTTTGGAAGCAGTAAGTTGCCATCTTGCTATTGTTGTGGATACTTAGGCTTCTTGTTATTGTCTTGGAAATTAATAAGTAATGAAGTAACTTTTATCCACTGGTTTTGGCTGTCAAATATATCATTTTAATGCTATTTTTTTGCTGGCTGCAGAAGCCTAAGTATAACAACATGGAACCAGATCCTGTTGAGTTCTTTGGGGAGTGCATGAATAGTCCGCTAACTGGTCGTACTCCTCTTGCAGATGAGATCTATGTAAGTTACATACTGATTGTATACTTGAACTGTAAATGTTGAAATGACTCATTCAACAATGATGTATGACCTTGTTATTGACTAAATTCATTGTATGTAGGAACAAATGCTTGCAGAGAAGGCAAAAGAAGTAGAAGAAGGACAAGAGATCTCTCCCTCCAAGATTGTTGCTGATACTCTCAGCCAGATCAGCCGTTCATCCACCTTCCTCCCAAACATTGGTATCAGCAAAGGGTCTAAGTCTGCGGCGTCCACATCGGCAGCTACCGAGGCGCGCCTGCAGGCTCAGTTTCAAGGATCATTAGAAGCAGAAAGACAGGAAGCTGCTAGGAAGCAGGAAGAGCTGCAAGCACAGCTTCAAGCTCAGCAGCAAGCTCTTGAAGAAAACCAAGTTTTGCTGCGGCAGACCCAGGAAGATGTGAAGGGCATGCATAGCAAGTTAGAAGACACTAATGCACTACTGCGAGCTATGCTCAAACTCAACAAAGATTGAGGTAGGTGAACATGCCTGTTTGTGTTGCTGATGCCCCTTTGCTAGACCTTAATGCCTTGCCAGGCTACCAAACTCTATGTTGTGATCTTGTTAGAACATGTATGATGGATTAGAACCTGTGTGATGGAACCTAAAACTTTTCTGGTCCTAATGTGTTTACCTATGATGGATTTTTGAACTTGTGAGTGTTATGTTGTGATAAGATTGTTGATGGAGTGCATGCTGTGATGAGATTGTTGATGATGGAGTGCATGCTGTGATGAGCTTGTTGATGATGGAGTGCATGCTGTGATGAGCTTGTTGGATCATATCTGTGTCATATTGACCATACATATGGGTCATCATTGAATGAATTGGGACTACTTTAGATAGCATGACACAGCTATGCCGTCACAAAATGTCCTTGATTACACAGGGGCGCGATAGAAAGAATGACAAAAGCTTGTTGTCAGAAAATGTCTATTTTCATATATGACGATGATGTAACGTCACAACATGTGTCACAATAAGTAACGAACACAACATCCTATGAGACATTTTGTGACGAACGCGGGAGATTACGTGACATCCAAATCCGATAATATATGACACGAACACTGTCACCAGAGTCCAACAATATGTGCCGAATTCTATGACGCCAAGAAAAGGTCACAAAAACTACATTAAACAGGGCCCGGAAGGGGTGGCAGAGGCTTTCTGTGACGCGTTGACTGTACATTATGCGACACAATGCAGCGTCACAAAAAAGAACAAAACATGACGAAGAGTATTCCGTCACAAAAAGTGGCACATTTTGTGACGACATACCTATTTTCGTCATGTGGAACTTTTAGCGACAGTCATTTTATGACGATCGGCGTGACGGTGATATTTCGTCACAAAATACTTTTTATGACGAAAGCTGTGGATTACATGACGGATTCTGTTTGTCATAAAACCCCACAAATCTTGTAGTGTGCCTAGTTCTCATAATGATATCAACGTTCTTCACCGGTCTCCACTGTTCGACATCCTGGCGGAAGGTAAAGCTCCAAGGGTGAACTATACCATTAATGGCCATGACTACAAGATGGGGTATTTGCTGGCCGATGGTATTTACCCCACATGGGCGACTTTAGTGAAGACCATCTCATGTCATATGGGGAACAAGCAGAAATATTTTGCAAGAGCACAAGAAGCAGCGAGGAAGGATGTCGAAAGGTTTTTTGGTGTATTTCAGTCTAGGTTTGCCATTATAGCACATCCAGGTCGCATTTGGGACAGGGAGACACTTGCATTGATCGTCAGGGCTTGTGTTATCATGCACAATATGATTGTTGAAGATGAAAGAGTTTTGGACCCTGATGAGCGGTTCCCGGGTGTTGGAGAAAATGTGCAACCTTCTCATGGCACGCCCGCTCGCACACTAGCTGAATTTATTGAAGCCCATAAAAAGATCAGAGACAAGCCAACACACTTCCAGTTGCAAGAAGACCTCATCGAGCACCTATGGAACCGTCATCCTGATTTATACCCCATGGAACCGGCATCATGATTTATAATGTGCATAGTATTATTTCTCATAGACTTTCCAGTCAAGTGTAATAAATATTTTTATTAGTATTTTCAGTCAAGTGTGATAAACATTTTCATTAGTGGTTTCATTCAAGTGTGATTTATAATGATCTATTAGTATGATATATTGGCTCTGATTTCATTGGAACATCGGCAACTCATTGATCATGGTACTGTAGCAGTCCTGCTGCTGGCGCCAAATGCAGCAATGAGGAGCAGCAACAGTACCATGCACGTAGGCAAATCTCTTCTGTCAAATCAGTTTCAATTGATCACCGGCAGCATCTTTTCAGTCACATCAGTTCTGTACATGAGTCACAGCAGTAGTAGCTAGCGCCATAGTACCAGACCGATCATCATGCAATCATCACGTTGGTGTCAAATCCAGGCAATCATCAGGCAATCGACAAGCACTTTGGTGGCACGATCGACGACGCTGAACAGTAGCATGCACGTCGATGAACAGGCTCTGTCACATGGTACGATCTCCAGGTACTGAATGTTGTCCGACGCTGCTCTGCTCCAGGTACTGAATGGGACAGTTGGAACCTGGAACCTGATCGCCTGCTGTAGCCCTCATGTCAACTCGATTCAACAGTACCATGCATAAACTAAAAGATGAATGCTTTATCATCAGCCAATTGACGCCGGCAGCATCTTGTACAGGACCATGCAATATTATAGGTACAGGAGCATGCAAGCTCTACGTCAAACATACACAGGACACAATATGGTAGCTCAATATTTCAATAGAATATAATATGATAGGTCCATGATTCATTCAAGCAAACTCAAATAAAATATGACATCAAGTATCACTCAAGCACACTGAAATTAAATATAAGAAGGGAAATAATGGTTCTCAAACTTATGTGTGGGTAAATAAAGTTCTAGGCTAAATCTAATTTCCCGTATGTCGTGCAAGGATCTTCTTCTTCATTATCTGAATCCACTACAGCTGGTCCGCATCGAGGGAGCTTGTGTCCGCTAGCTTTATGTCTTTCTCCTCCTTCATCAGGGTTGCTTCGGCAAGTTTCTTCTCCGCCTCAATTGAAGCCTTCTCTACCTCAGCTGAAGCCTCTCTCGCCTTATCTCTTTCCTTGTTACGTGCCTCCCTCTTCTCCATTATCTTGCCCAATGCTGTAATGCAAGCGTCGTTGCCTCCCCACTTACCTTGTTTTGCTTGCTTCTGTCCCGGTGGCCTCTTACGTTCTGCAGAACCTGCGTCTGGAACCTCTAGCGCTTCGTCATTGTTCTTTTCGTCCCCTGTGCTCGGCATGGATTCCTTGGTTGTCTTTTGTTTTTTCTTAGCGGTTGGTTTCTGCTTTGTACCTTGTTCAAGCCTCCATGAATTCCACTTGTCTTCATCCTTGAGCCTATACCAGCAATGTATAAAAGCAAACTTCTTATGCTCTTTGTCGTCTCCCGTGTACGTCTCCAATGCATCATTAATCTGAAAAGTAAAATTATAAAAAATGTTTAAATGTGTAGAATTAACCAAATATTGAAAAGGTAAAAAAAGAACAACTCTGAAAGCGTACCATGTTTGGATAGTCTTTCCACTAGCATTCCTATGAAGAATCTTATCGTAAGCCGAATAGAACTTGTTCACCTCCTTCTGAATAGTCATCCACCTAAGCATAAGTGAATTCTCTGTCCTGTCAGAGTCAGTTTTTTTGTTTGCATCAAAGAATGCACGAACTTGACCCCAAAATGTTGCAAGCCTTTGATTGGCCCCGTGAATAGGATCTTTGCTAACTTTTAACCAAGCTGCACACATTACTTTATCTTCTTCTTGATCAAATTTTTTAGACCTATGAGACTGGCCACCACGACGGTGAGCTGGTACTTTGGTTGCCTGCACTTCCACAACATCTTGCGATTCAAGAGGAATATCAGAACCATTTGATTGGGTTTGTGAAATAGTTGGAAAGGTCAATTCTTCTAATCCAGTAATATGATCATCAGCTGTAAGAATGCCCTTATAGAATCCGATTCCATCCATTTGATTGAAACTACAAAAAATTGCAGCAAACTTTTACAGCAATATATGAGATAAAACATGGCCAGAACATCTATCCGAGAACCCTAGATTTCATGCCTTTGTCATAATGAACAGCGACCGCCGGCCATCTACACCCTACGAACAATGGCCGCCATGTATTATCCTCCGAGCACACCATGACCACCCCCACATCCGGCCATACCATCTGTCCTCATCCATACCCGCCATGTCCACCCCCCTAGCCGGCACAGAATTGATCCCCTAACCCGTCCATCCCCAAACCCTAGAAACAATGGCCGCCATGCTACAGGAACCGAGCTGGGAGAGATTGGGATCCATACCTTGCGTTCGTGAAGATTGTGCTGGAGGAGGGGAGATCTCGCGCGAGACCTCCTGGCGGCGGAGGGAGAGTCTTCGCGTGATGAACTTCTGGCGGCGGAGGGAGAGTCTTCGTGCGACAATTTCTAGCGGCAGAGGGAGGGGTCACGCGCAGAGGGAGGGCTTTCGCGCGCCTAGAGGAGGGGAGTCCGTGCGCGCGAGGTCTACGTGGACCGACGAAATCGTCGCGAGGCCAAGATGCAAAGCGCGGAGGAGGTTTGCATATATGCAAAGGCTCAACCTCTATTTGCAAAGTTTACCAAATTGCAAACCTCATTTGCAAAACCATTGGAGGGGTATTTTCTGCTCTTTTTTTGCAAATATGTCAATGCAAAGTCTATTTGCAAAGCCCTTGGAGATGCTCTTAGGTGGATAGAAAATGATGAATCAAAATGCAGTGAAAGCATGTTAACTATAAAGATATTATGGCTTCAATAGTATTTATTCCAGTTGTGTCTCCTATTTGTAACAGTACTGACCTCATTTCTGCATGCTATTTTCGTCGAGTCCGTTTAGCAAAGCTTTGGGTAGAGCTGGAGCAGAAGCACTTTCTGGAACCCTTCGAAAGGGGACCCTAGTATTTGACAGAGACCTGCAGCTGATTTTTGGCAAGCTTCTCCACACATTAATTTCAATGCCTCTTGCTCTTCAAGGCTATGTACAGCTAGCTCTCCTGGATCAGGCTTCCATCTGCGAAGCACCAGTGGAGATAAACCACCACCAAGCATGCATGGAGACGAATCTCTGCACCCATTGCATGGTCATGGACGAACCTCCCAACCTGCATGCTGCCACCCACAGCCACAGTTCAGAAGCACCACCGGTCCCACCTTCTTCATGAAGTTCCTGTTTCTTGTATGTGCACGCCTTAAAAATCGGTTACTTGCGTACCTCAAAAATCTAGGCTTCAACCAGCATAGATTTGGGATTATATTGATGTGAGCTGAAGCTATTGGCTTGCTTATCCTCTGCTCAAATTGTGTCTTGCATGGGCCCAAAAACATAAGGCTAAAGAACTAGATATAAAGCAACAATTTTAAAAATGGTATGCTCTAGCATATGCCTTCCTAATCTATGTTGTAACCTCAAGCTGCTTGCTGGTACTCTCATGCACACACATTTGTGATGCTTGAAATTGAGTCAATTCCATGTCAATTCCATAATATTCATAAGCAGTTACTATCTGTATGGTCTCAAGATTATTTTTTTGCCATCAGAATAATGACCAAAACGAACCTGGAATGTCTGCCATGTTGGTGGAAGAAAGCCAGCACAAAATTTTCATTTTTATGAAATAAAAATTCTAGTATAAATCTACTCGCTGTGTTCTTAAATATTGCTGTCAATAAAACCCTAGATTTAAGGGATCCGTGCCAATCAAATTTTTTAATGTTTGGCCAAGGTTACAGTGAATAGTATTGATATTTATGTCTCCAAATAAATTTATTATGAAAATATATTCTATTACTAATCTAATGGTGCTTCTTTTGTATATCACGAGTTTTAGAACCTTTTTATATAACTTTGGTCAAAATTCAAACTGTTTGACTGCCTGATAAGCTACAATTGCATTCTTTCGTGGATGGGGCGAGTATAAGATATTATTCTAGGAATTCCTGAGCAAATTATGGGTTAATACAAATGGCGCATTTAACCCTCCTTTAACTATACTAGTCCATCAACCCGTGCTCTCGCATGGGATTGAACTTAGAGGATATAAATTAATTGTTTAATATACATGAGTAATAATAATTTACTTATATTAAATTACATATTTTCTTTTTATCTACTTTTTACACCTAGCCTATATCCGGTTATCATAAACTTATTAGTATTTATTTAAGTGATTGGTCTAACTTTTATTTCAATAATATTCCTATTTTTACTATGTAGGGCACCTTTGTATACTTTGAATATTCAATTAGTTTTAAACCTGACCACTATCTATGATGGCTCTTGTCACATCATTATCCTATGAAGTCATGAGTCAATTTTGATTCAAATTTTATTCATATTGAGTGCTACAAATCTTTTTATCCTCCAGTTAAATAAAAATTCTCATGCTTACTATATTTTTTATTAACTCTCTTTTTCTTAGTTTTTAGAAAAATAATTTTAGATTGTTGAGTATGTTCTTAAATACTACAATGTCATAAATAATCATTTGAAACTTGCACCATGTCACTTAACATAAGTGATAGTGCTTGATGGATGTGATCGTGAATGAACATGTCATATAGTAGTGCTAACCACATTACAATTTTAGTACTTATGTCTTAGCGGGTTAGAAAGATATGGAGTAGCCACCATTGATCTCCCACACTTCTCAAGTGACTTGATTTTTCACTCAAGGAATTATATGTGTAGTTATCTATCAATATAAACACACCAAATTTTAGTTATATAATCTAATGTAACAATCTATATAAATTATATGCCATAGTTAGTTATATGGTTTTAAACAATTTGTCAGTATCAAAATGATATGAGTCATTGAATAAATATTTTTTTATGTGAAGAAACATAACATATATATGTATTTATTGATCATGAATGATATCACGTTACTTGAATCAAATTTTAATCTATTAATATTGATAGAAGTGAGTAATATAGAAACATATGTATATATGCTTATTTAAACAATTTTTTAATAGAATATATTGTTAACTTTGATGTAGATTTAGGGGTATTTTTAATATTTATAATAATGAAATGGAAATTGGGTTATATAAACTATTTATTTTAATAGGATTACATGGGAAATTAATGCATATTTTGATCTACTTAGATCATATTTTTTAATGGTGTAGGTCATAATTTAAAGCTAGATTCATTAGTTACTTTTATGTTGCTTTACAAAATAGTCGATGTGGGTAATAATTTAGAAAATAAAATAATGAAGATAGCTATTTTATGTCAATGGTGATTAGGTTATTATAACAAATTGATGGCTAGATGTTTCTGGTTTTTGTAAGATTTTTTAGGATCATGTTTGTAAAACAACAATGAATATAAATATATCAAAGGTTGAGAGTTGAAAAGATGAAGACACAAATGTACCATATGTCGCTACCTTTATTTTTCGAGAGTTGAAAAGATGACGAACACAAATGTACCATATGTCGCTACCTTTATTTTTCTGCTGATAAAATGTGTTTCATGTACACTCGATTGTCTCTAGCATTTTCTCACCGATGTTCCATGCTTTTTATTGATACCGAGGGATGTGATTAATTATTCAAAAATAAGCTCTAAAGTAGAATACGAAACTCAATTCATTTGGCTAGATATTCAAGATTGCAAACATGATAGGAAGTAGATATGTTCTCTGTTGCTATTTTCCTTTTGAATTTATAATGTTGAAATCGATCCTAATTTGGAAGGCGGGTTATGCACACTAATCGAATGTCATAAATCCATTTTCGGCTTTAATTCATATATAGTTGTGGTAAGAGATAAAACTTGCTTATCATGTGTTGTTTGGGGTCGGTCTAGCGGCAGCAACATGTGTTATTCGGGGCACTCCTAGTTCTGGGTGCACCTTGTTGTTACAGAAGCCAATGCCTATTCATAATATCCTAGAACTTGCATGATATTATCATTTCAATTATTTTGTGCCCTTTGGAGTGTTGCTTCAATATTTTCTCGGTACCTAGATTCACCTATTTTGTAACAACAACCTAGGCTGGTGGGATAGTAGCAGGGAAAAGTATTTGTTTTTTCCCAATTCTTGCTTGGTACCTAGCTAGTACGTACTCCCTCCGTTACTCAAAAAAACGACGTTCTAGCCTCCGTACGCAACTATGCGAAAACATGACGTTATGGGTCAACCACAATTTTGTGGACGCTAATGCCCTTGCTGCATTAATCCATGCACCATCAATTAATGACAGGACCCTTAGATGCCGTGGCCTTGCTGCATTAATCCATGCACCGTCAATTAATGACAGGACCCTTAGATGCCGTGGCCGCTGGTATCGCAGTGGCCACTCGTAACGCCCGCGCCGCAGCAAGTTCGATGCCGCGTTTTAAAGCCTTCGTCATTGCTGGCCGAGTAGCCGCCGCTCGCACGCCATAGATCCGATGCATGCCTGCTAAAATTAGGCAAAACCAAACGGCGCCATGGCCCTAAGTTGCGCGCCAGGCCAAAATTAGGCACCTGCAACCATATTTAATAGGGGCAAGCAGGGGAAAGCAGGGAAAATTTCCCCCTAATTAATCACTCCTTGGTATTCTAAATGTTGTCTTAAACGTTATTTTTTTTAGTAACCGAGGGAGTATATATCTTGGTCTTCCAAATAGAAGCCATGTGACTGTGAGATTGGACGTGCTAGACAAAAATAATGGATTTATCTTCTCCTTTTCTTGGTATAGGTATTTTATTTATTTTTTCCTTATTTATATATATAATAATAATGGTAGAGGTAGCAATCTGTAACCATTGGATCTATTTGTTTTCTCTAAAATTACCTTTGATTTGTTGCCTTAAATTTTTATTATTAATGTGAAAATTTCTTGTATTAGTAAGATGGTCATCATCGATATAATTATGTTGTTGTTTTATACTCAAATACATTTTCTAAATTATTTCTGATCTTTTATTTTGTCAATGGATGTCATTGGCATAATTAAGTAGTTCTAAACTCCTTGACATATCACCATTACATATTTAGAATTGTTTGATATGTATTTGCTGAGTCCTTGAAAAGTAGGTGGTAACATTAGTGTTATTTTTATGTTTCCATCTAGATCAGATGTTGAGTTGCCCATTTAAGTAAAAATGGGAGAAACATTATTATTTATTAGAGATAGGAAGATTTCATATATATGTAAGGTCCTTGTTGTTTGCATATTTTTTAATCTGTCATTAGGCCCAATAGAGATGATACTTATGTATAGTTAGGAAGCGTTAGACTGTTATTCACCAAGTATGGACATCTGTATAGCTATATCTGATTTTTTTAGACATAAAGACTAACTAATTTATTATTAGCATGCACGATGGATGATGATGATTGGTGAAGCATCACGTGATATTATTATTGAATGCACGATAGATTAATTAATATTTTGAAAATATAATTTATTTACTATAATGGCAAAGGTGAGTAATTTATATGTAAAATTAGTGGGTTACTTTAAGTATTTTTCATAATGGCAGAGGTGGGTAATTTTTTTTATAATTACAATAGATCTAATGGCTACTATCGAAGATGACGATTAGAGTCTACAAAATTCAAGGTCACATGTTTCTGATTATTGTGAGAATTTCTTGAATTTATCTTTTTTCTTAGCGCATCTGGTGAGAGTTAACGTGGTGCCTCCGTTGAGGCCTCTAATTAGTAATAGTAAGATTTTAAGTGTGTTTACCATATTTTAAGTCTAACCGTATACACTAATGGAAGGTATAGATTTCATTGGATTATTATTGTGGGAGTTAATTCACCTAGAATATCTTATAGTTTGGGACATATTTTTAATGCTCAATAGTAATCACTATGAATATAATTTATCCACAAGCCAAAAAAATTAGCTCAGGGCAGTAGAAGATATGTTCAGGAAAACCTGAAGCAAACATCTGAGCACATGAGGATAAAGTGACCATAGTAATCACTATTAAATATTGATGCATGCATTCAGTCACAGCGAACAAGTTGCTGGAGGTACAGACCTCAATCCCCATGCTCCAGTCATCAGCTTTTTGGGGCCACACATTGAAAATCTTGTGTTGTTTTATAGAAATTTGCTCCACTGGCCTAACACATGCCAGGCATGGGCTGCAACACCAGCTAGTGTGCTCGTGCCATGCTGCCAACGCGAGCGCAAGACAGAAGGACATGGAAGTCTTTTGTTCTTGCCACCATCGCCAGATCCTAGAGAAGCCACTATTCTAGGGTGGCCATGCCTCATAAAAATAGCTCTCAGTCCGCACTCCACCGGCAAAGCCCTTTTGCACAACTCCCCAGTTTAGTATAGTCTCGGAACAAGCCAGTGGAGAAGAACTTGGTGATGCCGTTCCAATTGGGCCCATACTACGTGACACCCACCTTGTGTCTGTAGTTGTTTCATCACAAGCTTGTCGATACATTCCAATGCTTCTTGCACTAGGACATTTTAGGTAAAGCTTGCATGAAACTGTTAAAGAATTGGTGCTATTCTATTTCCTGATTACTCTCATTCTCATCTATCATCGGCTCCTTACATTGACAAAGCTAAAGTTTTCTGTGAATGGTAATTTGATTCACTCTGAAGAAATGGGCAACAGTATATATTGGCCTGAAATGAATCATGGCATATCCTTACTCTAATTTGACAAAAGAATAGTTCACATTTATTCCTGGCCAGTAGCCGAGTCATTACGGATATCTTTGCTTAGTACACTGGAAAGCTGCCACACACATGGATGTGCGCCCAAGCACATGATTTCGTTGACTATGTCTGGATGCTGTTTCACTATGCAGTTGCCGAACAGGCACATATAGATGCATTCAATAGTTATCCATATATTGCAGAATAGAATTGTCACTTTTCCCTATCCAAACATCTTCTTCTTTATTAACAGAACTCATCAAAATTAATTTTTAAAGACTGGTCTACAGTTAGAGACAAGTTAATCTAGGAAGCCAAAGACGAAACGATGAAGGGGAATTGTGAAGGTATAGAATCATAAAATTCTGATGAGCACCAACCTCAAAATGATGGAGTTGAAGATGCACTTGCTGCACTAGTTTGGCTTGATGGAACTAAAATACAACAAAACCACGCTCTTGTGAGCTGTGTGAAGTGACCACAGGACCATGTATATGCATCCATCGGTGGCAGCCGCGTGCATCGCCCTGCCCTCTGTGTTTTTGTTTCAAAAGAGGTGGATATGGTGGTGGTGCCGGACTTCCTGCACCTCTCGTAGTGATAATTGTAGTGCTTCTGAGAGGAGTGCTTGGCTATTCCTCCAGTGATGACTGTTTAGTGCTCATCTGTTTCGATTTGACAAGGTCCCACTGCAGCAACAGAGCGAGCCCTGAGTCCTTTAGGCCATGTTTGGAAGCGTTGTACTGTTTCTCCGCCGTAATCTCATTCCGCTTGTAATCTGTTGTGCACAAAGATACAGTGTTTTTATTTTACGTTGGTGAGCTTCTTGTTTGGGACGGCTTCGTGATGCATACAGGAGAACAGCAACTACTGGAAATCGCATATTTGCCGTGTGTAAACTTATTTGCCGTGTGCCAAAAGTCGGGCACACGGTAAACCCCAATTTGCCGTGTGCCACACACGGCAAATTGTAACTCTCGGTAAACAAACCATTTACCGTGTGCCAGGCACACGGCAAATTCCTCCACACGGCAAATACTCTATTTGCCGTGTGCCGGGTACACGGCAAATCTTGACACACGGCAAATTAGCCGGAGCCGTGATAGCGTCTCACACCGTTAAATGTTGCCGTGTGCCGGACACACGGCAAATTTTGGCACACGGCAAATAATTTGTAATTTTTTTTACCGGCATTTGCCGTGTGCCACTAAACTACCCCACACGGCAAATACACAATTTGCCGTGTGCCTGACAAGACACACGGCAAATATTTTTCTTTTTTTTTTATTTTTTGTTCCCATTTTTTTTTTTTGTAAGCTTAACAAATCATTATACACTATATATCCAATTTTTGGCAAATTTTGACTTTTTTTGTTATATTTACTTCATTAATTCTGTTTACTTGAATTTTTTTGCATAATCTAAATTTGAACTACAGGTGCATGAAATAATAGAATTCAGTGATTGAAAAAATGATATTCTTGTTGTTTAGGGTATCTTGACACTGTATCTAAAAACTCCCACCGACTTTAGAGCATCTTTGTTCACGGTACATGACGAGTCACCTCGGGAGAAAGTGTATTTAAATTATATAAAATCCAAACGAACTCTGAAAAACACGAAACTTGTCAGGGTGTCATGTCATCACGTGTAGAGGGTGTGATAAAAAACTTTCAATGTTTGGAGCAAGTAGTGACGTCGGATACCTAAAACCTAGACATCTGAGTATGTGATCGCATGTGATGACATCTTGGGATGTCTTGGTTTTAGGTATCCGACGTCACTACTTGCTCGAAACATTGAAAGTTTTTTATCACAGCCTCCACATGTAATCACATGACACCCGACAAGTTTCGTGTTTTCAGACTTTGTTTGGATTTTATATAATTTAAATACACTTTTCCCCGAGTTCACTCGTCATGTACCGTGAATAAAGATGCTCCAAAATCCGTGGAAGTTCGTAGATACGGCGTCAAGATACCCTAAACAACAAGAATATCATTTTTTGAATCACTCAATTCTATTGTTTCATGCACCGTAGTTCAAATTTGGATTATGTGAAAAATTCAAGTAAACTATATTAATGAAGTAAATATAGCAAAAAAAGTCAAAATTTGCTAAAATTTGGATATGTAATTTAGAATGATTTATTAAGAGTTAAAAAAAAGGTAACAAAAAAACAAAAGTATTTAAAAAACATTTACCGTGTGCCGTAGTTTGCCGTGTGCCGTGTTTATGTGGCACACGGTAAATACTAAAAGAAAAAAAATGGCCCATCCGGCCCATCTAACTAGAAACCCTACACGACCACAGGCGCCCGCCAGCCGCTTCACTCCGCGCCGTCACCCGCACGCTCGCATCGCCGCTCCACTCCCTCGCGTAGGCCGCCCGATCCGCTCGTCCAGCGCCGCTCGCCCAGCGCCGCTCCACTCCCTCGCCGACCGCCCAGCGCCGCCGCCGCTCGATCCGCTCGCCGCCCTCCCAGCGCGTGCGCGTCGAGCTCGGCCGCCGCTCGCCCAGGAGGGGCCACGCCGCTCCGCCCGCCGCTCGCCCAGCTCGGCCGCCCTCCCAGCGCCGCGCCCGCCGCCGCTCAACCACCGCCAAGTGCCGCGCCCGCCGCTCGCCCGCTGCACGCCCCGTCGCTCGCCTGCTGCGCACCTCCGCCCCGCTGCAAGCTGCTCGCCCATTGCGTGGCCCCTCCTCGTCCCTGCCCGCCGCTGAGAAGTGAAGACGGAGTAGGAGGTGGAGATGCAGAAGGCCATGTTCGACGCCGTGAAGATGGGGCGTAGAAGGTGAAACCCGTGAAACCATGCTGCTGTACCAAATAAGTTTGTAGAATTTGTGATAGCTTGAGACTTTAGTGTAGTCGACATTGTGCATTTGTACCAGTACACTTGTAGCTTCATTTTTTTTACTGGAATTGCAGTTAATTGCTGTTGATTGGCACTAAAAAGGAGGGGCAGAGAAGTAGAAGAAGAGGAAAAGGAGAGAAGGGGAAGAAGGAGAGGAGGAGAAAGGGAAGAAGGGAAGAGGAGGAGAGGAGAACTCCGACGCCACTCAACCTCGGCGGACCGCTGCACTGTGACGCCTGACTCCACCGCAAGCCAAGGTATAACTTTCGTTGTAGGCCTTCGTGACGTTGTGGACATGTCTGGGCCTTTGTGTCGTATGAGGGCCTTCGCACCGGATGTGGATAAGAGGGCCTTTCTCTTGGATGTGTGATTGTCGGCCTTCGTGCCATTTCTTTGCAGGTTTTGGAAATCTTCCCGTACGGGGAGGTTACGCAAATTTTTCATCTTATAGTGATATGTTTCTTCTTTTGCGAGCCGGACTGTTGAGGTGAATCGGAGCACCTAGGCGACCCTAGGTATGGATAACCTCTCTTTGCGTATCTTTGTCATAGCACGCACGTAACCCGATTAGGTGTCTCCCGTCCAAAAAGATACGGATGGAGGTATGTAGGTCTTTGCATATCTTCGACCGTATCGTTTCGGATTGTCCACGTTTTTTGGACAGCCTTCGATGCGCGGATGAGTTAGTTTCCATGGTCTCGCTCCTGTGCGAGACGGAGTTTCGGCATCACCCCTGTTGTTCTCCGGATACACACTCTCCCTTGCGGGACGTGTATCGGGAGAACAAAGGAGGTGCTTTACCCGAAATTATCTCGGATAGGAGCGAATCATGGAAACTAACTTAACCGCGCATCCCGGTGGGATTAGGACCTATCCTCACCTATTAGACAAGTAGGAACACCACATAGATGCAATTGATGGTCACATTACTCCTTGCTATATATATGTTAAAGGATGGAGGACCGTGAGTGGATGTACACGGGCTGGAGACACATGAGAGATTTCGACGGCTCTTGGTTCGTCAAAATGGAAGCTTTCTTGAAACATGCATTTGGCGAGAGTGCTCAAGGACAGTCTCGGCTTCCTTGTCCCTGCACTAAATGTGACAACATAACAATTAGAGACATGGACACCATGGGTAGACATATTGTGAAAAATGGATTTACGCCGGGCTATGAGCGGTGGATCCACCATGGTGAAGCCCATCGTATGAGAGAGGAGGTGGTGAGACCTCGACTTGAGGCTTTTGATGATGGTGCCGGTGTTGCAGACATGCTAGAGGACACTCATCAAGCTTTGTTTGCTGAAGGACGTGAGAAGGAGGAGATGGAGGCTGCCGCAAAGGCCTTCGACGCAATGTTGAACTCGGCACAAAGACCCCTTCATGGGCATACCAAGCTTTCTCAGCTGGATGCCGTTGGACGTGTAATGGGGTTGAAGGCCGAGCTAAACCTGAGTCGAGAAGGCTTCGATAAGATGTGTGCCGTGTGGCAGTACATGCTACGAACACATTATGCCAAAGAACTTCTATGAGTCAAAGAAGCTCCTTAATGGACTTAAGATGCCGTATGAGAAGATACATGCCTGTCCGAAGGGTTGCGTTCTATTTTGGAAAGATCACAAGGATGCAAAGTACTGTCCGAAGTGTAAGTCCTCCAGGTACCTGGAGGTAGACTCAGGTGATGGCAAGAAGAGGCAGCTTACGAGGAGGGTCAGTACATGGACGAGGAGGAGGATCAACAGACGGCCGACAGTTCTAGCACCTCGCGTCCTCACATGCGAGGTCCCGCCAAGCTCCCTGCCATTCCGAACCCTCTCCAACGCCCAGTGGTTCGGCCTTGTGGAAAAACGTAAGTAGCTATAGATGTGATCACATGTACTTCATTTGATACATTAAAAATGAGAAGTGAAACTAATTTTTTTCTTAATCATATGCAGTACCTTCATAATTATGTCGGGTGCTCTTACCCCCCGACGTGAGCCTGCTAGCATCCTGGGTGTTTTGTGCAGGAAGTACTACCCCGGCCTTGTGACCCATAAAGACGGGTCAGAGAAGCCGGCCTACTCATGGGAAGACTACAAGCTCGGCCCGGATGACGAGGAGGAACACAAGCAGTTGCAGGTGAGGAAGGAGTTTTGGGTAAGTCTCTCTTGCAAAACATTAATTGGTTAACCCTTTTCTTGAAATAATGCATGGATACATCATGTTTGTATGCAGAGGTTTTTTAGGCCTGAGGAGGGTGAAGAGAACAAGGCAGATCTTGTGTTCGATGAGAAGTGTAAAATATTTGTCCAAGGCTCTTTCCATGAGGCCCAAATACAGTGCCACATAGATTACTACGGCGGATAAAGAAGGAAAGGATCAACAAGGAAAGGGCAAGACAAGTGACGCTGACCAAGGAGCAGTACCTTCGGGTAGACAAATCACATTAATTCATTTTGAGATTATATTGGTTCAATTTGGTTTTCTTATATGTTAAATGCCCGATGACATGCAGGTGCCTCCATGGTGGTGTAGACAGTATGAAGATTGCTTTGCGAAGATCGTGGACAAGTGGCTAGACCCAACTCATAAAGAAACGAAGAAAACTCAATGGGAGAACAGGAACATGAGGACCGGTGCAACTCATCATCAAGGCAGCCGCACCCTCCCTGCATTCAAAAGAGCACTTGTATGTGTTTTCATTTTTCTATTCATAAGATCAGATCTGCCTCATTTTCCTATTCTAATTATCTTGACGTCTTCCTTGCGGGAGGCAAAAACCCGGCCCGAGATATCGGATCTAGCAAAGCATGGGCTATGTCCAAGCAGGGCAAGGCGTCGTCTGAAGTCTCCTTCAACCCTGATGCACCGCCTGAGGCGTACTCTGACCGGAGCGTGCAAACTAAAATCAGAGACTACATGGTGGCGGTACAGGAGGTGCATGGGCCAACTTACGATGTGCGCACCCGGCCCCCGGACACGGAGGTCCTCGTGAGGCAAGGACAAGGCGGGAAGCACGGTCGGTTGTGCATTGCAGACTCCGCCGTCGACTCGACCTCTGTTCCCACTCTTTCCTCTGTTCGGTCACAGAGCACGAGCAGAAGCCAGCCCATACGCCAGCGACCGACTCGGGTCACGCAACTCGAGGTAATTTCTGTTCCCACTCTTTCCACTATTGGATCAGATTTCCATTACTGAAGCATTGGAGTGAAATATTGCAGGCCGAGCTCGAAGAAACAAAAAAGACAAGTGAGCACCTCACCCAGAAGGTACATGCCCAGAATGAGATGCTGGAGGCCCAGAGGTCAGTCTTAGAGGCCCAGGGGAAGCAGATCTCGGAGTTGGTGAAGGTGGTGCAAAACATTGGGCAAACACGGGGTGTACCGGTGCATCCGTCAAGTCCAGCTCCAGTTCTTCACTACACTCCTGTGAGTATGAAGTTTACTTCGTGTTATTGTGAATGCCGGCCTTCGTGCCGTTGATATTGTTGGCCTTCGTGCCGTTGTGAATGTCGGCCTTCGTGCCGTTGTTTCTTGCGGGTTGAAACCTCCCGGTGCAGGGGAGGTGCTGCCGAAATTTTAATTGAATCAAATTTCTTTGTATTCCTAGATTACTATATGCAACATCTAAATTCTTACAACGCCATCTCTTCTCCTTTGTGCAGCCTCCGTCGGCGGGTTCGAACTATCCCGTCAATGCGTCGCCTCCGGATCGAGTCATTCCTTCACCACGGTCGGTCAATCCTTCACCGAGTCCGGATTTCCGGATATCCGGTCACCAGCCCCACAGTAGTTATGGACTTGTCATGTTGAACTCGTGATGAACTTGTATGGACATGTCATGAACTTGTATGGACATGTGAGGACTTTTGTATGGACATGTGATGAACTTATGAATTATGTGTGTGGTTGTGCTATATTGTGATTAAATGATTGGCTTGTGATATATAATTGATGTTGTTGATGGTCAATATATATATATATATTGTATATATATACAAATGGAAAAAGCAAAAGCACTGTTTTTTTAAAATATTTGCCGTGTGCCAGCCTCATGTAACACACGGCAAATCATTTTTCTTTTTTTTTAAATTTGGTAGATTTGCCGTGTGTCCACAATTTGCCGTGTGCCTGTCTCACGTAACACACGGCAAATAATATTTCTGTTTTTTAAAAACAAAAAGAGTTGCCGTGTGCCCGATATTTGCCGTGTACCCCGGCACACGGCAAATCTGCCGTCAACCGGGTCGGCACCGTAACGGCTACTTTTTTGTGCCGAGTGTCTCAAGACACACGGCAAATGATTTACCGTGTGCCCGAGAAAAGACACACGGCAAATACCCATTCGCCGTGAAAACATTTACCGTGTACCATTTGCCGTGTGCCACACACGGCAAATCATTTGCCGTGTGTATAACGGGTTTTGCCGTGTGTGAAAACACACGGCAAATTGCTGGTTTCCAGTAGTGAGCTAGCTACTATCCGAAACTGTGAACATGGCGATGGTGTCCTTTGACGTCCAGGAGCATGCCCACCGCTTCACGCATTGCCAACAGTGGGGTGGTGCGATGGTCTGGTGCAAAGACAGACGCGGCAGTTGCGGTTATGGGTTCCAGGGGCGCACGTGGCACGAGCTGCACCGAAACGGCGCATGTGTCACAGGACCAAAAGTCAAAAATAATCCGATAATAATAGCAAAAAAAATTTTAAATTCGGGAATGGCCCCCACCGGTCAATCACCATGTCACTCTATTCACACCATATTTTTTTGAGAATTTTTCAGACTTTGCATCACCCGGGATTCTAACCCACAACCTCACCCTCGCGATTTCTCCCTTTACCACTGCACTACACTATCACATGTGTTTATACGTAGTTTTGGTTCCCACATATTGTACCCAACCGAAAGTAATTTGCTTATTTAAGGTCCTAAACGATATAAAATTAAAAAGTCGTCAGCTACAAACTTTCATGTCTTTTTGAGATCTACACTTTTCATTTAGAAAGTTTTTTCATCCGAGGCCATTTTTAAAATTTGAATTTCAAATTAGAGAAATTTAAACGTAGGTTTCGTATGACAAGATGAAGTCAAATTAAAAAGTTATCAACTACAAAGTTTCATAAATTTTTGATATCTACAAACTTCGTATGGAAAGTTTTTTCATCCGAAATAGTTTACGAAATTCAAATTTTTTTAAAACCACTTATACCTACAGACCACTATAGGGGCGGTTCAATCACCAGCCGCCCTTACACTGGCGGCTGGTGATTGAGCCGCCCTTATAGTGACCCTGACCACTGTAAGGGCGGCTCCAAAGCCAGCCGCCCCTATAGTAAAAGGCGTGTCGTTCCCATAGGGCTTTTTTCACGTAGTGTCAATAACCTTTTCTTCATTGCTCACAAGATTTTTTTCGATTAGTTCATTTTGCTATCCTTCGATGTTGCAATACTTTTTCCCCTTCTGTTGCAGCTTGGGGATGTGTTATGGGTCTGAAAGCGAAGTGTGGGCGGGCACGCCATCCCCTTTCTTCCCACGATCTGGTGTTGGGACGCCATGCGGGGCAGAGGGGGCTTGCGTTCGCGAGTATCGGGCGCCGGGCGTCCGATGCCTCAGACGCCTCGCCAAGACATTTTTTAGGCTCAATTTGGCTAAGAAGAGGAAGAGATAACAGTCAGAAGTGTACTCTGTCAGATGTGACTAAGAAAGAGGCTTATAATTCTCTGTAATGCTAAGATTCATTTCAACATAAGCTAGAAAAATAAAATGCATGCAGAAATCATCCCTTCTAGATCCTAAATATCCATAAGTCAATGATCAAATGCACTTCAATTCCATAGATGATGGTGAGTATTTAACGCCTCCACATACATAAATGTTGATTTCGGGCGGTTTGGTTGGTAGCCATACTTTGCCACATTTCACCTTAAGCAAATTTGACCAAATTAACAAGTGTTTGGTTGACCAAATAAATTTAGGCAAGATTCTTTTGGGCTCGACATGTCATCAAAGTAATAAAGTGTGGCAAGATTCCCTGAGGTATGATAAAATGTGGCTTCCAATTTGCTAGGCATACTTTTTATAGCTTGTCATACTTTCCTAAAGTTAGTTGTGGCATTATGGCTTAACGAAACAGCCCGTGTAGGGCACAATTTATTGATGAGTTATGCAATTGGAATGATGTTTACTGATCGATAACAGGAGAGGCACATGTGTTTTTCCTTTAGTGAATATTTGTTCAGCCTAATGAAAATTTGTCAGATATAGTCATCTAACAAATTCGGAGTGATTGGCCTGATTTGACGGACAAAGATGCCATTATGCCATACATATAACCGTGGGAGATGGATAATTTTTCAAACCTGGTTCACCTTGCCTATTTTAGGTTATCAATGTTGTGTACTTGAGAACTTGAAAGTGTAATAAGCGTTTTCAAAATATGTCAGTTGTCCACACTTAAAAATTTAGAAAGTAGCCGGACTGAGAACCTTATATGCTCCATGACTCCATCTTCCTTGTGTCCTGAGATTTTGTGAGTGTTGATTTAATTATTAGTAGTTGGCTCATATCCTTGCATTATTATAAGGTTCATGCAACTATACTAGATGTGTATTACTAGGTATATGTCTATAAAAGTGCCTTATGCAAGGTTAAGAATCTTGAAATTTGGCGAGGAAACAAGGAGTTGCATTGGCAGGAATTTACATGCTAGCCACGTTGGCAAGGGCATCTTTATTGCTATATGCATTTAGGCTTGAGCGGCATCAGGAACCTATGATACGCAGCATCCAACGACGATAGTGTGGCCCTTGCTCCACTAGCCGCCACCGTCTATCATGGACTCCATTGCTGTCTACCGCTGCTGCCTTCTCTCTCCCCCTTCTCTTGATTCAATCGGCAGCATGCATCCTAGAAAGCTGCCAATGCAAGGAAAGTGGGGCGTTCCCTGAAGCTGATAAGAAACCCAGATCTTGGCATCCAAGGCCTGAACGGAGATGCCGGATTTCATGCAGCATGCGGCCAGCAGGCCTTTTGTTCAATGACGGAAAATCTTAGTCTTCCAGGCTTAGCTGCTATCTTTAGAACGCCAGTAGGGTGTCGATCTAGTCATTTAGGATCAGCATTTCCCCTAATTCTTCAACATTTGGGCCATCAAAAGTATGAGAAAAAACTTTAATGTGGGTATATTGGTATGATAACATTGGCACACAAAAAAACCTTTGCCCTGAGGTGGGCATTAGCTTTGACCAATTTTTCATGAGTGGAGCCCCCCATATATACACGATACACCACCATTCAAACTAGCGTATCGAGGTGAATCGACTCCAGCACTCCAGCCCCACATATATACACGATAGACGATACACCACCACTAGCAAGAGTTTGGTTTGAGAGGCACTTGGACTTCGATCCAGCCGTCTAGATTTGGCATTTTGATTAGTTTCATGGTCTTTGACTCTTCCTGACTCATGAAGGGAATTTAAACTCATGGCATAATCCAGGAATACTTGATCTCCTCACTATAGAGTTATTTTCCTTACTGCAAATCGAAATTGTTCTTGACAAATGCAAACCCAAATCTCTTTTGCAGGTACTGTTTCGAGGGACGCATTGGCATCGTCAGTGGGCCAGCTTACAGCGTCATGATGACCTCAAAGAGCAAATGATTGCTGTTGCTCAACACATTGAGACGGCGGCTTTACAGTTCTTTGGCTCCAATGGTTGGTTGTCTTTTAGACATGTTGGGTTTACGTAGTCAAAAACTTTTTTTATTCCAGTTAGTCCTCAGACTTTTGGTGTGCTTGTGCAATCAGACGTTTCGCGTGTGTCGGATTTTTGTAATAATTGGCCTGATTCTATCTTCGGATGGATGAAGCCGGATATTTGTTATATCCTTTATCTAAAAAAAAATCTACCTACTTGTATCTTATCATTTATCCTCAATAAATTGTTATGTTAATTGGAGAGTCCGACAGTAATTTTTTATTTTCGGCTTTAATTCATATATAGTTGTGGTAAGAGATAAAACTTGCTTATCATGTGTTGTTTGGGATCGGTCTAGCGGCAGCAACATGTGTTATTCGGGGCACTCCCAGTTCTAGGTGCACCTTGTTGTTCCAGAAGCCAATGCCTATTCATAATATCCTAGAACTTGCATGATATTATCCTTCCAATTATTTTGTGCCCTTTGGAGTGTTGCTCAATATTTTCTCGTACCTAGATTCACTTATTTTGTAACAACAACCTGGGCTGGTGGGATGGTAGCAGGGAAAAGTATTTGTTTTTTTCCAATCCTTGCTTGGTACCTAGCTAGTACGTACATATCTTGGTCTTCCAAATAGAAGCCATGTGACTGTGAGATTGGACGTGCTAGACAAAAATAATGGATTTATCTTCCCCTTTTCTTGGTATAGGTATTATTTTTATTTTTTCCTTATTTATATATATAATAATAATGGTAGAGGTAACAATCTGTAACCATTGGATCTATTTGTTTTCTCTAAAATTACCTTTGATTTGATGCCTTAAATTTTTATTATTAATGTGAAAATTTCTTGTATTAGTAAGATGATCATCATCGATACAATTATGTTGTTCTTCTATACTCAAATACATTTTCTAAATTATTTCTGATCTTTTATTTTGTCAATGGACGTCATTGGCATAATTAAGTAGTTCTAAACTCCTTGACATATCACCATTACATATTTAGAATTGTTTGATATGTATTTGCTGAGTCCTTGAAAAGTAGGTGGTAACATTAGTGTTATTTTTATGTTTCCATCTAGATCAGATGTTGAGTTGCCCATTTAAGTAAAAATGGGAGAAACATTATTATTTATTAGAGATAGGAAGATTTCATATATATGTAAGGTCCTTGTTGTTTGCATATTTTTGTGCGGCATGTGCATTTTGTGCGGCATGCAGTTGTTCAATGATGGAAAATCTTAGTCTTCCAGGGTTAGCTGCTATCTTTAGAAATTGTTTGATTTGACGCATGCAGCTGATGGAATCAAAGACTAGGCATGCCTATAAAAAGTATGCCCTATACGTTTCTTGAATTTATCTTTTTTTCCTAGCGCATCTGGTGAGAGTTAACGTGTTGCCTCCGTTGAGGCCTCTAATTAGTAATAGTAAGATGGTAGTTGCCTCTTGTCCTTGCATTATTCTATTGATTCTGCTATACTAGACTAGGCATGCCTATAAAAAGTATGCCCTATACAAGGTCAAGAATCTTCAAACATGGTGAGAAAACAAAGAGTTGCATTGCCAGGAGTTTACATGCTAGCCACGAAGCCTAGGGCATCATTATTGCTATATGCCTTTAGGCTTGAGCGGCATCAGGAACCCATGATGCTCAGCATAGTCGTGAACGACAGTGGCCCTTCAGCATAGTGGTCGATCTTCAACTTCATCATCTATCGCTACTGCCTTCTCTGTCTTTGATTCCATCAGCTGAATGCGTCCTAGGAGTAAGATCTTGCCATCCAGGGCATGTGCATTTTGTGCGGCATGCAGTTGTTCAATGATGGAAAATCTTAGTCTTCCAGGGTTAGCTGCTATCTTTAGAAATTGTTTGATTTGAGTGCCAGTAGGGTGTCGATCTAGCCATTTAGGTTCAGCATTTCCCCGAATTCTTCGTCATCCGTGAAACCAAAAGTATGAGGAAAACCTTTAATGTGGAAAATTGGTCCCCTATGATTGGCAGAAAAAAAAAAAAACATTTGCTCCGAGGTGGGCATTAGCTTTTGACTAATTCTTATTAGCGGATCCCCCCATATATACACTGTACACCACCATTCAAACCAGTGTGTGGAGATGAATAGACTGCAGCGCTCATATGCTTGTCCCCCCATATGCAGTCAAGCTCTGTGCACTCGGCTCTAGTACGCATGCCCTCGTCATCTACCATTAGTAAGAGTTTGGTTTAAAAGGCGCTAGGATGTCGATCTAGGTACCAAGGTTTGGCAATTTCCCCAATTTTAAATCAGTTGGTCATCCAAAAGTACGAGGTGAACATTTAAAGTTGGTCAATTGGTTAGTAAATACTAGCTCAAACATTTTCTCTAAAGTGGACATTACAGCCTTTTGATTAGATGGTCTTTATTACACTCTTCCTGATTTATCAAGAGGATTTGAACTGATGGCATAAACAAGGAATACTTTGATTTTGTCTTCCATGGTTATTTGCTATCTCTAGAGTTATTTTCCTTACTGGAAATCCATCTACTTATATCTCATAATTTATCCTCAATAAATTGTTATATTAATTGGAGAGTCCGACAATAATTTATTATTGTTTTCGAAATTTATAGTAGCAATATTCTTGTCAGAAGGGTACTAATTAAAAGCGGAAAACTAACTAGCAATTATTTTTATAAGAACGAAAAAGGCATGACAATGCGGAGATATATACACTAGCTATGTAGCAGTGGAGTGTATATGCACTATGCAGCAGTGGTTATAAATAAAGATACAACATACACCTGAATTTGTTTCTTAGTTCAGTGTCATGGTAAATTATGCTTTTATTTTTCTCGGCCAACCTGGGACATTCGGTCGCACAAGCAGGGAAGCGAGATGGGCCTGGCTGGCCCACAGGAGTACAAAAAAACTAATTAAGAGAACTAGGCCGGGTATGATTTCACCCTGAGAAGCTTGGATTGAGTGGCACGATAGGAAGCCAAGTGGGTGGTGTGTGAGCCTGGATGGCCGAGTATACGGCGGATGGCATTTTTTCATGTTTTTTTGAATCAAATTCCAGTGCTGCCCATCTTCAGTTGCCTCTGCAAATCCTAATATTTAGAGATGCTAGGTAGAGGTGGGGGAGACAACCATTTCAAAAAATTTAGTTTGGATCACTGCTACAGATCCTTTCCCTAGTGGTGCAATGAGGAGAATTCTGATGGAAGGATTTGTAATGTCCTAGCCAGCAGTGACAACCCAGATTGTGTAGCCAAGGTTTCGTTGCTACACAAGTCTGGCTCAATGGAATAATAATGCAACAAAAGCAAAGCCGGACCAAATCCTCCTAGTTCCTAGTAGCATGAGATCGATTCCAAGAAGTTAAGTTGATGATGTCGTCTCCAATACCACCACATGCTCGCTGCACGTCCTAGTTTCGGAACATAAATGGATGTTGGAGGTGGCCACAGATATGAGAATGGAACACACAGCCAATTGGATGACACACTGTACTGTAGCTCTCATTCCAGGAAGCAACTACTGAAGTTTTTGTTAAGTAATTAGGCATATTCCAGATTACTTTCCAGATTAAACTCATAATAAATAGCATGACAAGGTGATCAACTAGATTGAGCATGGCAAGATTACTAGCATGGCAGATTAACAGATCATACATACTAGAAGAGCAGATCATGATATCACAAAACATGAACATGACAACTAGTGTAAACTCGAGATCGTAGAAGTACTTGGTGGTGTAGATGCAGACGGAGTCTGCCCAAGGTTGAGGTCGTCGAAGGCGAGCTCGAGATCGTAGTCGTCGAAGGCGTTGTCGAGATCGCTGTCTTCGATGAGCGGCGGCGGAAGACTTCGCTGGAGTTGACGACGTATACGCCTGGTCGTAGCGCCGCCTGACTTCGATGGACGTCGACCCGTCTTGAAGATTTGGGAGCAGTCGCGCGTAGAGCACTTCCCAAAAACCTTATTCGCCTTCTCCCGGTGCAGGATCGCAAAGACGAGGGTTCCGGAGACCTGCTCGCCCGGTCGCTAGTGCACGCAGACAATCGGGCTGGAGTAGGTACGGTGGCGCAACAGCGAGAAGAGGCGAAAGCTCTAGTTCAATTGGATACGTTTTGGCGTGGCCGGTAGGCTGCTTATATATCCCGAACAACCGACCTCGTGTCGCGATCACGAGCAAAATCAGTTTAGGACTCTAAACTCGTAACCGTTTAGAACTCTTGCAACTTGACCGCCAAGAAAGCCAAAAACTAAAACGGCAAAAGGAGGCCGCGCTCCCGCAAGGCGAGCAGCCGGATTTCGGCGGACCATTCACGCACATGTCGTGCGTGCGCGCCCTTCGCCCCGCCCCGCCCGGCCCGGGCCGGCGAGGCGAGCGAGCGCGCGCGCGCGCTGTGGACTTCTCTTTCTCTCCTCCACACTAGACTTGAGGAAGTGAAGAGAACTCCCATATTTATGTATGGCTTCCTCCACTTCAACTAGCAAGGTGGTACTAAAGAGTTTCCACTTTCCCTCTTGCTTCTCATAAATGGGCCTTTGAGATTTCTCTAGGAATTTCAGGATTTGTTATTGGGCCAAGCCCATATAAATTCCAACAATCCCCCACCAGATCTCAAATACCCATTTAGAGATTTGCCTGTTCTCACTGTTGTTTAATATACTAGTATTTCGGCAGAGACTGTGAAGTTGAACTTCTGCCTAGGTCCTCAAGTTATACTCATCCACAACTTGAACAATGGACTACGCCTTGAATTGCAAATTTTGTGTGAATAAGCTTTACTTAAAGCCACACTAGTACCTGGCTACCAGTAGATTTACCCCGTGGGTGGAGCATATACGTCATACTCCCTGGTCTCTGGTTGACGGGAATAAAGACCAGTTTTGGTACACTCAGAAACCCGTCAACAGTCCTCGATAGAAGGAAGATAAGCATCACATGAACATATTTACCACTAATAAAGTTCCACTTGTATTCTTAGCTTGTGAAATGCAGGAAAGCTGGAAACAGGCCCTGTGAGACCAAAACCCAGGTCTACCAACCAGATTCTGGTCTCACCAGGATCTGACCACCAAGCAGGATCCCTGAACTCTACAGGAGAACCTGATCCTGGGTCCAAATGTACCACACACCAACATTCCACCTGATTGGTACAATGGACCAAGGATCCACATAGAAGCAAGCAAGATATCAAGTGAACCCAACTTCGGACAAGACTACACGTGACAAGCCGGGACGGCACCGGGAAGCCGCCACATGGGCCGGGGCCGGGTGCCGAGTCGGCCGACCCACATTTGGTGGCCTGACACCTTGGCACTGCTCCCACTGCCACCTGGACCTTCTAGAAGGGGAGTGGGACCCACAGGTCAGCCAGACCCAGGTCGGCCGACCTGCACATGGGCCCCACTCAAGGTCGGTTTGCTTCCACCGCCTTCCTGCATGACTCCCACGTGTCCTGCACCAAGAGCCGTCCATTCAAGTCGGTGGAAGGTCGGTTTGATCCAACGGCGCATGACGGAGAGCACACGGATCGCTGACGTGGCGCTGGAGTAACCCCTACTCCACCTCCACTATAAATACCCCCCTAGTCTCTCATTGTAAAGTGTCCCCAAGTAGTTCACATTAGTGTTCTCAAGCTCAAGCTCTCTTGGGAGATCAAGAGTAGTGTAGTCTAGTCTAGAGTGGGAGTTAGAGTCGAGTCGAGCGAAGCTCGGGTCTCCGAAGTCGTCTTCTGGAGAATCTGGTATAGCTCTTGTACCTTTACTTTCGAAGTACTTTTCTTATATTAATATAGTCTTGCTTTACTTTATTAAGTCTTTACTTTGAGTACTTTACTTTCAGTATTTACTTAGTACACTGCTATACTAGTGTAGTAGTGTAGTGTCTTAGTCTCGTTAGTGTAGAGTCTGAACTAATTAGTGTTTAGATCCTTTGTGTGTGTTTCACTACCAACTGGGGCCGAGGCTACTTACGTGGTAGTCGGAGTCTTAAGACTAGATTAGGCGAGGTGCTTAGGCTAGTGCTTAATAGTGGATGCACCCTATCGTTGATTGGTAACTCCATTCTCTTTTGATTGGTAAATCCATTCACTTTCCGACGTATATTAGCGGGGGCGGTTGTGACAGAACGCAGCCTTCCAGTTATATCTACTTGTGTCAGGGATAGGCTGTAGGGCGCCCATTAAAGTCAAAGGTCTGCTAGAATAGGAGTTAGTCCCACAGGGAACACAACTCTCCTATTTGTCAGCCGATTTCCCCTATCACATCGATGGTCTAGGCATTAGTTTAGTTACGTCGTTACACTAGTTAGATTAGAACACAGAAGCATAGTTAGATACATAGGAGTCCTTACTCACTCGTTGTCCTCCCACCTAGCTAGCTACCTACTAGTTACCCTTAGTTTATCACTCATATCAACACTCACCCCCTTTATCAATTACAGTAGCTTAGATTGAGTAGAACCACCTCGGTTTTCCATTATCCATTTGCTAGAGAGTCTTAATCCGCTTCCTGTGAGCGAACTACAAATTCGACACCGGAATACTCACCCGGTTGAAGTGCTACAGCGGTACCTGTGCGCTTGCAGAGTTACCCTTGGTTAGTCTTACGTCGTCACTAGAGTCTAGGTTAGCTTAGCATTCTTAGGCTATTGCCGGAAGAGGAATTGTGACACCCTCTCTCTGGTGGTATTTCGGGTTTGCAGTAGGCTTAGCTACCAGACGCTAGTCGCATTTACCTAATTCTAGTGATTGCGTTAAGATCTGCCAACAAGCATTTCTGGCGCCGTTGCTGGGGAAGCGCCGTATTAAGAATCTCTAGTAAATTAGAATCCGTGGTCTACTCTTAATCTAAAGCATCAGTAGTGTTAGGGGCTTACCCTTCACTTGTCTTGTTTTTGTTATTATCCTTTTCTAGACAGTGCATGAGCGGTTTAAGTCTGCCATCGAACTTCATCGAAGATCCTGAGAAGCTGCTGAAGAGAGCTAGACGTAGTCTAGTCCCTCCTCAGAGAATCATCTCAGAGCCTGAATCGTTTGTGGAAGGAAGTCCCGCACCAGTTGTTGAGGCAGTCATGGCTCAAAAGACCATCGCTGAGTTCTCGTCGCCGTCAGCCGACTTTGTCGCTACGGGTCCGAACGTGAATGTGGGCGATGCGACTTTTGAACTCAAGCCTGCACTGATCAACATGGTGCAAGCAAATCAGTTCTGTGGAAAGCCACATGAGGATGCCAATGCCCACCTCCAACACTTTCTGGAGGTGTGCAACACCTTCGTGGTCAAGAATGTCACTGCAGATGCCGTCCGTCTTCATCTTTTCCCATTCTCATTGTTGGGAAAGGTGAAACAATGGTTCTACAGCAACAAGACCGAGGTGAACACTTGGGACAAATGTGCCAATGCATTCCTCAAGAAGTTCTTTCCCGCGGGCAAGACCAGTGTCTTGCGCGGGAAGATTTCAAGCTTCCAGCAAAAGTCCGACGAGACGTTTCCCGAAGCATGGGAACGTCTCAATGAGTACATTCAAGCCTGTCCCCACCACGGGATAGACGAATGGCTCATTATTCAAGGTTTCTACCATGGGCTGACTGGCGTAGCCCGGAGTCACCTTGATGCTTCCGCTGGAGCGGCATTCCTGCAACACAATGTCAGGGATGCCAAGGAGCTCATCGAGAAGATGGTGGTCAAGCAAGGATGGAACGAAGAGCGCCTTCAGCCCAAGAAGAGAGGTGTCCACGCCCTTAGCGAGATGGACATGCTCTCTGCAAAGATGGACCTCCTGATGAAGAAAATAGAGGGATCGTCCTCTAACAAGGAAGTAGAGGCCATCCAGACTCCTGCCGCTATCTGTGCTGTAGGTACTGACCCATTGTGCGAGGTTTGCGGAGAGGAGGACCATTCGGGTAACAACTGCCCCATGACTCAGGAGGAGGTGAACTTCGTCAACAAAAACAACAACAACAACCACTTCAACAACGGGAATCGGCCCCAACAACAGCAATGGAGTTCGCGCCCCTTCTACCAAGGCCAAGGTATGGGTTACAATAATTCAGGTAATTCTTACCATAATAATTACGTAATTCTTTTAATAACCAACCTTCCTTGAAAGAACTTGTCTTTGGTCAAATTAAAATTAATGATGGTCTTAATAAAAGAATGATGGCTAATGACAAGATCTTAGAAAGTCTTAGTGAGAAAATGGATAGCTTTAACTCGCTATGAAAAATCAATTGAGCTTTAATAAAATGTTAGAAAACCGAGTTAGCTCAACTAGCGGCATTGTCCCCACTTATGAGCAAGGTAAGATTCCGGCAAAGCCTGAGGACCCCATTGAGGGCGTCAGGTTGGTAACTACGAGGTTCGGTAGGCCTCATTCTCGTGCTGTTCAGGTAACGGTGGATTCACCGTTTGTCCCGAAGAAGGGAGATCCTGGCCTGCCGACAATCACTTGCCAGATCGGACCGCAGATCTTCGACAACGCCTTCTGCGACCTTGGATCTGGTGTCAACATCATGTCCAAGGTAACCTATGATAATCTGTTAGGGAGCCCGTTGCACCCTACATATGTGCGTTTGCAGATGGCGGACCAAACCATTCGGTTTCCCGAGGGGTTGGCACGGGACATTTTACTCAGAATTAAAGATGAGTATATCCCTGTCGATTTCCTGGTGCTGGACATGGGAGCCAACGTCAAAGTACCACTCATCCTGGGATGACCGTTCCTGAGCATGGTGGACGCCACTATCTACGTGCAACATGGCGAGATGTACATGTCAGTCCAAGGACGGTATGTGAATGTGCCTTTCAATGGTTTTAAAGCTAACATGCAGGCACAAGCACCCCTGAAGTCGCGTCGTCAACACCACCGACGGAAGAACACTAAGACCGCTAAGTCAGCCAAGAAGGCCGAAGCGAAAGAAGAATCCGCTGAACCAAAAGCCGAAGTCCAACAAGAATGGCGGAAGAGGGAGACACCCTCACGGTCCCCATCTCCGGGACCGACTGAGGTGTCCACTGAATGAACCCGACAGGAGAGGTCCTGCTCTCTGGACCTAAAACACGGAGCCCTCCACTGACCAGGTATGTCAATAGTTATCTCATGTTTACTTTCATGCATTTCAATTCTGCATTTTCCCTTTTCAATTGCATGTTTACTTTTACAATTGCACTTTTCATTTTCAATAAAATAAAGTTAGATATAGGTAATAAAACTTGAGAAGAGTGTTTAGAGAAAAGCTGAGCTGGTGGGGCCACCAAGGCCTGGTCGACCGACCTGCCTTTGGGGTCCACCACCTCTCTCTTCACTCTAGCTAGAAGCAGGGATCCAAGGAAGTGCACTGGGTGCCCTGGGGCTCTCAAGCCCAGGTCGGCCGACCTGGACTTGGTCCCACCAGGCACCCAGCTGCCACCCACTGCTGACACACTTGGATCCTATGCCCATCCCACTAGCCAGAACTCGAGGAGAGATGGTCCAATGCTCATGACTTTAGCCTAGGATGCTACTTTAAGCATGAGAATGCTTTAGGGAACATCCCAACACTAAAGCAAGCATAGGGAACAACAATGCATGCCTGGAGACAACCTTTATTCTTGTCTCCACTTTTGCCCTCTCCTTTTCTCTTTCACGAAACACTAGACATAGGAATCCAAATCAACCAGAAGGAATCTAGGACCAGGACCACCACCACCTTTACCAGACAACCAGACAAAACATGTCCAAAGTGGTAGGGGGCAGAAAACCTGGTCGGCCGACCAAGGTTTGGTCCCAAATTCCTGACTTTTTGCAAGCATGAGGCAAGATTCCTTGTCTAAAGTGGAACACAAGAGCACATGGCCCTAGGGGGTGGTCGGCCGACCTGCCCTATGGCTGGGTTGGCCTTGCCCTTGCCCTTTCAACCCTATAAATACCACCCCAATGTGAGCTCAACCCCACACCACAACTAGCAGAATCATCTCGAGCTCACTTGGCCTTCTCTTCTCTCTTAGTGTTTCAAGCTTTCTCAAGTTTAGTGTAGTAGTAGTCATAAACCCAAAAACCCAAAAACATTTCCCTTTTCTCTCTTAGTAGTGTAGTGGAAAGCTTGGTCTTGTTTGCCCACTAGTTTAGTTAGGATGAAGAATCCCTTCCGAAGGTCTAGCAAAAAGAAGGGCGAAGGCTCGTCCTTGAGCTCTCGCCAATCCGAAAGTAGGGGTCATGAGAGGGAGGAGGAAGAACAAGTGCACCAACTTGTTCCTGCCATCATGCCTGGCAGGATGATGGAGCCTATTAGCAACCTCATGGTCACCCATGAGGAGTTAGGAAAGCTCTATACTCTTAACACTTGCGGTTTCCAACACTTCGCCCTCTTCGACCAAGAACTCCTCGACAAAACAGGTATGAGCACCGACTTTGCCATAGTTTTCAATACTATTGGTTGGTCCTCATTTTGGCAAATTCCTGAACGTGGCATAGACTTACTCACCCAAGAATTCCTTTGCTCACTTAAGTCAAATGCTTTGGGTGTTAGCTTTCGCATGTTTAATAATGACTATGACCTGTCTTGGAATGAGTTGAGTGTTGGTCTAGGCTTTGATCATGATTGCATACTAGACGAAGAGGTTGCTTTAGCAAATTTTAACTTTGCTGTCTTTTGGAAATCAATTGTTGTGTCCAATGACTGGTCCAATCCTAAACCTAAGCAAATTCATAATCCAACTTTGAGGTTTATGTTCTATTGGATCGCAATCACTCTGTTTCCTAGGGCTGATTTATCAAGGATAGGTCTTAAAGAGATGCAGCTCATGTATGTCATGGTTAATAAAATCAAGTTTGCCCCTGTTAGAATTCTAGTACACTTTTGGGAAAACTCTGTTGTTCAAGAAACACCCATAGGTTTTACTTCATTCATAACTAGAATTGCTGAATCTTTGGGTTTGCTTGAGGGGAATGTCTATGAGTTTATGCCTAAAGAGAGACCAATTATTCTTGAAGAAACGTTTATACGTACCGGTCTAATTAAAAGAGGTCCAAGAGGTACACTTAAGATGACATATGGGACTGATACAGTCGAGATTCCTCTCCCTAATGAGGGACTTTGGCTGTATAATGTCTCATCACTAACCCTGGACAGAAGAGGAAGACCTTGTCCTGCTGCAGGGACGGACAGAATGACGAGAGCACGAGCCCGTGCTGCTCAGGAGCAAGCTGGTCCCTCTCATGCTGCACCCAATGAGGAAGAGGAGGTGAGCTCTTCCCACATGGAAGCACCTCCTCATTCTAGGACACCTTCCTGGGCACACACTCCTCGCCCTCGCAGAGGGAGGCGTCAACCGCCGATCGAGATCGAAGCACTCACCCAAGAAGTAGAGAACCTCCACATCGAGAATCAAGCCACATTGCAGCTCATGCAACAGAACTTGGAAATGGTCCAAGGCGTCATCACGGAGGACGAGTACCGCTGGGACCAGTGGAACGCATGGTTCTCACAACAGTGAGCAAGAGACAAGCTTGGGGGAGATCCTCTCCCCCACTGAGGTAAGTTCATCTAAGGTATGCTTTCAATCCTTCTCATTTAATTCTTGTATTATTGCATTTTAGTTATTGTTTTCTTACATTTAAAAAAAAAAAAAAAAAAATATTAAAATTTAAAAATCCAAAAATATTTATTTGCTTTATTTCCCTTTTTGTTTATATGCTTCATGTGTGCTAGTCTTTCTATGGATATGATGATAAAATTGCTAGTTAATGTTCCTCTAGTGCTTGTTTACAACTTAGCACTTCTCTAAGTCTAGATTATTTGGCACCTTTAACCACCATGAACTTGATCACTTAGTGGGTTGCAAGTGCGAATACAAAGTCTAAGTTGTTGTAAGATATGAGATAGTGAAGATGGGAGCCCTACTCTATTGTTCTAAGCACGCATGATTGCCAGAGATTTCCTTTTAAAATGAATGAAAAACTTAATTGTTCCTCAATGGTGTTGAAATTCCTACCACGGCCACATATATACCTTGATATATCATTAAGCCTTCTACATAAGCTACTTGCTTGCATTGAGTTTGGTTAAGACTTGTAGAACCTTTGTTAGAGGTTTGTCGTGGCCCCTAAGATCAAGATCCACACATCACCAAATATGCTGCTTCTAATCCGGAAGTACGCAACCCTGCTGCTCCTACCCTGGGAGTACGCATCTTACTACCATCATTTATGCTTTGCTCCTACCCCGGGAGTACGCATCTTACTACCATCATTTATGCTTTGCTCCTACCCCGGGAGTACGCATCTTACTACCACCATTCATGCTACTCCTATCCTGGGGGTATGCATCTCACCATCATAATTATGCTACTCCTACACCGGGAGCACGCATCATCATCCATACCACCATCATTGTCTTGCTTCTACACCGGAAGTACGCACCATCACCATTTTATCCTATGAGTTGCTCCATGCTCCACGGTTAGAGATTCTCTCTCGCTTATCATTTGTAGGTGAGACACATCCCATAAAGGCTAGGCATCTCATTGAAAAAAAAAAAAGAGAGAGAAGAAGAAAGAGCTAGCCTTGTCTCAATAGAAGTAGAAAGAGAGATAGCATAAAATAAAGGAGCAACCTCAACCACCATACATCTACCTTTCCCTCATTACATTTTCATCCATCACATTCATCCATTCCATCTTACATCTTGATCTAAGGGGTATGATAAAACTCTGCTGTGGTCCAAGATTTCAATTTTTCTTAACTAAGAAAACATATGCCTTGCAAGTATGCTATTCCTTGACATACCCACTTAAGCTCCACATAAAGCCTTATTAGAGATAGGATGTCTTTGAAAGGCAAACACATGATGTGCCTTAGTGAGAATTCATACACCATTTGAGTGACTTGAGAGAAACCATTTGAGGAACATTAAGACTTCTTTTGAAAAACTTATCAAAAACCTCTGGCATGAAACTTGCTAAAAGAATGAGAAAGGTAGATGCTCTAGTCAAAACTGTTCTGTCTTCCAACATCCCAAGGTTGAGTTAATGCCATAAGCCCCATGGGTGCTAGAGTAATATGGGTGTGTTAACATTGCTAAATTTTCCATTCAAGGAGAAGTTCTTTGTTGTGCACTTAGTACTATTGAGACGTTAACTCAGTAATGATACCTGATCCAATCGAACCAAGTTTTGATCGTTTGCTCGGGATGAGCAAAGGTTAAGCTTAGGGGATCTTGTTGACGGGAATAAAGACCAGTTTTGGTACACTCAGAAACCCATCAACAGTCCTCGATAGAAGGAAGATAAGCATCACATGAACATATTTACCACTAATAAAGTTCCACTTGTATTCTTAGCTTGTGAAATGCAGGAAAGCTGGAAATAGGCCCTGTGAGACCAAAACCCAGGTCTACCAACCTGATTCTGGTCTCACCAGGATCTGAACACCAAGCAGGATCTCTGAACTCTACAGGAGAACCTGATCCTGGGTCCAAATGTACCACACACCAACATTCCATCTGATTGGTACAATGGACCAAGGATCCACATAGAAGCAAGCAAGATATCAAGTGAACCCAACTTCGGACAAGACTAAACGTGACAAGCCAGGACAGCACCAGGAAGCTGCCACATGGGCCAGGGGCCAGGTGCCAGGTCGGTCGACCCACCTTTGGTGGCCTGACAACTTGGCACTGCTCCCACTGCCACCTGGACCTTCTAGAAGGGGAGTGGGACCCACAGGTCAGCCAGACCCAGGTCGGCCGACCTGCACATGGGCCCCACTCAAGGTCGGTTTGCTTCCACCGCCTTCCAGCATGACTCCCACGTGTCCTACACCAAGAGCCGTCCATTCAAGTCGGTGGAAGGTCGGTTTGATCCAACGACGCATGACGGAGAGCACACGGATCGCTGACGTGGCGCTGGAGTAACCCCTACTCCACCTCCACTATAAATACCCCCCTAGTCTCTCATTGTAAAGTGTCCCCAAGTAGTTCACATTAGTGTTCTCAAGCTCAAGCTCTCTTGGGAGATCAAGAGTAGTGTAGTCTAGTCTAGAGTGGGAGTTAGAGTCGAGTCGAGTGAAGCTCGGGTCTCTGGAGTCGTCTTCTGGAGAATCTAGTATAGCTCTTGTACCTTTACTTTTGAAGTACTTTTCTTATATTAATATAGTCTTGCTTTACTTTATTAAGTCTTTACTTTGAGTACTTTACTTTCAGTATTTACTTAGTACACTGCTATACTAGTGTAGTAGTGTGGTGTCTTAGTCTCGTTAGTGTAGAGTCTGAACTAATTAGTGTTTCGATCCTTTGTGTGTGTTTCACTACCAACTGGGGCCGAGGCTACTTACGTGGTAGTCGGAGTCTTAAGACTAGATTAGGCGAGGTGCTTAGGCTAGTGCTTAATAGTGGATGCACCCTATCGTTGATTGGTAATTCCATTCTCTTTTGATTGGTAAATCCATTCACTTTCCGACGTATATTAGCGAGGGCGGTTGTGACAGAACGCAGCCTTCCAGTTATATCTACTTGCGTCAGGGATAGGCTGTAGGGCGCCCATTCAAGTCAAAGGTCCGCTGGAATAGGAGTTAGTCCCACAGGGAACACAACTCTCCTATTTGTCAGCCGATTTCCCCTATCACATCGATGGTCTAGGCATTAGTTTAGTTACGTCGTTACACTAGTTAGATTAGAACACAGAAGTATAGTTAGATACATAGGAGTCCTTACTCACTCATTGTCCTCCCACCTAGCTACCTACTAGTTACCCTTAGTTTATCACTCATATCAACACTCACCCCCTTTATCAATTACAGTAGCTTAGATTGAGTAGAACCACCACGGGTTTCCATCACCCATTTGCTAGAGAGTCTTAATCCGCTTCCCGTGAGCGAACTACAAATTCGACACCGGAATACTCACCCGGTTGAAGTGCTACAGCGGTACCTGTGCGCTTGCAGAGTTACCCTTGGTTAGTCTTACGTCGTCACTAGAGTCTAGCTTAGCTTAGCATTCTTAGGCTATTGCCGGAAGAGGAATTGTGACACCCTCTCTCTGGTGGTAGTTCGGGTTTGCAGTAGGCTTAGCTACCAGACGCCAGTCGCATTTACCTAATTCTAGTGATTGCGTTAAGATCTACCAACATCTCTTCATGAGCTTACTAGAGACCACCCAAGTCTCATAGATTGCGACGTTTAACAGTCAAAACTCATATAGGTATGTTCATTCAAGAATGCTCTGTAGGTTAGCATCTTCGCTTGTTAAAGCCAATAGAACATATTAAGGCATTAGCCAACCTGCCATACAGTGCCTCATTGCATTGAGAGTATTGCATCTTCACTTAGAGAGGGTTATTATTATACTCTCCTCAGTTTACCAACAGCTTGTTCTTCCCAGATCCTGAGTCACGGGATCTCCGATCAAAAAGGTTGGGTTACTACTACTGTAAACTCACATGGGTCTCATTCCCATCTCCCTTGATGCAATTTCTATCACATTCCGTGATAGCCCTTTTGTAAGGGGATCTGCCAGGTTTTAGTCTGTTTGGACATAAGCCACACTAATTACTCCGGAGTTTCTCAGCTTCCTGACAGTTTTCAAACATCTTTTAATGTGTCTTGTTGACTTCGCATTATCCTTAGCACTATTCACTTTAGTGATCACCGTTTGATTGTCACAGTTCATCGGGATAGCCGGTATTGGTTTTTCAACCACCGGCAAGTCGGACAAGAGCTCATGCGGCCACTCGCCTCTGCCGATCTTTGTATCCAAAGCGAGTAAGTTCTGCTTCCATGGTTGATTTAGTCAATATAGTCTCGTTTACAAGACCTCCATGACACCGCACCACCTCCAAGAGTAAATACATACCCACTAGTGGCATAGATTTGATCAATATCGAAATCCAGTTCGCATCACTATATCCCTCTAGCGGTGGGTGCCCAAAATAGTGAATCCCAAAACTCATTGTACCCTTAAGATAACGCAAGACCCTTTCAAGTGCATGCCAATGATCATCACCCGGGTTGGACATGTACCTACTCAACTTGCTCACGACAAAAGAGATGTCTCGGTCCCGCAGTTGCGCTAGCTAGATACATGAGTGAACCAATTATCCGAGAATATCTCAATTGATCTCTAGTAATTCTTTTGTTCTTTCTCAATGTCACACTAGGATCATAAGGTGTTGGAGAAGGCTTGCTATCCATAAAGCCAAAATGGCTCAAGAGCTTCTCAACATAGTGAGATTGCAACAAAGTAATCCCACTCTCTTCCTTAATCGGCTTGATGTTCGAATTACATCGGCTCTTCTAGATCTTTCATGTCAAAACTTTTAGACAAGAAAGTCTTGACTTCATTGATCACATCAATGTTTGTTCCGAAAATCGAATATCATCAACATATAAGCACAAAATAACAGATTGGCCCCCACCATGTCGATAATACACACACCTATCGGCCTCATTAACAAAGCAAAGCCCGCACTAGTTAAAGTGGTGTTGAACTTCTCATGCCATTGTTTGGGTGCTTGTTTCAAGCCATACAAAGATTTCAATAATTTACACACCTTCGCTCTTCACCTTTTACTACAAATCCATCGAGCCGATCCATGTAAATCTCCTCATCCAACTCTCCATTAAGGAAAGCTGTCTTCACATCCATTTGATGAATGATAAGACCATATGAGGCAGCCAAAGAAAGTAGTACTCGAATAGTGGTCGTTCTAGCAACGGTGAATAAGTATCAAAGAAATCTTCACCTTCCTTTTGTGTATAACCCTTAGCCACAAGCCGAGCCTTGTACTTATCAATAGTACCATCGGGCCTAAGCTTCTTCTTGAACACCCATTTGCAACCAATAGGCTTACACCCAAATGGTAAATCGATAACTCCCATGTTCCATTAGAAAGAATCGAGTCGATCTCACTCCGAACAGCTTCTTTCCAATCATCTCGCATCGGGAGATGCATATGCCTCTCGTAATAGAGGTGGGAGTATCGTCCATAAGGTACACAATGAAATCATCACCAAAAGATTTTGCAATCCTTCATCTCTTGTTCCTCACAGGAACTTCATTGTCATCCTCCTCAAGGACTTCTTCAAGTGGTTGTTCAAATGGCTCAACAGGATGCTCGATAGGTGTAGTAAAATCAGGAGCTAACTCAGTAGAAAATTTAGCATTGCTACACAAATCTTTCATAGGAAATATATTCTCAAAAAATGTAGCATCACGAGATTCATAGATTGTATCAACATACATATCGAAACTTCAGATTTTACTACTAAAAATCTATAGACAATGCTCCGATGAGCATATCCTAGAAAGACACAATCCACAGTCTTTGGTCCAAGCTTACGCTTCTTAGAAATTGGAACATTGACTTTCGCCAAACATCCCCACGTGCGCAAGTATGAGAGTGATGGTTTCCTTCCAACCCATTGCTCATATGGAGTTGTCTCTCTATTTCGTTTGGAATTCTATTCGGGACATGACTCGCAGATCAATAAAGCTTCCCCCACCATGCCTTAGATAAACCAGCGGTGTCTAACATGGCATTCACCAAGTCGATCGGTGTGCGATTTTTCCTCTCAAAGAACCCCGTTTGATTCGGGCGAATAGGGAGGTGTCCTCTCATGAATAATACCATGTTCCGCACAAAAATCATCAAATGATGTAGGAAAATATTCACCACCACGATCGACCTTAGACGTTTAATTTTTCTCTCTAGTTGATTCTCAATTTCAGCCTTATAGATTTTAAAGTAGCCAAATGCTTCATCTTTAGTTTTCAACAAGTAAACATAGCAAAATCTAGTTGCATCATCAATCAAAGTCATGAAATACCTCTTTCCACCTTTTGTCAACACACCATTCATCTCACAAAGATCAGAATGTATGAGTTCTAGAGGTGCCAAGTGTCTCTCCTCCGCTGCCTTGTGAGGTTTTCGAGGTTGCTTAGATTGCACACAACTATGGCACTTAGAACCTTTGGCAATAGTGAAATCTGGAATCAGGCTCAAGCTAGACAATCGTGACATTAAACCAAAGTTTACATGACATAAACAAGAATGCCAAACACTAGAATTATTATTAACGGTGCCACAAATAAGATTCACTGACTTATTACTTAATTCTGCCAAAGATAGGCGGAACAAGCCTCCGCAATCATAGCCTTTACCAATAAATTGTCCATGCTTAGACATAACTACTTTATTGGACTCTAACACTACCTTAAACCCATCTCGTAAGAGAAGGGAGACACTAACAAGATTCTTGCAAATAGTAGGGACATGTTGCACGTTCCTCAGTTGCACGGTCTTCCCCGAAGTAAACTTCAGATCTACCGTGCCAACACCACGAACAGAAGCATGTGACCCATTCCCCATCAGGATGGAAGAACCTTGGAGTTCCTGATAAGAAGAAAACAAAGAGATGTCAGAACACACATGAATATTAGCACCTGTATCAACCCACCAACTTAGTGATTGAAATACTGATAGTACAGTAGGAAGATTACCATACCCGTCATCATCAGTTTTGCTAGAAGTCACGAGGTTGACCTTCTTCTTCTCTTTCTTGTCCGCTCGCTCCGGACAATCTCGAGCAAAATGACCAAGCTCACCACAAGTGAAGCAAGGCATCTCTGCTTTGTTCTTCTTCTTCTCTTTCTTGAAGGTAGTAGTTGGTTTGGCTTTGAAGGACTTGAACTTGCCTTTGTTCTTGCCATGATTTTTTCGGACAAAGTGGGCACTAGCTCTATCCTCGTTCCCCTTCTCGGTGTAATCTTTAGCCCGAGCCTTCTCTTCAACATCAAGAGATGCTAACAGGTTTTTAACTGTTATTTTCTGTCTCTTGTGTTTAAGGCTTGTGGCGAAGTTCCTCCATGAAGAAGGCAACTTAGCAATTATGCACCCCGCCACAAATTCATCGGGTAAAACACACTTAAGGAGTTCAAGTTCCTTAGCCATGCGCAGCACCTCATGAGCTTGCTCGACTACTGATTTATTTCCAACCATCTTGTAGTCATTAAAGCTTTCCATGAGGTATAGCTCTTTTGCCAAAGATCGAAGCACCATAAATAGCATTCGGATAGTCCCACAGGGACCTTTGCCTCTTTCATGTACATGGTAGCATCATATATATGATCTGCCAGAGCATTACGCACAGAGCACACAAAGAACGCTTCGGCTTCCTGGAATTTACTCTTTTCCTCATCAGAGATTCCCTCGGGTAAGCCATCTTTGACATAGAACACTTTCATGCAAGTAAGCCAATTTGCGATCTTTACAGACCACCTCTTGAAGTGCTCACCAGTAAACTTTTCAGGTTTCAATGCTTCAATGAAACTAGCACTAGCAGAAGCCATAGGTAGATCTGGAAACCTATAATAAGGTTTTTGGATTGTTAAGTAATTAGGCATATTCCAGATTACTTTTCAGATTAAACTCATAATAAATAGCATGACATGGTGATCAACTAGATTGAGCATGGCAAGATTACTAGCAAGGCAGATTAACAGATCATACATACTAGAAGAGCAGATCATGATATCACAAAACATGAACATGACAACTAGTGTAAACTCGACTTGTACACTAGATAGATTGATCATTGCAAACAATAAGATCAGATCAACAAGATTATACCTTCTCTCCGTAGAAGTACTTGGTGGTGTACATGCAGACGGAGTCTGCCCAAGGCGAGGAGCCGGATTTCAGCGGACCATTCACGCACATGTCGTGCGTGCGCGCCCTCCGCCACGCCACGCCACGCCACGCCACGCCACGCCACGCCCGGCCCGGCGAGGCGAGCGCGCGCGCGCGCGTGTGGACTTCTCTTTCTCTCCTCCACACTAGACTTGAGGAAGTGAAGAGAACTCCCATATTTATGTATGGCTTCCTCCACTTCAACTAGCAAGGTGGTACTAAAGAGTTTCCACTTCCCCTCTTGCTTCTCATGAATGGGCCTTTGAGATTTCTCTAGGAATTTCAGGATTTGTTATTGGGCCAAGCCCATATAAATTCCAACAGTTTTAGCATCACAAATGGCATAATTTCGTGTGGGATCATCATAAATAAGTTTAATAAAATATATAGATGCTCACTTCACCGACAAGGGGTAGAAGTGTGTTCAATTTATATCGGCGATGGATGGGCAGTAGGCCAGTACCATGAATGCACTGAGCATGTCCTCCGCAATATCTGGAGGTTCATGATGACATAAGTAAAATGACTTACAATTTCAAGAACCACTAGCTGTTGTGACATGCAAAAGAAATGTTCTTTTTTTCCATAAGATAGGGCAAGGCAATTGTGTGGGAGCACATATATATAGGTAGGTTACCACTCAGGAAGGAGTCTTTATGCTAGCCAGCAAATGATGAAGCATCAATATAATGCAAAATGCTGCAATATGTAAAGACATTTAGGATTGACAAGCGTCAGGAAGCTACAATGCACGCCTCTGCCACATCCGCATCATAGGTTGACCCACACTAGCTTGTGTATTCACAGTCGCCTTCGCCACACGCGGGCTCCAAGCTATATGCAGCTGGACGTGTTGCTGTAAAATATTTGGCATAAGGCACGTAGACTCAGGTTAGGAGGACGCTGGCTCAAGTCTGTTGTTGTCATCGCGCACGCCCTTCGACTCAATCGGTTGGCATGCTCGTTCACCAGATGGCTTTGAGCTTAGATCGTGTAGTTTGATTGCCATTACTTGAACCATACATTTTAATCAATTTTATTATGTTGTCTTGATTTAATTATCATGAGTTACACATTATAAGAAATTAAGTACTATGCACCTCAGTACCTCATTTTAATACAAGGGCGGTTTTTTTTGACAACTTAATACAAGGGCGGTTGTATGAATCCAACCACTGATTTGAACTTTATACTGGTAGTTGACTTAAGCAAACACTAGTGTAAACCAATTTACACCGTCTGTTCTCTAAAAGGCGCCTGTGAAGTTTTTTATTTTCACTGGCCTTTGACACTGGTTTAGAACCACATGTACAAATATTTTTGCGTATTAGTGAGTATGTGTTTAGCTTAATGAAAATTAACACAGTGACCTGTAAAGCAAGATTGTTTTGCTGCAAGTCCAGAGCGAAATGTCAAGTAGTTAACAGTGAGAAATATATATGTGTAAGTTTGTCATGTTTTAGCAATGTAATGAATGCCTGAATACTTAAAAGAGCAATAAGCGATCATAAATAAGTCATTATGAATTCGAATAAGTTCAAGCAGTACTGATATCAGAATCATAGACGACTTTGTCAGGGATCAAATAAGTCATAATGGAACGGCCTAGTAGTAGTTTCATTCACTCATGAGGCAACAAAATGTTCAACTTTTGCTAGAGTTAAAGATGGGAATACTGCAAGATTTGTCATTTTTGATTTAATCATTATTGGTATTTGGCTATTGACGACCATGCATTATTGTAACGAGTATGTTCTAGATATGCTCCACTATACAGGCCTATAAATATTCCCGGTACAAGGTCGATCAAGACTCTGTATAAGCTCTAGATGTTGTTGCACCATGCATTGAGTGCACTTCGCTTGGTGAAAAAACTATAGGGCATCTTTTCTATACATATGCATATTATATGATATAGGCTTGAGTGGTATTGGGAACCCATGACACCCAAAGTGGTAGTAATCTTCTACTGTGTTGACCACAGTAGCATTCAGATGTGTGACCGTTTGTTGAGAAAATTCAGTATGTACAATTTCCATGGAGCCTCCTGTACATGCACCCACCTATCTACAAGCACATGGAGGTGAATGAGCTCCAGCGTTAACTGTACTTTGGCTCAGCTCCCACGGATCTGCGAGATGCAGTGCCGTCGGTTCAGGTCTGCCATGCTCTCTCTGCAACCGCCATTGCCCTTATCATGATTCAATCGGCAGCAGGTCCCATGGGAGGCTGCGAGCGATGCTGCAGCACAGTATGAACCTGGTGAGAAAGGTGGCACTCTCTGAGAATCAAGATCCCACCATCCAGAGCCTCAAGCAAGATGTGGGGTTTCACATGACATGTGGCCAAGCTGTGCTGGCAGATAACCTAGCTTGTACGTTCTTGGTTTTCTGGTATCTTTAGGATGAGTAATAGCTTGATTCAATATCTAGCAGTCTATGTTAGGCATTTTCCTTAATTCTTAATCATTTGGCTACCCAAAAAGTAAGAGGTGACTTTCAATGTTGCTCAAACATTTGTTCCAAAGTAGGCATTTGGCTTTTGAATAATTTCAAGGTCACTGGGTTTTCGTGATTCATCACAAGAAATTCATGGCATAAACTAGAAATAGTTTGATTTGGTCTTTCTTGGTTATCTGCTATCTCTAGAGTTATTTTCCTTATTGTAAATCTATCTACTTGTATCTTATTATTTGTCCTCGATAAACTATCAAGTTAATCAGAGACAAAAATTATAGCCATCAAATTCCATGGTCTCAAATTTCAATGCCTGATATCAAATAAAGGCCAAAATTCTCTGATTAACTTTTGACACTCGGGTTTATTTTTGTATATTTTCTCTAATAGGGCAGACGGCCAAGTTGGGCCATTGGGCTGGCCCTGCAAGCATAGAAGCCAGGCCGAGAGGCTAGCTGGCATTGGACTAAAAGTACAAATAGAACTAGATATGGGTTGGTTTTTAAAAATTTTTGTTTTGATTTTTTTATAATGCATGCTGGCAAGAATGACTTTGATTTTTTCAAGGAATCTACAAGAGATGACATTGTCATCGTCACTTGACAGTAGTAGATGAAGCATGTGAATGCCTAATTCCAAATAATCATGTGACTTCTATGCCACTGAATGCATCATTGACGAAAGCAACACCACCGCTATGTTAACCTCTTTTAGTTATTATCAATTTTCCAAAACTTTTCAATATTGCATAAATTTCATATATTTCGTGACTAAGACTTCACCTGTTCTTCATTAACAGCGATAAGTTCAAACAACAAATTTGATATTTCTATCAATCCGTTTTGAAACCCACCAACGGTGTGTCATCCCGACATGTGCGCCCCAGATGTCAATGAGCCCCTTAGTCTATGTCTATACCTGTTTGGACTATTTTGGTACCGGAACTGTGTTTAGAGATCTAGATAACCAGTTTGAGAGTTTATGAACCGGGATGACATACCATCGCAAGTTTAAGGATTGCTAGCCTACTTTACTAAAAAAAGAAAGGCTCCGGCTCCTTCCTAGTACAAAGAGGATAGTGGCAGAGCTGGAGCCGGCTGGAGCCTCTCCAAACACGCCTTTAATATCCCGCTGCTAATATGTAAATTCAACGATTATTAATGCTGGTTTGTAAACACCACTCTAAAGAAGTGTTCTTTTGCAGATCAACTCCTCGTAACATCCACAAAACATTTCTTCATAACAAGGATGCTCTAATCCCTAAAAACGAAGGGGACACTGGACGGAGTGGGGCCTCTTCTTCGTGTTTGTGTGAGAAAAGCATGTGAGGTGCAGGGTGAGCCACCGCGGTGGTGTAGTCTGAGTAGGTATGGCTTTAGGCCAGTGAGCTATATAGTTGGAACGTTTTGGTTGTGTTGCTCAACAATTTCCAAAACTAGGAGGTACCCCCGTGCTTTCGCACGGGGCAGCAAGGAAAAATTTACGTAGTGAAGCAAATGATTACTAAGTTGAATACAATGTATATTGTCTAACTGCATACAATGCCATCAATTTTTGTTAGTATCAATCACCTCTAATTTGCTATTCTCTAATTTCAGGATTCACTGTCTGAGGCTCCGTCCATAGTCTCTGCTATCCTCTTCAGTATAGAATTCAGTATACCTAAAGTTTGGAAGGTTCAGACTGGATCTAAAAGAGATTATCTCATCATTTAGCAGGGATCAACTCAGAACTCGTCCGTCAAAAATAATTAATGTGCTTTGGTGAAAGCATTATAATCTGCACTTCGACGATCAATTTAGCTTGAATCTGGTACATGACCCTGCATATGAATTTGAATCTGGGCACACACACACAAACCCATTCTGAATTAATGTACCTTGTGACCATAAAAAGGAAGCTGAGACTGCAGCAGCACCATGAAAGAAGCGTAATAATTTTAGTTAAGCTCACAGTGACCAAATCGGAGGTAGGATAGTTTAGAATGTAATTGCTGTAACAGCAAGTAACCAAATCGATTTTATTGCTCCTGGGTCTAGCACGTCTAGCGACGGCACCGTCGGGTCTCGGGGCGGAGAAGCCGGCGTGCGACGCAGCCAGGGCCCTCTCGCTGCGCCAGGAGGAGGCAGCCGGGGCGGCGTCGGGTGCGGCGCTTGAGTTGTGGTGGCGGCGCAGCCGGAGGTGGTTGGTGCAATATGCAGCAGGCCGCGACGCACGAGACGTCCTGGGCACCGGAAGCAGTTCCTTTTGGCACCTCGGCGGCAGGAGCGGCGGCGCGGAGTGGAGGGCACCGGCCGCGTGGGTGTCGCGGAGACTGCGCGGTCGCGGCTGTCGAGTACGGCGTCGTGACAGGCTGCTGCTACTGCGGCAGCATTTGGGAGGATGCGCAGGGGTGGGGACGGCAGAGAGGACGTGGGAGTGGTGATCGGTGAGGGATGAGAAAGGGCTGTAGAGTAGTATACATTTCTGGTTCAGGTGCGTGGATGTTTGAGGAGCAGTCTAGATTTCTCTGGGAGTCAGGACGGGTGGACGGCTGTGGCGAGAGGCAGCGTGCACTGTGCTTGGAACAGTGGATATGTGAGGGGCAGCGTTTCTACAAGTTTAAGAGTATAGATTCTACAACTTTAAGAGTATAGGTTACATTTGTCTTCTAAGATAATAGAAGTCAATTTAACACCAGACTATTTTATAATTCGGAAAAATATCTAATGCAAACCAATCACTTCGTGTAAACTTGCAAATTTCTAATTAAAGGGGCGCAGGGGATTAGGTAATTTTGTGTTTAACCACCCACTTCTAATTATACTTTTGCAAATACCACTTCCCACCTCTCACTTGTGCCCTCTTGGATAAACATCATGTGGCCAATATTAAAAGTTCGCATGGTTTGCACAAAGAAGTTATTTTACATTTCATACGCTGCCTTATAATTCATACTAACTGCTTTTATACTTTTTTTCCTCTCTTGTACATTTGCATTTGAGAACCTTGTTGTACTCCTAATTCCTCCATTGTGTCATTTAACCCTTATATTTCCTCGCAATTGGATCATTTATTCCAAGTGCGAAAAATTGTGAGTTGAGTAAGGAGTTGTTTGGAGAGGATGGTTATTTAGTATTAGCAGAAAAAATCAAGATTGGGAGTGTGTCTTAGAAACACTTCTAGATGTTCTGATCGTGTGTAACCAATCGATGAATATGGAGGAGGAAGAACGTGGCGGAAAGAACAACGTTTCTTACGGGAATACACAAGAAAGAAAAAATGTAAAAATAATTAGCATGATTTTTTTAAAAAGGAGTTTTTGCGCTACTGCCCCTATTTAGAGACTTAATTATCTGTTTGCCCCCATTTTTTTAACTTTGCTCGTTTGCCCCTGCTTTTTGAAACTGGAACCTCCGTTTGCCCCTATTTTCCTATTCTGTTAGCTATCATTAGATAATGGGCTCGAAAAAATAAAAGAAAAAAATAAGAAAAGTCGATAAGACCAAAGTGCCACTTATCTCATTACTCCCCACCCGGTCACACTCCTCTCGCCCCGTCCCCGTCCCGGGATGCGTGAAGCCGAGGGTCGTCGTCTAGGGTTAGGGTTCGAGCGGTCTGGGCGTGCGGCTTGGGGAGCGGCGTCGTGCGGCCCTGCAACGCGCGGCCTGGGGAGCGCCATCGCCCTGTCCTGCGTGCGCGGCCTGGGCGCCGTGTGCGGCGCGGGGTTGTGTGGCCTGGGCGCCGAGTGGCCTGGGAGCGCGGCTTGGGCTGCGGCTTGGGGCCCTGGGCGCGTGGCCTGGGAGCCTCCGCGTGCGGGCTTCGGGCGAGCGTCTCCAGTGGCTAGGTGCTTCAGGCAGGGGTCGGGCGGGTGGGCGGTTGCGCGGCGGGCGGCTAGGCGCGTTGCGGCTGTAGGCGGCTCCCAGTGGCGGGTGGCCCGAGCAGCAGGCGCAACTGCCAGTGGCGGTGCACGAACCAGCCAGTGCTTCTCGTTAAAGGAACAATGTGTGATAATTATATATATTTAATTTAACATGTCTAATAATTATCAAGGAACAATGTAGACTAAAATTATCTTAGCAAAGAATAGAACTCCATAATATCAACTGCTTCTCGTTAAAGATATTTCTTCGGGCATTTCTTGATGCAAAATCATCAAGGACGGTATTGAGATCAATAGTGTCCAAGATATCCCTCTCGATGGCGCACGTAGCCAAGCCATTTAACCTTTCTTGTGACATAGTTGATCTCAAATAGTTCTTCAACAGCTTCAATTTTGAGAAACTTCTTTCAGCCGAAGCTACAGTCACAGGTACAGTTAAGAGGATTCGATAGGAAACTGAAACATTTGGCGAATCTAGCAAAGTCACTTGCAGCAGATCTCAACATTGGATGAGTTATCATGAGAAAATATTTCCACAAAAAGCTTGCAGTGTATCCAAAGATCTGCTTCCTCCAAAGATTTCAGATTTTCTGAGTTGAACAAGAACCCAAAAATGCTATCAAATTTTTTCATCTGCTCAAATCTACTATCCAATGAAGCAATTGCAGTATCAATCATAACATTGAAGTACTCTATTCTAAAATTATCCACAGCAGAACGTTGTAGTTGCTCCTCTTCATCATCTTGTTCATCAAATTGTCCGTTTCTCTTCGATGGACGTTTTACAGGAAATTTTGGCTCTACATCCAATTCGGATGCAATGCTTTTTGCTGTATCCATACTAGAAGTGTAACCTTCATCTCTATACTTCTTAAAATATGACATGACACCTTGAATATGTTTGAGAGTAGCATCTATACTCACGATTTTAGATTGCAACTTCTTGCTCACTTTGTTTATAGAGAATAAAACGTCGTGCCAAATAACAAAACCAACTAAAAATACAAAATTCTCAAGTGCACTCAAGAAAGATTGACATTCACTAACTGTCGCTGCATCATTAGTTGGATCCTTCTCTAACGCTTTCAAAGCTGATATAATTTGAGGAGCTTGGAATCTGATAGCTTGAACACTTTTAATTCGGCTTTCCCAACGTGTACTCGACCATGACTTAACTGTCAATCCATTCACATTGTCCACCAAAATCTTCCATCTTTTGGTAGATTTTGGAAACAACGTGTATATGCGTTGGATGATACCGAAAAAAGTAATAGCATGCCTGCAAGAATTTTAATATCAGAAATATTAAGATTCAGTCATAGTCCAAATATTACTATATCATAATGAAAACAATGTATACTGGTTTACCTGCAAGATTTCCCACATCACAAAGAGTAAGATTTAGACTATGACATGCACAAGGCATATATAGTGCTCTTGGATTAATCTGTTCCAAATGTGCCTGAACACCTTGGTGTTTCCCCCCTTCATATTTGAACCATTATCATAGCCTTGTCCCCTCAAATCATCAATATTCAAATCAAGAGTGACCAATGCACTCTTTAATTCAGCAAAAAGGCCCAATCCTGTTGTGTCATCTACCTTCAAGAACTCTAGGAAGAACTCCTTTACCCTTGGACGATTCCCCGATACATTCACACACCGAATAATTAGACTCATTTGTTCTTCATGGCTCACATCTGGAGTACAATCTAAAATCACAGAAAAATACTTGGCATCCTTGATGGTCTTTAATATAGTTTGTTTCACAGAATGTGCAAGAAGGGATATCATCTCATTCTGAATTCTATGCCCAAGATAATGATGATGAATCTCACTATCTCGAATACGCCTAATATGGTCTTGCATCGCAGGATCAAACTCACCCATCATTTCAACTGTGCCCAGAAATTTACCATTGTTAGGTTGATATAATTTCTCAACTTTCCCTCGAAAAGCCAAATCATGTTTAGCAAGAAACTTGACAGCAGCAACAATTCTTACTAAAACTTGTCTCCAACGCTCTCTCTCCTTTGCAAATTCCCGTTGCAAATTATCATCAATTGTTTTCTTTTTTGCTCAACCTTAGCCGAACTTCATTCCAAGTATTCATGTTTCTAATATGCTCAACACTATTCTCATGTTGTTTGAGTCTTTGACTAAGATGTTTCCAGTCCCTCAATCCATCAGTTGCTAGCAAACTTTTGTTCTGATCTGAACAATTTACAGCAAAAACAAAAAATTTTGTCCACATGCTTAGAGTAAACCAACCATTTTCTATCAACCACCTCACCATTGTTTAGCTTTCTGGAATAGTAACCATATGCAAAACGTCTATTACCAACATCTGCAGGGAACTCAAGATTCAATTCTCTCACTGGTCCCTTTTCAATTAAAATATCTTTGCCCTTATTATCAAGATTCTCCCAAGTCCTAGGATCAAAGACATCATGAATAGAAGCTTGTTGCATATCATCAGTTGAATTCTCAGGTTGAGAGGAGAGCTGTAAATTTTCATTCTCTGTAGCATCAACTTGGTCACTATAATTATTATTAACTTGTTGTTGCTCTTCTTCTTCTTCTTGATTAAGAGGTGCATCTATAGGGTTGTCATCACGAGCAACACTATTTGAAACTAAAAAAAAAATCTAAAGCACCTTGTTGTGACCGATCAAATTGCTCTTGTTCTCTTTTCCGTTTTCTTTTTGCAGCCCCCGATTGATGCTTCTTAGGCAACATTCTAAAATTCTAATATCTGACCTAAATTAGAAGAAAAAACGTGACTATATGAGTACAAAGAAATAAAAATTGAACAAGGAATAAATATGTAGGGCCTATAGAGTTTTAACATGGAAAACCATGTTGGCAAAGGGGCAAACCTCACGTCACTGCTTCAGGCAATCAGGCAACCAGCAGCGATACAGGCGGCGGGCGCAACCCCAAGCCGGGGCTTCCTCGTCGAGCTTGGCCTAGGGGCATCGGGCAAGCAGTGCGTGCGAGCGCACTGCTGGCGGCGGCCGCCTGTAGTCCAAGCCGCCCTATTCTGGAAGGGTGAGAAAGTAAGGTTGGGCCCACGTGTAAGTGTAAGTTCCATTCAAGAATAAGAAGGAAGGCGTCAGGCGAGCATGCATGCCGTATGCGTATAGCCTTAACAGTGAAGTCAGTGATCGATTTGCCTCATTTTTACGAAGTGAATTACTTGAATATGGTTTATATTAATCATTACTTGAATATTATCATTTATCAGAAATAAATGGACAACAAATTTGTACAAAAAAATTGATTTGACAAGCGCAAAGTAAATGTGCAAAAAAAAAAGTAAGGGCAAACGAGCAGTTAACACTAGTATTCATATTGAGGGCATTGTAGTCTTTTTACCATTGACTTAACGGTGTTAAGTCCACTTCACGGATTAGGGGCAACCAGCGGCTTCGTTTGTAAAAAGCAGGGGCAAACGAGCAAAGTTAAAAAAAGGAGGACAAACGAGTAATTAAGTCTCATAATGGGGGTAGTAGCACAAAAGACCCTTTTAAAAAAATCTTCATGATGCAATATCGAATCATCAGTCAGTAAAGTGGTGGCAAGAAAACATTCACTTCACATAGAGCTACGTAGCTCCACCATTGTGGTGTTGCTTGCCGCAACTCTTCCCTCGCTATCACTGCTGCCACGGCATTGTGGCCGCGTCTAGGGCCGTGTTGGAACATGGTTCCGACATGTTTGATACAAGCTTAACAATGGTCAGCTTTTTATTATAGCAATGAATGGTGGATTACAATAGGCCATACGTTGGACTGAGTTCCAACTACTAAAGGATAAACCCCTTTAATTTAGAACAGTGGGTGTCATCGCCTTTTATAGTGTCAACTAGAGTTAAAAGTACACAAATACCCTCCTATTATTACAGTTACTTTGGGTGTCGGCTTCCTGTGGTTGTGGGCTCGCCAGGGTTAGCAGCATCTTCCATCATCGTGCTCAATTTGATGGCTTTGGGCCCTCCCTGCCGGCCTTGCAGCTTGGTCATTTAGTGGGCCGCCAGGGCCCCATGGGCCTTGTGTTCATGCTCTGACTCCCTGGGGACCTCCGTCAGAGCCCACCAGTGGTGATCACTGATGCTAGTGAGAGCCTCCGCTGCATACTTGACAACTGCTTAGGCTGACGGGGACCTCGACTCCGGTGGTCAGGGCCTTTGCCCCTTGTCTCTGCAAACAACTTAGCCAAGGCTAAAAATAAACGTCAGTGACGGAACTAGGGGAAACCAAAAGAGGGACGCAATGCCGCGTTGTTCCAATCCCCAGCCCCCAACATTTCCCCCTTGAGGGTTAGGTTCATTGGAGGCGGGTCTAGCCATCAAATTTGTTTGAGTAGCGGAAGCTATGCACCCACTCCCCCTGGCTCATCCTACAGTGGACCGATCCTCCGCTTGTTTCCATTGTAATTTGAATCATCATGACTGTTGGCGTCGATTTGCCCGTTGGGCACAGAAGGCAAGGCGTCGGTTCGCTGCCTATAAAAAGGGGTTGGTGGTGGAGGCTTACTCCCCTCCTTTACGACTTGCCACCACGCGTGTTGCCGTTCTCTACCTTCTACACTTCCTTGCAACTACTCTCTTTCCTTGCAACTACTCTCTACCTTATACAGGACTTGCCACCAATAATTTCACTTGAAAGCTCCCTGACTCCCGGCCCCCTTCCTGATCCTGTGATTTTGTAAGTTCTAATTTAATTATTGGTAGTTGGATCTTGTCCTTGCATTATTGTAACATTGATAATACGACTAGGAATGTCTATAAAAATGGCCTGTACAATGCAGGGTCAAAAGGAGTCACATTGTCCGATAGGAATTTACATGCTAGATAGCCACCAAGGCAAGGGTATCTTTGCTATAAGCATTTAGGCTTGAGCGGCATCCGGAACCCATGTCTCCTGGCACGGTAGTATACTGCTACAATCTTTGTTAGATCAAGCTCTTCTGCCGTGTATACTGGAGAAGCTACACCATGGCTCACTTTCTGCATGGAGGTGAATAGACGCTATGCTCATCCCCTTGTGAGCCGTGGTTTGGCTCGGCTCCCATATGGCCAGGCACTCTGCTCTTGGAAACAGTGTTCATGCTCCATCAGCTGTCGCCATTGACCTTCAACTCCGTCGTCTACCACGATTGCCTTCTCCAGTTCTCCCCCCTTGCCTTGTTTCATTCGACGGCACACGTTCCTAATCTGGGAAGCGGCAAGGGACAGTGGCAGATTTTGTCCATCGTGTGGCTAGGCAGCTCAATCGTGTAGAACCTTGGTCTTCCTCGCTTATCTGCTATCTTTAGAAATAGTTTAATTTGAGCACCAGGAGAACATGGATCTAGCCATCTACGTTAACCATTTCCACTAATTTTTTATCACTTGGTTTTCCAGAAGTACGAGGAATACCATTGCTCTATGGTGGGCATTAGCTTTTGGTCCATTTATCACGATCTAGGGGAGCTCAGATGCTCGCATTGGTGGCCTGCGATACCAACCCACCACTCCTATCCGCAACCGAAACTTGTTCACTACGCCAATCACCATCTGTAGTGGCGGCTGTATGGGCACTGTAGGGGCGGCTAGCCCAGCCGCCCCTACGCCACCGTACTTACAGTGCCAAGCACGGTAAGGGCGGTTCAACACGAGCCGCCCTTACAGTGTATTTTTTTTAAAAAAAATCCGAAAAAACACTGAAAATAATAGCAAAAAAAATTTTTAAACTCGGCAAGGGCCCCCACCAGTCAACCACCATGCCACTCTCTATTCACACCATATTTTTTCAGACTTTGCAACACACAGGATTCGAACCCACGACCTCACCCTCGCGCGGTTCCTCCATTTACCACTGCACTACACCGTCACATGTGTCTCTATATAGTTTTGGTTCCCCACATATTGTATCCAACCGAAAGTAATTTGCTTATTTAAGGCCCTAAATGATATCAAATCAAAAAGTCGTCAACTACAAACTTTCATATCTTTTCGAGATTTACACTTTCGGTTTAGAAAGTTTTTTCATCTCGAGGCCATTTATAAAATTTGAATTTCAAATTTGAGAAACTAAAACGTAGGTTTCGCATGACTAGATGAAGTCAAATAAAAAAGTTCTCAACTACAAAGTTTCATAACTTTTTGAGATGTACACACTTCATATAGAAAGATTTTCCATCCGACATCGTTTATAAAATTTGAATTTTAAATTTGAGAAACTATAACGTAGGTTTCGCATGACTAGATAAAGTCAAATAAAAAAGTTTTCAACTACAAAGTTTCATAACTTTTTGAGATGTACAAACTTCATATAGAAAGTTTTTCCATCCGACATTGTTTACAAAATTTGAATTTTAAATTTGAAAAACTAAAACGTAGGTTTCGCATGACAAGATGAAGTCAAATCAAAAAGTTGTCATCTACAAAGTTTCATAACTTTTTGAGATCTACAAACTTCATATAGAAAGTTTTTACATCCGACATCGTTTACAAAATTTATTTTTTTAAAACCACTTATACACCTACAGACCACTGTAGGGGCGGCTCAATAATAGCCGCCCTTATAGTGACCACTGTAAGGGCGGCTGGTGATTGAGCCGCCCTTACAATGACCCTGACCACTATAATGGCGCCTCCAAAGCCAGCCGCCCCTACAGTGAAAGGGGAAGCGTTCCCGTAGTGCTTTTTTCACGTAGTGGTTCTGGTGACCAAAGTTTTTCAAAAAAAAAAATAAGGAAAGCTCAATGTAGGGATATTGTATCACTTTGTTGTAACATATTTATCAATGTGTTACAGTAAAATTTCATAGTAACATAAAATAATGTGTTACAGACTTCGGTTGTAACACAAAATAGTTTTTCTATAAAAATGTGTTACTAAAACTGATTATAGTAACACAAAATTAATGTTACAAGAAAAGTGTTACAAAAGTGTATTATATTGTAACACATAAATGGAACATATAAAATATGTTACAAATATATGGCCGGTAGTAACACAAAATAATGTTACGGTCTAAGTGTTACAATGATTTCTAGAGCAATGGTCCCCAAGACTCTTCATTTTGCTCACTCGCACTCGCTTTCCCCGTGCGGTACATGGAACAAAACACACCGTCGCATCAAGCTCCCTCTCGTTCGCTTTCCCCAAGCGCGAGAAAATTACATATTTCAGACCGCAATCGTCATGCTTTGCGGTTTTGGGACTCCAATCTTTGAGGAAGTGTCGGGCGGTTACAAGCCAAAAGTACGCACTTTCTTAAGAAAAAATAGGTGAGAGACGCGCCATTCTTATTATTAGGATTAGGAGAAAAAAGTTAAGAAATGTGTGTCTTAGAAAAATGTGCGCTTCTCTTGTTAAGGAGTGTACTAGTAAAATCCATACATCTTGGAGATACAAATTACCAAAAAAATTTCTGCCCTATTTCTATACATTTTGCGACCGTGTGGTGTGGCAATTTCTTTAATAATAATAAGTTTATTTATATAATCAAAATTACATCAACAATCATGGAATGGGCAGACCACGACCCTACATAAAAAAAATGTAAACTGAAAGAAACTGGACGTTGTGAAATAAAAAAGAAGTCAAGAAAATTATTATTATTATAAAAGGAAAAATCGTCTCCCACGACCCAAATAGATCGAGAGATCCAACTTCCTACTACCAGCTCGCGTTCTTTACGGCTGACGCCGCCGCACGTCCCCTCGCACCGCGAAAACTGCTGCGTCGTCCGCCCTCGCCTCTCGGCGCCTGGGTCAGAGGTAACCCCACCAGCCTTGCCGATCCCATCTCCGGCCACCCTGGCCACATCCCCGACGATGTTGGCGCAGATCCACCGCATGCGGCCGTTCAGCTCTCCAACGTGGGTCGTGCGTGTCCTCAGCGCTCTCCTCTGTCCCACGAGTTCATTGAGGTAAGATGAATCGGCTATCAATCAACAGAGCACCCCTCCCCCGATTACTTTAGATGTGTGTGCGTGCAGGTCGCACTGGATTCAACTGGACCGCGATTGCTTTTGATGTAGTGTATGCGGTGTGCGTTCTCCAATCTCGGTAACTGCACATGGAATGGGCAGAACTGGTTAATTAAGTGCTACGGTTCTCCAATCTCGGTAACTGCACATCGAATTTTCCTGTGCGTAGTGATGGTGTAGTAGGGCAGCTAATACGGGTTTCTTCTACTTAGGTCACACCATTTTCCTGTGTTTTGATTCGATGGGATCGTACGTAGTTGTGTGGCAGCAATGAACTAGAACGTAACAGGCACGTAGTGGTATTAGAAGTGACAAATTAAAAACCCAAGGTGAAATTAGACTTTAGATTTATCCAATTTGATATTTTTCACGTGAAAGGGTTCCCAATATACAATTTAGGAGATGGTTTTATCTAGTATTGTTATCTGTGTTACATCCAACTTAATTAATTTTAAAATGATCTACAATTATGTAGTACCTTGCTGACATTTTCTGTAAATTTTTTTTAATCAAATCTGAATCATATAGAATATTTCCAGTCTGATTGTTTGATTCCAACATAAATGAATGATATAAAGTTAATATGTCATCCTCTTGAGCTTTCTATCTGAACCGTAGCACCTAATTAACCAGTTCTAAAGCTCCATGCTCAAATAACATTACAGATATGCACTTAAGTCTAATTGTTACTACTTTGTTATCTTTATTCTATTTTTTCCTATTAGTGTGATATTTTATTTAGATTGTGCAACCATGGCAGTGGATAATTGTATCATAAAACTTCTATGTGATGGGGTAGCTGAAGGAGACAAACATGTGCAAATGGAAAAGAATCAAGATGAGATATGCTACTACAAGAAGCTGAAGCAGAGGCAATCTTTCAACGACGCCATGATAACGATTCTAGATCAACAGAGGTAAGTGATGCCCATGCCAAAGGAGTCTCAATTGCTAGGCCTTTGATTTTTGTATGTTTTTTTTTTCACGAGCAGGCAAATATGCCCGTATTTCTGATTTTTGTATGTTCAAATTACCTAATTTGTAATGTTACAATTTACATTTTCTTTGCAGGTTGAAGTGACTAATGGTTGGATTCCCACATCTATGTGCACAAAGAATGGAAGAAGAAATGCACTTTGTGAATCATAGCTAGTTCTTAGATTTTTTTTTCTTTCTAGTATGGACTATTTATGTTTGCTCTCTAGAGCCATATCGTTATGTACGTATACTATGATTTGATCTGAAAACAAGCATAATATATGAGATCATCCTATGATATGAGGATCTTGCTAAGATTATTAAACTATATGTGGTTTTGTTATTTTGCAAAGTGTCATGTTTGTGTAATTCTACAATAATCTGTGTGCCACAAGTATTGGCGAAATAAATATTTGTTTCATATAATATGAGTATGTTACAATAGATATAAACAAGTGTTACAATCCATGTGTTCATGTGTTCCATACCGTGCTCTATCGTAATGTAAGTGTTACTAGAACAAAAAAAGGTGTTACAACGGACAAATATTGTAACACTTGCAAGTGTTCCAATAGATAAATAAATATGTTACAAACTATTTGTTCTACTATAGTGTAGTGTGTTACTAGAGCCAAAAAAAGTGTTACAGAAAAAAATCTTGTAACACTAAACAAATGTTCCTATAGACAAGTAAATGTGATACAATAAACCAGTCTATAGTAACATGGCCTATTGGAACACAAACAAAAATGTGTTACTAACAAAGCTAGTAACACTTTTACCGGTCTATAGTAACACAAGTTGGTGTTACAATATTCCTGTTGTGTAGTAGTGCGTAGAGCACTCTACCGCACCACCTCGGTGTTCTCCATGGTGTCTGGGATTCCCACCTACCAGCATCTTCACCACGACTGAGCACAGCGACTCGTCTTCCTCCTCCATTGGGCCTCCTGCCCACCGTGGCCACCCGCCTTCCTCTCTCTCCATCATTCCTCACGGCCACGGTGGCATTTTGTAGCTAGCGGATTTCCTTCACCACTGGAGAGACCTGCCATTGTCTTCTCCACTGAATCTACCATGGCCTTTCTCCACCGGAGAGGCGAGCACTGCGCCATCGCTAAAGTCGACATGCCGACAACCCTCCATTCTCCCATGCAGCAAGGAGATCGATGTTGCGTTGAAAGAACAAGTTGCAAACATTGTGTCTCAAGTATTTCAGATATTTCAGAGGTACATTGCAAGTGTTTTATTTGGATGTTGCAAAAGTAGAACCAAAGGATGCATATGTTCCAAGTGTTTATGATTTTGATGTTGCAGATGTTTCACACATACGTTGCAGAGCTATTTTTCAAATGTTTCGTTTAGCAGTTGTTGGTCTTGGGCCGAAAGCCCTAACCCCCCTGCCGGAAGACAGGGGTAACGATGGTAGAGATGCACAGTAATCCTTTTGAATCCTTGGCTAAAACGCCACACACCTACAAGTCCCATCAGTGGGGGTATTTATAGTTGCTCATAGGCTTTTACATGACCCATTTGCCCTTCCACCTACCGATGATCCCAAGCATATTCTTCCTGGGGAGGGCAAATCAGTCTTTCCGCAATGCGCACCGCCAAGCTCGCTAACCGCCGACATCCCTGGGGCCGCATCATGGTCATGTCGCCCTCCTGTCGCTCGAGCCCTACATGCCGATAATGAACCAAAGAAAGATGAGGCAACCGATAGAGAGGGGAAGATGCCGAAGGAGCCCCCTTCGGCATGTCCCCCGATACCTTGGATGTGCACCAACGGTCTGGGCCTGACGAGCGGTCCGAGCTGAAGGCGCGCCAGGGCCGCCGAGGCCGCCTCTTTCGGCCAGCCTAGGTCTGGTCGTCGCGCTACCACCGGCCGGGCCGATAGCGGCCCAAGTTCCGATAGAGGCCTTATTCTGCCGAAGGCCTACTATCAACGTTTAGCGGTGTACAGGGGGGATGGGGTCGCAAGGTCCCGTCTTGCCACCAACAGCAGTTTTAGTCATATGTTGCTTCAAGTGTTTTCATGTCAAGTTACAAGCATTTTTTATCTGGATTTTGCTTATGTTTTACACATGTGTTGAAAGAGTATGTTGTAAATGTTCCATCTACTTGAATCGTATGTTGCGGCGAGTGTTTTTATGTTGTAGTAGGTACTTCACTCTTGTTTCAAGCGTATACTCATGGAGAGGACGGCCGGAGCCTGTGGCATGTGCATGGCTGGCAGGGGTTCTATAACATGGAGCACGCAGAGGAAGTGTGGGCACGGGCGGTCCCCGCATGCCCCATATTGTTCAGGCGCAAGCGGTCCCGTGTGCATGCGCATACGAAGCATAGTAGGCAGGATCAGGTGATACGGCCAAGGTTTTTTTTATTGCTAAGAAAAAAAATTTCGGTCCCTGGTAATAAATGCGAAATTTTGGAAATATCGCGTCAAATTTAAATTGATTTTTAAAAAAAATTGGCACCATTTTCTTTATAAAACCTTTTCAATTCATTGCCCATCACAAATTTATATAAACTCAGTGAAATAACAAAATAGCTCACAGAAGCAGAGCTACGGTAATACGTCGATGCACGATAACACCGGTATAAAAAATTTTCGGTACTCAGCGAAAAAGGTGATATTACAGAAATTTCGGCTATATTTCACTGAAATTGTAAATCTTTTTTTTTTGACATGAACTGAAATTGTAAACCTTGGATACGGCCACCAGTCAGCAAGGCGGTAGGTGGCGCAAGTGAGTGGCATGAAAGACAACCAGGTGGGTTGTGTGTGAGCCGCAATGGCCGGTGTTTTTTTTTTTTTAACTGCGATGGCCAGTGTGGCGAGAGTGATATTTATTTATGATATTTTCAATCGATTTCTAGTGTGGTCCATTTTTTTTTTTTTTTTTTTTGATAACCTAGTGTGGTCCATGTTCAATTGCCTCTGCAAATCCTAAGTTTTTGAGATACTAGGTAGAGGTGAGTGAGACAACCCTTTCTAGTTTCTACCGCAACAAGAGGAATTGTGATGGAAGGATTCGTAATGTTGTGATGAGCGGTGGCACCCGAGATTGTGTAGCTAATTAAGGTTGCTGTTGCAGCACAAGCTGGCTCAGTGGATCGGAATAATATTTCAACAAACGTAGCCTGACCAAAGCTCCTAGTTCCTAGTAGCATGGTGTCCCAAACCTGAAGTTACGGGTTAATCATGCCGTTTCCAATACACCACATCCTCGTTGCATATACTTGTCGACAGGAACATAAACAAGACGATGGAGGTGGCCATAGAATAGAAATGGAAAATGAACAACTGGCAGCATGATGCACTGCCAAACGGATGACTATATATGCTGATACCTCACATTCCAGGTAGTAGGTATTGAAGTTTTAGCATCACAAACGGCATAATGTCAGGGATCACCATATGTTCATAATTTTTTTTCTAGACAATACTTAGACGCATATTTCATTAAGCAGGAAGAGACCATGTGTTCATAAGTTATATAGCTACCGACTCCTTTCGCTTCACCACAAGCAGCAGCAGGCCCCGTCCCTAGGGGGTGGGCGGGCTGTGCGACGCCCAAGGGCCCATGAGGCTAGGGGCCCATGAGTGTACTAATGTATAGTTGTAGATGTATTATGTATTAGTAGCAGCCACTTCGTATTCGCGATCGTGACTCGCGTCATCACGAGACGGCGTCGGCGCGCTAGGGCTTGCTGGGCGCGACTGCGTGATCGCGGAGCTAGCGCGCGCGGTGGCCGGTGGAGGCGTGGAGCAGCTGTCGGGTGACCGGGCTGGCAGTGTAGCGCTGCACTGGCACCGCACGAAGTCACACACGTACCTCTGCTTCCCCTGTCCTGATTGGTCGATTGTTGGCAGTTTGGCATCGCACGGTAAGTGACTAAGTGATTTACTGATCAATTTGATTGCAGTTCAGTGTGCAGAGTAGAGACTAGTATTAGATAGTAGATACCTAGATAGTACTTGTACCTCGGTATATCAATTACAGCTTGTGGGATTTGATTTCTAATTCAATATTTTTTTAACATGTTAGATGTTGCCAAAAGAAACATAAGTCTGGTGCTCAGAAAAGAAAAAAGAAACTAAGTTATCTCAATTCAAAGAATCACAAAAGGGTGTTTTACATAAGTTTTAAAAAAATTGCATCAAGAAATGCCCGAAGGAAGTTTCTTAAAAAGCACTTGTTTTCTTTGAGTTAACCATTGTAGGTATTTTATCGTTTTTTAGCAACTTTGATATACTATTACTTTTTAATATGAACTAAATATACGCTGTGTGTTATTTCTTATCAATAGTATTATATATATTTCAATCGTCATATTAAAATATTAGATTACGGGGCTAAGAGCATCTCCAACAACTCCCTAAATCAACTTGTTATTCTTATAAATTTGGCAAAAAAACACAAAAATCCCTCTCCAACAACTCTCTAAATCAACTTGCTAAACTTCCAACTGCGTAAAAAATGCCTCTCATGCGCGGAGCTGGCGCGTACGCCCCTCTCGCCCGCTCGCCGCATCGCCCCGCTCGCCCCGCGCCATGGCCTCGCTCCTCACGACGCGTGCACGAGTCACGAAAACGGCCACCGCGCCTCCACCTCCGCCTCCGCCCCCGTCTCCGCAATGGTGATCAATCGTCTGTGTTTGCGTCTCGTCTCGTCTCGGTGACCCGTCCGCCGAAGAGGAGAGGGAGGGATTTCCCGGCGCGGCCGATTGTGTGATAATCCGACCGACCGCCGGCCGAGATGGTGCTCGGGGAGCTGGGCGGGAGCATCTCCCGCGCGCTGACGCGGAAGACCAACGTCACCGTGGTGGACGAGAAGGCGCTCGCCAACTGCCTCAACGAGATCTAACCGCGCGCTGCTGCAGGCCAACGTCCGCTTCGAGATGGTCCGTGACGTCAAGGCCAACATCCAACGTCGCTCGCGCCGGCGGCCCGCCGCTCCTTCGCCGGCGCACGGAGGAGCATCGCCGGATCGAGGCGCAGGGACTAAACATATGATAGATTTTCTTTTCTGGACTTTTCTGAAAAAGTACTAGACACATAGAGTTATAGATATACCCTTGGTTGAGTTCGGGAAACTTCAGGGACTAATCTGCAAAGTGGTCATCACGGGATTTACCAAGTGGGAATAAGGAGTTGTTGGAGAAAGACCTTTTTTTTCACTTGGGAAATAAAATATTAAGTTGCTATAACACAAGATATACCAAGTGAATTAAATGGAGTTGTTGGAGATGCTCTAAGTGTTTTACTGGCCCAAGGACCCATAAAATTTGAGGGACGGGCCTAAGCAGCAGCAGTGTGTTATTTCAGTTTGTAATCCAGGTGAATGTGCTATAGGCCAGTAGCATGAATGCTGACCATGTGCTCCCCGATGTCCCAGAGTTTGTGGTTCAAATCATGAGTGGCTTATATAAATTATAGTACTATAGTAGGCTAGACATGACTATATATGCAATGACTTTACCTGTTCAAACACCTCTGTTCTGTAGTAAAATTATATTACTATAGTAGGCTAGACATGACTATATCAGCAACGGCAATGTTGTTTTTAGAGTAAAATGTATGTTTAGACTAATAACTTGGACCCCTATGTCAGATTGGGCCAGCAACTTTAAAAGTGCATTTTCAGGGCCAAAAACTTTACTTGTGGTGCACCAATAGGCCATACCCCTACGTGGACAACGTCCTTTTAGCAAAATGCCCTCTCAAATCCTTCATCCTCTCATCCGCAGTCCCCCTCTCTCTCTCACAGTGTCGTCGGTGGCCACCATCCTCATCTGCGTGTGCGGCTGGCACTCCGCCACGTGCGCCGCCGCCACAGGCGAGCTGTCGGCGCTCCGCCCTGCGCGCACGGCGCTCCGCCCCGCGCGCCACCACGAGTGCGCCGCCGGCGCTCCGCCTCGCGCGCGGGCCGTCGCGGGCGAGCGGCTAGTGCTCCGCCACGCGCGCGCCGCCGCCGCCGTGGGCGTGCGATCAGCGGTCCACCCCGCGCACTGCCGCGGGCACGCCGCCGCGAGCGAGCGATCTGCGGTCCACCCTGCGCGCCGCCGCCGCCGTGGGCGTGCGATCGGGGGTCCACCCCGCGCACTGCCGCGGGCACGCCGCCGCCGGCGCTCAGCCTCGCGAGCCTCGGCGGTCCGCCCTGCGCGCGCTGCAGCCCCGGGCGAGCTGCCGGTGCTCCGCCACGCTGCGAGAAAGAGAGAGAGGACTGGGGATGAGAGGACAAAGGATTTGTGGGGTCATTTTGCTAAAAGGACACTGGCCACGTAGGGGTATGGTCTATTGGTGCACCACAAGTAAAGTTTTTAGCCCTGAAAACGCACTTTTGAAGTTGATGGCCCAATCCGACACAGGGGTACAAGTTATTGGCCTAAACATACATTTTACTCTTGTTTTTATTTTCCCTAAGACAAGCCAGGACATGATGAAGCATCAGGATTGCGAAGCATCTTATCTATACAGACATTTAGGATTGAGAAGCATCAGAAAGCCACGATGCACACCTCTTTCAGTTCATATATATGTTGACGCACTAGCTTGTGTAGGAACAAACTACTTCGCCAGATGCTGGCTTCAAGCTGAATGTAGCTGAAATACTGTTTGGTCGTAAGATGTTATAGGTAGACTCGGAACAGGAGGACGCTGGCTTTGTCATGGTGCACGCCGTGCAACTCAATTGGTCTGCATGCTCGTCCAGCGGATGACATTGAGGTCAGATCGTGTTAGACTGTCATGAGTTTAACCATATAATTTTAATCAGTTTTATTATTTCACCTTCATTTAATTGTCATGAGTTGCACATTATCAATTAAATAACATACAACACACCGCAATAACACATGCATGGTTCTCATTTTAATACATTAATATTGGTGGTTGTGTTAACCCTACCGGCTGAAGCGAACCGATAGTGTAAACCAATTTACACAGGTGATTCTCCATTTCACGAAATACAGAGAGGAAGTCCTAGCATTCTCTATGTGTGATAATACACTGGCCAGAAAAGAATCATGGCATATTGCTATCTCTATTTTGAAAACGTATCTAAAAAATATTTTGCAAAAGAATTGGTGCACATTTATGTTCAGTTGTCTAGACATTATATGCATGGATTCAATACCAGTCCATATATATGATTGTGATCCTTTCCTGTCAAAGTTTCTTCCCTTTTATTAATTGAACTGAACAATGCTGGTTGCTAAAATTTATTAAAACTATAAATCAATCAATCAAACATTACAGGACTGCCACTTTGTTCTGGTGTTTTTTCTTTTTTTTTTAGAGTTTGAGGGCGGATCGCCCCTGCCATTGCATTGCAAAGACATAATTGTTCAAAAGTTTACAGCACCGGGGTGGAATCTTTACCACCAGAAAACCAGCCAAACTAAACTCCAACACCTTAAACTCTCAACCTCACAGTCACCAGGCAAGCCTTACCAAACTAGCTTATTACAGTTTACCCAGCTAGCCTATTACAGCATTTCATAACCTCTCATATCAAACCACTTCTGGCCGAGGTCTTCATCATCACCGCCATAAGTTTCAGCAAGCTTGATCTCCACTTCACCAGGCACTTCAGCATCTGGTGCAAAGCTTTTCTGGTACATGTAGGCATCCCACTTGTTTGTTATCATCTTCAGCGCCCAATCGCTATTGGTCTTGAGGCAATCTTCTTCAGCTTGTTCACCTTCGCCATGTATTCCTGGAGTTTTTCCTTGGCACAGAGTATACTCCACGACTGACTCATCACCACTATCTTCATTAACAGACTGTTCATGTCTGACCAAGGCAAACCCTGAAAACAGATTGAGTTTCTTAGTTTCCACAGCCCCCATAGGGCAGCGGCAATGCAATTCTCTACTATAAACTTCTTATCACTAAGCCACATCTGGCCAATGGAAACATAATCTGTACCAACTACTCTACCACAAGCTTCAGAGACATGCACCCACATTTGTTTAGCAACCACACAATCAAACAATAAATGATGTACAGATTCATTATCAGCACAGAAAATGCAACTGACATCATCTAATTGGGTTCTAATACTCAAGTTATCTCTAGTTAGGATTTTGTTTTTAGCAACCAGCCACAGAAAAAACTGCACCCTAGGAGGTATTTTAAGTTTCCAAATAGCAGGGACATACACAGGGGTAACACCTCTAAAGTTGATGATCTTGTACAAGGATTGAGTTGTGTATTCCCCTTTAGAGCTAAAAAGCCAAATAGGAGTATCCTCTTCTTCAGTAAAAACAATAGTAGAGGCCAGTTGCTTAACTTCCAGCCACAAATCCATTAACCTTCTATCAACAGTCCTTCTAAAAGTACATTTGAGGTCTGTCCCATCCCACAGCTCAGCTACTGTTCCAGTTTTTTCATGCACTAGAACATAGATCTCCCAATACCGTATTGCCAAGCTAGAATGGCCTAACCAATTATCCTCCCAAAATCTGACCTTATTCCCTTTCCCTATTTTCCACATGTAGCCTAGTTTGGCAGCTCTAGCTGCCCACATGAACCCCTTAAAAAACTGGGAACTACCAGTGGTGTTAGAGCACCAAATGTTTGGGTTCTCAGTCCCATACTTCTGATCAATGAGTTGTCTCCACAATTTACCATCATCTTTATTGTACCTTTTGACCCAAGATGCTAGTAGACACAAGTTCATATCTCTCAGGTTAGGAACCCCTAGACCCCCATACTCTTTTTACATAGACACACTCTCCCAATTAGCTAGGTGTATCTTACCTTTCCCTTCACTATCACTCCACAAACAGTTTGCTAGATGTGAATTTAGAATCTTGATAGCCCACTTTGGAAACTTGATAAATGACAACAAGTAAAAAGGAATACTAGTTAGACAAGCTTTAATCAGAGTAAGTTTTCCAGCATAAGAAAGCAAACTCCCTCTCCACCCTGCTATTCTTTTCAAGAGCTTATCTACTAGAGGTTGAATGTCCTCTCTTTTTAGTTTCTCATAGTGCAATGGTACCCCTAAGTACTTGATTGGGAAATCCCCCAAAGGGCAAGCAAACAGGTGTGCTATCATATGAGCTTTTTCCTCCCCTACATTCATAGGAACCACTTCACTCTTGTGGAAGTTAATCTTCATCCCTGACAACTGTTCAAACCACATTAAGATCCCTTTAAGATTCACTAAATGCTCTTCCTTATCATCAGAAAAAAGAATTGTATCGTCAGCGTACTGCAAAGATATAATCCCACCACTAATAAAGTTAGTTCCTAGCCCTTTAATAAGCCCAGCATCTGCTCCCTTGATCAACATCCTTGTTAGCACATCTCATACTAGATTGAACAGCAAAGGGGAGAGGGGGTCACCCTGTCTTAGCCCTTTGCCAGTCTTAAAGTAGCTACTTTCTTCCCCATTAACCATTACACCAACAGATCCACCTTTAACCACACACTCCATCCATTTTATCCAACAAGGATTGAAACCTCTAGAGACTAAGATTTCAAAAAGAAAATCCCAATCTACCCTGTCATAGGCTTTTTCGTAATCCAACTTAATGATACAGCCTGGGTTCTTATCTTTGTGCACACTATGAACTATTTCATGAGCTACAACCACTCTCCAGAATATACCTCCCCTGTATAAATGCACTCTGCTGAGGACACACCAGCCTATTGATTACTTTACCAAATCTAAGTGTTAGAGCTTTGGAAAAAAATTTGAAACTACAGTTAATTAAGCTAATAGGTCTAAACTTCTTCATAGAGGTAGCACCTTCCTCTTTGGGAATCGAGTCGCAAAAGCAAAATTTAATCTATATAGATCTAATTTCCCTAACTGAAAATCTTTGAACATGTTCATCAAATCCTGTTTTATAACATTCCAGTACTTGTGATAAAACATAAATGACACACCATCAGGTCCAGGAGCCCCCTCAGCATAGCAACTAAGAACCACCCCTTTAATTTCTTCACTAAAAGGTTCAGTTAACAAGTCATTCTCCTCACTTGATACTAGATCATCAGGCCCCCAAAAATCTTCTGCTAGACCTACCTTTAACTTATCTTCCCTAGCAAATAGTTCTTTGTAGAACTCTCTAGCTATCTTAAGCATACTTGCCTGATCGTCTACCAGTCCATTTGGACCCTCTAGAGCATCAATTTTCTTTTTTCTACGTCTTTGATTTGCCACAGCATGAAAATAGGCCGTATTTCGGTCATCTTCTAAAATATTTCTATCTCTCGACCGTTGTCTTGCTTTAATCTCTTCTAATGCCCAGATCTTGTCTAATTTATTAGCTACTAGTCTCATTCTAGCCAACTCTGCATCAGTAAGTGGCCTCTCTTCTAATTCTTTATTCCGATCATTATATTCCATAGCTAGCTCCATTTTTTCCTTATTCATGCTAGCTATCTCATTGGCAGCCCACCCCCTAGCCATTCTTCTCAAAGTCCTTAATCTAAACTGCCACACATCTAGACTATTTGTAGCTGGACAAGGTTGATTCCAAGCTTTCCTAACTATGTCATGAAAACTTTCCTTTTCCATCCACCATTTCTCAAATCTAAATTGTTTCTTTACAGAGACCACATTATCCCCTGAGTCCACCACCAGAGGATTGTGCTCACTAGGCAGTTTCTCTAAACCTTTCACTCTAGCTAAAGGATAAGCCTGCTCCCAATCTGTTGTAATAAAAACTCTATCTATCCTTGACATAACCAGATTATCTTGATTATTTGACCAAGTAAACTTAATATTACTAGGGTTAAGCTCCAACAGAGCCCACCTGTCTATCCATTCATTGAAAGAATCTGCCCATCTGTAATTAATATCTAAATTGTTCTTATCAGAAGCCACTCTAATCAGGTTGAAATCACCAGCAACCATAATTGGGCCAGACCACTTTTGCATAACTGACTGTAACTCTTCTAAAAAAGCTTGTTTCCCTTCATCATAAGGGGACCCATATACTACCACTAACTTCTAGCAGAAGTTAGTTTTCCTATCAGTCAGCATAACACTAACAGAATAATCTAGTATATCACACACAGTAAGATCAAACTTATCACTATTACACCCCACTAAAATACCACTAGTAGAACCATTTGCTGGTTTAAAGCACCAATGAAAAGGAACATTAAATGACAAGTTTTTTAGATAACCAGGAGTGAAATCTTTTTTCTTAGTCTCCATAATTCCTACTATATCAGCTTTAGTGCTTCTAATTCTACTAACTAAAGCAGGGAACCTACCTACCTTGTTGAGACCTCTAATATTCCAAAAGAGACTTATCATTTAATTTTCCTTCTATTCCTTTTTCTATTACCTACCTTAGTCCAACCTGCCTCATCCAGACCCCCATCCAGATCCAGAGTGGTAGAGGCAGGCACTACATTCATGTCAGGGTCCACCCCCATGACATCACTTGATCTAATTAACTCAAAATTAAAGAGGCTTTCAGCTACAGCTTTACTTTCAGTAACTGCTACAGAACTACCCTGCTTACTACTAGTTCTACCAGCTACATGACTATCCTGAGACTCATTGACCTCACCTATCTTATGTGGGCAGTTTTCTTCAACACAGCTTTTGCAGAACACCTTATTCCTCTCATCCTCTACAGCCCTAATACTATCACAGCAATTTATCATTCCACTATCTACCTTATCAACTACCACAATACCTACCTTACTGGCTATAGTAGACAGATCATCATTATTGCAAGAATGTACATTTTTCATACCTTTTGGAACCTCCAGATTGGTCACCTCCAACCTAGCTTGAGCTTTCTCCAGCATTGTCCTTCCATCTGGTATGTTCCTCAGGCTCCTCCTCTCTAGAATGATTGGACCCCACTTCTTGCTTTTCTTCTTAGCTTGTTGTGCTAACTCCTTCTCTTCTTTTCCTTCCTCTTCAGCTGCTTCCACCTTATCCACTATCACAGAACTTTCCATGTGTATCTCTTGAGAGTGATGTTCTACAGTACCTTGCTGTCCCACTTCCTCCATTATGACATCTCTTTGTTCTTCTTGAGATTTGTATAAGTATGTCCACTCCTCTGGCAACTCCACTTGCTCATCATCTGAATCCTCATCAATTGTCTGACCATTGACAGCTTCACTATCCTCTACAGGTTCTGCCCCATCTAGCTCCATTGTTTTCAGAAGATTGATACAGGCCTTCTCATCTAAGCTATGATCCTCAGAAAACATCTCACATTCATTGAAGAGGCTGAACAAATTCCTGACAGTCCTGCTCCCACATGCTCCATTCTGTTTGCTGTTATTGACCGATTTTTGCCCCCCATTCTTTGCTGCATTATTAGTAGATGTATCTTCTTGGCCTGCCCTTTTATGAGATTCACCTTCTTTGTTATCTTTATCCAGACCCTAATCCTCACAATCCCCATTGAGACCATCCTCATCTCCATCATCATCATCACCTTTCCCATCCTCCTCAGGAGCTCCACTTGAGATTTGCACCACACCTTCAGTTTTGAAGTTGAGCAAGTATAACTCATCTCTCATTTCCACCATTCTCTGCAGGGGTATGATCTTGGGGTCTCTACACTTCACTTTGATTTTGATCATGGCAAAGAAACTTCCAAACAAAGACTGCCAGTCCACTTCAACTAATTTCCCCAAAGTGGCAGCCACCTGTCTGAGAGTTAACCAGTCACACCACTTCGGTGGGATCCCCTGCACCTGAATCCACACCTTCTCCAACTTAGATACTGGCACAATATCCCCATTCTAGACCCTCAGAGATACATAGTTATTATGAATGTAGAAGTATGTCCCATCATTCAGCACATAATTTTCCACCTTTTTGTCAGGAGGGAATCTCACAAGGAACTTGTAGTCTTCCTCAAGGACCTTCGGTGCCAAGGCCAGTTTTGATCAAACACCTTCTTAAGATGCATGACATAACCTTCCTCCACTGTAAAGATCCCACAGTTGTCAAACCCATTCCACAGTTTGTATCTGTTAGGCTTGTCCTCCACATCAATGTGAAAGAAGCCAAGCCCTTTGCTTGCACTCCCCAAAACTTGCACATCAGGGACTTGTTCCTTCCATCTTGGGCACTTCTCATCTAAGTGATCCTTCCTAAAGCACACAAAGCACACCTTCTCTTTGGAACAATCATTACTGAAATGGCCAGGGTCACCACAGTTATGACAAATGATGTGCAAGGACTTATCATCTAGATCCTTTTTCCTAGAAGCCTCACCCTTCTCCTTGCTCTGATCCTGTCCACTTGAAGTGACCTTACTCTCAACTTTCTGCTCTACCCCTCTCTGATTTGCCTGAGAATTGTCGGCTTTCAAATCATCCCCACGCTGAAACTTCTGATTATCTTGATTTGCTTTTCCTTTCCCACCTTGGAAAGGCGCCCTAGGCCTAGGACCCTGCCTGTTGAACTGGTTGAATTGCTGCCCACCATGGCCAAACTGAGGAGGTTGGTGGAATTGAGGAGGTGGGTAGTACCCATATGGCCCTGGCGGCGGCATCTGGTGGTGAGGCCCCATGGGGTGCGGTGGGTAGAAAGGCGGCTGCAGCGGTGGCCAACCTCCCCCTCCGAACATCTCCCATCCATCCTCCGCCGGACCATGAGGACGCTGGTCCCTCCCTCTTCCTCTCCCCGCCATGAACTGCTTGAGCTTGGTGACAAAGGCTGCCTTTGAAATCTCACCCCCGACTCTCAGCTTCAACGGATCCTTCTCCCAGCGATCCCCCTCTTGTGCTTGATGAAAATCTTCGCACCGGAATTCCCCCTTCTCCACCAAATCTCGCCGCACCCAAAACAGATCTCTCAGTCGATTTCTCCCATCTCTAACCCTAGCTTCTCCCTCCGCGAATCTGTGGCTGGTCGGCGCCCCAGGGAAAAACCAGCTCTGGCCGAAGAATTCTTGGATTGCCCCTTCCTCCTCCTCGATCTCACGATGACAACGAGGGCTAGATCTGGCAATTCGCTTCTCCGACCTCTGGATGGCGCCGCGTGTCCTCCCTGGACCCCGACCACGGGCCCGCTCCCCAGACGTGCCAGCCTTGGTCCACGGAATAACCAAGCCTCGTGGAGGAGCCCCGCTCACCCTGACCGGGCTCACCGGAGGGAACGGGCTAGATCTGGCAATTCGGTCACGACTTCTGGTGTTTTTTCTGTCTTGTGGTAGTGCGCGTCTTCTTCCCAGAAAATTATCTCTAGAGATGATGCCACTAGAAGGCCCAGCAATACGAGACCACCATTAAAAAATTGGATTTCTGCGCCGCATTGTCGTGTCTGGCTGAGTGTTTGGAGCTGTACGTTTCGGGGGATCCACTCTTGTTTCAAACGATTGCGAGCTAGACAGTTCCCAAGCATGGGCTCCTATCCCTGCCTCATATCTCTTCTTCCATTTTTTTCGGCATGACTATGCACATGCACGGTATAGAGGGCAGGCTCAGGTGACACGACCACGAGCAAGCAAGACGGCAGGTGGCCCAGGTGAGTGTGGCACAGCAGCATGTTATGGGTTGATGATGTCGTCGCCAATACACACCACACATGCTCACTGAGACCTCCCATAGCTAAACCGGATGATGGAGATGGCCATATATATAGATATGGAAATGGAACTTTTTTTTTTCAAAAGCATGCATAAGCATGTATTGCTCTAAGAGGAGAAAGAAGTTTTGTTACAAACTTGTCTTCCGGGGCGAGATGCCGCGGCAAGAGCAAGCAGACACACAACACAAATCACCGGCTCCAACGGTGCTGCAAAAACGGTTGTACTAACTGAAGAACTACTGTGCGTCTAAGAAAGAAACTAGGCGGGCAACTAAGCCGCGGCGTGGCCGAAGAAGGCGGGAAATGGAACTGCACTGCCAAACGGATGACTACACTGAGACCTCCCATTCTAGGCAGCATGAAGTTGTAGCAACGACATAGTCTGCTATCACCATATATAAGTTCATAAGTTATATAGCTGCCAACTCTTTTCGCTTCATCGACAAGAAGCAGCAGTGTGTTTCAATTTGTATTCCAGGAGAATGTGCAGTAGGCCAGCAGCATGAATATGCACTACCGGATCCAGCGTCATTGCCGACGGCCCGATGCTGTAGGGAAAGGGCCGTCGGCAAAGATTTCGTCGGCAAAGGCCCTTTTGCCGATGGTCACATGTCAGACTATCGCCAAAACTTTGCCGACGCCAACATCAGCCAAAGACTTTGTGAAAAAAATAAAAAAAGGAAAGAAAGGCCAGCTAAGCCCATCTGCAGGGCCCGCCAAGCCCATCCATCGCGCTGCCGCTGGGAGGCCACGCCGTCGGGCGCTGGGGAGGCCGCACCGAGGCCGCCCCCGCCATTCCGCGCCGCCGCCGGGAGGCGACACCGCCGAGCCAAGCCCCCATCGTCGTCGGTCCTTGGAGCTCGACGGACCTTGCAGCTCGCGAACACTGCACCCGTCATCGAACGCCAGCGCGTCGGTGGTGAAGGACCTGGGGGGGCGGAGTGGGGGAGCCCGTGGCGGTGGCGCACATGAGCTCGCCGCCAAATGGGTGCACCGCGATGCCACGCGGCGCGCTGCCCTCCCAGAGCACGGCCCTCGCCTGCAAGCGCGAAACCGACTCCGAGGTTAAACTCAACCTTGGACGAGGAGGAAGGAGGTGGTGGTGGTGGAGCCGGATGGGCCGGCCCGCTTCTGCACCAGGGGCTCGGGGGAGAGGAAGCACCCCTTGGAGTCGAAGACGAGCACCTCGAGCGCGGGCGGGGACCCCGCCTGCCCGTACGCCGTGAACACCACCGCCGCCCCCCGCATTCTTCTCCTGACACTGGATTCACACCGTGCACGCCACCTTCCCGCCTCCCACCGCCGAGACCTCGCCGCCGCCGCCCGCCATGGGTGGCTGCCTAGAGCTGCGGTGGGGTTTAGAGAATTTTCGGAGACCGCTGAGTTCGAGGCGAGCCGAATCGAGCGAGGAGACGGAAGGGAAATGCCCAGGTGGCGGACGAGGGAGTGGAGTGGCGGAGGACGAGCGGAGTGGCGGACGGGGGAGAGCAGTAGGAGTGCGGAGAGAGGCGGCGCTGGGGAAGGAGTGGGGGTGGGGGTTAGGGTTAGTATTCTTTATATATGGATAGGGAGTGGGAGCGGGCTGGTGGGCCTTATTGGGCCGGATCTTTGCCGAGTGGCCCGGAAGGGCACTCGACAAAGTTTTTTTAATTTTTTTATTTTTTTTTAAAATCTGTCAAATTAAAAAGCATGAGAAGATGAACTCCTTTGGATTCAAACTTTTTCTGTTGTTCTAGTATATTGTTTACAAGCACATGTTCAAATTTGAGACTTTTTTATAACATTTTGCTATATTTGCCCTGTTTGGCTATCGGCAAAGGATGTCTTTGCCGATGGCCCGTGCTTTGGCTGTCGGCAAAGATCGGGGCGGTAGGCAAAGCCGTTGTTTCCGGTAGTGATGCTGTGCATGTCCTCCCCGATGTTCTAGAGTTAATGATTCAAATTATGTACGGTTTATACTTATAGTACTATAGCAGGCTAGGCATGACTATAAAATGACTTTACAGGTCCAAGCGCATAGCTGTTGTGTAGTTTAAATATTAGTTGTGAGAAGCAAAGGAAATTTTCTTTCTTTCCATAAAAAAAGCCATGGGAATTGTGTGAGAGCACATAGGTGTGGGTTACCTCTCAGGACGGAGTCTTTATGCTGGCCATCAAATGATGAAGCAATATAATGCAAACCGCAGCAAGGGCATCTCAACTGTAAAGACATTTAGGATTGAGAAGCATCAGGAACCAAAGATGCACGTCTCTATCAGGTCACACCTTGATGCACACTAGCTTGCGGACGCACCATTGCCGTCGCCATATGCTGGCTTCAAGCTTAGATGCAGCTGAGCGTGTTGCTGTGGAGTGTTTAGCACAAGGCACACACACACTCGGGACAATGCTCAAGTCAGATTGCGCATGCCCTGCGATTCAATGAGTTGCCAGACTTGTTCAACAGATGGCATTGGGGTCAGAGCGTGTTAGATTGTCATGACTCGAACTATACATTTTAATCAACTATCATGTTGTCTTCGCTTAATTGTCATGAGTTAAACATTAGCAATTAGGTAACATACGCCAGTTTAAATTGATTTACACTTTATACTGGCGGTTGTGGATTTACAATTGTGGTTGACTTCAAACCAGTAGAGTAAACCAATTTACAAAGGTAGTTCACTAGAAAATTGGTTTAGAACCACATGTACAGATATTCTGTGTGCGAGTATGCGTGTTTAGCTTAACGAAAATTGGTCAGAGATTGTAACTTTTCAAATTCAGAGTCATTGGTCAGATTTCACGTGACCTGTAAATCCAGATTGTTTTGCTGCAGAGAGTCCATAGCAAAAATGTCAAATAGTTGACAGTGAGTATATATGTAAGTTTCCCATGTTTTAGCTATGTAATCAATGCCTCAATACTTCAAAGAGCAATAAGCGATCATAAATAGGTCATCGTCAAATAAGTGCTGATGTCAGTATCATACACTGTGTCAGGGATCAAATAAGTAATAATGAAATCTAATAAATTATTATATGGAATTTGGCAGTATTTACTTCATTTCACTCATGAGGCAAGAACATCACTACCAGGCTGGGCTTTTTCCTGTCGGCTGAAAACCGTCAGAATTAACCCAAAACCGTCAGGAATTGAATTCCAAACGGGCAGCCGTCGGGAATCAGCCGTCAGCAATGTCTCGACAGGAAAACTGATTCATCCTTGACGAACGGCCGTCAGAATGCATTCCCGACGGCAACTCCCGACGACCCTTGTTTTACCGATGTCCTTTTAGCCCTGACAGCCTCGCCGACAGGAATCCGCGTTAGGAATCCTAAACCGTCGGGAGTCAACAACATAATTCATGTTGTACAGCCGTCAGGAAAAATAAAAGAATAACCATAACCATTCCGTTTTCCTGTCATGCAGCCGACAGGAATATAAATGACAGGAATGTCATATTCAATCAGAATCAGATACACATACATCCATTTTTTATTCCAGAAAAATAAAATATAACACTTGACACAAGACAGATTCACACATTCTAAATCCAAATTCCAGATTACATTTCAAACATGTTCACAGGTCCAAATTCACCACATTTGAAACTAGTTCACAATTCCAAATCCAAATTGCGCATCACAGACTATGAGGAAGCCTTACATGCCAACTAAGTAGGTTCAACTAGCAAGACTTACTAAGTCTAGCTGATTACATGGCAACTAACAAAGAAGGTTCAACTAGCAAGACTAAGTCTAGCTGATTCCCGTCGGTTCCGTACACCCGTCAGGAATTAATCCAGATTCCCGCCGGTTTTCCAAATCCTGTCGCGAATTAAATTGGCCGACGGGAAAAGTCCATGTTCTGGTAGTGCATGTTCAACTTTTGTTGCAGTTGGAGACATGGGAATACTGCAGGATTTGTGATTTTTAATTTAGTCATTATTGGTAGTTGGCAGTTGTTGTCCTTGCATTATTCTAGCAATGATCTTCTAGATGCGCTCCACTATGCACGCTTATAAAAATGCCCTGTGCAAGGTCAAGAATCAGTATAACTTTTAGAGGATACCATGCATGGAGTGCACACTTGTTGAGAACACTATATAGCACCATTGCCATATATATGCATATCATAATATAGGCTTGAGTGGTATCAGGAACCCATGACACCTAGAGCGGTAGCATACTTCTACTCTTTTGCCATGAGTTGCGATCAGATGTGTGAATGTTTGTTGAGAAAATTCCGTATGTACAGTTTCCACGGAGCCTCCTGTACATGCACCCACATATCTTCAAGCACATGGAGGTGTATCGGCTCCTATGTTCATCCGCTGCTCAACTGTGCTTTGGCTCAGCTCCCACGCATCTGTGTGATGCAGTGCCATCGGTTCAAGTCGCCCATGGAAGGTTGCGAGGGATGCTGCAGCAGAGCATGAACCTGGTCATAATGGTGGCAGTCTTAGAGAATCAAGATCCTACCATCCAGAGCCTCAAACGAGACGAGGGGTTTCACATGGCATGCGGCCGCTGCGTTGGCAGATAACTAGCTTGCTCTTCTTTAGGATTAGTAATAGCTTGATTCAATATCTAGCCGTCTATGTTAGGCATTTCCCCTTAATATAGTCAAGAGGCGACATTCATTGTTTCTCAAACGTTTGTTCCCAAGTGGATATTAGCTTTTGAATAACTACATAAATTCTCCGCGCATTGCTGCGGAAATTGCGAATTATTGGATTCTGTGGTATGATGACGTGGTGAATAAAGTAGTCTTGCCGACATGACATTACAATTGCATGTGCTAGTGAATTTTAATTGTATGTGGTAGTGCATTGTTTAGTTGGACAACCTGCATTAAATCTTGCTTAGTGGATGTGATAGTGGATTGCCTTGTTGGATAGCTTGCATATTGAAATAATTAGCTAGTGGGGTTTATCTATATAGGAGATATAGATTTTTTTCAAGGTCATTGAATTTTCGTGATTCATCACGAGAAATTCATGGCATAAATCAGGAATAGTTGGATTTGGTCTTTCATGGTTATCTGCTACTTATCTTGTCCTCAATAAACTATCAAGTTAATTAGAGAAAAAAATTATAGCCATCAAATTCTATGGGCTCAAATTTCAATGCCTGATATCAAATAAAGGCTAAATTTCCATGTTTTGATTTCAACTTTTGATACTCTAAGTTTATTTTTTTTATATTTTCTCTAGTAGGCCAGATGGCCAAGCTGGGCGCCCGTGCAAGCATAGAAGCTAGGCCAGGGAGGCCAGCTGGCAATGGACAAAAGGTACAAATAGTACTAGACTAGGTAAGCTTTTGGACCGAGAGGTATGGGTTGGTTTGTTTAACTTTTTTTGTTTTCATTTTTTTTTTTTGATAAAACATGTTGGCAAGAATGACTTTGATTTTTTTTCAAGGAATATACAAGAGGTAGCGTTGTCATCGTCACTTGATGGTAGTAGATGAAGCATGTGAATGCTTATCTAATTCCAAATAATCATGTGCCTTCTATGCCACTAAATGCATCATTGACGAAGCAACACCACCGCTACATAACCTCTTTTATTTATTATTATTTTCCAAAACTTTTCAATACTGCACAAAATTCATATTTTTTTCAAGATCGGAACTTTAACCCTTCTTCATTAGGAGAGATAAAGTTCAAACAATTAATTTCATATTTCTATCCATCCGTTTTAAAACTCACCAGTAGTGTCTTTGATTTAATAAAAGACTAAACGGATACAAGGAATACAAGGAATTTTAACAAAGTGTAAAAAAATAAGAGGTCAAAAATAGAGTTGGAGTGTTGTTTTATGAATGTCGCTCGTCCATCCAGGCACCATACAACACTGTTTAAACCTGTGCATCACTATAGCAACATAGAAAAGGCTTCAACCGCTTTTGCCCTAGGAATACCTGACTGTTTTCAAATCATACCAACCACCTTTTGATTTTTTTTTTCTCTTTTATACATTTGCATTGAGAACCCCGTGGTACTCCTAATAGTTCCATTGCATCATTTGACCCTCAGATTGGCAAATCAATACACTCGCGTATATTTCCTCGCAATTGGATCGTTTTTTTCCAAGTGCAAAAGGATTATGAGTTAAGATAGGGAGTTGTTGGATAGGCATTATTTACTATTACTGAAAAATCAAGTTTGGGCGTGTGTCTTAGACACTCTTCTAGATGTTCTAATCACGTGTAACCATTGGTGATTATGGAGGAGGAAGAATGTGGGGGAAGAACAACGTTTGTTTTGTAAAGAGAGAAAGAAAATATATAAATAATTAGCATGATTAAAAAAAAAATCTTCATGATGCAATATCCAATCAATCAATAAAAAGGTGGAAAGAAAACTTTACACTTAGCGTGTTTGGCTACGTAGCCACCACCACTGAGACGTCGCTTGCCACAACTCCTCCCTTGCTATTACTGCTGGCACCGTTGCGCCAAGGGCCCTTCCCCTTCTACCTCTCTGGGCATTTGTCGTGGACAAAAAGGAAAGAGGCCAATCCTCTTTCCTATAGTTTTAAATCTAGTTTCTTAAGGTTTTTGATGATTTTAGGTCAGGATCCTGTTTCTAGTGATGATTTGGTGATTCCCATGATGAGATATATGTTGCAGGAGTCGATTTTATCAGTAGGTAGCTAATTTGTGATCTTGACGTGCATGGGGATGGGGTGCTTGTGGACGCTTCCAACGAGGACATCTACTACTCTGGTCATGGATCTCTTTCGCGGAGGGGAAGTCAAGGTTTGGCGGTAATATATACACATCATATATTGTACTCGACGATACAGCTGTTGATATTTATTTATTCAGATGCGTTTTGGATTGGTTCATAAGCATTATTATCTGTTAGCGGCACGTACAATGTTTTAGGGTTGGTCACTGGATTTGCATAGAAACTATACTTTCGTTCCGACATCCGAGAAAAATCACTAGATGAGACGATGGAAGAATCTTGATAAAATATTATATATTTTTATTTATGTAATTTGGGGATATTATACCAAGCTTAAATATACAATATCCTTCGCAAAAAGAATTATAGAGGTGCAAAGTATGCAATGAGCAATAATAAAGAGAAAAAATATGTTTTTTCATTATAAATGTCGCGGGCTTTCTGATTCTGATGCAATGCAAAATTATTTACACAACACTTTAAATAGTGCTACAAACACTTTAAAAGCTAAACTAAATATAAATACTGAAAATGGTATCATGTTTTTTACCGACTTGATGGAAAACCTCATTTATCCATTTCGCGAGGCCCCGGCCGCTCCGGGACCCGAACTGCAGGCACCCCGTCCACCGCTGACCGCTTGTTCGTCAGCCATCACCTGGGCGCATGAGCGCCCGGCATATGCTCGTTGCCTACCCTCCCCCTTCCCTTCCCTTTTCTTTCTCTTCTCTCGCCGGCTCTCCCTCTCCCCCTCCCTCTCCGGCTAAGGATTGGGGATTACTGGCTTCTTGTTTTAATCAGATTCTTTCTATAGCCGGTTGGTGGTGACACAATAGATGGATCTGGTGAAAACATGGCCTCATAGAAATGATTTTAGGTCAGTCTATTGAATGGGATTAGGGAATCGTTAGACAGAGTATGGAATTATGAATTTGAGAGCTTTACACAAACCAAATGCAAGTGGGAGAGGGAGTACCAATACAATCATGTGAAATTTGTGGATCCAATGCGCATATTCCCAACCAGACAATAGGAATTAGGATCTTATGTTATTCATGTTTTAAATAGCGAGCTAAGATATTTAGCGGTCCGTCTCTAAACTAGCTATTAGCGGAGCTATATCGAGCTATAGCGGGCTATAGCGGTTAAATTGTACATGGACACAAATAGCGACACACTGCCTCAAAAAGCTGTAGTGGGCTATAGCGACAGTCTTAGCGAGCTATTTAATACAAGGAGGGAATCCAAAAACTCCTGGGACTTTTGTCAAAAACAAATTACTGAAACTGAATGCCGCTACATAACCAAGGGACTCCGGCATTCGGGTCCATGTGGTAAACATTGCATAATATGTGGTATCTTTACTTTTCTGATGTTTATTTTGAACGCGGAGAATTGAATTCACCATGCAGGTTCCTTTTGCATATGGATAACCTATAAAGGTCTCAGTGTCGTTCAGTATGATTTGGTTGGCAAAGGATGTTTTCTCCAGGATACTGACAATTTAGGTCTGGTTCATCTTATTGTCTGCTGGATCTTTTTACACCGTGATAAAATGGGGAAGCACTCAGCTGAATCTGGGGTTAGTATGCTGTTGCACGGAGACTTGGACATACAAATAATTGAAGCAAAATGTCTTCCCAATATGGATCTCATGTCAGAAAGGATGCGGAAATGCTTTACTGGATATGGAGCTTGCAGCAACGATTGTGGGACGTCTGAGCCACCACACCCAGACATGAGGAAGATCATTTTTTCTCTTCCATCCCTCGGCACTTCCTTTCCGATGTTTCTGTCGATCAGTTATGGTCAAGACTCAACACAGCCTCAATAGTGCTTCCTCCACCAGCCACAAAGACAGGATGTCTAAAGAGATGTTTTATCTATGAAGAGTCATTGTGGAAGAGTCGTCATTACTACTTACGGGAATCTTGTTAATCGATTTATATGGTTCTATATATTAGGACCTTATCTTACGTCTCCACTATAGATTCATCTTCGTTGCAGTTGGGTCTGCAACAATAGAAGCAAAACTTTAGGTTACCTAGCCGACAGTGTTGTTCACTTTTGCTCCATCTTGTTCCACAAATTACATAGACGGACTGTTCCTTTGTCATAGTGATATTTACATGTAGTATATGTATGGAAGGCATTGGGAACACACCTCTCACGAATTTAGTTATTTCACGATCCCACGGAGGCGCGGTGCCCCTCCCCCTCCGTGTCGTAGCCGGCCTTCCCCTCCATGGATCTGTAGCGTGGTTGGGTGGTCCGGCTTGGGGCGGTGGATTCAGGGGCGGGGCGGCGCTGGGCTTCGTCGGCCTGGCATGGCCCCGAGCTCGGTGCCGCCTCCTCGGCTTGGGGTCGCGGTGGCATTCCAACCACCGCCGCGTCCTAGGCCTCCCGTCCCGGCCAGGTGCCTGTCCGGGATCTCTGTGCCGGCCAGACCCCTGCTGGGCGGATTTGGGTGTCATCCTTCGGCCTCGAGTACACGGTGTACGCCACGGCCGTCCTTGGCGTTTCAACTGCGTTTGGGAGAACCTCTGGGAGTACTGGCTCGACCCATTCGTGGGTACGGCCATCACAGCGCTCGTCTACGACATCACATCGGACAGCGCCCGCATCACGCTTTCTGCTACCTCGCGACATCTGATGAAGACCCTACCGATTCTCCGGCATGTGTGGGATGTGTTTTTGCAGGACTTTGGATTACGGGTGAAAACCCTGCCTAGCGGTGCTGGGCCGGCGGCGATGACGCACAACGTCATATTCCCCCTTTGAGGCGTCGCTGCAATTTCCTCTTCCTTTCGTTGATGATGGCGTCTGCGGATGTCATTTACCTTCTTGAAGGCATCAACACAAGCACACATACTCCTAGCCATGCCCCCGCACCCGACACTTGGGTCTCGGCTGCGGCGTTAAGAGCAAGCCAAGGACACCGTCTCTCAAATAGAGGGTTGAAGCATTTTTGCTGTATTGTTCTGATCATTCTATAAGACTATGGCTTTTCTTTCTTTTGTTTTTCTTTCGCTTTTGTAACTTTGGGCTGTGTACATCCCCGGATGTAAAGGCCAGATTTTAAATCCATTATCTAAAAAAAATCTAGCCCATGAGTTCACTACCACACATGTAATAGCTGACTGCAATAGTGCAGTAGGAGGACAGGGGTGCTCTTTGCTCGAGGTCCCACTCTATATCTCCCTTCAATACATGGAGGAAATTGGGGGCCAGGGACAATGAGAACACCAAGACTCCATTGCTATCGCCAATGCCTGTCATTCTGTCTTGAGCAGATTAGTGGAGTTCAAGGAACCTTTTTGGATCTCATTTCTCTTCTTATTGATCTTAGATGGATTCATATATGGACCAAACTTTAATTTAAGATGGTAGATATGTTGATTTGAGAGCATTTCTTCCTGTGCACTTGGAATCAGATTCTTTCTATAGCCGGTTGGTGGTGATACAATAGACGGATCTTGTGAAAACATGGCCTCATAGAACTGATTTTAGGGTCAGTCTATGGAATGGGATTAGGGAATTGTGAGAGCTTTACACAAACCAAATGCAAGTGGAAGAGGGAGTACTGATATAATCATGTGAAATTTGTGGATCCAATGCCCATATTCCCAACCAGACAACAGGAATTAGAGCATCTCCAAGAGACATGTTATCCTTGTTTTGTATGCTACATTTAGATTTTTGGAGCAAAAGGTTAACTCCAACAGCCATGCTATCTTGTTTTGTAAAATAACAAGTTTGCTATTCATAGAATCTCGTATGGTAAATATAGCTTGCATGTGCCGTTTGCTATCTAGTTTTGCCACGCTAGAAAGACTGTTGGAGTTTTATATCTGTTTACAAAGTTTTGTATTTTAGAGGTTGGCTAAATCATAGGTTTAGCAATTTATTTTTACCAAATCCCTTGGAGTTGCTCTTAGGATCTTATGTTGTTCAGGGAATCCAAAAACTCCTGGGACTTTTGTCAAAAACAAGGAAGCACCAAACCAGGGCGGGCTACCAGGAGGGACTGTTGTTCTGCAAATGTCATCATGAGAGAGAAGGACGCCGAAATACTTTGGTCGTGGATGGAGCACAGAGAACACATTATTTTGGGCTGGCCGTGCTCGTCAGGAACAGTTCGTGCTATTCTATTTCCAGATACCTCTCATTTCCATGTATCACCGGCTCCTTGCATTCTTCCCTTTCACACAGTACCCAGGACATATATATATATTGGAAACAAAAATTATCTTAACACGTCGTTACTTTATTTTCATAATGAACGGGTCAATTCATTTTCAGTAGTATACTCATTATGGGTTTGCTAGGGGCACTGGATGTCTGTATTGCTGTTTAATTGCACAGCTTCCAGACAGGCACCATTCGAGCAAGCCCCATAGACAAACACTGTTTGCAAAGATAAAATTGTCACTTCAATTTACTATCCTTTATTTTGAAATCATAAAAATTGTTTGCTAAAGAATTATGAGAATGGTCAAATCAGTCAAGCTTTTAAAATGATAAGCTGAAACATACGCCTCGCAATCCCATGTAGTAAGCTCAAGCCGCTTGCTTTAATTATCACGATTTATGTAAACACGCATTCATGATGCTTCCAGCAAGTCAATTCCATAATATTCAAAACCAGTTTTCTATCTTGATGGTTTCAAGATTTAACTTATTGCCATTAGTATAATAACCAAGTAACCAACTGAATTTGAATCCCATGAACCTTGAATGTCGGCCACATTTGTGGAAGAAAGGTGTTGAGCAGATGAGGGATAAATCAACCATAATAATCACTACTAAATATTGATGCATGCATTCAGTTACAGTGCACAAGTTGCAGGAAGTAAAGAGTTCAATCTGCATGCTTCATTTTTTTTAAAAAAAAAAATCTATATGATCCAGACATCGACTGCACAAGCCAATTCTTATATATGGTTGTTTTATGGAAGGCAAGGGCTGTGACACAGGCTAGCGTGGCCATCACACACAAGAGTTAACCGTGCTCATGCCTGCTGCAAAACCAAGCTCGAAAGTGATGGGAACCCACAAATTCTTTTGACCGTTTTATGGGAAATTCCTCTGGCAGCTAGTGTGGCCACCACGCACAAGCGCCATCCGATGGCGGGCTGCTGGGCATCGTGCTCGTGCCTGCTGCAAAAGCGAGCATAGGAGAGAAGAGCAGAGAAGTCCTTTGGTCTTGCAACCTTGGATGGAGAGCTGAGGGAAGCCAATGTCCTGGGCTGGCAGTGCTTCACAAAAATGGCTCAGCTGCTCTGCCCGAAGCGCTTTTGTACATGTCAGTTAGGTAGAGTCTTGGGTGGATTTGGAGCAGAAGCACTCGTTGGATCCCTCCGAAAGATGGCCATGACACTGACCTGATGTATGTTGGTGTTTTACGACAAGCTTCTCGACACATTCCAAAGCATCTTGCGAGCAGAGAATTAGTCAAAGGTTGCCTCAAAGGTGTAGTGCTGTTCTATTTCCCGACAGCTCTCATTTCCATCTATCATCGACTCGCTCCCTGCTTTCTTCCATTCCGCATAATACCCAGGATAGAGCTAAAGTCGGTGCGAATGGTTATTTGATTCGACTAGAAGATATAGTGCCATAGTATTTATAGATCTGAAAAGAATCTCGGCATATCATTACTTTAATTTTCCAAAATAACATTCATATTTATTCTTGTATAGCTGAGTCATTCTGGGTTTGCTGAGACACTGCAATTATTTCTAGAAGAAATAACTGTAGGTATTTATACTCGGTGTAGCCAGGCAAGCGGTCGCTTAGACGATTGAGACGAATTCCAGGGGCCAAGGGTGGTCTTTCGCGGGCTAGACCGCAATCAAGCAGTGGACCTGTATATGGAATCGAATATCTAGGCATGAGGTTGGTGGTCGTGTCCTCCGTGAGGCATACGTGGCCCTCGGGCTCGGACACATGCTGCTGTCGGGGGCCACATGACGAGCACGGTGTCTGAAACGTGAACCCGCCCTAGCAAATAGCCGCCCTCCGTCAACACTACGCATGCCCCATGTGTAGGCCTTATTTAGTTCCTAATTTGTTTAGTTCCCAATTCTGGGAATCCAAAGTTGGGAGTATTGGCACTGCAAAGCACTGTAGGCATTGTAGCAATTTCGTTTGTATTTGTGAAATATTATCCAAATTTTGATTAATTGGTTTTAAAAGATTCGTCTCACGAAGTATAACAAAATTGTGCAATTAGTTTTTGATTTCATCTACATTTAGTACTCCATGCATATGTCGACATTTTGATGTGACGAAAAATTTTCTTTTTGCATAGTTGAATTTGGGGAAAATTCTGGAACTAAACAAGGCCGTAGACGAGTTTGAAATAACATAGAAAGTGAATGATAGGAATAAAAAGTATATCGTCCAAAGATGCAAAATAGAAAATTACCATATTCACCACATCTCACGCATGTCTCAACAAATGTAAAAAAAAAAAGATTTATATACTTCAAACTTTCCTTGCTTATGATAACCATTCGATCAAAATAAATGAATGGCTTACAGTTATTTGGGTGTACCGTGGCAAAGCTGTCAGCTTAATGAAAATTAGTCATATGTAAAAAAATTACAAATTCAGAGTCATTTGTCAGAACTACAAAGCTTGTTTTGCTGCTGACATTCGGGCACAAAAAATGGGATACCTTGAATTGTGCGAAATATACAAGTCTGTCACTGTGTCACATGTTTAGAGGTGGTAAGCTTGTTTAATGTAATCATTGTTCGAAAACTTAATGAGATTCCAAAGAAGTCATCATGAAACTGAAGTTGACATATTATCGTAGACTGTGTCAGGTATCATAAATAATACGGAACTGCCTATTTTTAGTTACATTCATTTCACTGAAGTAAATGGATTGCAACTTTAGAGTATACTCACTACAATTTAATCGTCCAGCTATAAGAGTAGAGAAAGACCATGCGTGCTCCATCCTCCTAATGACCATGCGTAAGATTACAATAAATAATGGAAAGACATGTGCGTGCCGCACGTGCCTGTCCACTAGTGTCTATAAAAATGCCTGTAAAGAATGCATATATATCTCCAGATGTTACACCAAGCGCAGGAGCTGCACACTTGGTAACAAGTCACATGGTTGCCACCAAAGGCAAGGGCATCTTTGCTAAAAGCAATTAGGCTTGAGCGGCATCAAGAACCCATGACGCCCATTGTGGAAAAACACTTCTACTATATTAACCAAAACACTTTCCACTGCTCACAGACTTGCTTTTGGATGTACCACTCTGTTTAGTAACATTTGTGGGTGCAGTATCCTTTGCCATTTGTTGGAGAATGCCAAGTCTCAAAACCATTTGCCAAAGGGAAAAATTGGTCATCTCCAACAGTTGGGCATTTTTAACTTGCCATTTTCCAAAATAGTGGACCCACCAAGATTTGTCCGGGATATTCTTTGTTTTGGCGCGCCTCTTCTCCTCTTCGCGCGCGCGGGAGATTGTCCGTCGCCGGCAAGTCGCCGCCGTCGCGTCGCGCGCAGGGCCACCGCCCCATCGACGCCATCACCGGAGGGAGGGATGTGGAGGGCGGAGCCACCTGCATCCCGTGCGTGAGAGGAGAGGCGCTGCCTTCGCGGGGAGGCCGCCGTCGATGGAGGTACCCACCACATCACCATGTGCGCCACTGGGGACGACCGCGGCCTCCATGGCCGAGGGGGCACTGTCTCCATGGCATCGGATGGGGGCCGCCATGGGAGGGGTACCGCGGGGGGGTCGCGGTGGACCGTCACCAAGGGAGCCCGCTGCAGGGCCTCCGCGCCGTCACCGTGGTAGGAGGCGCCGTGGCCGCCCGGTGACCCGGTGAGGTAGGAGGCGCCGCCACCGGTCACCAGATCCACCTGCCGCCTTTGCGACGAAGGGGGCTGCCGCCGGGGAGGAGGGAGAGGGGGCCGTCGCTGGGGAGCACCATGGGAGGCCGGAAGGGCGCCGGCGAGGTCCGCATCGGCCGGAGTGAGGAGGCTCGCCGCCGGTGGGGAGGAAGCTCCGCACCGCCGGAAGGGGAGCAGGTGGGCGCCGCTGGGTGGGGAGCAAGTCCGGGATTCACGGGATTCTAAAATTGCCAAGCCATTGAGCCTATGCAAAAATGCCAAGTTTGGTCCATCAAATGCCAAGTTTGGCAAAATGCATAAGTCAAATGGCCAACTGTTGGAGAGCAATTTTTAAGGTTTTTGGCAAATTCCTAGAATGCATAACCCAAATGGCCAACTGTTGGAGATGCTCTAAAGAGCATTCTAGATGTTGGAAGGTGTCCTTAAATATAGTGTATTTAGAGAATAAAAAGATAATATTTACTTAAATAAGATTATGTGATTGTTTTCTACAAGAAAGGTAACTCATGCACTTGCCATATTTTGTATAAGAATTAATAGTTCACCCTTTAATCATGCAAAATAGAAATAGATTTCAATACATTAGGAAGGTAAATGAGGGGTATATACGTCTATTGTCTTCTCTCTTATTTTGTCCTAAAATAGCTAGAATGCTTTTTAATTCAGGACGGAGGGAGTACCACTCTGTTTAGAAACAATTGTGGGAGTAGTATCCACAGAGCCTCCCGTACAGACACCCTCCCATATACAGCCGCGTGGATACACAGGAATTGATGCATGTGCCCATCCACTCCTGATCCATGCATTGGCTAGCCAGTCTCCCGATCGAGGTCCCACTCGTTTTCAATGTGATTCGAAACTGTGTGCTCGGCTCCAGTCGCCGACACGATGTCCATCGCTTTCTCCAACGTTGTCAACCAACGCTGGTTCCTTCATTGTTCACTTGTCTTGATTATGGTGGCAGCGTGTGCCACCATAATTTAAAAGGAGAAATGAACTAATTTAAAAGCAAATACGAAAGCGTAGAAATGAACTAATTTAAAAGGAGGCCGTCTTCGACATCCAGGTCCTGAAGCGAGATAGTGGATTTTGCACTGTTCTGGAGGAAAAAACTGTCATGTAAAGAACTGTTTGGTGTGATGGTTTTACATGAAATCCTTCATGAAACAAAGATAAAAAACAGATTGGTGTGGTGTTAAAATTGGATTTCGAAAAGGCTTATGACAAGATCAACTAAAACTTCTTGTTTGATTGTCTTAAGGCTAGAGGTTTTTGTGACATTTGGTGTGGATGGATCAGGCACGCGTGGTTATGGGGGGGCACTGTTAGTGTGAAGTTGAATAACGAAATTGGTAAATATATCAAAAGTCATAAAGGGGTGGGGCAGGGTGACCCCCTATCCCCTATACTTTTCAACTTTGTTGCTGATGCCTTGACTAGGATGGTACATCAAGCACAAGCCAATGGAGTGTTTATTGATTTGATTAGCCATATTATCCCAAATGGGGTGGCTATCTTACAATGCGCCGATGATACCATCATATGCATTGGACATGATGTTGAAAAGGCTAAAAATCTCAAGCTTTTGCTTTATATGTATGAACTAATGACAGGTCTCAAAATAAACTTTCATAAGAGTGAAATCTTGGTCATCAATAATGAACATAATTGGTGTGAATTTTATGCTGACGTGTTTAACTGTCAGACTGGGACTTTACACATTAAGTATCTAGGGGTCCCTATTAGTCCAAGTAGACTGCATGTGAAGGACTGGCTTCCCTGCTAGAAAAAAAGTGGTAAGAAACTGAATGTTTGGCAGGGTAGTTGTATGTCTATAGCTGGGAGATCCATGCTGTTGAATTCTAGTTTGAATAACTCTCCTATATACCATATGTCAATCTACCTTTTGCCTCAAACAATCATTGATAATTTGGAAAAAAATTAAGGAGAATTTTTTTGGCAAGGTGGTGGAACTAAAAGGAAATTCCACTTGCTAAAATGGACTAAAATATTTAAGCGAAAGAAAGGAGGTTTGGGTATTAAAAAATATTTGGAAAATGAACCTAACCCTCTTAACTAAGTGGTGGTGGAAATTGGAATCTAAAGAAGGACTTTGGCAAAAAAATTTCAAGCCAAGTACCTACGAAAGAAAAATGTGTGAAATGTAAAACACAAACAAACATATTCTGCTATGTGGAATGACCTAGTCAAAATAAGAACCTTTATTTGCAAGAGGAAGGAGTGTGTGTTAAAAATGGTAATACCACCCTGTTTTGGCAGGAAGTTTGGATGTATGATTAAGCCTTTGTGTGTTTTATTTCCTGATCTATTCAAATTGTGTGAACAACCTGATATTTCTATGTGTGATGCAAAAATGGATCCTGGTAATAGATGACCTTAAACAGGCATGGGATGTGATTCTTAACAAGTTATCAAATCATGTCCTTTGCAATGACAATGATATGGTTACTAGGAAATTTAGTAACAAGGTAAATTCTCTGTGAAATCTATGTATAAAGCCTTGACTAAGAATGAATCTGGACCCTTTCATAAGAAAAATTTGGAAAGGGAAAATCCCTGCTAAAGTCAAATTCTTTTTGTGGTTGATTATCAATGATGCAATCCTGACTAAAGATAATCTGATTAAAAAGAAAATGGAAGGGTTCACCATCTTGTCACTTATGTGAACATGATGAGAGTATTGACCTTATGTTCTTTGGGTGCAGGATTGCTAAAGCAGTTTGGTCAATTGTTTCTTATGCTACTAAAGCCAATAACATCCCTAAAACTGTCAACCAGGTTTGGGGTTGGCCTAAGAAGTGGCTCCCACTGGGAGGGATCTTTCATACATTTGGTATAACAGCAATATGTTGGGCTTTGTGGAAAACTCGGAACTCAATCTGTTTCCAAGGAAAAAAACAATTACACATCCTGCTCAAATCATTTGCTATGCCTGCTAGCTAATGGGTCACTGGGCATGTCTTTTCTGTGATGGTGACAAAGAAACTATTCTGGAAGGTATGAATACAATGCCTGCCATTGCGACAAAGCTGGCGGCCAAGAAGAAGAAGTAGGTACATCTCCAGCTGATCAGGACCGGGACTGAGTCGCTGCACGGGAGTTGCGCAAGTGAAAATGGTGTCCTGAAGCGCAAAAGAAGATTAGCTGGGAACCTGTCTGCTGCATATAATCAAAAAATCTTTGGGTACCCCTGTTACTGTATTCGCTGGTTTTCTTCCCTCCATAGCTGCTGAAAAGGATGATGTCGAGTCTTTATGGTGTTTTGTCCTGTTAGACTGACTCCAACAAGAGATGCATACTTTGCGTCCTGCTGAGTGCAAAAACGCCCTCCAACAGGATAGGCAAAGCGAGTATCTATTTTAGCAAGGAGGAGAGAGAAAACCCATATATGGGTGCTCTTTCCTCGTCGACCCAAATCCTATGCCATCACATGGTGGGCCCGTAGGAGGTGGAGAGGAGCTGTCGACGCGGCGGGGCATGGCCAGCCGAGACTCGAGCGCGGCGTGGTGAGCTGAGGACTGCAGCGGCGAGGCAGAATCGTGGCGTCTGAGGTTGGGTTCCGCCAGCGCGGCGAGGCAAAATCGTGGCCTTTGGGGCGCCACGTCTGTGGGGCTGGGTTTCGCCGGAGTTTTCCCGACGTGCGGATCCGCCAGTCCGGTCGTGGGGCAACCAGCTAGCGAGCACAGCAGTCCCCCCATTCTCTTCCGTTCCAGTTCCACCCACGGACAACTCCAAGTCTCCAACTTCAAGCTTGTGTTTCTCCTGCTGCTCTGCGCAAAGATCCATGGTAAAACCAATCAATCAATTAATATCGAATCTTAGGAAATTCAGAGCAAAACATGTGAGTAGGGGACCCCGCGTTGCCCTCGCGTCGGGGCGACTCGGGGCGAACCCCAGGCGCCGCCACCGCCGTTCACCCCCTCCTCCTTCTTGCTTCGCCGCTGCCGGAGAGCGCCGCCATGATGCCCGGCGGCTCTTGAGGATGGTGGCGGCGGGGCTTTCTCCCCCCGGCTTCGCATCGTCCAGGCGTGAAGGAGGCGGCGCGCGGTTGGAGTGGCGGAGCGAGGCTACGGTGCGCCCGGCCGCCGGCACCGGCTCCATGGCCATGGGTGTGCGCACGTGGGGTCGTGCGGCGGGACCCCGCATCCTGCTGCCTTGGCGACGGAGATGGAGTGGCGGCAGTGGTGCTTGCACGTGGTGGAGGTTGCGGCAGGGTTGGTGCTTCCTGGTCTCCTCGTCGGGGCTGCCTCTATGCTGCGTGGATCTGGCATGGGGGGCATCTCCGGTTCCCTTCGCCGGATGCGGCCGGGTGCTCGGCGTGGGCGGACTGGGGACGGATCCGACCTTCCTCCCCCGGGCTTCCCTGTGACGGATTTGGTGGGGTGCGGGGTGGTTTGCGGGTGGCCGTTCTGGTGGTGGCTGGCGCTTGCTTCCTCATCCCCCCCGGGCTGCTGTTGGTTGATGTCTCTGCCGGCCTCTGGTGGTTGGTGGGCCACTGCTGGCCGGTAGCCGCCCGGCTTCGGGGTTAGGGGGTACTCGTTGAAGGTGGAGCGTTTCCTCCGCGACGCCATGGTGGCGTGGCTGGCTACGGCTTGGGCGGATCTGTGGTGCCGTGGCGGTCGTTGGCGGTCCTTAACTCTGATTTTTCCTCGCCAATTATAGATCATTTTGGGAGAAATAAATATTTTATTGCACGTATATCTTTACTATTAACCCAATTCCACATGTACTTGGAAGTTGTAGCACTTTGCAGGAATATACACCAAGTGGATGGAATTGTATAAAGAAATGCGCCTTACCGAGTGCGCCTTACAAAGAACCGACAAACCTAGACCAAACTAGGCCAAACCCTCTTACCGAGTGCCGGAGATCCAAACATGGGTGCAAGTGTCCAAGATGAACCCATGAGGTGAAGGGCCAAAGTCTAGACCAATTCTATCTTAGGCCGCAGACCATGTCTCGATCGCAAAGTGGGCGCCACGGATGCATCCGGACTCCGATTTGGACGAAACACAAGCCGATTCAAAGCCAGTTGAAAGGCCCATGCACTGGTGGCAAAAGCAGAGGCCCAGCGGGCCTACAATGGGCGCGCGCGCGCCCAAGGCACGAGCGCGCCTGTCCTGAGGCGGTTCGGGCCCAGCCAAAGGCGGTTCGTCCTCTTTCCATGTGGAGAAGGCGGTCCCGCTGGTGCTTTTGATGATAGTGCCCCTGAACCGCCTTCCACGCCCTATAAAAGAGGAGGAGAGCCTCCCACCTTCCACACACCTCATTTGGAGCCTCCTCTCCACCTCCTCTCTTGTAGTACTTAGCCTTAGGAGTAGTTTAGTATTAGTAGTACCTTGGAGTAAGACAAAGCTACTTGGAGAGCTTGTCTCCTTGGAAGAAAGATCAAGTCTTGGTAAGATTACTATGAAGAGTTCTTCCATATTCAAGTTCTCCTATCTTTTATATTGCATTGCTTATGAACTAGAGTATAGTTGTTATCATGTTATGATCTTGTTATATGAACTAGTATATAGTCCAAATGTCATAATCTTAACATGTGCAACTTTATGCTCAATCATTCATGCAACACATTTATATGACGGATTAGAGATGACGGTTCATTGTACTTTCGGGTTTCCCTGTGTCTAGCTCGTCCATCCGTAGGGTGGGAGTCCATGGGGGCATAGGTAGTTCCTTAGTATGCGGACGTGGTGTTCGGATGCGAGGGGGCCTTTGGATATGACGGCGTGCCACGATTGAGGTGGTAGGCGGCGGTGGTGATAGCCCCGTCCGTCCTTTGTAATCCCCCACGTTCGTATGTTGTGTAGGAGTTCGTAAATGCCGCCATCGACCGGCGACACCGCCTGCCGCGGTCTCCCGTCTATCTCATGCTCAACTCTAATTACAGTCATATATGTTGTGTGATCATTGACTGGTTCTTTGCACGGCTATTTTAGAACGCCTGCTCTACTTAGGAATATTCATTCATTCTTTGTTTTTCGTTTATCCTTGAGGTTGGCCCGAGTGTGTGTCGCACTATCACAAACTATCATGGTTTGTCCCTGTATCGAGTAGTGGTCTATCATACATCTATGTTCCTACTATAGACTCTTACATCATGCCTTCCTATGGGAAATTATAAATGAACGATACCCGAATACTCCCGGGTGAAGTGCTACAACGATAATTCCGTGCGCTTGCGGATTCATTCTCTAAACAAATAGAACTATCGTTGAGGTATTTCTTGGCGACGTTGCTAATTCTAGTAACGATGCTAAGAAATGCCAACAAGCATTCTCGGCGCCGTTGCCGGGGATAGACTTTTTATCTATCTTTGGTGATTGCGCTAAGAAATGTCAACAGCGGTGCTGCTATCCATGCCGGGCCCGGTGATGGAGGCTCCTCTTCGGCAGGGTTCATCGGCGGGGCGCCATGTGGCTGCTGCCCTTTCAGATGTGGGGGTGGGCGAGGGGCTCCCTACCTCTCTTCTCGTCTCCCACTTCCTCTTTGTGGTGACTGTTTTTGTGGCGGTGGCTAGGGTCGTGTTGGCATTGAGGGGCTGATTCGTCTTTGCGGTCCCCCATGTCTCCGACTGCCGATGTGGGGCGGCCGCTATGAAGATGGAGGCCTTGGCGTCCACGGGAGTGCTGGTCTGGGGCTATGCTCCTGTTCCGGCACCTTCAGGGGGTGCCTGCGGCGGGAGCTCGGCCGATGGCGGTGGTCGCGGCGGCTACGGTTTCGGCGAGCGGTTGTTGGAGATGCACAGTGGCGGAGGGCTGGTCATCGACTGGGTGTTGGCGCAACTTTGCGGCTTTGTGGCCGGCGCGTCTACTCTGGTGAGAATTCTCCTGATGGCTGGCAGCGATGTCTTGGTGGCTGGTGGGGACCCGTGTTCTTGTCCGAGTCGGTGCTGGGGTTTGTTTGGGCGAAAGCCTGGCAACGGCGACACTTGTTGGTGTCGTTCCCCTACTGAGGGCGTCGCGTCCCTAGCACATTCCATGGGTGAGAACCTAGTCCTATCATGGACGGACGACGGCGACGCTTTGGCGTCCTACCCTTATTGAAGGCGTCGTTGTGGAATTCGACCTGGGCGGGTTGTCTTTGGGCAGTGCTACTTCGTCGTCTCCGTCAATGTGTTCGTGGTTGGTGCTGGTGGTGGTTTAGGCCTAGTTTGTTTCAGTTGCTTAGCTTTTTTAGGTTTAGTATTGCTTTCTGTTGAGTTGGCGTCAGTGGTGGAGCTCCTAGTGGTTTAAAGACGGATGCTCATGTCGATGACCCAATCCGACCGAGTTCTAAGCGGTTTCGAGGCTTGGTGTCGATGTCCCAATCCGATCAAGCGCAGCGCTTTTGTGACACAAGTTGCGTTGTTATTTGGTACCTATGTGTTCGTTGGAGTAGGGTACCCTCCAAACTGTACGGTTTTTCTGGCCCGATTTCTAGTCAAAAAACTGGGCTGCCACTCGCCTTTTCTTTTCCTCGTCTAATAGAAATCCCGGCAAAACTTTTGCCGGCCTTTCGAAAAAAAATATCGAATCTTGGAGGCCTTGGCTGTGCTCCAATTAATTTCCTTGTGCGCTTGCTCAAATTGATGGCGGTGGTGGCAGGTTACCTAGCAAATGACGTTGTGGCCCTCATCAACGGCAAGAGGGCGGCGAGCAAGCTGCCTGCTCAGCACAACAGCAGAGGCCTCGGGTGCATGGCGCTGCACTGGTGCCGTACATCTCCGAATGCATGCATGGGCGCCGCTGCAGCAGCGGAAACACGGTTGCTCGGCACCTTCGACACCCTCGAGGAGGCCGCCGCCCCGGCCTATGACGCCGCCGCCCTCCGCCTCGAAGGCTCCCACGTCGTCACCAGCGTTCCCGCTGTGGCGCCTTCTTCCCCTGGTCGCGCATGAGGCCTCATGCCAAACCATCGCCGCTCCGTATGAGGAGATAGAAGAACGCTGAAAACATAATTTTGTTTCACTCTCAGGGTTCCTAATGTACGTTTGCTAGAGATAAAAGTTTTTAGATCTAGGATCGGTACATCGATTAGTGCAAAGTATAGGATCTTTCGTGCAAAAATATTTTTGTTTTATCTTTTCCATGAATCTAGCCTTGTGGGACCAATTTTGGTCTTGGAAAATAAATTATGCCAAACTCTTAGAGGGGACCTTTTTTTTTACTCCCCATACTGTTTTGGGAGTTGGCCATCACAAGATCTGCCAAGTAAAAAATAGGAAACACTTATACATGCTGTTAGGGCTGCCTCAATGAACAATAAGGCCAAGAGAGTATGACCTGTAGTGAACAAATGTGAAAAAAGATTAGCAAATGTTTCCAAATTTCTGTTAAAAAGCCGTCAGATTAGAACTAACAAACACATTTTTTTGTTGACTTCCAACCTTTTATGTTGGTAACCTTCATTCTTCTGACTTTTATCATCAAGCAAATGGATAGATACAAAAAACACTGCCTTTGGAGGGGTCAGACATAAAAAACCATCAAAAGTAGCCTTGGAAATGGTGTGCATGCCAAAACCGGAAGGGGGTGTAATCAACACAAAAAAAAAGCTTAATGAAGCTCTTATGTAATCAACACAAAAAAAAGCATAATGAAACTTTGTAGTACTGGACTACTGGTAACATACCCGGACATGTAAAAAATGTTTCTTTCAGGTGCAGAGACCAATTGAAATAACTAAGGCACCTTTGAGTCGATAGCATCAGTGTAAATAAGAAATAAGAAATGTGCCACCTAAATAATAATACCAGACGTCGACGTAAAGAATATCTCGCTGCGGCTCTATCTTTAAAAAAAAAAAAAAAACTGCCTATAAAATACATTTCTGTCCAGTTCGACTCAAATATTTTATTTTGACTAATGAACATAGTAACTTAATTGACATTAAATAAAACGTGCCAAAATTTAATCATACAAATATCCATCCAAAAAGAAAAGGTTGTTGAAAGGCAGCAATTGTGCCTACAGAATACTTTTTTGCTACTTGTAATACGCATTGTTTTACCGAGGAAACCACCAAAGACACACTTTGAGAGGTAAACATGTTCATGCGTGCTGGACTGCAGAAGCGTGTGGCTTGGAGAGTAGGGCTATTATATATTTCTGTGTTACAAACTGCCATCATAACAGGGCAACACGTCGATCTTGATTGGCACAATTATGCAGTGGTTCCGCTACACAGGTCCGTGATAGCTTTTGAATCGTTCCGACGTATATACTCACCACCAGGCCCGTGATATACATCTGATTGCTATAGCTGTTGCATGCTCAGCTCGTGCACACCATCCAATGCGTATTGCAGTCCCTCTAGCTAGGCAAATATCTGTGATGTTTGGTTTCCTGATACCTCTCATTTCTATCATCAGCACTCCTGGTTTTTTTCTCTTTCAGTCTTTCAGATAATATAGAATAGAGCTGAACTTCTCTAGTGACAATTATAATATGGTGACTCTCGCTATATATTAAGAAAAGAATCATGGCATTGTTACTTTTGTAGTGCAGAAGAACTGTTGCATATATATTTATTTTCAGTAGGTGATGCATTATAGGCATGCATTCAATAGTAATATCCATATATTGAAGAATAAGATCGTTATTTTTCCTATCAATATATCTTCTCCTTTCACTACTACAAGCATTTGCCTGCTCATAGGGGCGAGTGTGCGTGCGTGTTGAGCGTCTGCGTTGTACTGTGTAATCTCAAAAAAATTGTGACTAAGTAGCTGACACAATTCTTTTGTATTCACATTATTGAATATTGTAATAGTAATTTGAAATTCTAAACAAATTCAAATAAAAAAATTGAACGAAAAGTTTAAAAAGTTTTCGAGTTTCACAACTTCGGTTGTGGTCATCCTGCGAGGTCATTTGAAAAAGAAAAAAAATGAAAACTATTCATTTTAAATGGGATTTCTAGTACGTGGCTTCACTATGCACCCGCTCCTTAATAAAAGACGGTTTCGACCTGACTGCTTGTTCTAAGAGCCACACACAATTGTATCCGAGAGTTTTGTGTGACCATTGATTCAGAGACTTGGACGCTTCACCGTGAAAACTGCACCAGAATCAAGACTGCCAGGTGACCTGACCAAATCTTGCTGACCAGTGTGTACACAAATGGTGTAGGTAATGTTTGCCGTGCTGAAAAACAGTCAGATAAATCCGTCCAATAATATCCAAAAATATATCTGAATGATATTAATATTTAATCGTTAATTATTGTGTGTTGCTTTTATATATTATTAACCTCGTTGCTTCAGCTGTTTGGCCATTAGATTGCTACAATAAACAAATATCTCTGCAATAAGATTTTTAGATCCGGCCTCTACATCCATAGGATGTACACAGCCAATTATTATAGAGTCTTACAAAAATTAAAAAAAAAAGGAAGCCAACTGTCTTTAGGCAAAAAAGCCTAGGAGCTAAAGCAGACGATACAAATGTTTTCACCCTTAGTTCGTTATTTCTAGAGCAATGATTTCCAATTTTTTGCTCATTTCCGAGAGTACGTGTTTGGCCTCCTCATCACGCCGCAGCGGTGCCCGAAGCGCAACCAGTATGCTCCCCGAAAATAACCCGCATCACGGAGTTAGTTTTTAGTTTATAAAATAACGTTGTTACGGCATCTCCGATAGCCCAGATAAAGCAGCCACCCCAATTCAGATCAATTTTGTGACTTTCTCATGTTGATTACGAAGCCAAGTGCCAAACATATGCCGTATCGATCTAGGTTGTTGTAGACTAGTAGCAAAGAAGATGATCCTCCAAAGCAATTTTGCACAAGGGCAATCAAGGAACAGGTGTTGAATAGTCTCATTCCTATTGCAAGTAGATATATTTTTGACTTCCTTTCCAGCTTTTCCTAGCAAGGTTGTCTTTGGTTAAAGTGACACCTCTTTGTAGGAACCATAGGAAGATCTTTATTTTTAGAGGGATATTCGTCTTCCAAATTTTCCTATGTTGAAAGGGTGGTTGTGTATCAATGAGATAGAGATACATTGATCTGACACAAAAAGACCCAGATCTGGTTAGACCCCATTTAAAGAAGTCTGATCCGTCCACCAACTCAACATTGGATATTTTAGCTACTAGGCTACGCCACTCTAAAAGTTTGTTATCCACCAAAGCCCTTCTAAAAGATATATTAAGAGGGCTTGAGGTCATCACCTTTGACACAGTTGCGTGCGGTTCCCTCACTATATTATATAAAGATGGATACTTAACTTTTAGTGGCTTATTACCTACACATGTGTCCTCCCGTAACCTCGTCGTGGTCCCATCTTTAATCTTAAAAGACCCATTAGCCAACACCTCATCTTTGATATGCACAAGACCTCTCCGGAAGTGGGAGTCATTAGGTTTGGTCAGTCACTTGAGTAAGTGATTTAGAGGTTAAGTATTTATTCCGTAGCATAGTTTGCCACATGCCATCTGTGTCGAATAAGTTAACCAACCATTTGGCTAGCAAGGACTTGTTTTGCAAGTTCAAGTTTAGAATACCTAAACCCCCTTGGTCTTTGGGACGACACAAGATGACCCATTTATCTCTGCAATAAGATACCATTGGTCATTTATCTTTGGCTTGCATGTGCTTGCTAGTGTCCAACTGGGTTTTTCCTGTTTCTGAGTTTTGTTTACTTAAAAGGAAAAGTTTATTCTCCTTTAAAAAGTAACTTAAGAAACCTTTCAAACATGGAAGTATATAGCTACAGGAGTTCCATGTTCAACCTAATTAAAATCACACAATTGTAACTGCAGAATTTGAATGTTACTCAGAAAGCCTGGAAATGCACAACAGGAATGCTTGTGACGAAAAGAGAATCAATTCCATCTTTTTGCAATTTTCAAGGAGCCAAGAAAATTGGCACAACTAGTGAAGTTACATCACAAACGAGTATCAGTGATTGCCAATAATATAAGCTATGGAGCCGCCTACTGCTTTCACACCGACAAGAGGCTAGTGTGTTCAATTTATGTCAGCAAATAATGGTTGTTGCGAACACATGGCTTTTCCATAGCCTCTGTGTTGTGCTGAGTGATTGTCAACATGGCAACACAAAGTGTGTGTGTGTGTGCGTGCGTTCTACTAACCGTGGCATGCGGATTCGTGCCAAACAACGGTGTATCTTGGCTTGTGTTGTCTGCAGGTGTCGAGCTCAGAGACGGTGGTCGACGGTGCGGTGAAGGTCAAGTAGGGCGTGCCGTGCTGACGGACCGGGTGCGGTGAAGGGCGGACGTGAGGCTTGGACCGAGGGACCTTGAAGCCGGCGGCTAGCCGTGGTGGCTGTCAACTGGGACATCGACAAGCGCAAGTGTGCACGGCGGGGGATGCGTACGGGCTACGCTACTCGCGGATGGTTTGGTGGTTTGTCCTCAAAACCATCGACGACGGTTTGGTGGTTTCGCCTCAAAACCATCGACGGAGGGTTTCCCGGGCTTTGCCTCAAAACCCGGGCGGAGGTCCCACGCGGACGGACGGCACGTGGCGGCATCGGGGAGATCGCTTGGAAGTGAGGCTACCGGTGAGGAGGCGTGGTGGCCATCGGATCAAATGAAGCTTGAGTTGGACCCTTATGCCCCTGGCTGAGTGGTCTGGCTCTTCATGTATCCAAGGGCAAAGAGGGAATGTGGAATAGGCCCTATAAATAAGGGTGAGGGGTTCCCTTCCCCATCACCTCTTTCATTTTGCATTTCTCCTTTAGGGTTTCTTCTTCTAGTTTCTTGGTGAGAGAGAGGTCTGCAAATCTACGATTTGTACTCGAACCAAAGTTGTGTGGCAAGCAGAGCGCCGAGTCTCTGCTGTTTCCTCTGGGATTAATCACCTGTCTTTGTTTCCTGTGATGGGTTTTTGGTTCTTCCCGAGTTTTCACTTCCCCTTTTAGTTCTCCGTGTGTCTTCTTCGATTCGAGATTGTTTTAGTTTGGTGTGCTTTACGACTGCTTCTTCCGGAGCCTTTGCACACACTTCGTCTGCCTTGCTAAGAGCCTTCGCACCTCTGCTCCCGCAAGTCCGTAGCCTCGCTTTCAACTTCCGCAAATCTGCAGCCTCGCTTTCAACTCCCGCAAATCTGCAGTCGCTGTTTTCGGCTCCCTCAAGTCTGTAGCCTTTGCGTGTAGTCTTTGCAACCAGCTCCTGCAAGTCTGCACCCTTCGCTCCTGCCTTGCTTAAGGCCTTTGCACCTGGCTACCAAGAGTCTGTAGCCTTTGCGCTGCTCCTGATTTGCTTGGGGTCTTCGCACTTGGCTCCCGCAAGTCTGCGGCCTTTGCTCCAACTTCTGTTCGTTTGAGCTCCGATTGTTTTACCGCTTCTTCCGCTTTGTGTATCCACCCTCGCAGTAGGGTCATGATCATCACCAGTTTGCGTATCGCTTCTTGGGGTGCTTTGTAGAGCCAAGGACCAAGAGTTTCGAAAGAAATTTTGAGGCTCCCATTCACCCCCCTCTGGTCGCCGTTCACCGGTCCTTCAGTTGTGCGAGTAGCATTAGATATATATAAATATATTTGGGCGTGTGCTCTCTAATGAGGTCCTGAGTTTAAACTTTTTGAATTAGTTACTTTCAGTTCACTCTTTACATTCAATAATGCAAAGTTCCAATAACTTTTCATTTATACGTGCATACAAAATGAGACTCATAAAAAGCTCAAGCACCAAAGTTTCAGGATCTTTTGGTTGTGACAAGGCTGGTATAGAATCAAAGTTTTTTGTTGGCCATGACATGATGAATAAAATGCAGCAAGATCATGTGTTTTTGACGCTGGGATTCAGAGACACATTCTTAAAGAAACGAACTTCGTCTCTGATGGAAAGATATCATCGCTGTGCCTTAACCACCACGTGTCTAATCGAATGCATCAGATAAGGTATATAAATTACCAGAAATCCATCTAAATATCTATACATACATATAAAAGTTCTGGATCTTCAATCTTCGTGCGTCCCTCACATTTCACTGTTGCACATATTTCCGTGGGTACACGCATTCCAGTAGTGTGCGGTAACCGTCAACGCGAGGCGCCATCCCCTCCTGCATACGGCGTACCCCCACCAGCACCGATGCACATCCACCACGTTCCAGAACCACCCACAGACGCCTGCCTCGCTCGCCCACACACCACACGGTTGACGCCCTCTTGAAAAAAGGGATGGAAACTTCCTCCGCTCCGACCCGTCCGTGCGCCGCCGCTTCCCCGCCGTCGCTCCGCTGCTCCCAACCCTGCCGGTCGCCATTCCCGCCTCCGGCGCTACTCTCGGCCAACCCACGCAAACGAGCACCGTCCACGAAAGACGTCGCACCGCAGCTGCTCCCGGCGTGGTCGCGCTACCGGGCACTGTCCACGTCCTCTCCGTCAACGATACGCGCCGTCGCCAGATCCCCGGCCAGCAACAATCAATGAGTGTACGATTTTTGTACACCACTTCTTTGTAAAGGCACGCTAGCTTCCGTATGTACCAGCATGTTTTGTATGATTTTCAAGCTGAATGCAGCTTGACAGTCTAATGTTTGGCACATGCCATCAGAATTGTGGTGGTAAGGACCAGGAGTCCAGTGGAGATGCTCATTGCCAAGAGATGAGAATGCTAGCCCGTGTCTTGTTAGATGTTTTGGGCCATGGGCCAAACAATTCCAAATAAATCCCAAAGGCTCACTCACACATGCATGTATATGAGGTATGGTGGGGACTTTAGTCCCACATTGCTACTCCAAGTGGAGTGAGGCCAACTTAAATAGTTGAGCTATCTCTTGCTTGTTGAAGCTATGGATGAGGAGAGGAAAAGGAAGCACCACACGCGCGCGCGCGCTCGCTCGCCTCGCCGGCGGGGCGGGGCGGGGCGTGGCGAAGGGCGCGCACGCACGACATGCGCGTGAATGGTCCGGCGATTTCCCGCCTCCGACCTTGCGGGTGCGCGGCTTCCTTTTCCCACTCGATATTTTTGCATGCATGGAGAAAATTGCGCTGGCCTATTTGGTAAGCAATTATTCTCGTGTTATGGTAAGTGCACAAACGGCAGGTCAATTACCATAATGCTGTGATTACGCAGCTAATCGGTTTCCTTTGTTAGCTGCGACGCGTGTATAAATAAGGGGCGAGACGTCGTCCTTAGTACACCGAGAATTCATTCTCTCCCGTCTCATAGTGCTGTGCTGCCGCTGTCTTCCCCATCCCGTCGCCGACGTGCCATCGGTGTCGGGAGAGCAGGCTCCGAAGCCCGCGTCTCCTCGCGTCCCTGCACGGGGTAGGGGACGTATCAGGTTTTTGGGAAGCGCCGTCGCGACTGCTCGCTGGACGTCTTCTTCCCTCTACGCCGCCGATCCGGATCTGCGTCAACGGTCTGCTTCGTCCTCGTCTTCGTCTTCGCCTGCGCGTCGACATCCCCGCTGTAAGGATGTCTCCTGTTTTGTTGATGTTCGTCTTCGTCTCTCTTTTGTTGGTAGCACTAGATTCAGCGGCTTTGGCTCAGATCGTAGTGCTTTTGTTAGATCATCTACATGTTGTTGGTCTTTTCCTAATTGTCGGAATTAATTTATGCATCGCTAAATTGCTTTTATTTCCAACAATCCAAAAACCTGATAGGCATTTAGCGATGACTAAGGGATATACTGACGTGATGAAACCGGAGAAATTCACTGGTGTGAATTTTAAGAGATGGCAGACGAGGGCCCAGTTGTGGCTCACGGCTATGGGCGTATTTTGGGTCGTCGGTACTCCTCCCGCACTACCTCTCCCATCGGAGAAAGAGGTGCAGGAGTTTACCGCGGCTACGACGATTTTCGTCGGATGCGTTCTTAGCGTTCTCTCTGACCAGCTGTGTGATGTTTACATGAACATCAAAAATGCTGTTGAACTGTGGGAGGCACTCGAACATAAGTACGGTGCTGCAGATGCTGGGCACGAGCTGTATGTGATGGAGAAGTACCACGACTTCAAAATGGTTGAAAACTGTTCGGTCGTGGAACGTGCTCATGAGTTCCAACTTATTGTGAGGGAACTCGAACAGCTCGAGCATGCTTTGCACGACAAGTTTGTGGCCGGTGGCATTATTGCCAAGTTGCCTTCGTCTTGGAGGAACTTTGCCACAACTCTTAAACATAAAAGACAAGATCTCGTTGAGGATCTGTTGGCTGGTCTTGATGTTGAAGAGAAAGCTCGGGGAAAGGATGCTCCACCCAAAGCACCTGAACAGTCTAGCGCCAATGTGATGCAGCATGCTGGCAAGAACAAGCAGAAGGCTGTCCAGACTACTCAATTCAAGAAAAAGAAGATGAACATGGACGAGATTGTGTGCTATGTCTGCGGTGAGAATGGGCACATCGCCAAGAAGTGCAAGAACCGCAAGGGCAAGAAGAATCAGCAGGGGCAGAAATCTGCCAACGTGACTATTGGCGATCCTAACGGATCTGGGTACGGTAATTCTTTACCTAGTGTATTTTCTGTATTTCAATCTAATGATTGGTGGATAGATACAGGTGCCAATATTCATGTTTGTACTGATATCTCCATGTTTTCTTCCTACCAGGTCGCACGAGGTTCAACCATCATGATGGGGAACGGCTCGCATGCTTCGTTCTTGGTGTTGGTTCGGTCGATCTGAAGTTCACTTCGGGAAAGATCGTGCGGCTCAAGAACGTGCAGCATGCGCCCTCAATAAAGAAGAACCTCGTTAGTGGATCCTTCTTGTGTCGAGATGGATTCAAGCTGGTATTTGAGTCGAATAAAGTAGTCATTTCGAGGTTTGGCCAATTCATTGGCAAAGGCTATGACAGCGGAGGCTTGTTCCGCTTTTCACTCTCCGATTTCTGTAATAAAGTTGTGAACCATGTGTGTGATTCAAACAATTCGGTGGCTGATATATGGCATTCACGTTTGTGTCACATTAATTTTGGTTGTATGTCGCGTTTATCCAGTATGAGTTTAATTCCGAATTTTACTACTGTCAAAGGCTCTAAATGTCAAGCATGTGTGCAAGCAAAGCAACCTCGTAAGCCACATAAGGCTATAGACGGGAGGTGCACGACAGTGTTAGAGCTCATACATTCAGATCTTTGTGAAATGAATGGTGTGTTGACAAAAGGAGGAAAAAGATACTTTATGACTTTAATTGATGATGCAACTAAATATTGCTATGTGTTCCTTCTGAAAACTAAAGATGAGGCGTTCGAATATTTTAAGACTTATAAAGCTGAGGTAGAAAATCAATTGGAAAAGAAAATCAAGCGTGTTAGGTCCGATCGCGGTGGTGAGTATTTTTCCAATGAGTTCGATCTTTTCTGTGCGGAGAATGGAATAATTCATGAACGGACACCTCCATATTCACCCCAATCCAATGGGGTTGCCGAGAGAAAGAACCAGACGTTAATGGAATTGGTGAATGCCATGTTAGGAACGTCCGGTATGGCTATGTCATGGTGGGGGGAGGCTGTTTTAACAGCATGTCATGTTCTAAATAGAGTTCCAACTAAAAATAGTGATATTACTCCGTATGAAGGATGGAAAGGTAGGAAGCCATCACTCCATTACTTGCGTACGTGGGGCTGTTTGGCCATGGTCAGTGTACCAATTAATAAGAAACGCAAGCTCGGACCAAAGACCGTTGATTGTATCTTTTTGGGTTATGCGTACCACAGCACTGCATATAAGTTTCTAGTGAGAAAATCTGAATCGCCTGAGGTTATAGTTGGTTCACTTTTGGAGTCACGGGATGTTACCTTCTTTGAGAACATTTTCCCGATGAATGTTGATCATTCTGTACCGAGTTCGTCTAATGAAGTTATTCCTGAACCCACACCCTCTTTTGAGCCAAATGTAAGCCCACTTGGAAATGAAGAGGATGACAGTGTTGTAGCTCCTAGGAGTAAGAGACAAAGGGTTGCAAAATCCTTTGGTGACGACTTCACTGTGTATCTCATAGATGATACTCCCACGACCATTGCAGAAGCATATGCATCACCAGATGCAGAATACTGGAAGGATGCAGCCCGTAGTGAGATGGACTCCATCACTGCAAATGGCACATGGGAAGTAGTAGACAAACCAGTGGGTTGCAAACCGATTGGCTGCAAATGGGTATTTAAGAAGAAGCTTAGGCCTGATGGTACTATTGAAAAGTACAAGGCAAGACTTGTCGCTAAAGGGTTTACACAAAAGGAAGACGAGGATTACTTTGATACCTACTCACCTATTGCTAGATTAACTACTATCCGAGTGCTATTATCATTGGCTGCTTCCCATGGTCATCTTGTCCACCAGATGGACGTGAAGACAGCTTTCCTTAATGGAGAGTTAGAGGAAGAGATATATATGAATCAGCCCGATGGATTTATAGCACAAGGACAAGAGGGCAAGGTGTGTAAGTTACTCAAATCCTTGTACGGCTTAAAGCAGGCACCAAAGCAGTGGCATGAGAAGTTTGAAAAGACTTTAACTTCTGCTGGGTTTGCAATAAATGAGGCCGACACTTGTGTATACTACCGTTATGGTGGGGGCAAAGGAGTAATCCTGTGTTTGTATGTTGATGACAAACTAATTTTTGGGACTAGTATCGATGAGATTAATGACGTAAAGTCATTCTTATCCCAAAATTTTGACATGAAGGATTTGGGAGTAGCCGATGTGATCCTCAATATTAAACTTAATAAGGGTGAGAATGGGATTACTCTTTTGCAGTCTCACTATGTGGAAAAGGTTTTGAACCGTTTTGGTTATATGGATTGCAAACCTGCTCCAACACCTTATGACCCCAGCCTAATACTTCGAAAGAATAAAAGGCTAGGGAAGGATCATCTGAGATACTCTCAAATCATTGGCTCATTGATGTACTTAGCTAGCGCAACCCGGCCTGATATCTCATTTGCTGTAAGCAAGCTGAGTAGATTTTCCTCTAATCCAGGAACTGATCATTGGCAAGGTATTGATCGAGTAATGCGCTATCTAAAAGGTACAATGAGTTATGGAATTCACTATTCGGGTACCCGGGGTACTAGAAGGATATAGTGATTCAAATTGGATCACGAAGTCTGATGAGCTTAAGGACACAAGTGGATACATATTCACTTTGGGTGGTGGTGCTTGTCTCTTGGAGGTCTTGTAAGCGACAATACTTACAAAATCTACAATAGAGGCGAGCTTACGGCTCGGATACGGTCTCTACGAGGCTGAATGGTTAAGAGAGATGTTGATGGACTTACCTATAGTTGAGAAACCAATTCCTGCTATTCTCATAAATTGTGATAATCAAACCGTGATCACAAAGGTGAAGAATAGTCGATAATGGGAAGAAGTCCAGCAAACATATAAAGCGTAGACCGAAGTCTCGTCAGGAAATTAAGGAGCTCCGGAGTAATAGTCGTGGACTACATCCGACAGCTAAGAACCCGCATCCCTTTACAAAGGGACTATCACGCACGTGATTGACAATGCATCGAAGGAGATGGGATTGAGACCCATGTGAGTTAATCTCAGCGGTAACCCAACCTATGTGATCGGAGATCCCGTGAATTAGGATCTGGGAAGAACAAGCTTATGATTAACGGGAGAGTACAATCTTTTCCTTTAACCCACTCCGTTGGAGATGCAGTACTCTCATTTCTGTAAGGCAGGTTGACTTTGTCTTAATGTGTTTTGAGGCTTCATAGCTAGATACTGTCCTACAGAGTATCCCCGTAAGAACACACCTATGTGAGCCCAACTGTTAGCCGCAGTTTATAAGAATTGGGTATTCTTTAAAAGCTCATGAAGTGAGTTAGGAGTACGACTTATACGCTCCACTCGCGGGGATGGCTATGGCAGCCTAGTATCAGTCAAGACTTCAAGTGAAGCTCATTCGCACCAAAATGCCAATTCAAGGCTTAGTCCATTGTGCAGTTGCGGATGGGCCTATCTTGTTGTTCTAGGTGGATGTTCAACCTTAACCGGTCTCCACTGAATAGCCGGTATATTAACAACGATGCGTGGTACGGGAGTATGACTCGCGTGCCCTTGGGATGTGGTGGGGGATTGTCGATGTTTTGGGCCATGGGCCAAACAATTCCAAATAAATCCCAAAGGCCCACTCACACATGCATGTATATGAGGTATGGTGGGGGACTTTAGTCCCACATTGCTACTCCAAGTGGAGTGAGGCCAACTTAAATAGTTGAGCTATCTCTTGCTTGTTGAAGCTATGGATGAGGAGAGGAAAAGGAAGCACCACACGCGCGCGCGCTCGCTCGCCTCGCCTCGCCTCGCCTCGCCGGGCGGGGCGTGGCGAAGGGCGCGCACGCACGACATGCGCGTGAATGGTCCGGCGATTTCCCGCCTCCGACCTTGCGGGTGCGCGGCTTCCTTTTGCCACTCGATATTTTTGCATGCATGGAGAAAATTGCGCTGGCCTATTTGGTAAGCAATTATTCTCGTGTTATGGTAAGTGCACAAACGGCAGGTCAATTACCATAATGCTGTGATTACGCGGCTAATCGGTTTCCTTTGTTAGCTGCGATGCGTGTATAAATAAGGGGCGAGACGTCGTCCTCAGTACACCGAGAATTCATTCTCTCCCGTCTCGTAGTGCTGTGCTGCCGCTGTCTTCCCCATCCCGTCGCCGACGTGCCATCGGTGTCGGGAGAGCAGGCCCGGCCCGCGTCTCCTCGCGTCCCGCACGGGGTAGGGGACGTATCAGGTTTTTGGGAAGCGCCGTCGCGACTGCTCGCTGGACGTCTTCTTCCCTCTACGCCGCCGATCCGGATCTGCGTTAACGGTCTGCTTCGTCCTCGTCTTCGTCTTCGCCTGCGCGTCGACATCCCCGCTGTAAGGATGTCTCCTGTTTCGTTGTTGTTCGTCTTCGTCTCTCTTTTGTTGGTAGCACTAGATTCAGCGGCTTTGCCTCAGATCGTAGTGCTTGTTGTTAGATCATCTACATGTTGTTGGTCTTTTCCTAATTGTCGGAATTAATTTATGCATCGCTAAATTGCTTTTATTTCCAACATCTGTGACAAATTTATGAATAATTTAGCCTACCAAATTGAACAGCAAAGCAATATGGGAATCAGTCAATTTTAACAAAAGGTTACCTCATATTAGAGGTTAACGTTTTTTCCGGAATTTTAAATACTTGAGATGTACTTGAATAAAGTGTAATACAGTCCATATACTTGACGTTTTGACGGCTGAAGCGAGCGAGACACCGTCTAGAAGGGCATCAGCATCCATCTTCATCTACCTGCCTGCAGCGTCCGTGCTGCGCCATCGTCTAGAAGGACACTAACAGCCATCTTGGACTACATGCGGAAAACGATCCCACCTAGACCAGACAGGTGCCATGGTGTTGGCTCCAGGGTTGCCCATCGAGAGGCTGCCATCAACGCACCGACAGAAAGGGATCTCAAGTCTTAGCGCCGCGTGTGTTCGGTCCATCCAGATTCGTCAAAAAAGTCTAAGCGCCAGGTGCAGGAGGAAGCCAGGCTGGCTCTTCTTCTAGAGCACCTCATCGATCCGACGCCCACAAGAGGGATTGCCAGATACACACAAGTTGGCTGCACGGGGATTGTTAGGCCTTTGGCTCTATTCCAAGGACGGTGTACAGAGCTTGCTGGTCTATTGTAAAACATTGGAGCGGACACATTTATTAGCAACAATAACTGCAGCATTGACAGATCGTACGCGAGCCGGATGAACACGTACGAATGAGGCGTTCAACACAGTTTCTGCTTCATCCTCAGCTCTTTCCTATATCAATGTCCGAAGGCAGTGTGAATCATCGCATGGTTTGCGCCCTCCCATGGAGGATGAGAAACTAATCTGATTTCCCTCCATGTATGCTGACTGGTATTGCTTGGCTCCTCCACAAGATGATGATGAGGATGGACAACAAGGCGACATAGATGACGCCCTACTGCCAACATATGTAGGATCCATGAGCTTATGGATGCACGAAATCGACATGGACGCCATCGAGAATAGCTCCACATCTATATCAACGGCACCACACAACACAGGGCAACATTGACATGAGTACGGACACGCCAACATCATGGGGACCACTAGGTCAACAAAGGAAAGGTTGGAAACCACAAGCTAGCGTAACATGAATTCCTGCGTCCACGACTTCTAGACATCTAACCTACTCGTGGCCGTGGATCTGGCGTCTTAGTCCATCTTGTGCAACATACATGATATGATCCTAATTGAAAAATATGTATAATTTTTATTTTAAATTTAATGTCCTTGGATTACTTTCCGCCGCAAATAATTTTTACTTATAAACATTATTGACCATTAGGCATAATTTTATATTAACTTAATAATAACGTCATTACTTTGAATTACTTGATAATGATGCTAAAAAATTGGGGAATCCTTATTGGTCCTAAGTTTGTGTTCAAATTACACATACATGGCATTGTGAAAGATAATATAAAGCAATATATATCTGTATAGTTTTTACTTAAATTACCCACCTCAACTGGTATTAAAAATTAACAAAAAAATATTTTAAATCTACATGTAAATGCAAATTTAAAGATATTACGAACAATAATTCAACATTCATGAGCCTAAAATTATTAGTATAAATATTTCCTTTTAAGTTATATTAACACTTATGACAATAAATTTTGCAAGTGGTAGTCCATAAAAAATGTTTAGATATTCCATTGAAACATTATATCGTATGAATGTTAGAAACTTCATTTTAAGAACTGTTTGAGAAATAAAACCATACTAATACCATACAATAATTTCAACATCTTGAGTGCCATGGTACATGTTAAAAAAATATTTATTACAATGTCAAAACTAAGATGGTAACCAAGGATTTAGAATAATCTTAAAACAAAAATTAAAACAGAAAAATTTGAATAAATGATACAATAAAGATTAAAATTTCAAATTATTACATCTAGAATATACTGTAACAACTATATCAGAACCTAAAGGTTAATTTTATTATGTGACATATAAAGGGATGATATCTATACTATAAAAGAGCCAAACAATTGAAATCTATTGTTACTGAAAAAACTTCCTACCCACTGTGGCTGACAAGTGGACCCACTCGTGATTCCTGACATTTGACATAGGATACATATGTGTTCCCTTCACAAACAAGCGCCGACCGCTAACTTTTTACACCCACGAGAATTGTTACCCGCCCGCCTACCTGCCTGGCATTATCGCGCCTCCCGTCCTCCCTCCGCTCGTCGCCGCCCAAAACAACCGCCCCCGCAACCGCCGCATCCGCACCCTTTCCCCGCGTCCGCTCCGTTGCAGCATATCACGGCGCACTTGGAAGTCTTTATTCATCATGGTTGCCTCCGCCGCGGGGGCGACCGACAGCTGGTGCTCACAGATCATCCTCGCGTCCTGCCCTGCCCGAAACAAAACGAGACCAGCCTCATTGTAAATTCACGCTATAGCGCCGACGGTGACGAGGGCATCTTCCTCGAACTACTCCAGTCTCCCCAGGCGCCGGACATCGCCACGACCTCAACATCATCGACGGAGGCGGCGTATGCACCTGCGCTCCTACCGCTTCCACACACTCGCATTCAACTCTAACCACAAGCGCAAGGAATCACACGATCTGGAATCGAGGTTACTAATATTTGTTGTGTAATCCCTGGATTTTCTTGAATAACCGGTTCCTGACTGAACTTGTTTTGCCTCCTTTTCGATTCAGTTTTCGTGAATCCTTCCTCACTGATAGGGCCCCGCGATATGCTGTGCCTCTCGTGTCGCACTGCCCTCTCCTTCTAGACGACGACTGTTTTATACGGCTGCATCAGCCGGCTGCGCCAGATTGGAGAAGCCGCCTTGATTGCTTGATGCTGCCGCTTAAACAGGTCGTACAGATCCACCACGCTCCCCGTCCTATTCCTCCACTGACTGTCCGCACGTCACGATTGTCAATATATTGCAGGAAAGATTAAAGAGCACAACGTGCATATGCCTTCCAGGTAATCAAGATGATGTGCAATATTATCTGTACGGTTTCTCTCTTTCGAGGTGAACAATTCATCATCAATTAGATTACAAACGCTACATTTTGAGGGATGATTGCTATTTGGGTTGACCTTTCTATACGTACTCAGTCTAGAGTAATGGTAATTCTAAGTTCTAATCAGGTTATATGATCTGACACTATTTAAACTTCAAAGTACATTGCTACTTCGTAGTAGGACCACATTTTGTTTCCTTTTTTTTAATAGGTCTGTTTGAAACGGAGCCTGCAATTGACAGGAAGATGGGAGGCAGCAGCTGTTCCATGGCATGGTGATCCGAGGAGATGAGCATCCTTGAATTTAATTCTTTGGATACTCATTGATTTAAACTTTCAGTACCCTTAACTCAACTTTGTTTCTGCAGCAACTGTAATCAATGACAAAATTTAGATGCCACTTCAGGCTGACAATTATCAGTACAGCAAAGGTTGTTGTCCTTACCAAAGGTTGGTGATGGCAGGGCCTAGGACGAATTTTACTAAGAGGATTGCAAGATTAAAAAACTCAATGAGGCTTGTCCCTTTTCCTGTTCTAGATTTTATTACTCAAGTGAAGATCTGAAACACCACTCTATTTTATCAACATAATTTTCAGGCAGAAAAATAAGGAAAGGAAAAAAAGCTCAATGAGAGGATAGTAAACTTGCTGGCAGTTTTGTTTTCATTCAAGTATTGTGAAGTATGAAAATCACAACTTTAAATTTTGTGATATTAGTTCAGCATTCTTGTCATCGAATAAATATTGTAAGCATGATGGATAACCATAATTCATGTCTGTTGTTGCTTGACAGGTGGGAGCACAGACAAAAACTGAACTAAAAGAGAAGAAAATGAGAGTTGATATGCCATAAATGCAACAGAAGTAAATTTGCCAGAGTAGTTGACTATTTTATGCTGCCAAATTTGCATTTACTTCATGATTAATACTTCCTCGATCTGATTACAACTAGGTTGGTTCTAAGTCCAAATTGTCTAAATTTGACAAGCAACATCTGTAATAAACATATAATATATAATCATGAAATTAAGGTCATGGACCATGGTTTTCTAAAAAGTTTGCTTAGAACAGGCATATAACTTAGATTTGTGATTGACTGAAGTAAGAATTAGTTCATATTCTTCAGCATTCTATGTTTTCTACTGAGTTTTCTTTTGATTCTAAATTAAATTGTTTTTTCTCTTCAGAGTCTATCATCGAGGAAGACACAGATTTTGATGGATGGTGCACTTATTTACGGCTTGCTGCTAAAGTTGATTCCATCAGGATACACTGGAGAACGATGGGCAGAAGGTTAAATAGAATCAGTAGTCCCTTAATTCAATAATTCAAAGCGAAGACTGCAGAGCATTTTATTTGAGTAAATTGATATGCTGAATTTTCATTAGGACCCAGCTGAAATTGCAAGGTTTGTGGCCTCATGTGGTTTCCCAATCCTTCTTTATTTACCTAATTGTGGTATAGCCATCCTTACAACCCAAGCAAGGCAGTACCTAGGCACTAAAATGTAGTTCTAAGATCATATATTACTTTAAACCTCTTTGAATTTTAGTACCTAGGCATATGTGGCCCCGCTATATTACGGAAGTCCTTTGTTCTCTTTCATCAGAGAGAGTCTATATATTATAGTAATGATCTTGACATTCTATTATACTATGCCTAAATAATTGTTGATACTTCTGATGAGTAAAAGCAAAATTTAATAATATTAATTATTTTTTCCAACATCATAGACCATACACTATTCTGATTTTTATTACTGTGGATGCAATCATCAAAAGTTGGCTCGGCTCATTCGAACACTTGCAAGTACTAATTCAATACATTCTGACTTGGAGTTTCCTTTCCCACTTTCCATGCTGTAATTATCCTTTTAGTTTTCAGGCTCGTGAATGGTGTTGAAGTTTAGTTGGCATAATTTTGAATCCAGAGATCCTATATAATTGTTCTTTTGGTTTACTTGTGTTTTGTAAGCTTTTGGCCGGAGTAGAGTTTGCTATGGTTTCTGCGATGAAATGTAAAACATTTATTCTATCACATATTTAGTCCCATGCATACTTTAATCCTGCTGATGCCAATACTATTTTTATGAGGTTTATGGTATTCATTAATAAGCGAATGGAAAATTTTTGATAAAAAATTCAAAGCACGTGCGTGCCGCACGTGCATGGCTGCTAGTAAGAGTTTATATGCTTTTAATATCATTTATATGTTTCAACTCAATACATATATGGTACTAAGAAATATTAATTATAGAAATTATTACTACTTATGAAACCTGTACAGATTAAAAAAAATCCTAAATTTGTTGCAAAAAACCTAAAATATTCTGCCGTCAAATAGATCCAGAGACAATAATCATGATTGTAAATAATAGTTGTTGTATATGTGGGGAAATAATAATCTTAAAATTTAGGGAAAGGAATCAAAATGGAGGTTCATGTCGTCACAAGAAAAACTGCAGTACCTTACCAAAAGGGCAAAAGAATATGCTACAATATATTAGATTAAGTAAATGTTTCAAATAAATGTATATTGGAGACATATAGAGGTAATCTGTAGAGAAAAATATATATAGATATGGATGGGAAGAATATAAATCAATATTTTGATAGATTGTCATAATTAAAAAAAAGATTTTTTTGAAAAAAATATAGATGAGAGTCCCGCAGCCACGCCAACACCCTCCACCAGAGATGTTGTTTTTATCAGCACAAAAAGGCAAAGTTTCTGCCATAGTGCCTCCACACCGTGCACATAATTGATCATGACTTGTCTGCTATACCAACCACTGCCCCGTCCGATTGAGCCACCTGCTATCATCGACGCAGACAGCCATCTTTGCCGAAGCACTACCCAACAGCTCCGGGAACCATCGTGCCGATGACTCACCATGCCAAAATTGAAGGAGACCATGGATCCGGGCACAAGGCCACCCGCTCGAGCCGCTGAAGCAGGATCCAAGGCAGGTAGAGACCCAAGAACAAGTGGCCACCAAGCACCGCCGAATAGCCCGGCCTCCGCCATCGGCCAGCCACCACTGCACTGGTTAGGGTGAGCTAGATCCAACAGCCCGGGCTTTGGATCCGACCACCCGAACACCTAACCTGTGGTTCCAACCATTGTCTTCCCCTCCAAAGACTTTCCAGCGCTTCCGCTTGCCAGACCCGCTGCGCTCAGCCATAGTGCCATCCCCGTCGCCAAACATGATTCCCACACAGAGGTGATAGCGACCTACCTAGGAGAGTGCATCGACACAAGGGCCTTCCGGCCATTCCCTCCGGCGAGGCAAGAGCTTGGTAGGTGGTGTTGGTTAGAGGCGTCAATGGCTAGGCTTGTCGCCAGTGCTACCCTATATAGGGCGTGGGCGACGTGGGATCAATGACCTAATTATCACTTGCCACATTTGCCTATGGTTAGTTGTGGCATATTATAGCTAGAAAGCAAATAGACCCTATATAGGGCACAATGTATAGATCAGTTCAGGAATTAAAATTACATTTATTGATTTGATACCTGGAATGGCACATGATGTTCTTTTATTTATTGCATTTGTCAACATTAAGCTTATTGAATATTCAGATTAACGAAAATTTGTAAGATATAGCAATATATCAAATTCACAGTCATTGGCCCACTATGACAGAAAAAATGTGAAATAGTTAACCGTGAGAAATATACAAGTTTGGCATATCTCTATAGGTTCACCTTGCTTGTTTCTGTTAGACAATAAGGCAGTTTCCATGTCATTTTAATTCCATAAATTAACATTAAGATGATGACATATAAAAGATTATTGATAGTTGAAAACATGACATAACACATATTCATGACAACGATGAACATGTGAAACATATATATATCATAAACATTTAAACATGCATGTGAAACAGCTTAACAGGGCTACTGAAACATATAAGCAGAAACAAATGAAACAGCATGACTGTAGCATGACTGTAAAACAGTAATAGATGTGCAAAACATATAACTAGCAGGGATAGAGAGTAGACATCTCATGATACGATAAGGAACTGATTAAACAAACTCAGAGCAGTATATGAAATGACATGGATGAACTACTGAAACATGTACGATCTCGGAAACATAGAATAGAGAAAAGATAAACAGTATCTACCCTCCCATGCGCTCTGATGATCCCGAACTTTGTCTTGTTTCCAGCGTCATGACGAAGTAGATGATGAAGATGATTTTTCCTCCTCCGGGAAGAAGATGTCGCCTGCAAGTCGATGAAGAAGACGACAGATGGCATCGGTTGATTGGATGGTCTCGTAGACGCTCCCCAAAAACCTAATTACCGATCCCCCGTGCAAGGTCTCTACCGGCAAGGGCTTCGGAGGCACGGTTCTCCGTGCGCACGGAGTCACGAGATGTAGAAGCCCGCTACGGAATTGTGGACTGGTGTGTTCTACCTCTCTGTACCGAAGAGACAAGGGTGTTCCCTTTTTTAACTTACGGTCAGGAAGGGAGAGGAGGAGGAGAAAGGTCTCAGGCAGTCCGAGAGTCAGGCATACAAGTTGTAACTCCCGTCATCATGGTGAGTGAGTGCTAAAAATTTAGCATGTCACGCACGCTCGCCACTTGCCTCGCCTCGCCCGTGGCCAGCCCATGTCCGGCCCGGGCGGCGGCGACGCGTGCACGTGTTGCACGCCTTGGTCCGTTTCTTAACTTCTCAAATTAAGTGGAATAATTCTTCCCATATAAGTCAAGTCAACGACCTTTGGACTTCCATTCCGGTAGAAATAATAATAACCACAATTACATACCATAGAGTTTTATTGATTTATTGAATAGACATACCATACAGTTTCAGGTAACGAATATTGTGTACTTGAGCACTTGAAAGAGTAATAAGCATTTGCCAATCATCCTGAAATCGAATAAGTTCAGGCAGTACTGATTTTTTTTAAATAAGATTCAGGCAGTACTGATGTCAGCATCATATACTGTCACGGATGATATGAATTGTATCGAACCACATATTTTTTACTTCATTTCACTCATAAGACGAAGTTTTTTTTTCTTCTAATTTCACTGCAGATGGATGACTATTCTAGTGTAGTAGTGTACACTCACTGAAAGTCAGTCGTCCAGCCATAGGAAATGGAGAAACTAGTGGGACTGAGAACCATATATGCTCCCTGAGTCCCTCTTCCTGATGTCCTGTGATTTTGTAAGTTATAATTTAATTATTGTCACATTGATATGTGTTCAAGTAGGCATGTCTATAAAAATGCCCTGTACAATGCAGGGTCAAGGATCTGTATACTTGATGAGAACCCAAGGAGTCATTGTCCGGTAGGAGCGTAAGCAAGGGCATCTTCACTATAAGCATTTAGGCTTGAGCGGCATCTGGAACCGATGTCGCTTGGTACGGTAGTATTCTGCTATAACCTTGGTTAGAACAAGCTCTTCCACCGCATATACCAGAGAAACTACACCATGGATCACTTTCTGCTTGGAGGTGAACAGACGCTACGCTCCGTGGTTTCGCTCGGCTCCCACATGATCAGGCACTCTACTTTTGGCAACAGTGTCCATGCTGTTGGATAAATGCCCAAGTTAATTAATGTGGGCCTAACCAGCCCATGGCCCAATTAGCAATTGCTATATATGCTAATCACCGGCCATCAGGGTGGTTGACCTAAAACGCACAAGCCACAAACGCCGCCGCCTCCTAGTGCTGGACGCACGCGGACGCCGCCGTTCTGGTGTGCTTGGACGTGCGCCGCTGGTACAACTGCTGTCCCTTGAGGGCGGTGCTGAGTGCTAGCACACTCCGTCGCGCCGTTCTCCTCTCCGTACGTGTGGACGTCCGTAGAGGTGCTGCTGTGTTGTGCACTTTGTCGTACCGTACGACTACTTCCTCGACGTCGACTACATCGACTACACGCGTTTCGCCAAGTCTTCCGCTGCGCCGCCGTCGGGAAGGTATAATCTATGATCATCTACATGCAAGTGATCCTGGTTATTTACACGGTTATTTAATTTGTGCTAGCGAGTAGCCATCCGTGTGTTCTAACAGTGGTATCGGAGCTCTAGACTTGCGTTGTTTTTTATCTAGATTATTTTAACGCGGTTGGCTGTAGAATAGATCGTTTTAACCGATAGCATCATGTGTGTATTAAATTGTTTTTCTCCTTTTTTGCATCCTCATTATGTGATTGGCTAACCGGCAGTCTGTACGACGGCGCGCGAGCGTCGCGCGGCTGACCACGAGGTTGTGAATTCGTGTAGCGAAACAATTGGTATGCAACATGCTTGGCTATATTGGCTAGAACGCCATGCCTGTTAATTGTTAACAGCATGTGTAAAATCTGATCTATCCGTCATCGGCTGACGGGGCTAACTGTGTGTTTTTAATTAAAAAGAAAAATACCATGACGTTGTTCGTAGAAACGTCTAACTCGTTTTTGCAGAGAATGATGTGATGGTATGGCCTCAAAAATCATATGTGATGATCTGTGTGTAATATTTATTGCGACCTGCGTGTCGCTATTTATTACAGCTGGGTTGAGGCTATTCTGTTACTGTTTTCGGCCTGCGTGCCGTCTTGTGGAGTGCTCATGTGATGTAATTTATAATTTGGTTGCTATTAGCATGTAATAGGCAATTTAAATTATGTAATCCATCGACTTGAGGCAACTTGATGAGCACACCGTCCGAAAGAGGGCGTTAGCATCTCCACCTGTTGCTGGGGTCGTCTCGATGCGCTAATTTTTGTTGGATGAAGAAAGGCCATACTGTCACAATAATTGAATTATCTGTGATGTTCATATTTATTATTGATATGTGATGAACAACAAAAATCCCTCATAAAAAAATTAAGTTTTATGCTCTTCCAACAGCTGCACCTTTAGTGTCATGTTAGTAGGTGATGGGTCTGCCAAAGCAGGGCATCATTTTCTACCTTGATCTATTGGGTGGTGTCGGACACCACAGCATAGTGTTGGTTTACTTCACGAAACTATCAAGTCGGACTTGGGTTTCGGGGCATAGCGTGGGTAGCGGAGACATATGATGTCAACCCACGAACGAGAGTCGCATTAGATGCGATTGGCAAAGGTTGCCTACTCAGTTCACTATGATGCTAGCAGTGATGCCAAAGCTCACTAGTTCCATAGGGAACGTGGGATCTCGTCCCACTATGCAATGTCGAGGGACGTTCGCAAAACATAGTGGGGTTATCTTTTATTAAAAATGTTTTAATGAAAGTAGTGCTAACTGTTGCATATCTCTGTTGTTGTAGAAAATGTCGACCCATTCGGTTTTCAACTTGCGATCGATCCTAGACAAAGAAAGAGTACGTTCTTGATACGCCTTACCCGGATGAGCCTCAAAATGTCGCGCACAACTCTGGTGTCTATCGTGCTTACGTGAAGCACACAGATGATGCTGTGGATGTGCAGTGCCTGATGCTTGCTTGCATGAACTCGAGCTGCAGAAGCAATATGAGAGCACCAACCCGTACGATATGATCGTGGGGTTGCGTGGCATGTTCGAGAACCAAGCAAGGGTTGACAGGTTTAACACCTCGAAGTCCTTATTTGGTACCAAGCTTGCTGAAGGTGCTCCGGTTAGCCCTCATGTAATCAAGATGATTGGTTACATTGAGAGCTTTGCAGAGGCTGGGTTTTCCCCTCGATGACGATCTCGCCACCGATGTGATACTACAGTCTCTGCCAGCTAGCTTTGAGCCATTTATTATGAATTATCACATGAATGGCTTAAAGAAGACGCTGACTGAGTTGCATGGGATGCTTAAGACGGCAGCGGTGAGCCTTAGGAAGGCTCCTGGTCATGTGATGACAGTTCAGAAGAGTAAGAAGCGTAAGCGCCCAGCCAAGGCTAAGAAACCTGTTGAAAGTGAGACTTCTAAGCAGGCGACTAAGGCCAAAGAAAATAAGAAAAAGGCTGGTGGCCCCTCCTCGATGATGTTTGTTTCCACTGCGGTGTGAAAGGACATTGGTCGAGGAACTGCAAGAAGTACCTGGAAGAGAAGAAAAGAATGGAGGTGCGCCCTCCACTCAAGGTATTAATGTTATTGAAATTAATCTTGCAACACGTTCTAATGATGCATGGGTATTTGATACTGGTGCAATGATTCATACTTGCAAATCGTTGCAGGGACTGAAGATAATTAGGCGATTTGCAAGAGACGACATGGATTTGCGTGTCGGGAATGGAGCAAAGGTTGCTGCGTTGGCCGTCGGCACTTATTCATTGTCGCTACCTTCTGGATTAGTGCTAGAACTTAATAATTGTTATTTTGTTCCTGCATTGAATAAGAACATTATTTCCGCCTCATGTTTAGAGGACGATGGTTTTGAATTTGTAATAAAGAACAAGTGTTGTTCTATTTTTATGAATGGCATGTACTATGGGAAATGTCCCGTTGTGAACGGGCTTTATGTTCTTAAGCTTGAGGAAGATGAAATTAATAATGTTAATACTAAGAGTGTTCGCAAAAATGATTTTAATCCTACTTACTTGTGGCATTGTCGCTTAGGCCATATAGGCAAGAAACGCATAGAGAGGCTCCATAAGGATGGTCTTCTCAACTCTTTTGATTATGAATCAATTGAGACATGTGAGTCCTGCCTACTTGGAAAAGATGACTAAAGCTCCCTTTGTTGGACAAAGCGAGAGAGCTACTGAGCTGTTAGGCCTAGTACATACAGATGTATGTGGCCCAATGAACTCAATCGCGAGAGGTGGATTTCAGTACTTTATCACCTTTACCGATGACTTGAGTAGATATGGCTATATCTATTTGATGAGGAACAAGGCGGAATCATTTGAAAAGTTCAAAGTGTTCCAAAATGAAGTGCAAAATCAAACAGGAAAGACAATTAAATTCCTACGATCGGATCGTGGTGGGGAATATTAGAGCCATGAATTTAATGATCATCTAAAGAATTGTGGAATTGTTCCGCAACTAACTCCGCCTGGAACGCCACAATGGAATGGTGTGTCTGAGCGGAGAAACCGAACCTTGTTGGACATGGTGAGGTCAATGATGAGTCAAACTGATCTTCCATTGTACTTTTGGGGTTATGCGCTAGAGACAGCTGCGTTTACACTAAACCGTGTACCATCTAAATCTGTGGAGAAGACACCATATGAGATATGGACTGGGAAGCAACCTAGTTTGTCATTCTTAAAGATTTGGGGCTGTAATGCCTATGTTAAGCGTTTGACGCCGACAAAGCTAGAGCCCAGATCTGATAAGTGTATCTTTGTGGGATATCCTAGGGAAACCAAAGGATATTATTTCTATAACCGTCAAGAGAACAAAGTGTTTGTTGCTCGAAATGCGGTCTTTCTTGAGAAAGAGTTTCTCTCAAAGGAAGTTAGTGGGAGCACAGTGCGACTCGAAGGGGTTCGAGAAACATTGGAAGATGTTCCAGTTTCCACTAATGAGGAGGTGCAGCAAAATGAGTCGGCGATAGTCGCTGACCAACATGCTGAACCCCAGCCACGAAGATCAATACGGGAACATCGCGCACCTGCAAAGTACACATTACTGATGACTACAGGTCCGCGTGACATCTTGTTGTTGGACAACGAGGAGCCTGACACTTATACAAAGGCAGTAATGGGACCGGAATCCGAGAGATTGCTTGAAGCCATGAGATCCGAAATGGATTCCATGAGAGAAAATCAGGTTTGGGACCTGGTTGATCCACCCGATGGCGTGAGGGCCATTGAGTGTAAATGGATTTTCAAGAAAAGATAGACGCTGATGGAAATGTTCACATCTATAAAGCACGACTGGTTGCGAAAGGTTTTCGTCAAGTTCAAGGTGTTGATTATGATGAAACCTTTTCCCCGGTCGCTATGCTAAAGTCTATTCGGATCCTTCTAGCAATTGCCGCGTATTATGACTACGAGATTTGGCAAATGGATGTCAAAACGGCTTTCCTTAATGGAAACCTAAGTGAGGATGTGTACATGACACAGCCTGAAGGTTTTGTCGACCAACAAAATGCTAGAAAAGTTTGTAGGCTTATGAAGTCTATATATGGGCTAAAGCAAGCATCCCGGAGCTGGAATCTCCGTTTTGATGAGGAAGTCAAATCGTTTGGTTTCTCACAAAACGAAGAAGAACCATGTGTTTACAAGAAAGTCAGTGGGAGCGCACTCGTGTTTCTGGTCTTGTATGTGGATGACATACTACTAATTGGGAATAATATTCCACTAATGGAGGATGTTAAGGCCTCACTGAAAAAGAGTTTCTCTATGAAGGACCTTGGAGAAGCATCCTACATTTTGGGCATAAAGATCTATAGAGATCGGTCTAAGCGCTTAATTGGATTAAGCCAAAGCATGTACATTGACAAGGTGATGAATAGGTTCAACATGAATGAGTCCAAAAGGGGATTCATACCTCTGTCACATGGTGTAACCTTGAGCGATACTCAGTGTGCCTCGACGCCTGATGAGCAAGAAAGGATGAATAGAGTGCCTTATGCCTCGGCTATTGGCTCTATTATGTATGCCATGATATGCACGCGCCCAGATGTTTTATATGCTGTAAGTGTTACAAGCAGATACCAATCAAACCCAGGTGAAGCTCACTGGGTAGCAGTTAAAAATATCCTCAAGTACTTACGAAGAACTAAGGATATGTTTCTAGTCTATGGAGGTTCAGAAGAGCTCGTTGTAAATGGTTACACCGATGCTAGCTTCCAAACCGACAGGGACGATAGCCAATCACAGTCAGGATATGTCATCTGCCTCAATGGTGGGGTAGTGAGTTGGAAAAGTTCCAAGCAAGAGACGGTCGCAGATTCAACAACAGAAGCCGAGTATATTGCAGCTTCAGAAGCTGCTAAGGAAGCTGTATGGATCAGAAAATTTGTTTCTGAGTTGGGAGTGGTCCCTAGTTGCTCCAGTCCGATAGATTTCTATTGTGACAATAATGGTGCTATTGCACAAGCAAAGGAGCCAAGGTCGCACCAAAAATCCAAGCATATACTGCGGCGCTATCACCTGATCCGAGAGATCGTTAAACGAGGAGATGTGAAGATATGCAAGGTGCACACTGACCTGAACATGGCAGATCCGTTGACCAAGCCATTGCCACAAGCAAAGCATGAGGCACACACAAGAGCGATGGGCATAAGATGCTGGCATGGTTAGCTCTAGTGTGAATAAAAGGCTTATGATGATGTGTACCTTAATGGTTATCATGGGATGATGACATCATGTCAACGTTTTGTAATTTGCTTATTTCAGTGATATGTTCCATGACGTTTTTTATTATTATGTGTGATTTAACGAATGTGTGATTCGTTAGTGAAACTCCATTATTTAAATTGAAAACGTGCTAAATGAGATCCCCAACTTCTATCCGTCATGTGGGACTGTGACGTAGAGATAAGTTGGTACATGTGTTGGGTGGATGATCATGTTTCACGGGTCATAGCAATATTGGATATTGCACCAACAATGTAGACATGTGTTGGGAACACAGTGTCGGATTGACCCACTTTGAGACACCGCGATAATGTGCTATTGGTTAGTCTCGTAAATGACACACATACTAACGTCCTCGGACCTGAGATCGACGTAGAGTCCCGGATTGTGTAAGTCATACTTTGGGGCTTCTAAACACTATTCCGTAACTGGGTAGTCATAAAAGTAGTTTCCGGGTATGTTCTGAAACAAGTCGCAGGGTGCGTCAAGTCAAGATGGAATCTGCCCCTCTTATATTAAGGAGAGACTCCTCTGGGCCCTCTTGATGTGTAGGAACTGAAAGTGCATGGCCATGCCTCGACTAATGGTTGGTCGATAAAATAAGTTCTGCACAGAGCAAGAAATGGCTAAGAATCAAGGGTAGCACTGCACTTGCCTTGTACTTGGCTAGGTGTCGTGTGGCAGACGGACATAGTAGTGGAGAGTGTTAAAAGGTTGTGCAAGATATGATCTTCGTGAATCATCGGGAGTTAGTACGCCTTGCTAGAGGCCAATGCTATCTATTGAGCGGAAATGGTTTCCGTCTCATGACCGTTGGTTGCACGAACCTATGGGGTCACACACTTAAGGAGGGAGAACTAAAGGGATAAATGAATCAATTGGATTGAGTTCATGATACAGCAATATTTGGCCACACTATTTATCTTGTGCAAGTGGGAGATTGTTGGATAAATGCCCAATTTAATTAATGTGGGCCTAACCAGCCCATGGCCCAATTAGCAATTGCTATATATGCTAATCACCGGCCATCAGGGTGGTTAACCTAAAACGCACAAGCCACACACGCCGCCGCCTCCTAGTGCTGGATGACTATTCTAGTGTAGTAGTGTACACTCACTGAAAGTCAGTCGTCCAGCCATAGGAAATGGAGAAACTAGTGGGACTGAGAACCACATATGCTCCCTGAGTCCCTCTTGCTGATATCCTGTGATTTTGTAAGTTATAATTTAATTATTGTCACATTGATATGTGTTCAATTAGGCATGTCTATAAAAATGCCCTGTACAATGCAGGGTCAAGGATCTGTATACTTGATGAGAACCCAAGGAGTCATTGTGCGGTAGGAGCGTAAGCAAGGGCATCTTCACTATAAGCATTTAGGCTTGAGCGGCATCTGGAACCGATGTCGCTTGGTACGGTAGTATTCTGCTATAACCTTGGTTAGAACAAGCTCTTCCACCGCGTATACCAGAGAAACTACACCATGGATCACTTTCTGCTTGGAGGTGAACAGACGCTACGCTCCGTGGTTTCGCTCGGCTCCCACATGATCAGGCACTCTACTTTTGGCAACAGTGTCCATGCTGTTGGATAAATGCCCAAGTTAATTAATGTGGGCCTAACCAGCCCATGGCCCAATTAGCAATTGCTATATATGCTAATCACCGGCCATCAGGGTGGTTAACCTAAAACGCACAAGCCACACACGCCGCCGCCTCCTAGTGCTGGACGCACGCGGACGCCGCCGTTCTGGTGTGCTTGGACGTGCGCCGCTGGTACAACTGCTGTCCCTTGAGGGCGGTGCTGAGTGCTAGCACACTCCGTCGCGCCGTTCTCCTCTCCGTACGTGTGGACGTCCGTAGAGGTGCTGCTGTGTTGCGCACTTTGTCGTACCGTACGACTACTTCCTCGACGTCGACTACATCGACTACACGCGTTTCGCCAAGTCTTCCGCTGCGCCGCCGTCGGGAAGGTATAATCTATGATCATCTACATGCAAGTGATCCTGGTTATTTACACGGTTATTTAATTTGTGCTAGCGAGTAGCCATCTGTGTGTTCTAACACATGCTCCATCAGCTGTCACCATTGACCTTCAACTCCGTCGTCCACCACTGCTGCCTTCTCCAGTTCTTCCCCGTTGTCTTGTTTCAATAGACAGCACGCATTCCTAATGTGCACAGAAGGTGATCCGAAATCCAAGATCATGCATCCAGGGCTCCTTGCGTGATGGCAGATTGGCAGATTTTGTCCAGCATGTGGCCAGGCAGCTCAATCGTGTAGAAACTTGGTCTTCGTCACATGCTGGCTTTAAGCTGAATGCAGATGGACATGTTGTTGTAAAACGTTGTGCAGAAGGAACTTAGACTCAGGATACGAGGACGCTAGCTCAAGTCAGTTGTCATCATGCACGCCCTGCGAGTCAATCTGTTGGCATACTCTTCTTGCGGATGGCTTTGAGGTCAAATCATCTCAAATTGTCTTGATCTGAACCATGCAATTTTAATTAATTTTATTCGTGGTCCACTTCCAATAAATGTGAGGCCTTCGAATCGTTACGCCAAAGCCTTCCTCCTGACCGCCGTCCACGGTCCTTAACACCGACAAATTGAGTTCTCAATTAGGCCTCCACCTACCTCGCAACGACGCTGGCCGCCGCACTAGAAAAATCAAGAATAGACTTCCAGAATGATGCCATCAAGGAGGAACACGACGGTAGTGGCGCCGCCGACGCCTGACCAGACAGTACTGGTTTTCATGCAGTGAAGATAAGCCACACAAAGGGAAGAGGCCTGAACGGTTGACGCTTCCAAGGAAGAAACCCGCATCCCAAGGCATCATAGTCATCGGCACATGAAGGTAATGTTTTTTCCATGGTAGCTCCACCCGTGCACAGCATTGGCCATGACTTGTCGGCTGTACCTACCACCGCCTTGTCCAATTTAACCACCTGCTATCGTCAACACCAACAGCCATCTTTGCCTAAACACCGCCGAACAGTTCCGGCAGGAAATCACGGATTTGGGCACAAGGCCACCTGCTCCAGCTGCAGAGGTGCGATCCGAGCGAGCCGGACAACCATGCCCACGTGGCCACAGGACACCGCCAATAGCCTGTCCTGTGTCGTCGGCCGGCTGCCACTCCACCGGTCAGGGTGAGCTAGATCTAGCCATTTGGGCTTCAGATCCGACCAACCTATCATCGTCCCTGCAAAGACCTTCCAGCACCTCTGCATGCTAGACCGGCCGCACTCAGCCACAGGGCCATCCCGGTCGCCAAGCACCATTCTCACACATAGGTTATGGCGATCTTCCTAGGAAATAGCCTCGTCGCTGACGTCCTTGGGAGCCGCACAGGTCTTCTGGCCACTCCCTCCAGCGACGGCAAGGGCATGGGATGTGGTCACTACTGCATACTGTTCTGTTACTGCCGCTCTCATCACTACCGAATTAAGAGAACTGGTAGTAAAGACCCTTTTTTGACTTCAAAATCAAAAAATAACAGAGACTCACTCAAACCCGGCATTGAAAACATACATCACTGGCGGCTGGTATAAAAACCCAGCACTGATATTGATCTTTGTCGGGCCGTGTTTTAAGCAGGCACTAATATATAACGGACCCGAAATTTTTATGTATTCTGATCGACTCCCTTTCTTTCGCTCTCTCTCTCTCCACGCTCTCTCTCTCTCCCCTCTCTCTCTCTCTCTCTCTCTCTCCACGCTCTCTCTTTCCTCTCCGGTGGCATCTCCAGTCTTTCCCCTTCTTTGTGATGATTTAATTTGATGATTTAGTTTGTGGATGTGATGTATGAAGTGCGGCAGCAAGGCAGTTGCGCGTGGCCGCGCCTGCGGAGGCAGTGGCGGCGACGCTTGCGGAGGAGGGGGCGACGACATTCGCGGCCATGCTTCTCTCTGCTGCACGCGCTGCAAGCAATAGAATGGAGATCGAATCAATTTGGCACTGTGGTACGTGCAATAGGGGGCGACGGCGTTCGCAGCCACTTGATGTGGTTCTTACTTTATTATTAGTTAATCCATGATTGAGATTGGGATTATTTGCCTTGATTGAAGCTGAAGCTCAGTTCATCGACAAAGCAAGCAAGCAGGCATCTTTTTGGGACAGGGACACGTATCTTTGTTTGTGCTGTATGAAACGATTTGTGAAAGAGATTTGTGATGAAATGATTTGTGAAAGAGATTTGTGATGTGTTGAATCTCTCCTTGTCTGTGTTGTATGAATCTTTTCTTGGATAATTTTTTTGGCAGCGGTGGCGTCTGTAGCCATCGAGCATGCTCGCTGGAGCATGCTTGATTGATTTTTTTTTTAAAACCTTATCACTGTTGGGTGGTGGTTGCAGCAGCCAGTGTTGATGTCCATGACACTGCCAGCTGCGGATATGACCCGGCAGTGTTGACTAGAGATCACTGCCGGGGTGTAGGAACCGGTAGTGATGTAAGCCAACATCACTGCCGGTAGTTCACCGCCGGTTCAAAATCCGGCAGTGATAAGAGTTACGCACCAGCAGTGATGTAACCATCTGTAGTAGTGGGTGGTGGTTAGAGGTGTCGACGGTTAGGGTTTTCGCCCATGCTACCCTTATGGGTGGGCAATGTGGAACCTCCAATCCTGGTATGATAAAGTGTATCCTGCAATTTGCTAGTGATACTGTTTGTAGCTTCACACATTCACCTATGGTTAGTTGTGGAATGCTGTAGCTAGAAAACAAATAGACCCTACATATAGAACACAATGTATAGATGAGATCCGCAATTGGAAAAACATCTATTGATTGATACCTGGAATGGCACATATTGTTCCTTTATTTATTGCATTTGCAAACATTAAGCTTACTGAATATTTGTTCAGATTAATAAAAATTTGTCAGATATAGTAATATATCAAATTCAGAATCATTGGCCATATTTGACGGAAAATGCCAAATAGTGAACCGTGAGAAATATACAAGTTTGACATATCTCTATAGGTTCACCTTGCTTGTTTCAGGTAACATTGATGCTACTATATATATACTAGATTTGTTCGACTAGGCATGCATGTCTATAAAAATGTCATGTACAATATATGCAGTGTCAAGAATCTGCATACTTGGTGAGAAACCAAGGAGTCACAATGTCCGGTAGAGTTTACATGCTAGCTAACCACCAAGACAAGGGCATCTTTGCTATAAGCATTTAGGCTTGAGCGGCATCTGGAAGCCATGTCGCCTGGCACGGTAGTATACTGGAACATCTTTGTTAGTTCAAGCTCACTTTCCGCTGTGGCATACTAGACAAGCTATAAGATGGCTCACTTTCTGCGTGGTGGTGAACAAACGCCTATGCTCATCCTGTTGTGACACGTGCTTTGGCTCGGCTCCCACATGGTCAGGCACTCTGCTCTTCGCAACATCGCTCACTCCACTCTGCTCTCCCACCCCACCAGCTGTCGCCATTGATTTTCAGCTCCGTCGTCTACCACTGCTTGTTTTGATTCAATCGGTGGCACACGTTCCTAATGCGAAGCTGCAAAGGACAGTGGGGTGGGGCAAGAATTTGATCCGAAAACCAAGATCTTGCATCCAGGGCCTCAAGCGAGATGGCAGATTCTGTCTGGCATGTAGCCTAGCTGATCTATCATGTAGAACTTTGGTCTTCGTCTGTTATATGATATCTTTAGAAATAGTTTGATTTGAGCACAAGGAGGACATTGATCTAGCCATCTAGGTTAAGTATTTCCAGGAATTGGTGAACATTTGGCCCTCCAAATGTATGAGCGTACGAGGAAAACCTTTAATATTAGTATTTGGTCTGCTAAGATTTGCACGAACTTGCTCTGTGGTGGACTTTAGCTTTTGATTCATTTTTTACGATCTCTAAGTCTTATCAGGAAGCCTCCCATACATACAGGATACACCCACTTTTCCAATTTGGAAATGCTTGGAATAGGGTATCCGTAAGCCCAGACACTCCCATTGGTGGGCTGCGACACCAGCCCATTGACCACTCCTATCTGCAACTGAATCTCCAGAACGCCGGTCACCACAGTTTCTGAAAAAAAAAATGTCTTACGCTCGGCCGCGTCGCCTCGGAGTTCTCCTTGGTATCTGGACATTCTCCTGCAGGCATCTCTACCGCGACTGAGCGTGGCCGCCCGTCTTCCTCCTTCTCCATCGTGCCTGCAACCCGCCTTCATCCCTCCCCATCATATGCCTCCTGGCCACTGCAGCCTGCTCTTGCTAGCGGATTCCCTTCTCCACAAGACTGACGTACCGAGGACTTCTCCACTGAACCAGCCAGGGCCCTGTCCACCGGAGTGGCAAGCTTGGCACCATCGGTGAACTCCACACGCCGATGAGCCTCCATTCTCCCAAGCATCAAGGAGATGTTGCGTTGAAAAAACGTGTCGCAAACCTATGACTCAAGTATATCAGATGTTTCAGTGGTATATCACAAGTGTTTCATTTGGATGTTGCAAAAGTAGAACCGGATGTTGCAAATGTTCGAAGAGTTTATGATTTCAATATTTCATTTGTCCACACATATGTTGCAAAATTATTTTCGATATTTGCAAAAGAATTGGTGCACATTTATATTATTTTCAGTAGTAGAGATCCTATATGCATGTATTCAATACCAGTCATTATATTGCACAATATGATTGTGATTGTTTCCTTTCTAAACTCTCTTCTTTAATAATTGAACTCATCAAAATTGATTCTTAAAGAATTATTAGAACCATAAATCAATCAATCAATCAATCAATCAAATAGCACTAAAATCATATTTCTTTCTGCTATGCCTCTCATTTTCGTCATCAGCGCTCCTTTTATCTTTTCTCATTTCACATAATACTCAGAAAACAGCTAAAGTCTCTATGACTAATAATTTGATGTCTCAGACAGTTAAGAGTGCCTTGTACATATTGGCCAGAAAAGAGTCCGCCGAACGGATTGTTGAATATTTCACTCGTAGATAAATCAATCAGTCAATTATTATTTTTAGTTAGCTGAAAAGATGTCTACGTCCTATGAAACATCATATGAGAGTTACAATAACAAGTGAATCCATGAAACCACAAGGGGAACAACATATTAATGCAGCAATGGTATTAGAGAGACGCCTTCTTTTTCAGAGATAGGCACGTAGCTCATCATGAGCCGTCTGTAGATATGCCTTGAAGGCTCTGGCAATTTAACCACCACAACAAAGAGGTTCTTCGAAGGTGCCAACAGACTCTAAAAATGCAAATCATTTTCTTTTTTTCGAGTTCAAGGGTGGCCCCCGGCCTTTTATTACAAAGACCACAGTTAAGCACATTCAGAGTTTTACAAGAAAGCTCGCGCTAACAGCCATAGCTGAGGAACTGAAACCAGGAAAAAGACCACAGTTTGCAACAAAGCCAACTACCAACTACCATCTACCAACAGCAGCGCCATCACATATTCCAAGCTTCCTTCAGATGGGAGAAGTCCAGCCACTTCTTCGCTTCATTGGCTTCATCCAGATTGGTTGTCAGCAGGTTCTGTGCTCCCTCTGATAACTGTGAAGCATCCCAGTCCATCCCGGCTTGGAACAGCAACCTCTTCTCTTCACTTTCAATCAGATTCTCCAGCTCAACCGCTGAGGCCTTAAGGCAATTTCCTTCAGCTTGCCCAAAGAATTGGCAAAGCTCAGAGCATGCTCCTTCGGGCACAGAATACTCTAGCTTTGCACCATTACCGCTACCTTCTGTAGCAACACATGTCCATCCTTCCATTTCATCTCCTGAAAACACAACCCATTTCTTAGTTTCCACAACCCCCACAGGGCTGCTGCACAGAACATGTTAATCACCATGAATTTCTTATTACTCAACCATCTAGTACCTATGGAGATGTAATCAGAACCGACAGGAATATTAAACACTTCAGACAGTGCATCCCACATCTGCCTAGCTACCACACACTCAAAGAATAGATGATGACAAGATTCAACCTCATCACAGAAAAGACAATCTACATTATCTAGATTCTTTCTAAGGGACAAGTTATCTCTAGTTAACAACTTGTTCTTAGAAAGCAGCCAAAGGAAAAAGTGAACTCTGGGAGGTATCTTTAAAGACCAAACAGCAGGAATATGAACAGGGGTGATCCCCCTAAATTTAATTACTTTGTAGAGGGATTGTGATGAATAGACCCCACTTGAATTAAACTGCCAAACCAACTCATCATCAAAATCAGTAAACACTATGGTAGAAGCTAACTGGACCACCTCTAACCACTTCAACATCAGGTTTTCATCAACACATCTCCTAAAAGAACATTTGAGAGTCTCACCATCCCAGAGATCAGCTATAGTACCAGATTTTTCATTTATTAGAATGTAAACATCCCAAAACTGAATGGCCAAACTAGAGGAACCTAGCCAATTATCTTCCCAAAACTTGCACCTTTTTCCATTTCCTACTTTCCACCTATAACCCATCTTAGCAGCAGTAGCTGCCCACATCATGCCTTTAAAAAATTGGGAAGCACCATTCACAGAACTATAAAAGATATTTGGTCTCCTAGTGTTATATTTAAAATCAATCAACTGTTTCCAGATTTTATGGCCATCCAAATTATATCTCTTGACCCAGGAAGCCATAAGACAAACATTAAGATCTCTCAAATTGGGAACCCCTAGCCCACCAAACTCTTTCAACATGCTTACACTCTCCCAGTTAGCTAAATGGAATTTATGGGCTCCTGGTTCATCATTCCATAGGCAATTAGCCATATGGGAGTTAATAATCCTAATAGCCCATTTAGGGAACTTAATAAAGGAGAGGAGATAAACAGGAATGCTAGCAAGACAAGATCTAACTAAAATTAACTTCCCTGCATAAGAAAGCAGCTTACCTCTCCACCCAGCCATTTTCTTTAACATTTTATCAACTAAAGGCTGAATGTCCTCTCTTTTCAATTTTTCATAATGTAAAGGCACACCTAAATACTTCAGTGGTAAAGTCCCAACAGGACAAGTAAAGAGGTGAGCTAATTCATGTGTCACTTCTGGGTTAAGATTCAAAGGAAACATCTCACTCTTTAGGAAATTGATCCTCATTCCAGAAAGTTGTTCAAACCACATGAGAATACTCTTTAAATTGTTAACATACTCAGACTCTACCCTAGTAAACAAAATGGTATCATCAGCGTATTGGAGAGAAATAATAGCCCCCTCCATAAAATCCTCAGCCACCCCTTTAACTATACCTTTCTCAGCACCCTTTTTAAGCATTTTGGTAAGGACATCACCTACCAGATTAAAGAGCAAAGGGGATATAGGGTCGCCCTGTCTAAGACCCTTCCCTGGTTTGAAAAACTTATTGTCCTCACCATTAAGATTTACACCTACTGAACCTCCTATCACCAGCTTTTTAATCCAATTCACCCATTGACTACTGAAACCTCTAGATTCTAGAATCTCAAAAAGAAAATCCCAACTAACTCGGTCGTAGGCTTTTTCATAATCCAACTTCAGGATCAAGCCAGGTTCCTTGGATTTGTGTAAGCTGTGTACCAGCTCATGAGCAATGACCACACTCTCTAAGATATACCTACCCTGGATGAAAGCACTTTGTTGAGGGGAGACCAGTCTATTAATGACCTTACCTAATCTTAAAGTTAAGACCTTAGAAAAGATCTTAAAGCTACAATTGATCAAGCTAATTGGCCTAAAATTTTTCATTGCCCTAGCCTCCTCTACTTTGGGTATCAAAGAAATCATGGCATAGTTTAATCTCTGCAACTCTAGCTCCCTAGACTGAAAGTCAACAAACATCCTCATTAGATCACCTTTAATCAGGTCCCAAAATCTGTGATAGAACATGAAAGAAAAACCATCTGGGCCAGGTGCCCCATCAGCATAGCAACTCCACACTGCTTGTTTCACCTCCTCTTCAGAGAAGGGAGCAGTGAGCATTTCATTCTCATTATCTTCTACCAAATCAGAACTTTCCCAAAAATCACTCCCAAGAGTAGCCCCTAATCTCTCCTCCCTACTAAACAAAGTCTTATAAAAGTTCATGGCTACATCCATCATACTTTTCTGATCTACTACTGGACCATTTGGTCCTTCCAAAACCTCCACTCTTTTCTTTCTATGTCTTAAGCTAGCTACAGTGTGGAAATAAGAAGTATTCCTGTCCCCTTCAAGAATATTCCTATCCCTAGACCTCTGCCTAGCCTTAATTTCATCTAATGCCCAGAGTTTATCTAACTCATTAGCTAAAAAGTCCATTCTATGCTGTTCAGCCATAGAAAGACCTGACTCATCCTGTTCAGCCTCTAAATGCTTATATTCTAGAACCAAGGCTGCTTTTCTCTTGTTAATCTTAGCTACCTCATTCATCGCCCAGCCCCTAAGGATTCTTCTTAAAGTTCTAATTTTAAATTGCCACCTATCAATGCTAGATGAATATGGACAGAAAGTATTCCAGGCTTCTTCTACAATCTTAGCAAAGTCTGGTTGTTGGAACCACCATTTCTCAAATCTAAACTTTTTTTTACTGAAGCACACTACATCTCCAGTATCAACTACCACAGGATTATGATCACTAGGAATTCTATCCAAGCAATAAACAGAGGCTAAAGGAAAATGAGTAATCCATTCAACAGACACAAAAATTCTATCTAATTTGGCCATAACCAACTCATCCTGGTTATTGGTCCAGGTGTACTTCCTATTAGAAGCATCTAATTCAATCAACCCCCATCTATGAACCCACTCATTAAACTCATCCATCCATCTAAAGTTTAGGTTATCATTATTCTTATCACTAGCAAATCTAATAAGATTAAAGTCATCACCCAACATGATGGGACCTTGCCAATCACTGCAGACTGAATGGAGTTCATTAATAAAACTTTCCTTTCCCTCTTCATAGGGAGAGCCATAAACCACAACTAATTTCCACTTAAGCCCAGATTTCTTTTCTTCTAGGATAACACTAACTGTATAATCCAAAATAGTAACTTGAGAAGAGGTAAACTTTTCACTTTTATACCCTAACAAAATCCCCCCTGCACTACCTTTAGCAGGAGCAACAAACCACTCAAAAGGTACTCTACCAGCTATAGACTCTAGATAGCTCTTAGTGAAAACCTCTTTCTTGGTTTCCATAATACCTACAAAATCTGCACCTGTACTAGAGATCCTATTTCTCAAAGCAGTCAATCTACCAGTTTTGCCCATTCCTCTTATATTCCAAAAGAGACCTAACATATAAAACTCTTGGATTTTTTCCTATCAGGATCCTCGTCCTGGGTACTACCAGAAACTTGTCCTAACTCTTTAGAAGAACTTACCATAGACTGAGACATCTGTCTCTGGGCACTACAACTAGCTTGATCTACATTAGGAGGAAAACTAACACTAACAGAAGCAGACTTCAACTTGTCCACCTCACCAATACAACTATCTATAGCACAATTCTGGGCATATAAAGAATGTCTACTTATTTCAGATTCTAACATACTATTAACAGAAGACAAGCCCCCCAGCTCCACCGCTGGAACAACAACATTAATACAAGCAGCTACTTCTAAAAGGGACTTAGCGAAATAGGTTTAGAAGGTTTTTTTACCTTTCTCAATATCCAGGTTGTTTTTCATCTTAAGAGCTTGAGCTTTATCAGCTACTTTGACACCATCTTGGGGAATCCTTTTGCTTTTTCTCTCAGGTATGATTGGCCCCCAGACTACCCTCTTTGCTTTAGTCTTCCTTGGTTCATCATCCTCCATAGCAGCAACATCATTTGTTTCAGTACAGACTTTCTCTTGATTCTCTCCCAAAACTGCATTCACTGAAGCTGCCTTGTCACTAGAAACCAATTCAGCAGATTGCAAAGCACTAGCCTCAACATGAGAAAGGGACCCAGACTGCTCCTTGAGGTTGGACTAATCACAACCAAACAGCCATTCCCTAGGCAAAGGAACCCCTTCATTGTCAGGATCAGCATCCACCTGAGAGAAATCTTCCCATTCTTCCTCTTTGTCCTCTAACTCCATGGCCTTAAGCAGGTTGATGCAAAGGTCTTCATCAAACTCACTAGCATCTTTTGGAGCTACATCCTCAAGGTCAAACAGCAGACTCAAATTCCTCACTGTCTTACTGCCAGAAGCACCCCCCTGCCCATTGTTGCTGCTACCTCCAAAGAAAAGCCACCAAGCACCCCCTTGGTTAGCATCAGGGAACAATCCTCCACCATTTTCCTGAGAGTCCAGCTCATTATCCTTATCATCCTCTTTAGGTGGTTGATCACCATCAGAGTCTCCCCCATCACCCCCATCAACACCTCCATCTAGCTGACTTTCCAGCTGCACAAAGCCCTCTCATACGAACCTGATGACAAACACCCCATCATCAAACTCCATAATTCTCTTCGAGGTATCTTCTCGGGTTCCTGCACTTGATCTTGATCCTAACCATTGCAAAATAACTAGAGAACAAAGAATGCCAATCAACTTCCACTAACTTGCCCGAGTTGAAGCTACCCGCCCGAGTGTCATCCAGTCACACCATTTTGGTGGAATTGACCTCACCTGAACCCAGACCTCCACTAGTTTACTAACAGGTTCAATATTGCCAGCCCAAACTTTCAGAGAGATCATAACAGTCCCTTCATCCAGGTAAAAATATGAGACCTTGTTGATGACAATCCTGTCCACTCTTAACTCAGGAGGAAATCTCACTAGGAAAGTGAAATCATCCAAGCTCTTTAGCTGCCAATTCCAATTTGGGTCAAACTGATTCTTGAGCAGATCAAGCTACATCTCTTGTTCTAGGACCCCTTCTTCCACTGTGAAGATGCCACAGTTGTCAAAACCATTCCACAACTTGAACCTGCCTTCACCAGGGGATACATCCACATGGAAAAATCCTAAGCCCTTATCAGCACTACCCAAACATAAAGCCACCTTCAAATTTTCAGACCATCTAGGGCAATTCTCAGCAATATGACCCTCAGCAGAGCATAAAAAGCAAGCTTTAACCTGAGTACAAGCAGAAACAAAATGGCCCTGTTCACCACAATTATAGCAAGCAACCTGAGAAGCTTTCCCATTACCCTGTTGACCATCTATAGCTGCAGTACCCCCAGTTCCTGATCCAGAAGCACCATCTACAGCAGACTGAATCAAAGAAGAAGACTGACTACCCTGAACCTGGGTCTGAGGCTGAACCTGATGAGACTGAGACTGAGACTGAAGCTGATTCTGAGGAACAGTTACCTTGCTAGGCTGAGATGAAGGCAAATTTTCCCCTGATACTGAGTCTGCGGTTGCTTACCCCGATTACCTTGGTTACCACCTCTACCACCTCCAGGACGAAAATTCTGACCACCCCCACCTCTCATCGCCTGAGGATTGTACTGGTGAGGACCTTGGAACTGACCTTGATTGTAGTAGCCGAAAGGCATCGGAACTTGGGGAGGAGGATGGAAAGGTCCCACCCCCCTCCCATAGGACCCATCGCCCCCATCTCGCGGCCCCATCGCCGGCGGGTAGAAGGGCGGTGTCGGAAACCAGCCCCCTCTCCCCAGCCCCACCGCGCCTCCTCCGGAGTTCCTGGCCTTGGCCCCCTCGGCGCACGACCCCGTTCGCCATTCCTTCCTTCACTACCTTCGCATACGAATCTCTGCCCTCCAATCCCCAGATGTCAAGCGAGCTAAGCTTCAGAGGAGGATCTACCCAAGTATCAGAGGGACCAACTAGGTAGAAATCAGCAGGGGAGAAGGACTTGCTCTTCAGCTTCTCTCGGCAGATCCAGGCTAGGTGTCTCCTATCTCCGCCGCCATCCCCCAAAACCCTAGATCTTGCTGGAGACGGCGAATTGGAGGGGATAAACCAGAGATCACCGAAGAAATTCTCAATCTCCCCCTTCTCCCCCTCCAAATTGCACTTAGCCCCCCGCGCATCTGTCGATCTGGCCACTCCGGTTGCCGCCACCTGCTTCAACCTCGGCGCGACGCGTGGTTCGCCGATGGGGCCCTCGTCGGCTCCCCTGACGGCCGAACCCCACCTTCCAGCCTCGCGGAACTTCTTCCCACGTGGCGGCGTACCGCGCACCTTGCACGGGGACACCGGCGGCAGGCCCTCCGGCTCCGGCCGTCGTCCACAACGCCGGCGGGGAGCGGGAGGGCGAGTCGCCCCGGAATCGCCTCTCTCGAGACGTGTCGGGCACGTCATTCGGTTCTAATGCAAATCATTTTCAGAGGTGTTGATAAGACTATCTGCCCATACAAATCATATTTCTAGATGCGAGTCTTGTATATGTCCGTCTGTAAAAAAATGTACCTTGAGCAGCAAAATATTCCATCATGTGTGCTACTGTTTCAAAGAAATGTGTGCTAGATCTTTCCAAGAATGGGATATCCGTATACCTTTTCCCAAGCTTCGTTCTAGACGTGATGAATAAGTCGATGGCATGCACCCCCTCCACCGTTTCTCTTCCATCACAAGTCGACCACGCATACTGTTCTAGGCAGGATCAGGTAACACGACCACCAGCGAGCAAGGAGGCAGGTGGCCCTGGTCAGTGGCACGACAGGAAGCGAGCGGTGGGTGGTGTGTGAGCCTCGATGGTCAGTCATGCGTCGGATGACTAGCTTAGAGGTCAGATCGTGTTAGATTGTCATGAGTTGAACCTAGGGGCGGATCTAGGTGCATTTATCGGGGTCAGCTGACCCCGATAACTTAGTAAAAACAACACTACAAATCCTTTCATGCACATACAAATTACTCTAAAAATAGACAATCAATATGCGTTTGACCCATCACTTAGGGCAGTCCCAATGGAAGACACTATGCATAATATCCAAGAGTGATTAATATCTAGTAGAAACTACTCTTCCCAATTGATAGTTTCCATAGCAGTATTAATTGAAACAATGAATTAAATGCAACATACAAAGGAGATGGATTAACCATGGCAATGTTTCTGTACAATACACGCATTGTGAGCGGGTACCACATTGTTCAGAATGTATGGCATCCTCAATCGCGCGTCGCACGTACTAGGTTCATATATCACCGTGCTCGAAGAAGACGGAGAAGCCAAAGTCCGTTTTGCTTGTCAATTCATTCGATTGGCCATTGACGGCGTGCAGAACACCATCTCCGGGAACCTTCCCGGATGGCCCATCCAGCCCCCACGGCGCTACTGAAGCAGGGGAAAAAGGTCGCACACGAGCCACGGCGTCGCGCTGGGATTCCGCTCCGCCGCTGCAGTGCAGACCCGACGAACGCGTTGCGCTGGCCCCGCGCGACCTCACGGCGCGCGCACGTCTCCATGGGCCGCCCCAGCAGGCGCCCCACGGCCCGCACCCCGCCGCCGGCTTCGACTTCGGTTGCTGCTGTGGCGGCGGAGCCTGCTGGTACTACTTCGTCTGCCGGTCTGCGTCGGCGCCGGCTGGGTCTGCGGATTGGGCAGGTCCGGCGAGGCCAGCTGCAGCTCGACGGCGTGGCTGTGGTATGAGAATTTTGATTCCCGTTATATTCATTCGTGAAGAAGATCTGATCATACTCTTTTCTGGATGCTGCAAAGAACCACCATTGGCCATCGCCCATCGCCAAGGTCGCCCTCGCCGATGAGCAACCGAGCTGCGACCGTGGGCGAAGAAGCGCGCGAAGCAAGAGAGCGTGTGCGCGGGTAGATGGGACGATGACGCGAGAGAGGGAGGGAGGGAAGCGGAGCTGGGCGGGAGCGAGGGAAGCAAGCGCGCGCTCGTGGAGCAGGCGGCGGCGGCACAGTGGATCCCATCTTTACTCCTCGACACTGGTCGTTTCTTCCCAACGGAGAAAACGTCGCGTCTACACGCCTCGTTGCGAGGGTAGAAGTCGTTCCTTGATGTAGAAACGGTTTCTTTGTTTTGCAGTCTCTTTCTTCATTAATTCTTGTACCATGTCATCGAAACGCTAAGTTGTCAACCTAATTAATAAGGATAGAAACTACAATAAATATCCCATTGGGACTGCCCTTAGTAATTTACCCTAATTGGTGTGGAGGAATAAAAATTACAGCCAAAGGTACAACTGCAGAAGCTTCTACCAAAGTGGACGGAAGGCATAGTTTTGCTTATTTTCATGTTTTATAGTGGCTTTATTGCTCTAGTTAATCAAGTGTTTCTCGTTTATTGCTTTAGTTAATCAAGTGTTTCTCGTTATAAAGAACAATATGTAAGCACGTATAATCCGACTTAGAAAGGTCCGCTTCCGCTCCGATTCCGGACCGAATCCGCACCATTTCCGATATCCTAAAAAGTCCACATTCGCATCCGAATCCGTACAATATCCGATCCGCTCCGAATCAGATGACAAAATGAGGATTAGGATATGGGGAAGCCATTATCCGCTCCGATCCGATCCGTTTTCATCCTTAGGCAATATTCTAGATCCGCCACCGCCCCATGGCATTTAAATCAATTTTATTATGTCACCTTCGTTTAATTCTCATGAGTTGCACACTATCAATTAAATAACGCACTACACACCTCAATACCTCATGCATGGTTCCCATTTTAATACATTGGTGGTTGTGTTTGTGTTAACCTTACCGGCTTAAGTAAACTGCTATTGTAAGATCTGACCTGACCTGGAAAAGGCAGCTTGTTTTGCAGCTGAGATTCCAGAGCAAGGTGATCAATGCTTGAATACCTTCAAAGAGCAACAAGCTATCATAAATGAGTCATCGTAAGATCAAATAAGTTCGGGCGGTACTGATACGATGCCAGTATCATAGGCTGTGTTAGAGCATCTCCAACAGATTGGTATATGACTTGCCATCCATCAAAATTTGACAAAACAAGCAAAATATCTTCTCCAACAGTTTGCCAAAGTGTTTGCCAGATTTTCCCAAGTTGCTATTCTTCGATGCCACGCGCGTAAAGATACGCGCGCGTATCCACGTTGCCATCGCGGTCCTGCGCTACTCCGACTCCTTTCCCGCGCGCGTGAAACTTCCCTCCTCTGCCGCCAATCAGCCCGTCGGGGTCTTATATATCCTGCGATCGATCTGTTCCTTGTGCCGGCTGTGCCTTGATCAGGTCCAGGCCGAGTGCCTTCAGGTCCGTCGCGACCCGCGCCTGCTCCTCGAGGAACGCGCGATCAGGTGGGTGGCGATCGCCGTCACCGCGCAATCGTTCAGGTGGTGGCGATCAGGTTGGGTAGTGATCAGATCGGCTCCGTCGTCACCACGATCAGGTTGGTGGCGATCTCCCTGGTACTTCATATTTTCCATGCCGATCTTCCTGTTGTTGCTCTGTATATGTCATCTAATTGAACTATGGTTGATCGGTGGTAATTAGTACTAGGGCGTTGTTGCTTCGTATATATATATGGTCATGATCGTCGTCATTGTACTAGGGTATGTATATACGATGTTGTCAGTTGGTCTTCTGAATTGTACTGCATATATGCATCATCTTCTGAATTGATGTACTATATTGATGCATCATCTTCTGAATTGTACTGCATATATTGATGTATCATCTTCTGAATTGATGTACTGCATATATATGATGTTGTATTTGAATCAGTTTATGCATCAGAATGTACGTAATTCATTTGTGCTATACGTTGCATGGTACTATAGAGAGAATCTTTGTGCTATACGTTGCATGCTTCCTGATTGTTGGCCGGCAAATCTCCTGTACAGCTGCTGATGGGAGAGAGATCATGTTGGTGGCCGGTATATCCTCCAGCCGTGCACAGGCCTGAACATTCCCGGCGCTTTATGAATGTTTATTTATCAATGTAGTGTGTCAGGATTTCGGTGTGCTATGGTGTATGAATGCAGCTTATATTTCATGTATGGGATACGGCAGGTGTCAAACAGAGAAGATTCAGCTGCACTTGTTCGCTTTGGTGGCCATGAGACAGACCTGCTTCTGTTGGTGGATAGAATTTTGTCCGCTGCTGTCAAACCTATCGAATGCTGCTGCTATTGGTGGCGCCATCCTCCTTGTCCGCTGGAGAGAGTGGCCAGGTACCAAAGTCGAAGAGCATGCCGGGGCAGCGCCCTAGATGAAAGCTACGGCGGCTCCCTTCACGCAAATAGCGTCGCGCAGTAGAGAGAACGAAGACCAGCGTGGTAGTTAGGATTAGGTACTGTGTGGGCCTCTTTTTTTTCAATTTGGCAACCTAATTTGGCAAACCATTGGAGATGGTCTTTTATTTCACTTGCCATATCTTTTAGCAACTTGCTAAATCACAAGATTTAGCAAGCAATTTTTACCAAACTGTTGGAGATGCTCTTAGGGATCAAATAAGTCATAATAAAATCAAATAAATTATTATATGGAACTGCCTAGTAGTTACTACATTTCACTCATGAGGCAAGAAAATGTTCAACTTTTGCTGCAGTTAAAGATGGGAGTACGTCAAGATTTGTGATTTTTGATTTAATCTTTATTGGTAGTTGGCTGTTGTCGGCCATGCATTATTGTAACGATGATGTTCTAGATGCTCTCCACTATACAGTCTTATAAATATTCCCTGTACAAGGTCACCGATCTATATAAGCTCTAGACCTTGTTACACCACGCGTGGAGTGCAGACTTAGCTTCGGTGAGAACATTATAAGGTATATTGGCTATACATATGCATATAATATAATATAGGCTTGAGTGGCATCAGGAACATATGACACACTGAGCGGGACTAAACTTCTACATTTTGGAATAGAACAGCCATTAGATGTGTGACTGTTTGTTGAGAAAATTCTGTATGTATAGTTTTCACGGAGCCTCCGGTACATGCACACTGAGCGGGACTAAACTTCGTCAGATGCAGGCTTCAAGCTGAATGTAGCTGAAAATTTTGGTTGTAAAATGTTTGACACATGGCATGTAGTAGACTCGTGACAGGAGGACGAAGACGCTGAGTTCTTTTTTTTTTTTAAGGAATAGGAGGAGTTTTACCCCCTACTGGAATTTTATTAAATATAAATAAGGTCACAATAGAATACAAGCTCCATCAGGGAGAAACAAGAAACAAAAAAAGAAACAAAGAAAATTAAAAAAAATTACACGAGGCCTTCTAGCCGTGAATATATAAGGGGTTGATAAATAGTTCTTGCTCGCAAGATAACCTGGGCAAATCGTCATCGTGCACGCCCTGCAATTCAATCAGTCTGCATGCTTGTCCGGCGGATGACTTTGAGGTCAGATTGCGTTAGATTGTCATGAGTTGAACCATACAATTTTAATCAATGCCACCTTCGATTAATTCCGATGAGTTGCACATTATCAATAAAATAACTTACTACACACTGCAATACCTCATGCATGGTTCTCATTTTAATACTTCAAAGAGGAATAACGATCATAAATGTGTCATCGTGATCAATAAGTTCGGGCGGTACTGATTTTTTAGATAAAGGATAAAAATATCCGGTTTCTACATCCGTAGATGTACACAGTCTCGGCGGTACTGATATGATGTCAGTATCTCATAGTATTTACTTCATTTCACTCATGACAGCAAGAAAATGTTCTACTTTTGTTACAGTTATATATAGAATGGAGTACTGCAGGGTTTTTTATTTTTGATTTAATCATCTCTACTATAATTGAAATCTTCTCTAAGAGTAAGAAGCCTGAGACTTTACACCTACCCCCACAAGGCAGCGCAACCAGCCATCACCGAAAACACGGAATGCCAATCACGGAACCTGCTGCCCAATATCCCGTCCCTCTCGGCCCGGTGAATTTCAAAAACACCACCTACCCAATGTAGATTGGAGGACAACAAGGCACGTATAGGAGATAAGGCACGCCGGAGATCGGTCGGCCTCACGCTCGCCCGGTGCTTGGCCTGACGATCAGCCGGCACGCAAGGCCGCTCCTGGCAAGCCGCACAGCAGCACCGACGGAGGAAGCCACAACCATTGGCGGAGGGAGCACCGCGGCGTGCTCGCGGACGTCGGAGGTGTCGACTGTCGAGACTGCGGAGGCGGCGACTCTGCTAGCGGCAGCCATGTATTTGGCCAAGATCGATGACTCGCCCATGTTCTGGACTCAGGTGAGAGGCCATACCATCGTGATCCTGACGGATCTCCGTCCCTAGCCTTCCCGTGCGACGGATCTCCACGACCTCCGCGCCGACGAGTTCTCCACGATCTCCGTCCCTTACTGTCCAGGGCTCAAGCCAACGAGGCCTGACCTCACGCTCTCGAAGGTACGTACGTGAATCCTGCCCATCACCATCCTCCGTCTCCGCCGCGACAATCAGAGGCGCTAGAAAGGATTCAGGCGGATCAGTTTCCGTGCAGTTGAATATTTTATGATCCAATCTTGTTCACTACTACTGATCCCCTACACGTCTGGAGACGTAATCACAGCTAGCGCGCAAAAGATTTCAAGGTAAAGAAATCATGAAAATTTCTAGAACAATTTTTATGGAGTACTGTAAGACTGAATAAAAGACTTTGTGCCATCGGTAAATTCCATCTGTGCTTCTTGCCATTGGTTACCCTATAAAAGTAGTTATGTGTACTTCCTATATATATACTAACTTTGATGATCCTTCTCAAATTCGCGATAACTCATGATCGCTGTTGTATACTGCTACATGTTTCCGTCATATTTTTGAGTTTTCGTTTGCATTAAGCAATGTAGTAGTTTCGGCAACGTATCCATCTTTGCAAGAATAATACTGAATTTTTTTAACTGTAATGCGTGGAAAATTGTAGGCAAAGCCGCTCGTTCCCTCGATCTCGCTCCGTCCTCATCCGCAGAGGTTTGCAGGTAAATTATGTGATTGGTGGAAAACTCGTGCCGTTCAGCTTGCTCCGCCATCATCCGTGGTCATTTGAAGTCTGTTGCTAAATTGCCCATTCAACATGCTTACTTGGTCAATTTTAGGCGGCTCGCTGACATGACAAATCCAGGCAAGGCCGCCGTGCACTGGACAATGTCACAAATAACGTTAATGCAGGTTACCGTCATCGATCATAGATTAGTTTAGTAGCAAATTACCATACAAATATATATGCTCATAGTATCTCAAGTGCAGATGAAGCTGAGCGTACAAGGGAACAACGGAACCAACAATAACGAAAATGGTGAACTGAGATGTCCGATGAACAAAGAGAGGAGGTGAACAGAAAACGGAGATGAACAGAAAACGCCATGAACAGCAGTCAACGAACAATGCTACGCGAGATCTTGTAAGCTATCGTACATTGGTTGTTTTCACGTGTATATAATTATGTTCTTAATTATTGTGTGGCAGTACAAATTTGGTTACTTTCACGCCATCGACAAAGTGTTGGTCATTGCTAGATTGTAAAAGTGTTCTTGGATTGTATACATGCTCAAATACAATCATATAAAAGTTAAACCATGTAAAAGAGAAACACCGTAGCGTTAGCACGGGTATTATACTAGTTATTGGTAGTTGGCTATTGTCATGCTTGCATTATTCTAACATTGATCTTCTAGAGTCCCTCCACTATGCACGCTTATAAAAAAATGCCCTGTGCAAGGTCAAGAATCAGTATATCCTCTAGACAATACCATACATGCACTTAGCTTAGTGAGAACACTATAGGGCACCATTGCCATACACTATATGCATATCATATAATATAGGCTTGAGTGGTTATGAGGAACCCATGACACCTAGAGCGTTAGCATACTTCTACTCCGTTGAATTGTAAAGCGTTCAGATGTGTGACTGTTTGTTGAGAAAAATCCATATGTACAGTTTCCACGGAGCCTCCTGTACATGCACCCACCTATCTACAAGCACATGGAGGTGAATCGGCTCCAGCGTTCATCTTTTTTTCGCGAGCGGGTCTTGTACCCGTATTTCATTAAGTGGAAGGGCCAAAGAAAGGCCAAAGCACGGTTACAAAGAGCTCACAAGTAATCCAGAGATTACCGGCAAAGCCCCAACACACAAACACAAAATACATCCAAACAGCAAGAAAATACAGAGAGGGACAACCCCGCCACCACACACTAACCAACTAACTAAGCCTGCAAAGAAAAACATCCACGCAAAGGTCGCCAAGGTGGTAGAACATCCCCAGCGACCAGGTAGCCGCTGCGGTGTATGAACGACAACAACCGCCAACGACCAGGTAGCCGCTGCAGCATAAGGTGCCAACGACCAGGAAGCCGTTGCACAGAAGATACAACATCCGCCAACGACCAGGAAGCCGTTGCGGGTAGAACGACGACGATGACACCAAACTTGACAGACTAATGCGAAGATGACCACGAGGCACACACAGTCTTAGAGGAAGAGCGGCACAGATGAGGATGGTAGGAGGTAGGCGCAGCAGGACAAGTTCTTCAGCGATGCCTTCACGAAGGAGGTGACGCCGACGGCGCCATCACCGCTGGCCTTAGAGAAATAAGGCAGAGCTTTCGCTCAGAGCTCGTCAACGAAGACCACGGCATGCGACATGAAGAACGACGCCTTCAGGAAGGGAGTGGCGCCAAAGACGTCACCGTCGTCTGCCCGAGCACCGTCGGGCTGAGCTTTCGCTCCAATCTACATGCATAGGTGTTGTTCTAAGGCAAAACCTTAGAACCCCCTCCGGTGGTAAACCCGAATATGCCTAACAGGAAACGCTGAATCTAGCTACGAAATGACACACGGAACACAAAATGGACAGAACATAAGCTCAATGCATTCCATTATATTCCGATCTCTTTTACAGTCCCATCAGGGCCGTATTTATAGGAGCCCGTAGGCATTTACACGACAATAATGCCCTTGAGCTGCTTCCCCTGATTCCTCGCGCGGGTAGGTAGCAGGGGCGTAACAGTCTTCTTGGTGCTTTTCCAAGTTGCAGTCCGAATGGCCGACAACTCCAGGCCCACCAGGCAGCGATCAATCTTCACAGGAGCAGCAGCGCGACGTCCCTGCACAAGCAAAACACCTGCCAGCCGCCCGGTTGCGATTCGGTTAAAGGCACCGAAGCCACCCTTGTATGCACGTTTCGGTGACCTTACGACCGGGCGAGCTGGACCGTCACTCATGCCCGCATCTGGCACAGGCGACCGAAACATCCATTATCCTATTCGGTTGACCAACCGAATTGGTCATCTGTTCACGGCCAGCCGGCACGCGTGACCGAATCGCTCATTTGGCCGATTCGGCTGCCCGACCGAATCGGCATCTCGTCATTTCGGCGGGACAGGGTGCCTAGGTCCCGGTTGTCACCCAACAGTAGCCCCTCAGCGGTAACCAAATTGACTGTTTTTCACTTCGGCTGCCGTTGACCTGCAGATGATAACCGAAATACCAAGCGCCGTCCCGCGGAGAGGACGATTTTTTTTTTTTTGGGAACCGTTGATCTACCTCGGGATGCGTGACCGACGCGGCGGTTGCCCTAACCGCCGGGCCGCGGCGGGCACCTATAAAAGCCCCCGGCCGCCGGCGGTCACTTTCCGCCGCACGCGATCTCGATCTCCCGCTGCTGATTCGGTTGCCGCTTCTTCCGATTCGGTCTGGCGATTCGGTCTTTGTAGCGACCGATTTGGCGATCCGTTTTGTTCCCCAACCGAAGCGGCTACGGTGCGTTCGTTCTCTCCGGTAGTCATCTTTTTTTCGGTTTTCTTCAAGGTGAAGTCTTACGCCTTTATTTTTCTTTACTTGAATCATTTTGCCGAAAAGCTCTCAATTCCGTATTCGGTATGCTTGAATACGTTATCTTGTTTTTAATTCCCCGTTTTTTCTTTTATAGTCGCGGTGGGTTTTTTCATTGTGTATTGCTAACATGTCGCGGGTTCCGACTAGCGCCGACGTTTCGGCTTCAAATGCCGAATCGGGTGATGAGTCAGTTTCGGCTTCTCAATCGGCTTCCGGGTCCAGCTCTAGCGAGAGCGGTGGACAAAGCATTCCGCCAGGGAAAAGGCCAATGCCTCTCAGAGCTATTCTGCCCGAATCTACTCATGAATCTGATGAAACGGAAACCGAAGATGAAGAAGATGAAGGGAATGATTATGTTGAGTGCTTTGACTCGTCAGAGGGTGAAAAAGCAGCTCGCATTGCGCAGGGCGCGGATGAAGGTAGTTCGGCTCCTTATGCTGAAGAGGTAGCCGAATCTATCCCTGCTCGACCACCGAGGCCGCCAAGAGGACCGAGGCACACTGGCTGGTCATGCCGCCTAGACCAGTCCAAATCTACTGTCCGTATGCTGAACCAGTACCAGCGTGATGGTATTTTGACCGCCGCTGAGCGTAGCCGAAGCCGATCTCCTGGGACCGAAGAGTACCCAAGGCCCGAGCCTACCGAAGCTCTTGTATTCAGGGACTATTTTAAGGCTGGACTGCACTTCCCCCTTGAAAGATTTGTTGCGGAAGTATTGGACGCATTCAACTTGCAGATTCACCATTTGACACCGAATGCCATCGTGCGCCTCAGCTGCTATGCCATGGCGCAGAAGGTGATGGGCAGCGAACTGAGCGTGCCGGTGTTTGCTAGGCATTACGAGACTCAGTTGTACTCTACATACGGGACCGATGACGCGGGACGAAAGAACTTCGGTTAGAAGTGGGTTCTTACAACTTCGTCCCGCCCGAAATAACCCATCCGCCTCGCATAGTTCCTACATTTAAGAACAAGTGGCAGACTGGAAAAAACACGGTTTTACTACCGTGTATGTGATGATGCTGATGTGGCTCTTGCTAGGGAACAAGGCCGACCGAAAGCTCATCCGCTGGTTTCTCTTATGACTCGAATGGAAGGGCTTGTTTCAGCTCCTGAGATGATTATGGGCCCGCTTGATGATGTCGCTGCTGAATCCTATCGGCAGACAGCCGAAAGGCAAACTAGCCGAGATTTGGTTGAGGAGATGCTTTCTCTCGGCAAGTGGCCGCTTTGCACTGGCCTGAAATTTGATGGCTTTTCGTACCACCAAGGGTACCGAGGGCCTTCGGTCAATCTGACCCGACCACCCGGTTATGAATCGAGTTCTGATTTTGTGACGGAGATGGAGAAGAGAGCCAATCGGCTATGTGACCCGTATAATGACAAGGAGTATGATATGAGCATGGCCAAACTTGGGTCCCTGCGGCGCCTCAACCGAATCTGGGAACGCATGAACGTAGAATACCCCGATCGGCTTCCCCAATCAAGAGACGGAGAGTTGAAACCACGGTCGGCCGGCCGATTCGGCTCCACTACCGAATGCGGTGCGTGGAGGCGCGAACTCAAGGCCGTGGCGCCCAAATCGCTCGCGGAACGCGCCAGGCTGAAGCGCAACGACGCCGAGAGATTGGTCGCCCGAAACGGCCTCGGGAAGACGATGATGTTCGGGTATGTCGCATGCTTGCCAAGCGGGAGTGGGTGAAACCCATAAAACGAGCCGCAATCAAGTTATAGCCGCGGCCCAATCGATTCGGTTGTGTCCGGGCACACGGTAGAAAGACTTGGCTTAGAAATCTAACTCACGCTTTTGTACGGTGACTCGTTTTTAATGCACATGGATTCTTTGGTTGATTCGGTTTGTTCGATTCGGTTACTCTCTACAGGAATTCACCGAATCCAGCGAGGAAGGTTCATCCATGGCTGGCGGCAAGATGAGGAGTGCTCGTGACTTGGCAATCGACGACCAGCCGACTGTGAGCGGATTCAAGCTGACGTCGAAGAAGCGGAAGGTTGGCCGAGATGGAGCCACTTCGGCTCACACCTCGCAGCTTCGGTCTAGGGGGACCACCGGCGGCTTAAGCACAGGTGCCCCGGCCGAAGCTGCCGCCGACCCACAAGCTGCTGCACGACCCGCCGAAGCCGCTACACGTGCCACTTCGGGTAGCGTGCGGGAGATTGCAGGCGGCCTACGGAGTATCACCCCGTTATTCGGCGCCTGGTAAGTCTCGGTTTCATGCCGAATCAACGCGCATGACACCCGAGATGTCCACGAATGTCTTGCTCGGCAAGGGGTTTGTTTCCCTTGAGCCGTCTAGCTTTCGTTTCGGCCCAATGAAGGTGTATTCGGGCTCATGTTCTCGCGATGAACATAGCCCCGACCGGAAGAGACTTATGAACTTGCTCGTGCTTTAGGAGTTGATTCGACACTCGTTTGGTGGCGTACGTGGACCCCGCGAGGTGGGTATTTTGCCCTCCCAAGCCGCATTAGGCTTCGGTCGGGGAGTGCGGCTCGTCTTTTAAGGCCGGTCCCCGACCGAACAGCCCCGCTAGCTACGTACCGAAATGAGATGCTTTCGGCTATCAACTTTCATGCCATTTCGGTGAGTCCTTTGTTGCCCGCGCGTTTAATTTCTTGGTTCGAGAAATTTTATAAGCATTTGGCATTTGTCTTCTTGTTTGGTCGCGAGGCTTCGGTTTTTATCGGCGCGCTGTCAAGCAAGGCCATGCTACCCCGGCCCATGCCGAAAAGCAGCTTCTCCTCAAGGACAAGGAAATTAGACGGCTGGGGACTAAGCTGGCGGACACCGAAGGCCTTCTGACTCAGGAGGTTGGGAAAACCGAAGCGGCTTTGGACGCTCAACGACGGGCCGAAGCCGCTCTAGAGACCCAGAAACAGTTTGAGCGTGATGCACGTCAGGATGCCGCAAAGGCTCAAGCCGCCGAGCGCTCAGTGGGTGAAAAGCTGAATGAGTTAGCTCTCCTTCTTCGCCGAGTGGTGAACGGCGTCGGTGGGGATTGTGCGCCCCCTGCTGCTGACGAGCCGGCGCTGGAGAAGATTCGGTTTCTTAACCGAGAGCTCTCCCAGCTCGACCACGCCATTCAACTGGGCCGGGAATATGCTGGATTTGAAACAGCACGTGCCCTGATGAAGGCGGTGAAGGAGGAGGGCTGCGATCATTTTGAGAAGGCCACTTGCTTTGAGAATGCCATGAGCTACTGGAAACCAGACGCTGATGTCCAAGCTGCTGCTAAAAGGTGGTTCTTTGACCTTTTCTGGACCGAAGCTGGAGGGCGAGACTTGGCTCTGCTTCGGGCCGCCTATGCTTGTGCAAGGGTAATTAATTTTGCTGTCTTGCTTGATTTTTTCTTTCGGTACTTGTACATTTTCGGTTAATGCTGCCGAAACTGATATGGCTTCCGATATTGCAGGATCCTAGCGAGAAACCGGCTATCAAGGAGCGGGTCCAAGCTTACATGGAAGAGCGTGATGCTAGGGAGGGCTCCCCAGCCGTGCATACACCGGTGGGCACCCCCGAAGCCCCTCTCGCTGCTGCAGAAGAGCTCGCCGAAGAAGGACAAGCACTTGGCGATCCAGAAGGGACAAGGACCGAATCATGTTTCGGCCGCCGGTCCTCATGATGCTCCCGCACCGAACCCCTCTACCTCGACTCCCGAAGTTTGAACCACTTGCGCGTGGCTGTGAAAATACACTTGTTAAGTTGATTAACTTTGCGGCCGCATGTTGGCTGAATGTGGGTGTGTTGTAACGCTACAAACTTAAGTTGGGATGTGGCTTCGGCTATTGAAGCCGAATTACCTAGAACAATACTTTCGGTGTTAATGTTTAGTTTGACCGAATGTGTGTTGCTGGGTTTGGCGTTTACTTTGATGTGTGATGCTCTTCGGTCTTCGAGCCGAATACGTGTTTAAAAGCGCCGTCCCGCCCCGTCTTTTTAGACCGAAGAGCGAATGACTGGGATTCGGTTTGCATAACCGAATCACCACCGTATGGTGGTTATTGTTTTTCGAGGCCAAGTACGTGCCAACTTTATATGATTGCGTTTGTAAGGCGTATAGTTGTCGTGGCACCCTTTCGGTGTTCATATCTGATTGAGGTGTGTTTGGAAAGCGCCGTCCCGCCCCGGCTTTTTAGACCGAAGGGGTGCTGCTTAACTTAGTCCGAATTGTTCGGCCATTGCACCGAATTGGTGTTTGTGGGATTCGGTATTTGAGTCCCGCAAACCATTCCGCCCCGTCTTTTTGGGCAGGGAATAGTTTTAAACAAAAATGTAGTAGTATTTCACTTTATTTTCTTATTACAAGTGTGTACTGTTACACTTGTGGGGTGCGCATCACCACTCGAAATATCTTTGGTTTCACCGAGGCCAGCCGGTTGATCTCGTGGTTGCGACACCGGCCAAGACACGCGGGTACCGGGCTTCGGTTAGGCGGCCAAGCCCTGGCAACAGGCCCCGATGCTGACATCGCGCTGCGTTGCACCATGATCCATGGGAACTTCATTATAATTCCACATCACCATTAACTGGCACATGGTCGTGCAGAACAGAACGCGGTGAAGGGCGTGTTCCTTTCGACCACTTAGCGGACTGAGTCCGGGTCTGACCTTGGGACTGTGACCGCTGAGGCATATCTTGTGAGGATCGAATTGTCCTCACCAGAAACACTGAGACCAAATGTGGTGTATCTCTCTGCCACCCGAGTTCGCTCCTTCCTGAAGCCTCTCATGCCTATTTGACCATGACCTAACACCTCTCTCATGTTTGAGCTAGGACATTCTTGATGGAATGATCTGCTAGAGAGTTTTGGGTGCTCTTATATAGGGTTCTGTGACCCAAGGGTTCATAATTACATTGAACTACCTTGGTCAATAAATTTTGACAGGTACTATTCGTTATTAATTACGCCTGTTGTAACGCACATGACTGTGTGTTGGAGGTTTTTCTTGCCCTTTCGGCTTGTTTTTGGTTGCTTTGCAACCTTTTAAATTGATACCGAATATATGGACAGGCGCTTGTTGCCTGACCGTTTTCGGTGATGGTGTAGCTGATGTTCTTGCCTTTACGAGTAACTCGGTCATACAACCAATTGTACGACGTATCTGTACTTTTGGGTTATCTCCTGCTGTTTCCGCAGGAGTTCCCAGCCTTCTCTGGCTTTATAGGTTGCTTACAACCTTTTGCTATTGTTGCCAACCGAAGCGTATTCGGTAGGCGTGTCGCCGAAATGAATATAACTCTGCGAATCATAACCATAGACAAAGTTAAACTTATTACATGGGATGCCTCATTAAAAAACCTCAGTGAGGAAAAAGAGTGCAGAGCCCCGAATGTCTTTAGACAAGAGTACCAAAATTACATGAAATTAAGTTATTACATCTCCATTTTTGGAGCACGCCATAGTCATGGATAGAATCGACGCAGATTATCTGCGTTCCAAGTGTGGGCTGATTCGCTTCCATCTTCGGTTACCAAGGTGAATACGCCAGTGCTGACCCTTCTTGCCACGATGTACGGTCCGTACCATGGTGACTGCAACTTGCCTTGTTTATCTGGTTGGCGTATGAGGACCATGTCCCCCGGATTAATGTCTTTCCTCAGGATTTTCTTGTCTCTCCAGCTTTTGGTTTCGGCGTGATATTTGTCTAGATTATCTGCAGCCTGAAGCTTCCTTTGGTCAGACGTTTCCACATCCACCATTCTTTGAATCGGGTTGGTAGGTGATATCTCCGTTACGAACGAGCCCATTCTTACTTCTTCCGGTGTTATGGCTTCTTCACCGAACAACAACCGAAATGGGGTGAAACCCGTGGCTCGGATCGGAGACATTGTGGCCCCAAACAGCGGTGACCGCTCTTGAGCCCATTTCCCCTTCTTTGACTCCTCGAGCGTTTTTGAAATAGTGGTGAAGATATCACCATTGACTCTTTCGATTGCCCCATTCGACTCGGGTGATTCACCGGCGAAAGACGGTTTAATCCCCAACTCTTCACAAAACGTTCGAATTGTGCCGAGTCAAATTGTTTGCCGTTGTCAATGTGATGTACGAGGGTACCCGAATCGGCAAATGATCCGCCGCCATACGAAATTCACCAAAGTCCCCGAAGTTATCTTAGCTAGCGGCTTGGCTTCCACCCATTTGGTGAAGTACTCCCGAGCCACTTCTTTGCGTATTTGAGGTTCCCGGGAGCTGGGGTAACGGTCCAACGATGTCTACACCCCAACGGCCGAAGCGGCCGGTCGGGAATACGGTGACGTAGGGTTAGCTTGGAGAATTCTGCTTCTTTGCGAACATCCGACAACCTCTCGCATGTTTTCACAATCTCTTTAGCGTCGATTACGGCCGTCGGCCAAAAGAATCCACCTCATTGCTCTATGGGCAATTTCGTGATGACCTCTCGTGAGCTCCACATGAACCCGAATGTATCTCGGTGAGCAGGCATTTCCTTCTTCTCTACTTATGCACTTGAGCATTGGAGCGACCACGCCTTCCTTGTACATGTTTTCCCCAATGATGGAGAATTGCTTCGTCCTGGAGTTCATTCGGTGCATGTCTTTCTTTGAGGCTGGTTCGTATGATCCGTTGAGGTATGCCCAGATGGGCGCCCTCCAGTCGTCGCTTGCGATTGCATGAACGACCGAGGGTGACTCTTCTTCTTCCTTGACAAACCTTGATCGTTAGGACTTGGTAAAAGACATCACCGGCAATGGACCGGCATTGGCCGCTTGCTTTTGCTAACTCATCGGCTTCGGTGTTCTCCGACCTTGGAATATACTTTAGGGTGAAACCTGTGAAATATTTCTCCATTCTCCTTACGGTGGCCAGGTATGTGGCTAGCTCGGGGTCCTTTGCTGTGTATTCTTTCTGGACATGGCCGACCACTATCTGTGAGTCGGACCGAATCACACAACATCGGACTCCGAGTGCTCTGAGCTTTCGTAACCCTAGCAATACTGCTTCGTATTCGGCTGTGTTGTTCGTGGTGAGGAACTGCAGCCTAGCTGCGTACCGTATTCTTGGCCCATTCGGTGGTGTCAGTATGGCTGATATTCCTGCACCTGCTGAACACCACGACCCGTCGCAGTGTACGGTCCATTCGGGTTCATCAAACTGCTTTGTGGAGTCATCCGCATTCGGTGTCCAGTCTGCTATGAAGTCTGCTAACACCTGTGACTTGATGGTTGATCTCGTGCTCAAATGATATTATGTATTCATTCAGCTCGGCCGCCCACTTGCCGATTCGGCCTATTGCTTCGGTGTTGCGAAATAAAGATTCCAGCCGGCCGAGATGATAAGACCCGAATCGGGTGTGCTTGGAAATAGTGCTTGAGCTTTAAAGCCATCACTACTGTGTATGCAATCTTTTCCAGCTCGGTGTAATTCACCTTAGCACCCGAAGGGCTTCGAGACGAAGTAGATGGGGAATTGCTGCATTTTACCCTCATATTCCTTCTCCTCAATCAATCTTTGCGCTTCTTTACCGCTGCCGCTGGCGATAGATATAATATCAAAGTTGCTCCGGATGTTGGTTTCGACGGTGTGGTGAGTCTAGTGAGATACTCCTTGAGTTCCTCGAAAGCTTCTTGTTGCTCGGGTCCCCAACCGAAAGTCGATGCATTCCGAGTGCTCAAAAAATGGTAATCCCCTTTCGGTGATCTTGATATGAACCTGCTCAAGGCTGCAATTCTCCCTGTGAGTTTCGCACTTTGCTTCTGTTTTGAGGCGCGCCATGTTTGCGATGGCTGCAATCTTTTTACGGTTGGCTTCTATGCCCCGGCGAGAGACCAAACAACCGAGTAGCTTCCCTTTGCCGATACCGAATACACACTTGTCGGGGTTAAGTTTGAGGCCACTTGAGCGCAGATTTGCGAACGTTTCTACGAGATCATTGATGTGTGCGTCCCTTTGGTCGCTCTTTACCACAATGTCGTCCACATAGGAAACGAGATTGTTCTTCTTCTTCTGCTCCCGGAATATTTCGTCAGTTAACCTGGAGAAAGTCGGTCCGGCGTTCCTTAGCCCTTCGGGCATTCTCTTGTAACAAAAAGTGCCGTCTGGTGTGATAAAACTTGTCTTTTCCTGGTCTTCCGGGTCAAGCCATATCTGGTGATAACCCGAAAAACAGTCGAGCAAACTCATTATCTCACAACCAGCCGCAATGTCCACCATTTTGTCTATCCTGGGCAATGGATATGGGTCCTTCGGGCAATGCTTGTTGAGGTCGGTGAAATCAACGCACATTCGCCATTTGCCATTCTTCTTCTTTACCATGACCACGTTTGCTAGCCATTCGAGTCTTGTACTTTTCGATTACGTCGGCATCCAAAAGCCTCTGCACTTCGGTGCTGCTTTGCTGCCGCTTTTTCGCTCTTTAAATCGATATTTTGCGGAGCTTCGCTTTCTAGGCCTGGCTGACTGTTCACGTTCGAGGCCGTGGTCTTGTAAGGCTTCGGTCTACTCCCTGCCCGGATCGCGTGTTGACCGAGGCAAACACGTCTCGGTTTTCCAGCGGGAATTCCGTCAATCTTGAGGCTTCACCACGAACCAAACTTGCACCGATATTGACGCATTCGTCGGGCCGATTCGGGCTCAAGGACACCCGAATTGTTTCTTCAACGCGGGAGCGCTTTTGGCTCTTTGTTGTTATTCGGTCTTCCTCTTCCTTCTTGTTTGAGTTTGGATTTCACCTCATGCACCATGCTTTGTATCCTGGTATGGGTTTTCCGTCAATTCTCCTTCTTTGAGATCTGATCTCCGAATACCGAAATGATGCCGGTGGGTGAAGGTATTTTCATACAGTGAGTTTGCCGAATCACCATGTCGAATTTGCTGATGATACCTCTGTCGAAAATGGCTGTATACGGGTGTCGATGTCGACTATATCGAATGCGATTTCTTCCGCTCGACTTTTGTATCCTCGCTGAACGCAACCGTGATTGTTTTCTTGCCAATCGCGTCTATTCTCCTTCCGCCGAAACCGAATAGAGGGTTCCCTGCCTGGTCAAGTGCCTTTCGGTCTAGTTTCATACTGTCAAATGCCTTGGTGAAGAGTATATCTGCTGAACTGCCGTTGTCGATCAGAATGTTGTGGAGGGTATACCCTCCTACATACGCTGTAACTACCAAGGCATCACAGTGCGGGAAGTCCTTCAATCTGAAGTCGGATTCCGAAAAGGTGATAGGGGTTGTCTTCCAAGCAGGGTGCGCTATCGGTGTTTTTGGTGAGATGGTCAACACTCTCTTGACGAAGTCACGTCTGGCCCTCTTGTTATCGTGCTCCAAGTTGGATCCACCCGTGATGGCGTAGATATGCCCGCTGGAATTCATCATGTTAGCTGGTGCCACTGTGTTGACTATTTTCAGCTCTCTTGAACTTTTTGGATTCGCTGACTGCTGCACTGCGTGCTGATCAGTTGTGGCTGAAGATGATGCGGCTGCCTGAAATGCCTGATTGTGCATTGGCATGGGTTGGTGATATTGCGCCATATGGGGCATCGGCCACGCCATCGGTTGCTGATATACTTGCGCCGGTGGCAGGTTACATGGTGCTTGGGTGAAAACCGGATGGTGAAACGCCTGCTGATGAGGTGCCATGGTGTGATAAACGTGCTTTCCTGCCTCATTCGGTTTGGCAGCTTCGTCCTTTTCCCCCACGCTCCTTTGCTAGGCCGGGTATATTTGCACTCTTTCGTTGTATGGCCCTTGTCCACGCCACACACAACACAATCTGCGTTAAGGGGCCGGCCTCGCTTGCGCCGCCTCTTCCGCGCCCGCCGCCGGAACCTCTACCGCCTACGCCTGGTTACCAAAGTTTTTGGTTTGATTCGGGGTTCGAGTTGAGTCTTCGTGCACATTGTTCACGGTGGACTTTGGCTCATTCTTCTGCTGAGTTTGCTGATTCGGTTGATTGGACTTGGGTGATGCTTGCTTGATGTTATACCGTGTTGCCTTCCGTTGCACTAAGTCTTCTTCTGATCTAGCGAACTGGCGCATCTGATCAAACAGCTGTTTGATTGTTGTTGGTGCTACACCAGACATGGCTTGAGCGCGGGGCCCTATCTTCGATCCCTTGATCGCCGCGGCAATGACGATATCGTCGACACATCGGTAGCCGAGCTTTCAACTGAATTATCCTCTCAAGGTATTTTGACAACGATTCGTCGTCCGGTGAACAGATTCATGAGATCCGCCGTTATTTTCTTGTCTGTTTGGAACCCCGAAGGTAGTGAGCAAATCCGCCTTCACTGATGCCATGAAGTGGCCCGACGGCGGTCGTTGGGACACGAACCGGTCGTATGCTACATCGGTAAAGCCATGACCAACGATTTTGCGAGGATCATGCCGTTGCCGCCGGCGAATGGACACATGCTTCATAACTTGTAATAAATCTTCTCGGGTTGGATTTGCCCATTGAAACTTGGCAACTTCGGTCTATAGCCCGGTGGCCAAGGACATCTTTGGATTTCCGGTGATAATGGGGATGCCAAGTCTATTGCTTCGGCTATTTCCTTCGTGATTTTCTCCCGGAATGATAACATCTTTCTCTTGATTCTTCCCGAGGATGATCGGAGGGTCCGAATTTCCCTTTCTAGTTTCTCGCTTCTTCTCTTGCTTGGTTGATTGCCTCTTGAGTTGCCGGCATCCGGTTTTGTGTCGCCGTTTGGGCACACCCGGGATCGCGATCTTTGCTTGAGCATTCACCTTGCGACTGCTCTTCTAACGCCGGTAGCCGGCGTTTTGTACGTCCGATCCCTCGAGCTCTTCGGTTTCTTCTTCTTCGGGGTCTTCGGTTATGCGGGCTTACGGGAGCGCACCTCCTAGTGCACCAAGTTCGCTTGTGCCGCCCTCTTGATTATGCTTGGGCCGCTGCGTCGTTGGTCAATGCTGGTGCCGCCGCACCTTCGCTTCTTGAATGGATACTCCCGATTGCAACGTCTTACGGACTGCTTGTAGAACTTCGGTGGGTGCAACCGAATCTGCGACGGAGTTCCTTGGATGACCTTTGCCCGTCTTCGCCTTGCCTTTCGGAGCCATGGTATGTTCGGCGACAACCACGGTGGGCGCCAATGTTGTTCTAAGGCAAAACCTTAGAACCCCCTCCGGTGGTAAACCTGAATATGCCTAACAGGAAACGCTGAATCTAGCTACGAAATGACACACGGAACACAAAATGGACAGAACATAAGCTCAATGCATTCCATTATATTCCGATCTCTTTTACAGTCCCATCAGGGCCGTATTTATAGGAGCCCGTAGGCATTTACATGACAATAATGCCCTTGAGCCGCTTCCCCGATTCCTCGCGGGTAGGTAGCGGGGCGTAACGGCCTTCTTGGTGCTTTTCCAAGTTGCGATCCGAATGGCCGACAACTCCCGGCCCACCGGCGGCGATCAATCTTCACGGGAGCAGCGGCGCGACGTCCCCACAAGCAAAACACACCGGCCGCCCGGTTGCGATTCGGTTAAAGGCACCGAAGCCACCCTTGTATGCACGTTTCGGTGACCTTACGGCCAAGGCGAGCTGGACCGTCACTCATGCCCGCATCGCACGGGCGACCGAAACATCCATTATCCTATTCGGTTGACCAACCGAATGGTCATCTGTTCACGGCCAGCCGGCACGCGTGACCGAATCGCTCATTTGGCCGATTCGGCTGCCCGACCGAATCGGCATCTCGTCATTTCGGCGGGACAGGGTGCCTAGGTCCCGGTTGTCACCCAACAATAGGCATGGGGCGCCACCAGACCCAGCACCCATCCTTACCACCACGTGCCGAAGAAGGCCCCCAGGGGCCCAGATCCGGCCGCCCACAGCCGCTGCCGACCACCGGAGGGGAGCCTGGCCGCCACCGACTGCCCAGTGGAGACGTACCAGCGCCAAGGAAGGAGGCGCAGGAACATGGCCAAGAAGAGGTGGCCGGTCTCCAGGAGCAGGCAGCGGACAACCACAGTGGCCCCTCCGGCCGGAACAGGCGCACCCGAGCACGGGCGGGATGCAGGCCGACGAAACCCCATCACCGCAGCAGAGTGGGGGTGGGGAGGAGGTTGGCAGCCACCAGGACCGGAGCCGGTGAACCCGGGTCCGGCCCAACGCCGGCGAGCCCGGCCACCAGCCCACCCACCGGCCCCCCAAGCGCCGAGCGGCGGCGGCGGCCAGCAGCCGCCGCCGTGGCCACGCGCCGAGGGCGAGCACCCCATCCCCGCGATCCGGGCAAAGGGTGGCCGGGGCCGGCCGGACGGGGGGCCGAGACCCCCACCACCGCACGATCCGGTCGCCGAGCTGCCATGGCCGGCCCGGGGGGGCGGGGTGCGCGCAGAGCCTGAGCGCCGCCCCGTGGCGCGGATCCAACCCCGTGGAGGCCGGATCCGGGCCGCCGGCCACGACGAGAGAGCGCCGGCAGAGGTTTCGGTGGTGGTATGGCGGGGGAGACAACGGGGAAGGACGGGAGGAGGAGGGGGCAGGCCACAGCGTGGCCCTTTTTTCCGGGGCGCTGCTGGCCGCCGCCGCCGCACGCCGGTGTGCGGCGACGGCGGCCTAGAGGAGGCACGGGAGGCTTCTGGGCGGCGGCGGTGGTCGCCCCCCGAGTCGCCCCAGGGGAGACGCTCGGGAGATGCTCCAGCGTTCATCCGCTTCTCAACTGTGCTTTGGCTCAGCTCCCATGGATCTGTGTGATGCAGTGCCATCGGTTCAAGTCGCCCATGCTAGGCTTGCGAGCGATGCTGCAGCAGAGCATGAACCTAGTCAGAATGGTGGCACTCTTTGAGAATCAAGATCCCACCATCCAGAGCCTCAAACGAGATGGCATGCAGCCACAAGCTGCGCTGGCAGATAACATAGCTTGTTCTTTCTTGGTTATCTTCTATCTTTAGGATTAGCAATAGCTTGGTTCAATATCTAGGCATTTCCCCTTAATTTAGTAATTTGGCCACCGATAAGTAATAGGTGACATTCAATGTTTCTCAAACGTTTGTTCCAAAGTGGGCATTAGCTTTTGAATAATTTAAAGGTCGTTGAATTTTCATGATTCATCACGAGAAATTCATGGCATAAACAAGGAATAGTTGGATTTGGTCTTTCATGGTTATCTGCTATCTTATCTTGTCCTTAATAAACTATCAAGTTAATTAGAGAGAAAAATTATAGCCATCAAATTCCATGGGCTCAAATTTCAATGCCTGGTATCAAATAAAGGCCAAATTTTCATGGTTCGATTCCAACTTTTGAGACTCTGAGTTTATTTTTGTATATTTTCTCTACTAGGCCAGACGACCAAGTTGGGCCACTGGGCCGTGCAAGAAGAGAAGCAACGCCAGGGAGGTCAGCTGGCATTGGAGACAAAAGGTAGATAGCACTAGACTAGGTAAGCTTTTGGCCCGAGAGATGTGGGATCCTTTTTTTTATATTTTGATAAAACATGGTGGCAAGAAAACTTTCACTTTTTTATATTTTTTTGATAAAACATGTTGGAATTTTTTTCAAGGAATCTACAAGAGGTTGCGTTGTCATCGTCACTTGATGGTAGTAGATGAAGCATCCTTCTATGCCACTAAATGCATTATTGACGAAACAACACCACCACTATGTTAACCTCTTTTATTTATTATTGTTTTTTCTAAAACTTTACATTATTGCAGAAATTTCATTTTTTTTTTACGACCAGAACTTCATCAGTTTTTTATTAAGAGAGAAAAGTTTAAACAACAAATTTTACATTTCTATCCATTCGTTTTGAAACTGACCAGTAGTGTCTTTGTTTTAATAAAAGACTCAGCGGGTATGGTGGATGGCATGCCTCGCACGAGTGGAGTACAAGGAATGTTAACAGAGATGTAAAAAAAAAAAAGAGGTCAAAAATAGAGTTGGAGTGTTATTTTATGAATGTCACTGCATCAAGGCACCATACAACACTGTGTAAACCTGTGCATCACTCTAGCCAACACTGAGAAGGCTACAGCTCCTTCCCAGTACAGAGAGGGAGGGGCCACTAGAGCTATTGATTTGGGGCTCCGCATGTCCTTAATATCCTGGTGCTAATATGTGAATTCACCCATTATTAATGTTGGTTCCTGGGCACCACTCTAAAGAAGTGTTGTTTTGTAGATTCCTCATAATATCCACATAACATTTCTTCACACTGAGAATGCTCTAATCCCTAAAACGAAGGGGTTACTGGAGAGTCGAATACTGTTCTTGTGGGCAAAGCATGTGGGGTGGAGGGTGAGCCCCCGCGGTGGCTAGGTTGAGTAGATGTGGCTTTGGGCAAAGTGAGCTGTAGTGAGAACATTTTCATTTTGTTGCTCCAACCATTTCTAAAATATGTCTTATGGAAGTCAATTTTGCACTAGGAATACCCCGACTGTTTCTAAATCATAGCAACCACTTTTATTTTTTCTATCTCTTTTATACATTTGCATTGAGAACCCTGCAGTGGTACTCCTAATTGTTCCATTGCGTCATTTGACACTTAGATTGGCAGATCAATACACTCGCGTATATTTCCTTGCAATTGGATCATTTTTTCCAAGTGCGAAAAGGTATGAGTTAAGATAGGGAGTTGTTGATAAGTGTAATTTACTATTACCAAAAACTCAAGTTTGGGCGTGTGTCTTAGACACTCTTCTAGATGTTCTAATCACGTATAACCCCTCAAAAGAATATGGAGGAGGAAGAATGTGGGGCGAAGAACAACGTTTCTTATGCAATGTATATAAGAGAAAGAAAATATAAAAATCTGGTTCTTTAAGGTTTTAGATGATGTGATGACCTGGTGATTCACATGATGAGATCACTGTTGCAGACATCGATTTCATCGGCACACCGCTAATTTGTGGTCTTTATGTGCATGAGAATGGGGTGCTTCTGGTTGCTTCTAGTGAGGACAGCTACTACTCTAGGACATGAGTCTCTTTCGTGGAGGGGAAATCAAGGTTTGGCGGTGATGTATGTACATCCTTTGTTGTACCCAATGAACTATTTAGCGATTCAGATGCATTTTGGATTGGATCCTAAGCATTGCATTGTTTGTTGCGACATGCCCAATGTTTCAGAGCTGGTCATTGGATTTGCATAAAGATCACCCTTTGGTTCCGACATTCGATGAAAGTCACGGGAGGAGAAGACCGTGAAAGAATCTCGATAAAATACTATATAACTTTTAGTTCAGATATTTTTGTGTAATTTGGGGATAAATTATACCATGCTTATAAATATACAATCCCCTTCCCTTCGCCAAAAAAAAATATAGAGATGGAAAGGATGTAATGAAGAGTAATAAAGAGAAAAAATATGTTTCTTATTATAAATCTATCCCTAATAATAAATTGCCAAAATTTCAGTCTGCCCAAATTTCCTTCTGCTGGCTCTTTCTGTCCGCTCTCTCCGTCTCGGTCTCCTTCACGGTAAAATTAACGTACATGTCTCAACAAGAAAAAGTGACATCTATGCCTAATAAAAAAAGGCAAATTTCAGTCCGCCAAAATTTTTCGACATGGTCTAAAATTTTCTGTCCGCTAATCTCTCCAAAAGAAAAAAGAATCCGGATCGGTTTGCATGCCCACACATGCAAAATCAGATCTTCTTCTATAAATAGAAGTCCGAAATAAAAATATATGCTAAAAACAATCGTTCCTTTCTGAAGAAAGAAAGATTTTATACAGTGAAAAAGTTCTGAAAATCACTAATACGGACAAAAAAAATTCCAAGGCAGACTCTTCCACATCGAAAATCATATACGTCAAAAAAATTTAGTTTAAGAAAAAACTCTTCGACGCCGAAAATCAAATAAAGCAATTTTAATAATAAGATAGAAATTTTATCTAAAGTAGACATATCCAAATAACAGTTCCCACAAATTAACCTTAGATAGATATGGTGAACATTGGTGTTGCACTTTAAATGGATTAGTCGACTTCAAGTTATTTTTTTTTAGAACTGACTTAAGTGATCATGTCAAGTTCAATACACTGTAGTATAAAAAATTTCACCCACATTGATTATCTTTTTTGGAAAACAACAAAATTTCCACTTCAAAAGGAAAGTTAATCGTTCTTAGAAAAAAATTACAACAACTCAGCTTAGAGATGTTGTCAAGGCAAACTTTTTATTTCATAAAAGTATTTGGTCTCAAGTTATATGAAAATGTCCCACGGTGTTTAATGATAAGATCAATTAAATGTATGATGCATTATTGGATGAATTTCCAAAATTTTTATGATTGTATGAGTCAGATGAAAACTGTGTTAAAAAATTTAGAGCAAGACACAACTGATTTAAAAATAAATTTGGAGCAAATGACGAGTTATGTAAATAAAATTTGTGGCACAGGTCATATGTGCAATAAGCCACGTGTCCCGTTGCAACGCCGGACATTTTTGCTAGTGTTAAATAAAACAGAGAAAATACAAAAAGGGTTTGAAATAACAATTTTAAAACATTGCGGGATTTCTGATTTCGATTCTGATGCAAAATTATTTATACAAAGAAAACACATTAATAGCTAAACTAAATACAAATACTAAAAATGGTATGCCTGTCTTTTAGCGACTTGAAAAAACTCATTTATCCATTTGGTGAGGCTCGCCGCGCCCGCCGCCGCCGCCGCCGCCGACGGAGGCGCCGCACCCCGGCCAGCGCTGTCCGCTCGTTCGTCGGCCTTCACCTGGGCGCATGAGCGCCCGGCCTATGCTACTCCACCGGCACCTGCGCCGCTCGTTGCCCCGTGCTCTCCGCGCGCCACGGGAATGGCCAGCCGGCGCATTTATCGGTTTGCCCACCCTCTCCCCCTTCCCTTCCCTTTCTCTTCTTTCTCTTCTCTCGCTGGCTCTCCCTCTCCCCCTCCCTCTCCGGCTTCGGATTGGGGATTGTTTGGCTTCTTGTTTTAACCTGTTGTTACTGTATTGGCATGCTCAGGTATGTTATATTATTCGACTAGAATTGCTAGATGCATTAGCGCTTAATGATAATTGTGCATTTATCATTGAGATATTGCAGCGTATATATGCTTTTAGTAGCAGAGTCAAACTCGATTACCATACAATGTGTGTTAGATATGTGGAATTAGGATAGCCTCCACTTTAATTAATTTAAGATGCTAGATATGTTGATTTGAGAGCTTTGCTTCCTGTGCACCTAGGATCAGATTCTTTCTATAGCCGGTTGGTGGTGATACAATAGATGGATGTTGTGAGAACATGGCCTCATAGAACTGATTTTAGGTCAGTCTATTGAATGGGATTAGGGAGTACTGATACAATCATGTGAAATTTGTGGATCCAATGCCCATATTCCCAACCAGACAATAGGAATTATGATCTTATATTGTTCAGGTAATCCAAAAACTCCTGGTTTGTCGAAAACAAATTACTGAAAACTGAATGCCACTGCATAACCAAGGGATTCCGGCTTTCGGGTCCATGTGGTCAACATTGCATAATATATCGTATCTTTATTTTTCTGATGTTTATTTCGAACGCAGCTAGAATTGAATTCACTCTGCAGGTTCCTTTTGCATCTGGATAACCTATAAAGGTCTCAGCATCCTTCAGTATGATTTGGTTGGCAAAGGATGTTTTCTCCAGGATACTGACAATTTAGGTTCTGGTTCATCTTATTGTCTGCTGGATCTTTTTTACACCGTGATAAAATGGGGAAGCACTCAGCTGAATCTGGGGTTAGTATGCTGTTGCATGGAGACTTGGACATACAAATAATTGAAGCAAAATGTCTCCCCAATATGGATCTCATGTCAGAAAGGATGCGAAAATGCTTTACTGGGTATGGAGCTTGCAGCAACGATTGTGGGAAGTCTGAGCCACCACACCCAGACATGAGGAAGATCATTACTAGTGATCCGTATGTTTCAGTTTGTCTCTCAGGAGCAACTGTAGCACAAACTCGCGTCATTGCTAACTCGGAGAACCCTAAATGGGATGAACACTTCTATGTTCAAGTTGCCCATTCAGTTAGCAGAATTGAGTTTCTTGTAAAGGACAATGATGTTTTTGGGGCAGAGCTTATCGGTGTGGCTTCAATACCAGTTGAGCACATCACACCAGGTGATATGGTTGGTGGCTGGTTTCCAATTTCTGGTCAGTACAGCAATCCTATGAAGCCATCTCCTGAGCTGCATTTAAATATCCAGTATAAGCCAATCGACACAAACCCACTATACAAGGACGGAGTTGGTGCTGATGGCCCTCAGAGTGTTGGCGTCCCAAATGCTTATTTTCCACTTAGGAAGGGTGGTATGGTCACACTATATCAAGATGCTCATGTTCCTGACAATTTTCAACCTCAGATTGAGATTGATGGTGGGAGGACATATGAACAAAACAAATGCTGGGAAGATATTTGTCATGCAATCATTGAGGCTCATCACCTTATCTACATAGTTGGCTGGTCCTTGTATCACCCTGTGAAGCTTGTAAGGGAGTCAACAAAACCTGTTCCCAATGGAAACCCAGTCACTATTGGGGAAATTTTGAAGCGCAAAGTTCAAGAAGGAGTCCGTGTTATAGTGTTGCTTTGGGATGACAAAACTTCACACGACAAATTTCTCCTAAAAACAGTAGGATTCTTTCCTCCCATAGAACTTCTTCATTTACTACTTTTCTGAAATGGATATATATGTATCAGAATTTTCACTATTTTGCTTAAATGGTTGCCAGATAGATAGCAAACTAGGACTATATACTCTTGTCTTATTACTAAATGATAATAATGAAAGGAAGAATATAATAACTCAAAAGGTAGAGGTATTTTGATGATATGTTATTCCTTATGGTCAATGTCCCTGCTGTCTCTCCTAAGATTGTTGTCAAGATGAATACACAAAGAACTAAGCTAATAAGTTCATTTGTTAAACTATCTAAACCTGTATATGTTGTGCCTGTTTTTTTCCTTCTTTGTTATTTTTGTTGTGTTTTGAGTTGATTCTATAATTATTTATATTTTTTTTCTATCATCATAATAATAATGATAGTCAGTCATCATGGCTTTTTAAGAAAAAACTTATGAACAAAGTAAGCCTAAAGAAGTATAGAATGCAAACTGCAAGTTTGAGTTGCTGCTCTTATTGTTTTGACTGTTAGTGCATGTTTGCTGCTTTCTTTAAAGAAGAATAGTCTGATAGAAATGATGTAGGTTGAATGCAGGATGGTCTCATGCATACACATGATGAAGAAGCTCGGAAATATTTCAGGCATTCAGGTGTCCATTGTGTGTTGTCTCCTCGCTATGCTAGCAACAAACTTAGCATTTTCAAACAGCAGGTACACTAAATTGCTACATTGCTGACTTCATCATATCAAGCACTTGTTCTTATTTTCTCTGTTAGCCCCTTGTCCTCTCATACGCACTGTGACTCACTCTCAACATCCTGTGCATTGTCCTCCAAAATGTACACTTACAATTTGAGCTGATAGAATTTTGAATTTGTACATAAGATGCCCACTTGCATTTTATTAAAGCTGTATATATATATTTTTGGTTCGAATAAAAAGTTGCGAGTTAGAGATAAAGGTGGCAGTGTGATATATATGCTGCTGAAAAACAAATACTCATACAGTTCTCTCTTCTTTTCCTACCTATGCCATGTGCACTCTTGAAATCCCAGTGGCTGTCCTGGAATGCATTGATAGAGCTAGAAGACCCTGTTTGTGGAGAAGAGCTGATAGTAATGCTAAAATGCAGCCCCTTGTGGCTTTCCAGAAATGTTGCAAGCCAAAAGAAAAGGTGGACTAGGAATAATAAACCTAAGAAGCCAAAATAAGACCCTTCTTCTCATACACTTAGACAAATTCTACAATAAGAAAGAAGTTCCATGGGTTAAGCTCATATGGAATGCTCACTACCCTAATGGTCAAATACCCCATATCACTTCTGACAGAGGCTCTTTCTGCTGGAGGGATGTTTTGAAACTTTGTGATATGGAATTGCCAAATGCAAGGTGGGTGATGGTTCAACTGTTCTCTTCTGGGCTGACCTCTGAAATGACAATATTATGCAAACTAAATATCCACGACTTTATTTTTTTTTCGCGATCGGGACTTCACCCGTTTTTAATATCCACGACTTTATACCTTTGCAAAAAACAAAAACATCTCAGTTGCTCTTTTCCTGAGAAGTAGTACTCTGGAAACTCAGTTCCACCTACCCCTCTCTGAACAAGCTTACCATGAGTATCAAATGCTCCAAGATTATCTACAAACAATTCAGGTTCAGCAAGAAGATAAAGACACTTGGCAGGGGAAACAATACATACAATTCTTCTAGGCTCTCCAATCTTCCCTACAAAAATATCCAACCTCCTAAGTCATTCATTTGGATTTGGGACTCCAAATGCAATAAACTCAGAGTCTTCACTTGGTTACTTCTAATGGATAGACTGAACACAAGGAACATACTTAAGAGAAAGAAGCAGAAATTAGAAGGGAACAACTACAACTGTGTGCTCTGCAATAGAAATTTGGAAGAAACAGCCTTTCATCTTTTCTTCAGCTGTCCATTCAGTCAAAGTTGCTGGCAGCAACTTGGCATACATTGGAATCTTGGTGCAAATTTCTTTCAGATGATAACTCAGGCTAAGCAACAATTCTCGAACATTTTCTTCATGGAAATCTTCATCATTGGAGCCTGGCAGATATGGAAACAAAGAAAAATTTCATCTTTGATCGAGGACGTCCCTCCCTTGTTTAATGGAAGCAAAATTTTGTGGAGGAAGCTAGACTGCAGGCTCATAGGCTTTGTGATTCAAAAAGAGCAACCTTTCTGTCCTCTTTTGGACTCCAAGGCTGACGTCCTCCCCGCTGCCCACTTCTTTCCCCTTCTATCTTTCGGTTGTACAGCCCTGTTGCCCTTTCCCTTTTTCTTTTCTCTCTGTACAGTTTTCCTTATTTAAATTTATATACAAACAGTGGGGGGCTTCCCCTGCTGTATTTATGGTTAAAAAAAAAAAAAATACTCAATTTGCATTGTGTATGTTATAGCATTCTTGTGGAGAAACCTTGGGTAGAAAAAAAGTGATGAACTGTTGGCTAGGTAGTGCTTGCATAGTGTTGTTGCTGAGTCTTCTTAACTGAATTTGACTACAGAAGTATTTGTAACGAAGTTCTGGGTTTTGAGAGAGAATCCGTAGTTCATAGGTCCTACTTCACTCTTACCTCTGAGTTCTGTAACAAGTTATCTTCTCCAGGTTGTAGGAACTTTATTTACACACCATCAGAAATGTGTCATTGTAGACACCCAAGCTACAGGAAACAATCGAAAAATAACTGCTTTCATTGGTGGTCTAGACTTGTGTGATGGCAGATATGATACACCTGAACACAGGCTTTTCAAGGATTTAGATACTATTTTCAAGGACGATTTCCACAACCCCACATTCCCTGTAACTTCTCTACCATCTTTTTTTTTTCCTCTCCAACTATTTGCTGACTCTCCTACAGAATTTTCTATGCTAGTATTGACAAATTCAGCATCATGGCAGGTTAATAAGCATGGACCCAGACAGCCATGGCATGATTTACATTGTAAAATTGAGGGTCCTGCCGCATATGATATACTTACAAACTTTGAACAGAGATGGCGAAAATCTGCAAAATGGAAAGTCAGTGTCAGAAGAGCTGTGAGTTGGCATCATGATACATTGGTAAAAATTGATCGGATGTCATGGATTGTTTCCCCTCTGAAGACGAATTAAATGCACATGTTTGTGAAGAAAAGGATCCTGAAAACTGGCATGTACAGGTACAATGAGTTCTTGATATTGGTTTTTTTTAGATAAAGAGTTGTTCATATTGGTATCAATGTAACAACTCTATTCTAGTATTACTCTACTAGGTTGTAGATGGTTTGTTTACCTTCTCATATTTGTTTAGGTTTTCCGATCAATTGATTCAGGATCTGTAAAAGGATTCCCAAAACTTGTTCAGGAGGCTGAATCCCAGGTATGATCCATCTCGGCGAATAGCAATGGAATGTGATTTTTTAGTGGAGATTTGGCATAATTAATTCAATGAACATTAAAATGCATGATTTCTATCAGTAAGATGCCATTCTACCCTTTTGTTGTGCAGAATCTTGTCTGTGCAAAGAATCTGCAGATAGACAAAAGCATACACAACGCATATGTTAAAGCAATCAGATCTGCACAGCACTTTGTCTATATTGAAAATCAATACTTTATTGGGTCTTCATACTACTGGTCTGCACATCGAAGTGCTGGTAACAAGTTGACTGTTACCTATTTGTTTTATTCTTGTTTTGTTCTTAATCATCCCATTTGTACCATCATTCCCTCTTCATCAGGACATTCTTTTGGACCTTGTAATATTTGTTGGTTTAGTTTCCACTACTACAAAAAATGACCTAGTTTAGTTCATGATCTGTTAAAGACTTAAAGCGATTAACAACCTTACTTTAGCACTGCTCAGTTTTGACTGAGGAACAATTGAACCTTTTACCACCTGTCCAAGGTAGAAAAAAACAGCATAAATATGACTAGTAATATGTAGTGCATATACCATTTGATGCATTTTTCTATGTCAAGATGACTAAGATGAATCCAGCGTAACAGGTGCTGAGAACCTAATACCAATTGAGTTGGCCATAAAGATTGCAAGAAAGATCAAGGCAAAGGAAAGGTTTGCAGCATACATTGTTATACCGATGTGGCCTGAAGGCAATCCGACAACTGCTGCTATGCAGGAGATACTCTATTGGCAGGTTGGCTCCTCTTCATGGCTGCATTTTCATTGAGAATATTAGATGCACTGTTTTTTCCCTTATGTTTTTTTTTTCCCCATGGCTTCCAATTTTATCTCTTCAAGGGGCATACCATGTCCATGATGTACAAGATCGTCGCAGATGCTCTACGAAAGGAGGGTTTACATGAAAGCCATCCACAGGAGTATCTGAACTTCTATTGCCTTGGCAAGCGTGAAGTCTTGAATGAAGTTTTGACGAACAACTGTTCCAATGACAACTCTGCACTGGTAACTACACACACTGTGTTCTTTAATAAGTTGCTCAAATGTGCTATTTAGATCTGTTTTATAAGGATAGCCTTGCCTTCCTTTCTTTTCTTCCAGCGCTTGGCCCAGAAATTCAGGAGGTTCATGATCTATGTGCACTCAAAAGGGATGATTGTTGATGATGAGTATGTGCTCATCGGATCAGCCAACATAAACCAGAGATCCATGGACGGCTCACGAGACACCGAGATTGCCATGGGTGCATACCAGCCTCACTACAGCTGGGCTGGAAGCGGCAGGCCTCCAAGAGGACAGGCACGTCTCTCCTATACATGGAATTCTCTGCACCACAGCTAGCGATGAAACTCATAACCCACAAAACCATGTGCTGGTTTCATTGCTGTTCATCTGCAGGTGTATGGGTACAGGATGTCTCTTTGGGCGGAGCACCTGGGCACAGTGGAGGAGTGCTTCCGACGGCCAGATTCCAAGGAGTGTGTACAGCGGGTGAACCAGATGGCAGATGACAACTGGGCGTGCTATGTCTCGCCACAGATGGTGGATATGAAGGGCCACCTGATGAAGTACCCCATAAAGGTCGAACAAGATGGGAGGGTGGGACCGCTTCCTGGGCAGGAGAGCTTCCCAGATGTTGGCGGCAAGGTGCTGGGCACGCACTCATCGCTCCCCAATGCCTTAACGACGTGAGTTGGATGGAGCTTGAAGAAGCCCCAAGGTGGGCACATGGAGAGATGAAGCTGCTCATCAGAATCACAGGAGTGTTTGTTTGACGACATGCAGGAAGTGGTTGGTACTTCGGGAAGTTGCTGGACCGATTTCTAGCTTTAAGGCTGTTTCTTTGTATATGTGTGATGAAAAATTGTATGTATATACATAAATATTTTATAATGAAAAAAGAGACGCGCATAGTACGGTTTTGCATAATACAAAATTATTTGGGCATAGCAATTTCGTTGGGGCTGAATGCTATCATTGTTGGATATACATTGATTTTTCATCATGGTTGTAATAACCTCTGGGTTAAGCTAGGAACTGTTTGAATGAGATAGACATTTGGTTCTATTGCGACTGTCAACGAATTCTGTAAAGAAAATGAGATAGCCAAGATGAATAAGAGACTATCAAGAAAATGTTTGCTTATATTAGCTTCTGATAACAGCTGATTACATTGAGGCCGAAAACCTTAAATAAAGATCCTTTCCACGAATAAAAAACGGATCAGGATTACTGGATAGAGTTCTGGTTAAGATGTTGGAATACAAGATACCCATTTGGCACTTCAGTTCCCTGGCCTTAATGCTGTTGCTGTGTATGTTTGAATCATATAATTTCAGCGAAAGATGTTGCAATTAAATTCCAAGGATAGGTTACTACTGAAATTTGACTAAACTGAACATGTGCAGAGACATAGTTCCAATGGTTAATGCATGAATGTTCATCACAACACATTTCTGAGAATTTCTGAGAAACACAGTTCCAATACATCGCAAAAAGTCTTTTTTTTTTTTTTGTAAAAAAACTTATCAGACTGTCCCTTTCTTCCACCAGGCTATGACCATCTTGTGTTATCAATTAGTCAAAGGGATATTCTACAAATGATAGAAGTAAAACACTTCTGTTTTGTAAACAATTCTTTATGTGGGCCTTTTGCAGGTTGCTGTACTAGCGCTACACTATTGCCCCTGTTACGCAAGAAAAGTTCCCAGGTTCCTCTCACACAACTCTGTTCCCAAAGGCAGTCATGACTGACTAGAAATTCAGCACCCTGTTCACCTGTGGTGAATCAAAAGACGAACATAGTTTGATTCCATCATCCACATGATGTAAATCCGAAAATACGAACATGGAGCACAACCCACCTTAATCAGGTGTTCCATCTTTGTACCGAGAAGTGAAATATCCATATATTTCTCGCAACATCCTGACACTACAAGGTATGAGCACCTTATGGGTGCCATTTGATGTTGCAGCCGACACTACAGGGAGCCAAACACAAATGTTAGAAAGCAGAATGAAATGTAAGGTGTGACAACAGCGAATCAAATTCCGAAGTAGCCAAAGTGACCTTGGCTTTTGTACAAAGGGCAGTTCCTGGCCACTGAGTGCACAGTCAATCGCGCGGCTTAGATCCCTGCAAAATTGGAAAAAGGAACTTTGAGGACAGGGGGAGACTGCAGAGTTGTGCGCGCACTAACACAACGTCACAAAATTTACCTTCCAGTTACTGGCACGTTGTTACTCGGTCTTGAATCATCAAACTGTCCATGGTAGAAAAGTTCAAAAGGTCTTCGCCCATCCTGCTCTCCGATCGACGAAGAGAATTAGTTATTATTTGGATATTATACAATCGGTGAACCCTGGAATTGGTGGTCTTACTTTTTTGAATAAGTAAAACTCAGGTGTGCAGACTGCTCCAAAAGCCTTAGCTACTTCTTGAGTCTGTAAGTTCCAGTTGTAATAGTGTCAAACAAAAAATAAATAAAAATTGTCAAAAGCAAGAACTCTGATGCTGAAAGCATAGCACTTGAACTAAACATCTTCATAGGCACTGAAAATCTTTGAACAGAAGGGACAATGTGGCCAGACCTCATCATAAAGATATGGGAAAGGATATTTGAACAACTTTGCATCTTCAGCCATGAGTTCTGGGCCATCCTGCAGTAATCAAAAAGTCAAATTTTGGATCATGAACAAGAACAACTGCGTGAACCATAGAAAACATGTCCTGACACAGGAGCATGAGAAATTGAGAACTAAGGAGCACAAAACGAGCCACCTCCAAAACTAAATGGACAATGAGTGAAAATGGATTTAAAAGAAAACTATCAGAAAGGGGACTCAACTAGTACTTAGTTTGTAAAGTAAGCCCCACTGTAATATATGCTGATAAAATTTCGAAGAGGACATACAAAGAGTCTCATCAGATATTCCTTGAAATATTACAGTCAGCAGTTTCGTTTAACCAGAGTAGTCATAGTCAAAGTGTTGCTTTCAAGATCTCGAGAATTAAAAAGCCAGCTAGAATAAAATTTTGTGGATGCTCAAAGAAAAACTCTTGGTGCTGTTTCAGTAAAAATAAAAAATAAATAAAAAAACTAGGTGACAAGTACGGCAATCATCGGTTGCTACTCCTCACCTGGGGATGTGTCCTAACTGAGTTTGACGATATGGCAACAGCACCAAGTCCTTTCTGCATATTGTATCTACAGGTCATGACAAATGTAAACAGAGGAGGAAACTCTGTGGCAGCTCTTCCAAGTTCCAAGTTATTACCTCCACATAGAAAGAGGTGAGCTTGGCAATGTCCTTTTTCAGATGTTTTACAAATGGACAGTGGTTGCATATGAACATAACCTGAAGAGGAAAACATGTCAGTCGTTGTTCAGAATGTGAAGTGCAACTGCAAGAGCTTACAACCATGAACAATGGAACTGAGCATTTTATATCTACTACTACTGTAGGTTCACGAGATGGTGAACAGAACAGACATGTTTCTTCAGTCTAGTTATTACAAGAAGAAATCAGACACAGTTATTAGCTGCACAGGAAATGTGGTGTACGTGTGTTGAGCTAGAGGACATATATAGTACTGAAACGAAAATCCACTGACAAGCAATGCAGAGTTTCCTCGAAGTCGTCCAACGTCCAAAGCTTCCCAGTCAGTGGCTCAGGGAGCTGCGCGGGCATCAAATCAAATCAAAGATAAGGACTTCAGCAAGCAGCCTGCGCCAAACTGACATGGAGCAGACCTCGAACTCCGGCGCGCGGAAGCCGACGCCGACGCCGGTGGACTCAGTCCGGGCCATGCGCACCCGGAGGCGCCGCCCCTGGCCCGCAGCCGGCGGGGAGCCGTGCGAGCGGCAGTGCAGAGGAAGCGCGAGGAGCCGTGGGCGGGACGAAGAGGCGGCGAACGCAGACGGGAGGAGGGAGGCCGCCCGCGCGCCGGCGACGGACAGGGACATGGCGCGCGCTGCTCTGCTCTGCTGCACGGCTAGCCGACAGCCTCTGTCTGTGTGTGTGGCTGTGGGCTAATGGGAAGCAAGCAAAATGGCTTTAGATTTTCTTATCACTACTTTTCTAGACTAGATGTATTTCTACCTATATACGTAGGAAAACCGAAGTTTTTATAATTTAAAATGGAGAGAGGGTAGAAAACAGAAAAAGTTTACAAAAAAACCATAAGAGAAGCTCGAGTAGAATATACTAGAAAACTGTAGCGCGACGTTGCCGCGCTTCTCCACGATATTCCCTATTTATGCTAACATTCATGTTTTTTTTTACAATTATTCAGTGGAACTCGAGGATATTAAATATATGGCTTCACCAAGAATAATATGATAATATTAAGATATTAATACATGTAAGGTTTACCTTATCTAGAAGTTTGTTTACATCTATTTAGAATGTTGTTTATAGGACCCTAGTGATTTTGAGTCAAGAGTTCTATGGGTGAAGGTTGTTGTTGTTGTTGTTGTTGATCTAAATGACATCAAATGAAGATAATGAATTGCAAAAAGTCTATTGACATTATAGCATAGCCGATTATAGCATAGAGACAAAGGAAAACTTTTTTGTTTGGGTTGAGTGGACGATATCAATCGTCACCTTTAAATTGTATTGACTAATCGGAATATTACTATATAAGTTGGATCATTTTTTGGTTAGTTTTATTGTTTATTGAACTTTTTTCTTGCATTGTCATAATTTTTTTACGTGAAATTTTTATCCGTGCTTAATAGCAGCAAAATAAGAAGAAATATAAACATACCAATATTTTGAAAAGGTAATAATAAAAACGTTAATACCACACACAGAGCATATTTTTATATGATTACGGAGCGCACCTAAATCGGTACTATGGATTAAAAAAAAAAATTGTTTTTCAAGTTTAAGGTTTATTCAAATTAAAAATTTTGTATTAAATAATTGTAGTAAAGTACTTTTAAAATTGTTGTTGTGGAAAATTGATTTATCAATTATATTGCACCCGAAACATATCAATAAACTGCAAAAGCGCGAGTACTAATACTTTTGTGGGCACGCGTCCAGGATCTTGGACCATCCAGGGAGGAGATAGCAGTTCACCATGAACCATGTCCACGAAAGTTTGTTGGTGGTATATGTGTATTTCTAATGTATTGCTGGATTTATTTTGTTAAAGGAACACGGACATATTTCAAATGCATGACGTCAAGTGACGTCATCAATAAGTTAATAAGCAACAAGACAGACTATGCTCTCGGCCGGTGGTGCATCGCGGGACACTCGTGACCTGCCTCGGCACTTCGGCAGTGTCCGGGGTCGGCCATCGCCAGAGCTGCCGGCTGTGGCTCATGTGTGGCTGCGGCACGTGCTCTCGTCATGCATGCACGATCGAGGGCCCGAGGAGAGGCTGCGCGGAGGGAGGAGAAGGATCGAGTGGCCGTCTGGCCGAGCAGGTTCGTGAGGAAGGTAGCAGAGAGGAACAACAGGGGACACGTGGCAAAAGAATAAGCCTGATCATATGAGGCAGATATCGTTCTTGTAAAGATTCCCTCAGTTACCGAAACCTAAGGTGATTAAGATTTTTTTAAAGAAAATCTAAGGTGATTAAGCTATCATTACCTCTTTAATATGAAGCGTCCTTTATTCATAATATATTTGACTATGAGAAGAATTTAATAATATACTTATTTTTGCCGGGCGAGGAATCTATTGGTTTTATTTTTTCTGACATGTAACGCGTTTATGTCACAAGTTTGATTATGTAAAAAAAATTACTCATATTTTAAGTATTACCTTAAATTCAAGTATTGGTTGATCTAAGTGGTTTACTTATATTTGTTGGCAAAAGTATATTTCCATAGGGCCTAAATGTATTCTTCCTATTTGTTTCATGATGAATAAACTCCCATTTCAACTAATATTCCTTGTTGTAAATAGTTGTTTTTGGAGCTTTCCTAAATTTTCCTAGTATTTAACTCTATGTCCACGCAAGAAAAATAACACAAATGGTAAATCAATCTTCAAAAACATTGTATCAAAGTTTTTAGGCTCCAATAGACTCTTTGAAGATCCTTGTACCAAGCAGTTTGAATGAAAACAAGCTTGGTTTCAATTTTTAAAAATATAATTAAATGATAAGTCCTTTCCCTCATCCCAACCCTAATTGGACGAAATCCTCCGTAGCCACTAGTTTTCTATTTCCTGATCGAAGCACAACGTAGCCTATGTGGGCTATTGTGAAGATCTACTCTCTTAAAATTTGGGCTGTGCCTGGGCCCCTCGATTAGGAGAACAGGAAGGAACCTAGGGAAAGGGAGGGCCATACGGCTGGGATGGACAAATGGAGCTCGGAGATGTCGTCGCCCATATCGAACCTTGGAGCTTGGTCGTTTGGAGCTAGAGGGCGAGAGGGCCGAGGGGGACTCGTCACGCTCACCGTCGATCTCTCCAAGCTAGACATGCGCGCTTCTGCCAAGCAGCAGGAGGTGAATGCCGACGCAACGACCATGGCGATGGCGCCGCTTTTTCTCATGTCGTGCCACGAGCCTCGAGCATTTGTGTTAAAGGGCGGTGGATGGGCGGGCAGTCATAGTCTCGGCCTCATGTTACCGGGGAGAGGGATGGGAAACCACAAGGGCCCTTCAATTATTGGCCTCGAAAATAGGAATGGAATCTTTCCCCGCGGATCTAAAAAATCCTTTTTAGGTCCTCTAGCATTGGTTCCTTGAGCTCAAGTGCAAATAACATAGCTTCAAAAAAAGGTACAAATAACATGAAGACACATTCATACTGGAATGGTATATGTATAACTACAATTACATCCGAACAGAGATTACATACGAAGAGAGATTAAAACTTTAGATAGTTAATCGTGATAAAATGATGGTGGGAACTAGCAAATAAGCATCAATTATGGATGCTGGATTTGTCCCACAAAACCTCCCAAACTGAAGTGCTCTATTTGAAGTCTTACCTTGAGTGGGATAACCATAAATGCACCTCTTGGACCAATTATGGATGCTGAATTTGTCCCAGAAACCCTCTGAAATAGAACATTTTGCAGAACCGAAGCCACGGTAGAATTTCAGTTTGCTTGCTTCCTATGTCTCAGCAATGAATTTTTCTTAGTTGGTGCAATCTAGGTTTATAGGGGCCCTTTATCTCCACATACAGTCTTCAACTCCAAGTTTTGAAAATGTCAAGATCCTTGAAGAAAAAGATCAGAGTTTAAGATATCAATTTTTGGTAAAATATAATCCATGCCATGCTAAAGATTTTCAAGAACCGCAAAATAATAGTATGTACAAATCTATTAAGAACTTATGCATGTAAGAACTGCTGGTAGTAAACAGAATCTATGGTTATTGTACAAAAGAATATTAATGCAGAGCTCACATTTGAAATGTTGGCATATTATGGATTAAGAGATGATGCCAACAATTGAAATATAGTGTGGAATGCATACATTCCATATAATGCTACAGAAATGAACCGCAAATGTCAAGTTGTTAATTACTCTGCGCATTGTACAGCTTCCGTAATACATACTGTAATTATAAATTATAATATACCAAATAAAAGTTCATATAATATATAAATGGAAATACTTCGGTCAAAAAACAATATAAAAAGAAATACAAAGAACCAGCCTCCATGGCAATCAATAAACCGTGTGAACCTTGAAAAGAAATAAAATGCAGGATGAGCAATAAGAAAAAATAACTAGATAGAGTTAACAACCTAACTCTTTAGTAACAAGTTCCATTAAAAAACTCTTTAGTAACAAAGAAACATGATTTCTGTTCGAAACCATCACCAACAGTTGCTTAAAAAAGGTATATGAAGATTTCATCAAAGAATGTGAACAAAAGCACCAGTGTGACTGGGAGCACATCAAACTATGTGGACATCCTTCTACTGAATAATTAAAATAAAACGGGACACACCTTTATTTACCAAAGATGGTAATTCCTTAATCCAAACATTGTGTACAAACACTGTCATTAAATTAAGAAGGGACAAAAGAACAAAGTATAAAAGGTCTTTTGACCAGGGAAGCCAGAAAAACAAAAGAAAGAAAAACTGAAAACAAGATTAGGCTAGGCAATAGTAAACACAAGCTAAAGCATCACTGATTGGCAAATTAAGGCAAACTAAGTGAGTGGTCTCCTCAAAAATAATGACAATCATCAGCTGATGCAAATAAGGAGAGCTGGAGAGGTGCATTGAAAACATAGTCATTACATTGCATCCAAATCATCAATGCCATTATTCACTGAAAGATCTTCATATTCAGGAGCCTAAGATATGCCAGTCTGACTCGACCAAGTATGGTTAATCATGTCCGATGGGGCAAAGACGCATCCAGTGACGAGGTGTTATTTCTCTATCCTCATTGTGCTGTATGTTGGTTGCAAAGAGAGTAGCTCAACAATCTGCAGTCCAGCATCTGCCAGGAATGGCGAGCCAAAGGAAAAAATGCAGCCTGTGGAAAGATCTACTTGTCCGGTGCATTGGATTAACTTTATATATGCTCATTGAAATAGGCAATCAAGCACGGGATCTTTGGGAAAATGAGTGGCGATAAAAAAAAATCTAAATGGAAGGAACTAAAAAGCTGCTATTTCACTGACGTAACCATGTGTTTCTTAAGTCGTATACATGATAAATCATTATCAATATCAGACATATATAACACCAGATTATTACAGCATGGAGCCAAATTAAATAAATTCAATGTTTGCATAAACTAACAAAAAGTCTCTACAACACATTAGTATTCCAACATCATTATCAATATTAGTCATATTGTGCCTCAACCTCAGTAATAATGCTTTAAAGAATTTCAAGGTTTGTACAAACTAAAAGAGTAAGCAGCTACAAAACATCACAAATAACTGTTGGAGCAGCAGATAATAAATGTAGACAATGCCATAGCTAAAATATTTTTTTTGGGCCCAACAACCGCACAAATGCAAATGGAAGCAACAAAGTACAACAGACATGAAATGTAATAGGCAATGCATTTTTGACAACATAATAGGCGCTGCATTGACTTGGACAGATGAAGCTAATCATTAAGAAGCTTCAATAAGTAAATGGCATGATGATGCATTCAGACCAGAACCGTATAATTATAATTACATCTGAAGAGATATTAACACTTGAGATAGTAGAATGAAGTGTCTTAAGGTCTTATGTTTGGTGTCAAAAATATAAAGCGTGTCTTTTCCAGCAGGCAGCAGCAAAGAGGTTGGTGAAGGGCTATCTTGACAATTTAACACAACTTTCAGCTATAGTCAAAGCTTCGCAGAATCATAGCATTGCTAGAATTTTGCATCCTCTCTCTATCCACAATGAACTTTGTTATTTGGTGCAATCTCGATTTGTAGGGTCTGTTTACCTCCATAAACAAGCTTTATCTTCAAGTTCTGGAAAATGTTACAAGATCCTTGAGGATCTTTAGTTTAAGATGTAAATTTGTAAACTATAATCCATACCATCAGAAAAGTTTTCAATCACATCAAAATAATTAATAGTACATGTCTACTAAGACCTTATGGAAGTTAGAACTGCTGGAAGTGAACAGAGAAGCTATGGTTATAGTATAAAAGGAATAGTAATGCAAAGCTAATTGTAATATTACATTGGAAATGCTTGCATAATATGGATTAATTAAGAGATGGTGCCAATAAATGATGTGTTGTGTGAAATAAATTTCATACAATGTCAGAGAAATGAACCACACCAAGAGAATATTCGTTGCTTAGGTTTTATTTACTCTGCATTTCATAGCAACAAGCGCTTTACAATTTCCATAATACATAGTGTAGTGCTAAATTATATTATAGTATCTTAACTACCAAAAAGATCATCTATGACAAGAAATTGCGAAGAAGCTTGCCTCCATGGGAATAAAAAAACAATGTTTGTACCTTAAAACGGAATAAAATGTAGGATCAGTAATGAAGATGAATAACTGCATATACAGAGCTAACAGCATATATATGGTTCTTCAGTACCCGGGAAAACCAAACTGGATTTGGTAGCAATGAAACATGATTGAGTTACTCCAAACTGTCATTAACAGTAATTTAAGACAGGTTTACAAAGTGGCTCTTGAACACGAAGATCATTCAAATCATCAGATGCTCCTGAAGATGAAGATCATTCGGATGGGGGCGTGGGACAGAACTTTGCATACCCATACCAGATGTCTAAAGATGATTTAGATGAGAGGATTACACTGTCTTATCATGTTGTATATCTATTGGTCGCAAAGAAGTTAGCACAACAATCTGCAGTTCAGCATATCTGATGAGGCACAGGAAAAATATGCGGCATGAGGTGTGATTTAATTTAGTTGTCCTGTTGTGCTCATTGAAGAAGGCAATAAAGCACAAGCTCTTTGGGAAAATGAGTGGATAATGGATAAAAAAATCAAATTTAAGGAACTAAGATGCTGGCTCTACATCGACATAACATGCATTCTTAAGTCATATACATCATTCCCAACACCAGATTATAACGACACAGAGACAAATCAATTCACTGATTGCACAAACTAAAAAGTAAATAGCTACAACACATTCTCAACATCAGCCATATTGTGCCACGGTAATACTGGTAAGAATTTCAAGGTTTGCACAAACACAGAGTAAGCAGCTACAAACACATGACAAACAACTGTTGTCACAGACCGCACACAGCACATACATGTAGACAGTGCCATAAGATAAAATATTTGTTTGGGTACAAATGACTTATGCTACAGTAATTAAGAGGGTAGGGTGGAAAATGGGAACAACAAACAACTCATCATGACAATACTACACTACCTCTTGTAGATTCAATGGTCAACAGACTTCCTGTGTACACACCAACAGAATTAAGACGGTCTCTCGTATGCACCCTTGTGAAAGTGTTGGTTCCTGGATCACATATGAACAGCAGTCCAGTTGTTGCAATATAAATGACCAGCCTATCATCATGTAACACCAACAAAGGTATTATTATCTGGTTTATGTTTGGCAAGCCAGCGGGTACCGATTCAGTCCAAATGCTGTACTCTTTCACCCAGATCCCACTCTCAAAGTCCAGTAGAAACCATAGGTCTAGGGTGGACAGGTGGCCACGCGGGTGTGCTAGAACTAGAGAGCCTTTCAGATCACATAGAGTAAGCCGACTCCGCACCATCTCCGCAGATGGAACGTTGCCGGTACTTAGCGGCCCGTGGAGAACTCTGCTCCACTCCTCTCTCGCAAGGTCAAATGAAAGGATGTCGTCTACAGGTAAGTCGGTGACGCCATAAACAGGTCCATAATATGCTGGGAGGGTGAAGAAATGTACAAACCCATTAACTACAACTCCGCTTTGCATATCAAAAGTGCAGCCAGGACCCGGCCTTGGTCTCCAACCAGTACCACCATCAATGGTAAGCACCTGCACCCGATGGCCAATATCCATGAACGTTAATGGGCACCAGCAGCGCAGCAGCTTGTGCTCCTCCGTGGAGGCAACCCACCCAAGTGCAAAGAAGGTGCAAAGGTTATTGCGCAGGATCATGCCTCCATTGCGCACTGCTGGAATGAGAGGAAGGACCCGAATACGTCCAGTAGCCGGATTAAGCAGGCGGCATCTATTCCATTTCGTGACCAGACAGGCCATGTCCAGGCTTGTGCGCTGCACCTGATGGCCACCTTCCGCCCGGGCGATCTGCTTAACCACGTTGCCGGAGAGATCCACAACGTAGACGTTCACATCGTCAAGCAGGAATTTGGCGACCAAGAGCGTTTCCTTGTGGCGCTCGGCGTGGGCCTTGACGAAGGCTGCATCGGAGGTAACGGAGCGCCAGGATCTGCACACGGCTCGGAGGCGGCACAGCTCCTTGGCCGGGAGCAGCTGCAGGACGCGGGAAAGAAGGTCTTCGGGGAGCTTGTCGAAGGTGGAGGCCATAACCTACCTGCATCACGATCTGGCTGGTATGAGTGGATCGGATCGGACAGATCCACGATGAGGAAAGGAAGCTACGGCGTTGAAGAAGGCGAGAGGAGCTTACCAGCCTGTTAGGTTAGGTCGACTTGGCTTCCACGCGCCGGCGGGACGTCTCCATGCTCTGATCGATGTGGAGGGCGGAGGTAGCGGCGGCGGCGGCGGCGGACAGTTCGGCGGAGATCTAGGGGAACAGCCGATATGGAGAAAGAATGGTGGTAGGTAGGGTCTGTGCCTGTGCGGACTGCTGCTGGGCTTTTCCAAGTCTGACATTAGGTTTATACAGACAAAATGGGCCCAGCAATATGAGCATTAATGAATTGCTATCCTTTTTTTTCAGATTTTCTCACACCTGCTTAATCACGCCTAAAATTATGTAGAGAGATACTACACTAGGAAACGTGGTCCAAGGCTTCTGGTGGCCAATGAACACCCCTGAACTCTCCTCCTAAGAGTCATCGTCTCTGTAGTCGGTCATCTTCATGTGTAAGAGGCGCTGGCACTTGTGGCCACACACACATATAGCTCATCGTAGTTGTAGCAGAGACCTTGCCAACAAGGTTCAGTGAGCTCAGGTGGCGATAGTCGACAGAATGGGTGCGGTGGAGAGATGGGGGTGAGGCGGCCAATGTGAGCGGCTGAGGCTCTGTAGGTAGTGCGGCGACTGGTGGCCAATATAGCTGGTGTACTAGTGCCGTGGGTGATATAGCTGGAGTAGTGTTGCAGCGAGCAAAGACACGCACCAAATTCATCTCGTCTTGCTGGCCCTATGAAATGTGAAGCACAACATTGACATGGATGTGTTTAAGCAGCCCACTAGTACTGTGTTACACCTATTATCGCGGTGTGAGGTGGCCTGCATGCGCAATGTGCACCTAGAAGTCCTGTAGGTACTCTTCGATGTCGGCGTGGGAGGGTAGTTGCCCTGGTCAGTGAGGTACTTGATGGAGTGCACCAGCACAAAGCGCTGATGGCGTAATGCCTCTAATGTGGTCCAATTGGGAATGCCCGCCTCGTCGACAATCGAGTCATGTTCCGTAATGTAGTAACATGTTGGGTGGTGCCAATGATGTGGATGGAGTCCAGCCAGACCTTGTTGGTCTCCTAAATCTGTTAAGCCTGTCCGTAGGGTATCCTCCTTCCCATCACATATGTTAGGAACGAGAGCTTTATATTCCATCTGATCTTTTATTAACTATAGAGTCTAGGCTTTATAGCAAAATTCTAACTAACAGTTGAACTAGTCCAACGTAACTGAGATCCTACAGTCTAGGGAGTGTAGAGACCAAGACCAGGCCTTGGTGTGTGCCCCCTCTCACAGCTGGTGTACTTGGCCCACCATATATAACAGAATCTTATCATGGCTCAGTCCAACAAAGCATCTAGTGCACAGTTTGTACATGCTTCATTCGGACCTCTGAGCATAGCCTTATCAGAATATAACTTTTATAAGTCACCAAAGAATCTTCATTTGGAGCAATGTACTATTTCATTTAATCCTTGTGGCTTGCAGAATCTATAACTAGTTCTCATACAAGCATGTTGTATCAAGCATTCGAAAATATAATGCCACTTCACTTAGAGAAGCATTGGGCTTGGCACCAACATAATTTAATCATAATATGTAACATTGTAACAATCTGGCACCACATCATGCTTGTGTAATTACAGTACGCAATCTTCAGTAACCCAGAGAACCAAATAAACAAAACACAGTAAAACTTGATTTTATCAGCTTCAATTTATTTCACATCTTGTGATCATGGATGCATCATGTGAGCTGGACTACCAACTTTTAAGTGGAGCTGGTGGTTTAAAGCTGGTGATCGATCAGCACTTATAATGGCCTGGTGCAATGCAGTGAATGATAATGTAAAACTTATTTCTTTCCGACTCGCCTTGTTCCATGTAAGTTATTGAAGATCCTGTAACCATACTCCTAAAAACCTTTCAATGGAATATCAGATGGGTAGTCTTTTCCCCATTACGTCAACCCTAAGAAAACCTTTGCATGTCCTCTGGCACAAGTGCCTTGAGCTCTGAACTGCAATGGCATGATGATGCATTCAATCGACATTTTTTTTGAGCAATGCGCTCAGATGACTGGAACCGTGCAATTGTAACTACATCCGAAGAGATATTAACACTTCAGATAGTTTGTCATGGTAGAATATTTGGGAGAACTAGCAAACGAGCATCAATTATGGATGCTGAATTTGTCCAACAAAATCTCTCTCAAACTGAAGTGCCTTACCTTCGACAAACAAAAACTGCATCTTTTCACAAACAGAAACGCAGCAAACAGGTTGGCCATGGGCTATTTGCACAATTTAAGGCAACTTTCAGCAAGCATCATTTTTTCACAGAATTATAGCGTCGCTAGAATTTTGCTTACTCTCTCTCTCTCTCTCTCTCTCTCTCTCTCTCTCTCTCTCTCTCTCTCCATACATATCTCCATACACAGGATTAAAAAAAAGGCAGAGTTTAAGATGCAAATTTGTGGTAAAATCTAATCCAGACCTTGCAAACGTTTTCGAGCACAGCAAAATAATAGTACCTGTCTACTGCTATCTTATGCAAGTCAAAACTGCTGAAAGTAAATAGAGTAGCAGCAACTGTCGTACACATTAGAAATGCTTGTATAGTATTGTTTAGTTACGGTATGTTGCCAATAAATGTAGTGTTGTGTGAAATACATTCCATACAATGCCAGATCAATGGACCACAAAATGAGTATTACTACTAGATATCAAATTTTTAATTACTCTGAATTTCATAGCAACAAGCACTTTACAAATTTCGATATTACATAGTGTAGTGCTAGAACATAGTATCTTAACTACCAAATTAAAGAAAAGTTCATCTATGAAAAGGAATTACAAAGAAGCCAGCCTCTATGGCAATAAAATGCAGGATCCGCAATGAAGAAGAATGACTGCATATCCAGATTCAACAATAACATATACGTCCAAACTGGATTTGGTAGCCAGAAATATGATTTAGTTATTACTCCAAACTGTCACTAACAATTGCATAAGATACCTGGTGGTGGCGTGGAACAGATAATGAATATCCATGTCTGACGGCCGAAGATGCTTCTGGTTAGAGGATCGATTTTATCAGCTTCAATTTATTTCACATCTTGTCATCACCATACGGATGCATCATGTGAGCTCTGCGCCTCTGAGAATTAAACAAACAGACCACCATCTCATTTTTGGAACCGGTGGTTTAAAGCCTATGATCGTCACATTATAATGGACTGGTGCAATGCATTGAATGATAATATAAAACCTTACTCTTTTCGATTCTTTGCCTTGTTCCATGTAAGTCGATGAACATAATGTAATCATATAAGGTTTCCAAAAAACTTTCAATGGAATAGAAGATGGGTAGTCTCTCCAGTCAACCCTAAACTTTTTTGCAGCTTATCTGGACCAAGTGCCTTGAGCTCCGAACTGCAAATGGCACGGCGATGCATTCAGACTGGAACCATAAAATTGTAAATACATCCGAAGAGAGACATTAACACTTCAAATAGTTAGTCATGGTAGAATGATGGGGAAAATAGCAAACGAGCATCAATTATGAATGCTGAATTTGACCAGCAAAATCTCTCAAACTGAAGAGTCTTAAATTCTTATCTTGAGGCGAAAAACACAAAGGGCATCTTTTCAAGCCGCAAAGAGGTTGGCCAAGGGCTATCTGGACAATGTATGGCCAATTTCAGCAAAACTCAAATTTTTGGAGAATCATAGGGTTGCTAGAATTTTGCTTCCTCTCTCTCTCTCTCTCTCTCTCCCTCCCTCCCTCCCTCCACAACGAATTTTTTATTTCCTGCAATCTAGGTTTGTAAGGGCCATTTATCTCCATACACAAGCTAGATTCTGGAAAATGATAAGATCCTTGAAGAAAAAAATTGTGGTAAAATATAATCCACAACATGCAAACCTGTCTACTCAGATCTTATGCAAGTAAGAACTGCTGGAAGTAGACAGAGAAGTTATGGTTATACTACAAAAGGAATATTAATGCAGAGCTAATTACCCTATCACATTGGAAATGCTTGAATAGTATGGATTAGTTAAGATATGGTTCCAGTAAATGAAGTTTTGTGTGAACCACAAAAAGAGTATATTCGATGCTAAGTTTTTAATTACTCTGTATTTCATAGCAACAAGCACTTTACAATTTTTTCCATAATTGATAGTGTATTGCTAAATTATAGTATCTTAACTTCTAAATAAAAGTTCATCTATTACAAGAAAGAAGCCAGCTTCATGGCCATAAAAATATATGATTGTACCTTTAGAATGGAATAAAATGCAGGGTCAACAATGAAGAAGAATAAATGCATATACAGTGTTAACAACATATATAACTCTTTATCTGAGAGTACAGTATTTGATAGCCAAGAAACATGATTTAGTTGGTCGAAACTGTCACTAACAGTTGCTTAAGATAAGTTTACAAATAGGGTTCTGAACACGGGATCATTCGGATGCTGGTGTGGGACGACAGATATTTGGATATTCATGTCTGATGGTGCCAAGATGCTTCCCATGAGAGGATTGCCTATCACCTTGCATATTGGTCGCGAAGAGGGTAGCTCAACAATCTGTAGTCAAGCATATCTACCAGGAATATGGTGAACTAAAGAAACAATTTGCAGACTGAGGTGAGATTTACTTGTCGGGATCTAATTTTATTTGTGCACATTGAAGAAAACTAGCAAACAAGCATGACTTACAGATGCTGAATTTGTCCCACAAAACCTGTCAAACACAGAATTGCTTTAAAGTCGTACCTTGAATGTGAAAAACAGAGACTGCATCTTTTCCAGCACACAGGTTGGCCAAGTGCTATCTGTAGAATTTAAGGAAACTTTCTGCGCAGAACCTTAGCCTGTCCAGAATTTTGGTTCTTCTCTCTCCACAAGGAATATTTGTTACTTGGTGCGACCAAATCTTGTACAGTTCCTTAAAAAAAAAAACCTAGACTTGTAGAGGCCCATTGTCTCCATATATAATCTCTAGCTTCAACTTATGGAAAATGTTAAGTTCCTTGAAGAGAAAAAGTCAGAGTTTATGTAATTCTGGTAAAATATATATAATTAACACCATGCAAACATTCCATAATAGTACTTTTCTATTGAGGTCTTATGCAAGTCAGAACTGCTGGAAGTAAACAGAGAAGCTATGGTTATATATAGTATAAAAAGAACGTTAATGCAGAGCTAATTGCAATACCACATTCAAAATACTTGCTTAGTATGGATTAGTTAAGATATGGTTCCAATAAATGAAGTGTTGTGTGAAATACATTCCATACAATGCCAGAGAAATGAGCCACAAAAGAGTATATTTGTTAAGTTTTTAATTACACTGCATTTCATAGCAACAGGCGCTTTACAATTTCCATAATACATTGTAGTGCTAAATTATAGTATCTTAAATACCAAAGAAAAGTTCATCTGCCATGAAATTACAAAGAACATAAATCTACATGGAAATTAAAAAACTATTTTTCTAGCTTTGAAAGGAATGAAATGCAGGATCAGCAATGAAGAAGAATAACTGCATGTCCAGTGTTAACAACGATATAACTCTTTTGTACCTGGGAACTGTACCAAACTGGATTTGGTAGCCAAGAAACATGATATTGTTACTCCAAACTGTCTAAAAGTTGCTTAAGTTAAGTTTACAAAGTCCATAAGTTTACAAATAGGCACCTGAACAAGAAGATCATTCGGATGGTGGCGTGGGACAAATATTTGGATATCCATGTCTGATGGCCAAAGATGCTTCTGGTTTTATCACCTTGCATTTTGGTTGCAAAGAGGGCAGCTCAACAATCTGCAGTCCAGCATATCTACCATGAATATGGTGAGGCAAAGGAAAAATTTGCAGGTTGAGGTGAGATTTACTAGTCTGGGAGAAAATTTTGTTTGTGCTAGTTGAAGAAGGCAATTATAAAGCACAAGCTCTTTGAAAAAATGAGTGGACAATAGATAAAAGAAATTCAGATTTACGGAATCATGACGCTTCTACATCAACACCACCCTGCATGTCTTCGGTCATATACATCATTCTCAACACAGGATTATATTATATTAACATGAAGGCAAATTAAATTAATTTCAAGATCGTCATTCTCAACATCATTCAAGGATTACACAAATAGCAACAAGACATTCTCAACATCAGTTGTACTGTGCCATAGTTATACTGGCAGGAATTTCAGGGTTTGCACAAACCAAGTAATCAGCTACAATAAATGACAAACAACTGTTGGCACAGGCCAGATGGTACACGGTAGAAAATGATAACAACAAACACCATACAACAGGACTCTATATTGACTTCGACTTACACAGAAGAAGCTAATTATTTAAAAGCAGCAACTCATCATGACAGGACTACACCCTGGCTACTGGTTGTAGACTCAACAGACTTCCTGTGTACACACCAACTGAATCAAGACGACCTCTCATATGCACCCTTGTGAAAGTGTTGGTTGCTGGATCACATATGAACAGTAGTCCAACCGGTGCAAGATAAATGATCAACCTACCATCATGTAAGGCCAACAACGGTATAATCTGGCATATTTCTGTCAAGCTTGGGGTTACGGATTCAGTCCTAATGCTGTACTCTTTTACCCAAAGCCCACTATCAAAGTCCAGTAGAAACCATAGGTCTACAGTGGATAGGTCCTGACGGTGGTGTGCTAGAACTAGGGAGCCTTTCAGATCAGCTAGACTAAGCTGACTCCGCAGCACCTCTGATGATTTAACGTTGCCACTACTTAGCGGCCCATGGAGATCTGTCCTCCACTCCTCATTGGCAAGGTCGAATGAAAGGATCTCATCAGCTGGTGTATCATTGGTGTCATAGAATAGCGTCAAGAAGTATACCATCCCATCAACTACAATTGCACTGTACGTATCAATAAAGCAGCGAGGACCTGGGCTTTGTCTCCAATCTGTACCACCATTGATGGTAAGCACCTCCACCTGATGATGGCCCATCTCCATGAATGGGCGCCCGAGCCAGCAGCGCAGCAGCTTGTACTCTTCTGTGGAGGCAACCATCCCGAGGGCGAAGAAGGTGCAACGGTTTCGCAAGAACAAACCATTCATATAGTACAGTGCTGTACTGAGAGGGAGGACCCGAATATGTCCAGTAGCCGGATTAAGGAGGCGGCAAGTGGACAGACAGGCCAGCTTCAGGCTTGTGCGCTCCACCCGGTGGCCACCACCTGCGCCGGCGATCCGCTTAACAACGTCGCCGGAGAGGTCCACGACGTAGACATTTCTCGCGTCATCCTGGAACTTGGCGAGGAATAGCGTTTCCTTGTGGCGTACCGCGTGCTCCCGGATGAAGGCAGCATCGGATGTGACGGAGCGCCATGATCTGCACACGGTTCGGAGGCGGCAGAGCTCCTTTGCCGGGAGCAGCTGCAGGACCTGGGAAAGCAAGTCCGCGGGGAGCTTGTCCAAGCTGGAGGCCATAACCTACATGCATCTCCGACTGGTGTCAGCGGATCGGATAGATCGGCGATGCAGAATTGAAGCTATCAAGTTGAAGAAGGCGATGAGCTTACCAGCCCCGTTAGGTGGAATTGGCTTTGAGGATCCGGGGAGCCGTCTCCATGCTCTGATCAATCAGTCTTTGAAGCAGCGGATGCCAAGGGCGGAGATAGCGGCGGCGCCGCTGCCCAGCGGATGTCAAGGGCGGAGATAGCGGCGGCAGCGCGGCAGCAGCGGACAGTTCTGCTGAGATCACGTCGGCGAGAAACTTTGTCGAAATCAGCGGATGGATCAACGATGTGGAGTCAGAATCGAAGCAGGTGTTGGAGAAGGCGTGGAGCTTACCTGCCCGTTAGGCGGCCGTTTCCATGCTCTGATCAGTCGTTTGAAGCAGCGGATCCAAAGGGCGGAGGCGGCTGCAGCGGCGGCGGAGGTCTGTGCGGAGAGATCGAGGGGATCAGCCGATAAAAGAAAATGGTGGTAGCCTGGTAGGTGAGGATCTGTGCGGACTGGTGCTGGGCTTTTCCAAGTCTGACATTGGGTTTGCAGACAAAATGGGCCCAGTGCAATATTATTTGCATTAATGGATTAATTATATTTTTTCATACACCTGCTCCATCATGCGGTAATGCTCCAATTAGTACGTCCTAAGGATAGGACGCGCCTCAGCGCGTAATTGGGCCGCGTTCTTGGGCCTCGTGTGCTCTGCCTGTGGTTGGAGTAAAAAGGATGGGGGAAGTTGTTGTCTCCGTCATTTCCGCACCGACCCCCACTTGCTCCTCCACTCGCAAAGCCGCTCCCTTTGAGATCGTCGTCGCGCGCCGCTGCCAGCGTCACGCGCCCGGCCGGGGTCTTCTGCGCGAGCTTCTCGTTGCCCACCTCGCGCGCACCCTGTCGTGGCTGCTCCCTCCCTCTCCGCCTCTGCCTTCTCCATGCATGCAGAAGGCCGGCCATGGCGGGGGAGCCAGATCCGCGGGCACGACCCCGGGTCTCGCGGATTCGCTGGATCCGATCGCGACGGAGCGGGATCTGGTGGCGCCGGTCGTGGATCTAGCGAGGTCGACGATGAATCCGCGCGGACCCCGCCTGGTAGGCCACCTCCTTCTATGCTCTAGCTCCTCCATTTTCTGGTGACGGTCTCACACTCGTTCTTCTACAAATCATGGGGAGTCTCGTCGGAGGTGGATTAGACAGTGGCGACCACTACACCACAACACCAGAATTGGCACTGGACGATCTGACGCCAAAAGCGGTTATAGCGTTAGATGATCTGACGCCAAAAACATATAGCGTCAGACATCTGCAGACGCAATAAGTCCTGACGCTAAAACTCTTTAGCGTCAGACTGGACTTTTAGCGTCAGATGATCTATTGCTCTCAATATTTATAGCGTCAGACAGCTTGCTGCTACTCTTTCGCGTCAGATAGCCCGCTGCTACTGTTTAGCGTCAGATCATATGATGCTACATATTGTTTTAGCGTCAGATGGTCCAACGAGATAGTTTTATATGTTTAAAAAAAATAAAAATGATAACAATTATTACAAATGTCACATTGACCTTCAAAAGTTCATTCATTCAGCAGATATACAACTAGAATTCAACTTCAATGCATCTTCACAAATTTGACCAAATGTTCGCAGTAGCTCACACACAGGCAAGCTCATCAAGCACCAAATGAATGTCTTATATATATACACACCATATTTTTGTGTACATCACATATAGAAAAATCGAGCAACAAAAGAATTACTTGAATGCACTAATCAGCAAGCAATACTCAAGCCAAAGGCTAGTGCCCATACCACAATTCCTGAAAAAATAATCTTGTGATTAGCAACTGTAGACAAGTTATGTAAAATTGAAGATCATCTAAAGCACTAGACCTCATTTGTACCTAAGAGCGGCAAATGGACTCTAACCAATTTAACTTTCAGTCAAGATAAAATTTCAGCAGTAAATTATTCCATCAACGAAAAGAAAAATACCTATGGTTTGATCCTAGCAGTAATTTCAATTATCAATTACAAGAGAAAAAGGCATGAGCAGCTTGCCTGTCGCTCACATTACCAACCTGTTCAGCTGCAATTCTTCACAGGGCTACAATAGTTGTTGCTGCTTGTGCATCACATGTTGCCACTTTACAGTATATTGCAGCAAATCCTCCTGCACAGTGTTGCAAAGTGTGCAGCGAGCAGGCTGTATTATGGAAATCAGGAGAAGCTATGTTTCACAGTGGATGATAAACTCTCCTATTTAAAGCGCTTTCTTGGACCAATAAGGAATTAAAAGTGTAGAAAAACCTTTGGCAACTCAAATTGCAGGTTGTTGCATATTGCATTAGTCAGGTGTGTCTTATCTACTTAGAATTTAGGCAAAAACAGCCATCCTTCAAGCTAGAGTACTAGATCCCAACTAAGACATACAGATTTGAGAATCAATGCTAGTATTTATATAATTAAATTGTAACAATTATAGTTCAGTCAGAATTCAGACCACACAAGTAGGTCAACCACTTAACTGTTGTTACTTCACATCAAACTTGCAGTAACATCCAGTTGTAGATTTCAGTAAATAATGTACACTTGTATAAAATATTGAGAAGCTATCAGCTCAAGTTCGGAGTGTGTTCACCTGAGTTCAGTGTCTGCTTGTCTCATGCCCAATCTACCTAAGAAGAATGCAAATTACATACAATGAGATGCAATGGACAAAATGTTCAGCTAGCATAGGTCCATGCAGGAAAAAATATTATATTATATATATATATATATATATATATATATATATATATATATATATATATATATATATATATATATATATATATATATATATATATATATATATATATATATATATATATAGGCTTTTCTTTATTTTCCAGAAGTGCACAAAACAAGAAAAAATTGAAACATTTGACTATAAATCTGAGAGGAAATGCTACAACTACACAAAGGAAGAGCCATAAGTCATGATTGTGCAGACTTTATTACAATTGTATGAAACTTATATCTAAAACTGTATGATAGATAATTTATTTGTTTGGTAAAAAAAAATTAGTAAAGTGATAATAGTTGTTTGGTAATCTCATCTCTATGAACAAGACAAGGTTAAGGGACAACCATATATAGACAACCAAAGGTTTGAAGATGTTTCTAACAAACATCTAGTTAAAATAGATTTAGCTTTGTAAACTTTGATCTAACAATATACTTTATTAATCCTGGTTCCATCACAAGATTTCACATAAAAAATGTAACACTCAGGCAAGGATGCCTCACATTATTTTTATGTGGAATATGGAAATGAAAAATTATTATTGACAGGCAAGCAGTATAGCTTAATGAGGAATTCAGCTGGATAAACATACCTTGAACAATTTGAATGAAACTTCACTCCATGTTGTGCTCGCATACATAAACTCTGTACCAAAGATGTTACTATTAAATAATGAGATTTAAAGTGTCTAAACAGTACTACAAAATTTCATATTCAACAAATATCAAGCTGAGATCACTTATAGACCAAAAGCTTGAATCAACTAACTACAAATTGAGTACATATCGAACAACCACATGTATTCTATCTGCATGCAGGACTCACTGCATTGGAGAGCAAATTAGGAGTTCAAGTGTAGATTGAAAGCCAAGACATGGCAACATTTTAGGCATCAAAGGGCTATCTGAGTTTTTAGACATGGCAATATTTAAAAGAACTACTAATCTATTGCTTGTATTTGATCAATCAACCTCTCTTCCTAAGTTTTTACATTACAGGACTATTTCTTCTATAAACCGTTGAGACGAAACCAAGAAATATTAGGAAAAAACTTTATATAAAAAATCCAAATAAATATTACTAGTGCACTTCCTTTATATAGCATAACTCCAAATTTGTGTTTGTTCAACAGCCGATTAGCAATGATAAAAAGAAAATGTAAAATTGCCATCATGTCTACACTACTCAGCGTCAGGTGACAGGCAGCCCACTCAGCGTCAGCTCATTTAACGAAATCAACGAATTGCTGCTCTAGTGAAATTGCAGGGTGGTGGCGAGACAATTTGCAGCTGGGTGAGGGCTTGTGGACTTGTGTTTTCTGCCGTCAGGTAGGTATGGCGACTGCCATATGGCTGGCCAGATTAGCAGATCTGCCTCGCCTGCTTGACAATTGGGAAGGAGAGTGACGAGAGGAAGAGATACTGACCCAGAAAGTGGCTGATGGTGTCGATCCGTTGGATCTCCCGCACGAGCACCGGCAGGCCCGCCGTCTTTTCCGTTTCGGGGTCCTTGTCCTCTGCACCAACGCCTCCCTAGAAAATAACGTGGAACCTTAGAAGGCACAGATCGAGACGACGACACGGCGGAGTTGCTCCAGCTCGTTGATGGACGGATCTGCGATTAGTAGAACATCACAGATCCGGTTTCGTCACGGCTCCAACCGGATCTGCAGCATCACAGCTCCAACGGGGCCTCCACAGCGGCCATGGCTCCGACTCCGGCAGGCCTCCACGGTCGCCATGGCTGAATCTGAAGGATGACGATTGGCAGGGACGAGCAGGGAATACCACCGGTGGGAGGAGCAGCAGAATACTACACCGGCGAGGAGAGGTGGCTCTCGGTGGTGGCATGGTGGGTTGGTTTTGGGAATGGAATCGGGAGAGGGAGCTGAACGAGCAGGCGATGGCGGCGGCCACGATGGCGATGATTTAGGGTTCGGGGGATCAGCCTGCGTTCTTTTGTCTTCGTGGGCTGGGCTAAAATCGTGAGTTGAGCTGATGTGCGTGGGACTGTTTTTTAGCGTCAGACCACATGACGACATAACCGGTTTTCGCGTCAGACTGCATGATGATAAATATGCCTAACTATAGCGTCAGATAACAGATAGCTAAAACAGAAAATTAGCGTCGATGATCCGTGTGATATCTTCGGCGTCGAGATCATCCAACCGTAAAAGAATTTTTTAGCGTCGGATGTCGACCCTATAAAAGTGTTGTGGTGTAGTGGACATCCACCCCCCCCCCACACCGGTGACTCCTCTCCCCTCCCCCTCTTCATGCTCGTCTTCCTCTTTTTCTAGATCTGTATCTAATCTCCTTTTTTCAATTTGTGTCTTTGTTTGGTGCAGTGCCTATTCGGGTGATGTTGCAATAGGGGTTGAGGGTTCCGGCGAGCTTTTGGTGGCTACATTTCAGCATGGTTTTTGGTGTTGTTTCAGCGACGCAAATCTGCATGTTCCAGTAGCTCGCGGCGGGTGTTTCACGAGTTTTGTCTTTTTTCTCAGTGTTGTTTCAGCGGTTCAAATTTGCATGTTTCGCTGTAGCTCGCGGGCATGCTTCACAAGAAGTTGTTGCTGTTTTTTGTCCTTTTTTGTGTTTCAGCAGTTTTTTTTCCAAGAACCAAAGTGTTTCAGTACCTCGCGAATGTGTGTTTCATTAGATGTTTTGTCCATGTTCCAGTAGTATTGTTCATGTGTATTCGGCAGGTTGTGAAACCATTGTGTTGCAGTTGCCCTTGGCTTGTTGTTTCACAAGATGTTTTGTTGATGTCTGCAGCAGGTCCTCCATGTCTGTTTCAGCAGTTTTTTTCGCGAACCTTAGTGTTTCTTCATTTTTTGTGCCCCCTTTCCGTGGCGTGGTCGAGGTGCTCTTTGCGGGTCGCCTGGTGCGAGGTTGTGAAGATATACTGGGCGCTAGGGGCAGGCATGCATGCTGGGGGACGGAGGGGGCGTTTTCAGAGGCATGGCGGTCACTTGAGCGGCGGCGGCGGACGGCGTCCGTGTGTGTCAAGCGTTCGGGTGCCGCGGCGGGGGTGGGCGTCCCGCGCGATTCCGTGTGTGTGTCACGCGTTCGTGGGCCGGGCTCGGGCGTCCTATGCTTAGGACGTCCGAGCGGGAGCATGACCCCTAATATATATAGAGAGAGCATCTTTATTTTATGGTAGCCAGTGGGCATTCTTTAAACGGTAATGATATGCCTCGAGAGCGTCACGCCAGACAAACCCTCATTCCCCACATGCTCGAATCCATTCTTATCTTCCATGGCATCGAGAGAAACATCACATCTACGACACATTGAGAAATAGCACATACGCGACACGTAGAGAAGCAGTCCATATGTGACAAGCTCGATCTGGAACCGGGCGACGGAGGTTGTGACAGACGCACCATGGAGCTCCGCTCGCACCGCTGTTGGCGAGCTCCACGTGTGTGGCACCATTGCCGACCCCCATGACAGATGCTCCAGCAAATAGGCTAGGGGACAAGTTCCACGCCCAGATGCCGCTAAATCATTAAATACCCCACCAACGAGCCTCCACACGACCATGCCACCATCGAGCTCCGCATGCTAGCAAGCCTCCATGTTCTTGAGCATCAAGATGTTGCGCTACAAGTGTACATTGCAAATATATGTGTTTCAGTTGTTTCAGATGTATGTTTCAAGTGATGTGCTGCAAAAGTTCATTTGAAAGTTGAACATGTTGCAAAAACTATATAAACTTGTTCCATAAGAGTGCTATATTTGTTGCATATGTTAAAGGAGCGTGGCGGGTAAGGGGCATCATGGAGACAGATGCCATAGGGCCACGCGGCAGGCGAAGTCGAGATGGGATGCTGCAGGTGATGCGAGAGCAGCAGGGACGGGACCTGTGGAGGCAAGTAGACTCGTAGAATCTACAATGCTAGGTCGGATGAGTAAAAAGGTGGTGGAAGCACCACCCCTACTAGTGAAGTTAAAATAGACTGAAAAGAGATTAGTGCATGCAGTGTGGAGTCATGTGGCTTCCACCCTCTCCCCATGCAGTGCCTCTACCTCACTGGTAGAGAATTGGCTTCTTGTCCCGGTTGGGAAACCCCATTTTGTCCCGGTTTCCCAACCGGGATTGGTTAAGCGGGACTAAAGGTCCCCCTTTAGTCCCGGTTAGACAACCAGGATTAAAAGTGGCCTTTTAATCCCGGTCTGTACTCCCGACCGGGACAAAAGGAGGCTTCAGACTAGCAGCCACTACCACAGACCGGTTTTCTCCCGTCGGTGGGAGACTTCCCCTGCGGCTACGCTCCCCAGGCAGGAAAGCTAGATCGTTCCTGACGTGCCCAGAGAAACCGACCGGGAATCCTGCTGATCGATGGGAAAGACCGTTTCTAGGCAAAGCGCACGCTAGCGAGAGGCTTCAGCGTGTGAACAGATATTTTTGTGAGCTGTCTGGCCCACACGGCAGAGAGGGCAGCGAAAAAATGAGCGCGGACACTGGGCGGCAATGCGAGCAGAGCCGAAATTTTTCCTCCACCTCCCGTGACTTATCCCCTCGATTTCCCCGAAATCTCCGTCTTTCTATCTATTCCCCCCACCCCAGCACGGCGCTGCGACGGTGCGGCAGCGACGGCAAAGCACCCCACCCCGGAGAGGCGGCGCATGGCGAGCAAGCGCCCTACCTTGGAGCGGCGGCGCGTGGAGTGCACGCCCCACGAAGCACGGTGGCACGGGGCTGCCCCATCGGCCCGGCACGGCATTGAGGGACAAGCTCGTCGCCCGGCCGGCGGTCCAGGGCGAGCGCGCCCCCAAGCCGGAGGTGCAGGGCTAGCTCGGCCCCCGGAGCGGAGCTACGTCGGCGAGGGTGGGCCCCAGAGGTGGGCGTGTTCTCCGGCATCGGTGGGAACCTGGTGAAGGCTTCTTCTACCTCATGCTTCCCTCTCCTCTCCTGCTTTCTCTCTCAGTGACTTCCCTTTTCTCTGTGCTCTGGCTTGTGCTCCGTTGACTCCACGACCAGATCTGGTGTCTCCATAACTGGATTTGGCCATCCCACCATTTGAACATCCGGATTTGGTGCCCCCGCGAGTGGATCCGTGCGTCCCTTCATGAGATCTGTTTGTACTGGGTAAGCTCTAACTGTGTTGGCCTTGTTATGTGTGACTGCTTAAGCTAAGACAATTAATGTTCGATTTTGCACTTTCACTTTGGTCCTTGTCTGTGTGACTGCATATTCTATCTCTGTCCATTTTGTTATCACTTGAATGCAGTATGAGGTCAAAATTTACATGGTAACCCTTGCACAGCCCACAATTTGAATGAGTTAGAGATGATGTCAGATTCCTAAAACTTTACTGATAGAATTATCTCAGCGAGGAGTTGTTTCAGAACACTCTTCAATTCCAGTGTGATCTTGTAGCAACAATATAAGGCAAGATGAGAAAAAGATAACCAAATATCCACTGATTGTTCTGGAAATAATTAGTATCGTCAGGCTGTTTACAGCAAAGATTAAAATGTCTTTCTCAGGTTCATTTAGTGAATTTAAATAAAATGTCCTTTTGGTGTTCGGCTTGTCCTTTGTTTCCTGGCAAAAGATTGAATGTCCATGGTGACTTGGCTTGCCTTTATTTTTTTTCTGGCCCACACTAGCAGTTCAGAAGCTTGTAAACAATTTTGCTGCAGCCTAAATCTTTTTGTTTCGCATGAATATAGCTGCCATTACAACCTGCAGTGTCTTAATATAGTTTTCTTCATTTGCGTTGTCAAGTTTTGCTAAAAATAGCATTGAAAATTGTACTTCTATAATTTACTAAAGTACTTAATGAGGATTTATGCTTTACTGACTGTTCACAGTCCTGTAATCATCAAGCAGATAAGTGAGTGGGGCAAGTGATGTTTCCAACCGTGTCGACATGTGAGGCAATGTGTTCTGCCTTACTTCCTGTCTTGTCCAGTGGCCATACTTTTCTAAAGTTTAGCACAAATATTATTCTGATTTCATTATTTACAAGTAAAATCTCATGAATGTTCTGCCTGTTACTTCCTATCTTGTCCAGTGACCATACTTTTCTCAATTTATCTAGTTTCCTATCTTGTCCAGTGACCATACTTTTCTCAATTTATCTAGTTTTGGCTGTAGAGAGGAACCTGACATGTGCAGTAGCTGCTGCATTGCCATCACAACGCCTTAGGATAGTTACTTGAATTCTATTTCTTACATTTGTAGCATTGCAGCTTCGTTCTTCCACTGAACATTGTAATATCTGACCTATGTACAATTTTAAGATATGGTTATATGTACCAAGGCTTCTAAGTGTAACATTTACCGTTTGTGTGGATGAATGATTAAATGATGAGTATTTGATTATATGTACAAAAACTACCATAACAAATTTGAATGGTTAACGGTGGTTTCGGATATGCAGAATTGTCTTTTTTTTTTAACCAGAATTTTCTTTCCCTGACGGACATTAAACCGACGGGAAAGATGTAGAATTTTCCCCTCGACGGTTAATAACCGACGGAAGCTATAGACTTTCCCCGACGGTTAGTAACGACGAGGAAGGTTTTCTGCGACGGTGGCGAAAAACCGACACCGAATCTCTTCCCCGACGGTCGAGAACCGTCGAGAATCGAGTCGGCGACGGTTTCCCGTCGAGAAAGGTGGACTTTCCGTGACGTTTTTTCCCTGACGGCTCAGACGGTAACCGTCGGGGATGACCTTTCCTGACGGTATTTGACACTTTTCTGACGGAGTCGGCCGTCGAGGAAAAAAATTTTACGGGGTAGTGAGCCCTCCCAATCCAGTTTCCTTTTCTTGTATTTTCTTTTTCTTTTCTTTTCTTTTATAGTTCCTTTGCATCAGTTACTCGAGATATCCTAAAATAAATCACATATTACAAACTAAGTAATAACATAATATATTGCATTATAATTATGAATCCATACAATAAAGTATAGGTTCATACAAACCAAACTAATAGTTTTCGACAAGTGATACAATAAACTAATTGATGCTCAACGACAAAGTTAATAAAACAATTGTCTAATCCCAAAGCAAGTTATAGGGATTTGACTGTCATGTCGCACTTTCAAATCGGTGAAGTGTAGGTCACCGATCTTTAATCCAAGAATAAAATTTATGTAGTGAAGAGTATTGAACAGTGCACTCTCCGTTGCCTCAGAACTACGACGACAGGAGCGACTAACAACGGTTAATGGTACTCAAGCTGGGGTGGGTTCTCCCATCTTAGTCACCATCAACTTTGCCTAATATCCTTTTGTAGTTAGTATTGGGTCTTCAGAAACATATTTCCACTCATAACCCAATGAATGAATTGCTTGGTCTAGAATGGCTTTAGAACTGCATGCCGCGTACGTCATGTCATACTCCTCTACCTATCAATGTTGTCAAAAAATAGAGTTATGAGAACCAATGTATATTTACAAATTATAACAACAAATGTAAATATAAGCATCGAGTTTGACTTAGAATTTACCTCAGGATGGGTCCGTGCCATGTGTGCACACAACTCTGGAACTTTGTCTGTCATGTCGAGGTTTATAGCTTGCATCTTCCCAGAGGATAGAGTAGGAATGGTAATCCCAAGTCTTTTGAGCCTTTTTACACATACTTGAATTACATATTTGACTACAATACCTCGACCGAGGTTCTTTACTCCGACCTCTGAGATTTGTACAAGTCTGCGACCACGACCTTGACCAAGAGCAATTTGAAAGCGAATTCGACATTGGAGTCGTTGGCCATCATGAATAGTATAGGTCAGAGCATCCACTTCTGTAACTCCGAAATATGATAGTGTCTTTTTGAGCCAAATGAATGGGTCAATTACCTGTGGCACATTACAAAATCATATATGAATAACAACACGTGAGATATTCATAAATTTACTACAAACATGTAGATAAATTTTCTTACTATGTTTGAATGAGTCCAAGGTATAGAACTAAATCCACGCCTGTATCCGATACTTGGGAAAACCCCTTGGCAGCCTATATAGCCAGACCAACCTATGACTTCGGTTCAGGGAGTGCATGTCCGACCATCTATTTAATTAATTAAACATGTTCATCAAAAGATAGTTAGCGGCACATGCAAGCTATATTTACAATACGAGATTCTAGGAATAGCCAACTTGTTATTTTACAAAACAAGATAGCATAGCTCTTGGAGTTTACTTTTTCCTAAAAATATCTAAATATAGCATACAAAACAAAGATAGCATGTCTCTTGGAGATGCTCTAAATCAACAACAACAAATTAAGCATTTTAGTCCTCACCAAAGCGATCGGGGTCGGGGTCAGGGCGTCGGGGTCGGGGCCGGAGGTGCGTCAGGGTGGTTGGAGGAGGAGGCGTGCGGTCGTCGGCGGTGGAGTAGGGATGGCGCACGGTGTCGAGTGCGGCGGCGGTGTGGTCCAATCGGGGGCGAGGTGCGTCGGGGTCGGAGGCGGAGGCGGAGTGTGGTGGTGGTCGGCGTCGGGGTCGGAGGTGGAGGCGGAGTGTGGCGGAGGTCGGCGTCCGGGTTGGAGGCGGAGGCGCACGTCCGTTCGGGGAGGAGAATGGGTGGCGGGCGTAGGGGTCACGGCGAAGGCGGAGTGTGGCGGCCGTCGGCATCGGCGGCGGGGAGGGCCGGATGGGGTGGCGGCATGGTACGGAGTGAGTTGAGTGGCGGGGAGAAGGGGCGGCGGCGGCGTCTAGGTTTTATAGCACGGTAGGTTTAGTCCGGGTTGGGCCTCCAACCACGATAAAATGTCTTTTAATCCCGGTTTGGGCCGTCAACCGGGATAAAATGTTCACATTTAATCCTGGTCGGAGCCCAACCCGGGATTAAAAGGAAAAATTTTGGCGCGCTCCAAATTTTCCTGCGAGCCGACCACCATTTGGTTTGCCGCGCTTCTCCAATTTTTATACTAAATTTTTTATACCACAAAAAACTAAAAAAAACTTTCTGCAAGCTTGTAATAACTAACATGTTGGTATAGATCAATAAATTCTGGATCAGCTAGATTTAGTGGCTCACATGACAAGAGACACTAATTTGAATTTGACCATGAAAATATTAGTTAACTTTTTTTGCAATTGGCTTACACCTAGCTAGCTAGTTGAACCATAGATACTCATGAGTGTTGGGAATTGAAGTATATGAGCCCTCAGCTTCTTAAAATTGGCCTTAATGTAAATTAAAATTGCACTTTAATTTGCTTGAAACCGGCCCGACTACATTCAAGCAATTAATGGTTGGAAAACGATTGTCGATTACAAAAATTACATAGCCCATACTCAAAGTGTACAAACACATTAAAAGAAAATTACATATAAGGTAACAAAGACCTTAATCAAAGTGTACAAACACATTTATAAGTAACCACCTCAAAAATACTCTTCTAGCACCAAGAAACGTCAAACAGGTGCCAAAGAATGTTAGAGGTGGAGGATACAAACTATGTCTATTCCAAGACGATGCGTAGACGAGTGAGCAACGAGAATATTCATGGCTTACTGCACGACTAAGTCCGCAGCAGCCCATGCAACAACTTTCCTGAATAGGATGGATCATCCCACCTATTGGGAAGTCTTTGTAACAATCTCATTGCATTAACCGTTTGCTCAACTACTACAAGGTCTGGAGTAGCATAGAACTTTAAAAACACTCTTCTAGTACCAGTTGTGAGCATCATCACTAACTAAGCACACCACAATCTGTATGTGAAGGGCTTTATCCCACAAATAGCCTATTTTTATGGATACAAATGCAAGGAAACAACAGATCCATATTGGAGCGGAAGGTAGTTCATCGCAAACCATCATGCCTATGCAAAAACCTAAAAAATCATTCTAAACATTTTAGAGAAACACTCATATAAAATAGCAAGAACTTGATGTATGACAAATACAAATGAGTTAAGAGAAATGATGTAAAAATCTACTAAATCCACCATTGTTATAAATATACCATGCAATGTATATTAGAAACAAATATATATATATCATCAATATATTTGAAAAGTAGCCTATTCTTAATCCAAAACTACAAAACCACATATCCAAATTTTAAAGTTATTATTGAAAGATTAGAAGATGAAGATGATAACCTTTTTGAAGAACAAGAGATGGTCGACGGTGGTGATGAAGAACTCCCCCAGCTGAGCAACAAAACAGCAGTGTGGGTGTCGATGGAAGAGAATTTGGCTATTTATAGCCGCCATTTTTATCCCGATTTGGTATAAAAACCGGGATTATAGGCCTGAGATTTAGTCCCGGTTGGAATTAACAACCGGGATAAATCTCACCAACCGGGACTAAAAGTCCCGGGCTGACCGCCAGCCTGCGCCTGGCGGTGCAGCAAGCCGGCCAGGAGCCGTTGCAGGGGCCTTTAATCCCGGTTTGTGTCACCAACTGGGGCTAAATGCACCTTTTGTCCTGGGCCAAAAAATGGCCGTGACTAATGCCGAGGTTTGAAAGTCCGTTCTCTACTAGTGCCTCCTCCTTACCACAGGGTGTCATCACTATCATCATGGGCTTCTTCCTCAAGCCATTTCAATGCAATGCTCCTAATCTTGGTGAAATCTTCAGTCCCAAGCCTCTCCCCCAACCTCAGTGCTCCCATCAAAGACTACATAGAACCCTATCGTACCTACCCGCCATTGTCTTGCTTGGTTGGCCACCACATATCCATTCACACTCACCCTAGACAACATGGAGTGCCTCCACAACATTTTTGATCAAGCAGATTTTCAGTGTGCCTCTTTGTACTTAATATTTATTAACCATTGGTTCCAATGAGCAATCAATAAAGTTCTATGATTAAGATAGGTCTTGGGACTACAAGATATCGTTGAGCTTAAAAGATATCATGGAGGTACATGGGCCCACTGAAGCTACAATGCAAAATTCTAGGTTGGGAGCAAGGTAACCGGGCACCAGAACCTCTGGTGCTTGATAATTTGATGCTTGGTAGTGAAGGCAGTGGTAGAGTCAAAATAAAATTGGGAAGAGAGGTAATAGTTCAAATGAAGATTAGTTCGTGTACGTAAGAGTTTTGGTGGGTCCATAAAATTCTAAAATACACATGAGGTGGACGTTGAAAATAAAAAAGATGAGATGGATCGATCCATCTGATCTTGAGCCAAATATATATTTAGTCCCCCACCGCACACCCTTCACTCTAGTCATGAGGGCTCTCCCCCATGCATAGTTGGAAGGATGGGGCGACTAATATTCTCCACGCCTATTGCCTCTCTTCCCTTCCGTAAGACATTGTCGACGAAATATCGGCGGCAGTCTACCTAGGGTATACCGACGGTAGTAGTTTGATCGGTACAAGTGCGCGTGATCAGGAACCGGATGGTTACAGAGACACAAGATACAAGATTTATACAAATTCAGGTCGCCTTTGGCGTAAAACCCTACGTCATGTGCTCTGTTATTTGCATTGATCTGAGATAAGATGCCCTCTGGGGGACCCCTGCCCCTCCTTATATATTCTGAAGGGACAGGTTGTATAGGTAAAGTATCCTATTTGGTACTATTACAATGTTGCGTGGTACACATTGTGTGCCGCACGTCTTCGTCTTGTGGATTGGGCCACCTTTGATGATGCGGCCCATGTAGGCCCGTGAGGGTATATGGGGTTTATACCCCCACAGCTAGTCCCCGAGCATCATGTATCTTGAGAAAACGCCGTCTTGACGCCTGTCGACCAGTGAGGCTTGAAGTTTTGCATGGTTGATCCAGTCACTCAAACTGCTGGAGCTAGTTGTTGGTCTGCCGACCTGTTATGAAGAGCACCATAGGCGAGTACTGGGTCGCCGACCAGTTTGATGGAGAGCCGATCACTGTATCTGTCAAGTACATGTCCTTGTCGAAAGATGCATGTTGCTCTTAGAGAAAAAAGAAAAATGACCGCACATCGGTGACGTGGGCCCACAAAAACACATGAAACTTTGTATCATTGTTATCAATTAGCTAGCAAGAGAAAGCTAAAAAATGATAGGGGTCATGCCTGCGGCATAAAAATTGATTGAACCAGCCCAAGACTCTGGAGGACACGGAGGCCAAGGCATCATGTATGTCACCACGCCTGGTGGCTCCTAGCCGATTGGATCTTCAGAAGATCAGGCTTCGTCTCGCCTCATGACGCCGCCCTACTTGGCGGAATCATATGTAGGATCGACGTGACAGCTCGTCGTGACTCATGAGATCGACGACTCGGATGACTCTTGTAGCTTGACGTGGACGAAGAGTAGACGCGTCGAGTCCGAGGGCACCACGGGCCGTGGCATGGTGCTCGATCGGCTTGCTTGTTGGCCGAGGGCAACATGCATGCAGGCTTCCTGGCCTCCGATGTCGCTGCCGGTCGCCATCTTCTCGTAGATGTAGATTGAACTAAACTCTTCCCTCCCGACTTGCTAGAGCTCGACGATGCCGGGCGGAGATGCCGTTGCGTGCCTCGCGTAGCAGCCGTGATGCTCGGAGTTAGAGAGCTCGACGATGCATGGCATACTCTGGGAGTAGTCTGTAAAGTATATATATATGACGAGCGATGGAATGTACAATTAACACGTTGATACTTAGCTTCGTTATCGGAGACATGTTGTTGTGGCCGAAGTGTCGCCGTGGTCGAGTAGACAGGCGTAGTGTCCGAGGAGATGCATGCAGTTCGGGAGGTACCGACGAGCTTGACGTGGTCGGCATGTCGGTGAGGCATGAACGCCGTGTTCGATTAAATGGATGTCGATGGGTCGGCCGTCTGGAAGTGTAGTAGATCGATGATCAATTGATGCTGCCAAGTTTCTGGCAACAATACTCATGTATGTAGATATCCATGCCATGACGCGTTGCTGAAAGACTTCAGCCGTGGGAGATCTGAGTCGCCATGGACGACGTCGACGAGTTGCCGGCCTGACGATCTGAGATTGATCCCGGAACCTGGTCGGCCAGCGTTTGTTGTTGAAGACGTGTCGTCGTTGTGGCTGAGTAGATGTACATGGCTTGGTAAGGCTACCGTCGATTCGATGTTGTTTGCTCGGTAGCCTCGGACATCTCGACCTGGACGGGCAAGGTTGACCTCGATCGTCATGGAGATGTGGAGGAGCGGCAACGAATCTACGTGGTCTGTCCTTGGCCCGAAATTCAGCATCGAGTTCGGTGTTCCCACAAGTCGCGAACAATCTTCTTGCCGACGAGATGCAGGCCACCATTGCAAGGCGATGTAAAGCGACGACGATCGGATCCGTGTGTGTATGGCTCGTGCGTATGTACAAACATACACATGACTCCATGGGTGTATTTTTACTTGTCATCGGAGATTGCACGGCATACGTATGCGCAGGCATGCATGGCCCACCTTGCTTTGCCTCTGACGCATCCTCGATGGCATTGGAGTCCGACCAGCGTCGGGGGCGTGGTCGCTCTCTGAATGTATCCAACCGAACCGGAGGCAGGTCCTGGTCGAGCCGTAATTACGGAGACGGCGTCTTGCATGAAGCCACGTAGTGAGACTCCTAGCAGATTGGATCTCGCCGTGGGCTACGCCCGCCGCCAGGCCGTCGGTGGCGAAGTGCCGTCGTGTACTCGTCCTCGTCCCTCTGATCTTCGTGGACTTCTCGGCTCGGGAGCATGAGGCCGTCGGGTGCTAGATCGCAGTTGTGCTGGGCCGTCGAGATCGTGAGTTCGATGACCCTGCCGACTAGCAGCTTGGCGTCGGGACGTGTACCACCATTCCATGCCGACGAGACTTACTGGCAAAATAACCAGGCGCATATACATGCAAATACCAAGATATATGTGTATATCATAGATTAAATATTCAAAAATAAAATAATCGACTTAGCTTTTGCGGATCCGATCCACTGTCGCCGGAAATTATCCCATACACGTATACGCATGTGCATGGATATAGATCGATTTGCACCATAGTAGCAGTAGATGCGTTTGCGCATGTACACGTTCGTGATCCAAGATTGGTTGGAGCTTTGCTTGTTGGAGTACGGCATTGTCACCGCAAGGAAGCTGCCGCCGGAAACCATCCAGGTCATCATGGATGTTGTGCCGTGGTCGATGACCGCAGCTCTCAAACTCGTCGATGAAGATTCCCTGCAGGCTCCGCCGGGTTCGATCAGATCCATGCCTGGCGCCGGTCGTCCCGATGCCATGGGTGACGCTTGGCTGAATTTGGATCGGAGATGAAGACACCGAACATGATCCAGCACGTGAACCTTCTCTAGATCGGACGATGCGATGACTTTGTTGTCGCTAGGACGCCTTCTCAATGGTAGCCCGTACCAGGGTTGCACGAGGACGCCGCCAAGAACACGTCGTTGATCTTGAGGATGCCCGCTGCAGCAAGCTGAGTGGCCGCGGATGACGCCGTCGAAGTAAATTTCCATCTCGCTCACGTCAAATCTACACGCACACCCCCTACCTGGCGCGCCGGCGGCAGTCTACCTAGGGTATACCGACGGTAGTAGTTTGATCGGTAGAGGTGCGCGTGATCAGGAACCGGATGGTTACAGAGACACAAGACACAAGATTTATAAAGGTTCAGGCCGCCTTTGGCGTAAAACCCTACGTCCTGTGCTCTGTTATTTGCATTGATCTGAGATGAGATGCCCTCTAGGGGACCCCTGCCCCTCCTTATATACTCTGAAGTGACAGGTTGTACAAGTAAAGTATCCTATTTGGTACTATTACAATGTTGCGCGGTACACATTGTGTGCCGCACGTCTTCGTCTTGTGGATTGGGCCACCTTTGATGGCGTGGCCCATGTAGGCCCGTGAGGGTATATGGGGTTTATACCCCCACAATCAACCATTCTCCCTCTTCTTCAATAACTATCACTTTTGCTCAACTCCCCACTATGACCAAGCTAGCATAAAAATCCCCATGGAGCCATAGCATACTTGCCTGCATTCCCATGTTTGGTTGGGCAAAACCATGTCAATTCTTAAGTGGCTTTCAGTACCTCTCTTTCCACTTGCACTACTATGATCACTCATCAAGAGGGAAAACTAATTGTGCATGTTAGGTAATAATGTTAGCACTAGCCAAAGACAATTTTGGATATTATCAATGGATAATGGAGCACTACCATGTCAATCACAAAATTAAGCTTGATAGGGATGTGCATTATTCTTTTGAGAACCACTATATGTTACAAAGGAAATATGCAAGCGGCATATATCATATAAAATATGTAAAGAGTTAACATACATATTGATTCTTCTCAACCATGTTATATGTGTGTGAACACTCTTCTATAGTATCTTGATGTGCATGCAGTTTCGTCTTACAAGGAAATAAAGAATAGGTCAACTTAGGTTCTCCATGTAGATATATATGAGAAAATGACAAAAACACTTAACATATTTCTATCCGAGCAAGATAGCATGGTCCATCAAGTTTTCGATGCCTTCTTCTATTGAAAGAAATGAGATGATAGTTGTAATTAGTAACGCTTAAGTCCTCATAACCAATTCCAAAGAAAAGACACAAAAGCAAGAAGAAAGGAGAAACTGGAAAATGCAAAATGGAGAAGTTGGACTGTACAAGGAGGTGCTACAAGAGTTGCTAGTAGTCAAGAAGAAAGTAACAAAGCTGAGAGAACATAGACGGAGCATAACTATAAGGTGATTTGTGAATAAAAACTCCCATTTTAACAAGAGATCATGTTATGTGATGTCTCTACCTTATAGATGGATGTAAAGACAAAAAGTATTTGAAATGAAACACATATTGCCATTTGAAAAGTGGTTGCCCCATGGTGGCATTGGTAGTACACTAGTGGCAGCTTTGGAAGTAAGTTTAGTAGCGAAAATGGCAATATAATGGTATTCATATTAGTGGTTTTTCCTCTTTGGTTCTACTATTTATGACATTTTGTTGTTGAAAGATTTGAATTTCAATTTTAATAATTGTGAGATTTGATATTTTAAATTTAAAAATGGTTGAATTCTTTGAATTTGGATTATTGTGGTGTGAGAAATGGAGGAAACATGTATTGTACATGTGGAAATAGAAGAGAAGGAAATATGGACTAGGAATGCTACCGTTGGAGTAGGAACCAGTATTTATGGTTTAAGGAGGGGCGACCGAGGGGATTGGTATTGGTCGGTCGACATATGGTCCACATATGGTGGCGGGTGGGGTTTGTGAGATCTGTAGGCTTTTTCGAAGTCTGATGGATCGAACCGAGGTGGGCTTTTTCCAAGTCTGCAGTAGGTTTAAAAAATGTGGCCCAGCAATATTCACATTACCATTTTTTACTAATTTTTTATACACCTGTTTGTTCAGTTCAAAATTAGGGGTTTACACGTTCCATAATTGCTAACAAGCGTTCATTCAACTTCTACACGATTTGCATACAATCATGGATGCAAGCAGTTGTGGCGCTAAGTGGGTGGGGGCAGGACCGCCCATTATGGTGGTTAATAAATGGTGCCTGGTAGTGAAGTCAACGAGTTGATTAGAGAATGATGCACACAATCATTTTGGTAGGAATGCGAAATTCTAGAATTAACGTTAGGTTGAAGATGAGAACACTAAAAAAACAATGACAACGTGTCATGATTTCAGTCATGATAAATGTGCACCCCAAAGCACATCTATAACTCTTATATAAACAAACCTCACTACCTATTTCTCTCAACATGCAACACGTCCACCTCACCTGTCCACTATCAACTCAACTATCTATTTCTCTTCATGCAATGCGTCCACCTCAGCAATCCACTATTTTAACATATTTTTATTCCTCCTTAATGCCCGCAGCAACGCGCGGAGAATTGCCCTAGTTCAGTAAGATGTAGAAAGGCACCCACATCCTCTCTCTCCACTACACCCCCATTCTCCTCGGCCATGACACTATAACACACCCACCTTTGCCGACACTTTTTAGTATAAGCAAAGCGTACCTTTCCCGACACATAGCCTGCCACCAAAAGCTTTGCCGACATTTTACGAACAGTTGTGTTAGATGCTGTCGGCAAAAGTTTTGCCAATAGTTTGTAGAATCGCCGACACTTACAACGTAGCCAAATGGTATACAAACAGATAATGCGTTGTTGAAACTAAGCATTTGCCAACACATAAATTAGGCAATTCTATGTCATGGTGTAGTGTGAGGGCTCACCCAAATCTATGTTTGGAAAGGTGGATGGGCTTTTATATCCTTCACGCCTGTTGTCTTTCCCTCCACATGCCCATGGAGTTGCTGTCACAATCACTATGGCCTTCTTCCCCCCATTTCCATGCTGAAATATAACACTTAATTGACCACTACACAACCATTCACGCTAGTGTACCTACCCACAATTTTCATGCTCAATTTTCATGGAACCCTAGTGTACCTACCCACAATTTTCATGCTCAATTGACCACTACACAACCATTCACGCTAGCACCAATAGAACAAAAAGCACCACCACACCATTTTTTAGCGGCTTTTCAATGCCTCTCTCCCTCTCTCTCTCGGCCTAGAGTTCAGTCCATGGTTGCCAACGGGTACTCTCTTAAATAATTTCCATTGTTAGTATAGGAGGTCTTAGGTGTGGAATATATTCGTGAGCCTATAAGATAACATGGAGGCAGGTGGAGTCATGGATGTTGCAATGTTAGCAATTAATGGGGAGTATGGTGTAGAGGGGCATAACCCACTATGATGATTCATAATTGATGCCTATAGTAGTGAAGGCAGTATTAGAGTCATAATAGGATTGATTACAGAGACAATAGTGCCAGTGAAGATTTGTGATTGTGGGAATTTTGGTGGGACCACAAATTCGAAAATAGGTGGAACATGAAAGATGACAAAAGAAAAAGATGACAAGGAGCCATAAGATCATGATTCAAGTGCATTTTCAATCACCCCTTCGACATAAACCCCTTCTGTTCAGTCATAATGGCTTCCCCACACCCACAGTTTGAAGGATGGGCATTGCCGGGACCCAATATTTCTAAGTTGCCCAGTTTAGATCCTTAAGAGATTGATAAAACAATGGCGGGCCTGTTTGGGCCATGTAAAAAGAATGATTGAAGGTCCCACGAAGCTAGCCTAGACAACTTGTCGAACGGCGGGCCAACCAAGGGAATAAGCGTTCATCCCACCCCTCTCTCGACCTTTCTCCCCTTGGGAGGAGGTTCTGATTGGCCTGACCGTACCAGGGCACTATAACTCTGTTCGAGCCACTCGACCGATGGATGGGACAAAAACTATGAGCGGGCGCCCGGAATGATCAAAGCTCAAAGAGACATTATTACACTGCCTCATCAAATTGTATATATGTTTGTTGCAAGGAGGGTAGGTCAACTATATGTGCAGGAAAAAATTTGCAGCGTGAGGGAATATATAATTAGTTGTACAGGGCATCAGATCTAATTTTATATGTGCTTGTGGAAACTGGCAATCAAGCACGAGCTCTTTGTAAAAGTGAGTGGACAATTGATGAAAAAATAAAAATGGAAAGGACGAAGCCTCTCCTACATCGACACAACCATGCATTTCTTAAGTCGCATACGTCATTCCCAATACCAGACATATGTAACACCAGATTATGAGGCCAGTCTCAATGGCCAGTTTCATTGCACAGTTTCACATACTATTTAAAGTTTTGAAATTTTGATACGAAACAACTCACTCCCTCAATGCATAGTTTCATTGCACAGTTTCACATACTATTTAAAGCTTCTATGGGTCCACCGTTGTCTCTCTCTCCTCTCTTCCACCAATTACCTTCCTCCATGCATGCGGATGAAATAAAATAACACTCTCAATGGGGGTTTCACACACTTTCCAATATTTTGAAAACAACGCTATATAGTTTCACCATGGTGAAACGAATTCCTTCTCTCTCCTCCCAATTTCATGCAATTTCATGCAAATGCTGAGATGGCAGTCTATTTAATGTGCATGACACTCCCGTGAAACCTCCACTGAGACTAGCCTGATAACATGGAGCAAAGCTATATTAATTTCAATATCATCGCTCCCTTAACATCATATAAGGTTTGCACAAACTAACAAAGTAAGAATGATAAACGACTGTTGACATGGCAGATACATCATACATGTAGACAGTGCCATAAGCTAAAATATTTATTTGGGCACAACCGCAAAAGCATGCGTTGTTCTACATTAATAAAGAGGCTGGAAAACGGGAACATCAAATAGCATCATACAACAGTCTTCATACAACAGCTATGAGATGTTGTAGACTCTAGATCAACAGAGACGAGCTAAAGAGCCGCAACTTATGCTTCATGACAACACTACACCATGTCTCCCTCTTGTAGACTCAATAGACTTCCTGTGTACACACCAACTGAATCAACATGATCTCTTGTATTCACCCTTGTGAAAGTGTTGGTTCCTGGATCACATATGAGCAATAGTCCATACGGTGCTAGATGCAGGACCAACCGACCGTCATCTAACGCTAACAACGGTATTAGCTGGTATCTGCCCATGCTTGTGGTTACTGATTGAGTCCTAATGCTGTACTGTTTCACCCAGAGCCTACTCTCAAAGTCCAGTAGAAACCATAGGTCCATGATCGACAGGCTGCGAGGGTGGTGTGCTAGAACTAGAGAGCCTTTCAGATCAGCTAGACTAAGCTCATTCCTCATCATTGGCCCAGAAGTAAGGTTGCCGTTACACGCCATCGGGCCGGAAGGCCCGAAGAGAATTCTCCTCCACTCCTCTCTCTCAAGGTCGAATGAAACAATGTAGTCTGCAGCCACCCCATCTCCGAAAACGGCCATATAACCACTCGAAAGCTCTGATGGAAGGAAGATGTCTGTGGTCGTCAAGAAATACACCACCCCATCAACTACAACGCCCCTGCGCACATCAATAGAGAGAGGGGGACCTGGCATTCGTCTCCACTCTGTATGGTCCGTACCTCCATCGATGGTAAGCACCTGCACCCCAGAGAGCTGCTCCCGTTCAAAAACCTCATTGAGTGTGATCAGGCAGCGCAGCAGCTTGTACTCTCGCGTGGAGGCAACCACCCCAAACGCGAAGAAGGTGGAAATGTTGCGGCGATTGGGAAGCATAACCTGAGGACGGACCTGACGGATACCTCCGGTAGCTGGGTTGAGCACAGAGCATTTGTTCCATTCCGAGGCCAGGCAAGCCCGGTCCAGGCGCGTGCGCAGCACCTGAAGGCCGTCGTCATCCGCGCCGGGGATCTGGATCTGCTTCACCACGTTGCCGGAGAGATCCAAAACGTAGACATGCTTCTTGTCGTCGTGGAATTTGGCCAGGAAGAGCGGTGCCTCGTGGCGCTCCGCGTGCGCCGTGATGAAGGCCTGATCGGTGATGACGGAGCGCCACGACCTGCAGACGGTTCGGAGCCGGCAGAGGTCCTTGGCCGGGAACCGCTGGAGGATGTCGGACAGCACGTCCGCCGGGAGCCTGTCGGAGCTGGCAGCCTCGCGCGCTCGCCTGGCACGGGTGAGCGGCGCCATCACCTATGTGAGGAAACGAATCCGGATCAGTACGCGGATTGACTACGCGCTGAATGGCGTTGAGCAAGGTGAGGAGCAAGCATACCAGGCCGTTAGGGCGACTTGGCTATGATGAGGCAGGTGGCGGCGGTCTCCATGCTCAGTTCGATCAGTGGTTCGAAGCAGCGGGTGTGGAGGGCGCCGGCGGCGCTGGCGGCGGCAGACAGTGCCGCGGAAATCTAGGGGATCGGTCATTATATATAGGGAGAGAATAGCAGTAGGTAGGGTTAGGGTAGTGTAGGGACCGGTGCTGGGTTTTTTCATGTCAGAGAAACAAAATGGGCCCACACATATTTGCATTACTTTCTTTTTTTATTATAGACTTCTTCTTTCACGTTAAAAATTAATTATATTGTTCTTGTTGACACTCAAAATTGGCAAAGAAGGTCAAACGCATGTCAACGTATCAACGGACGGCGAGACAAAGCTCTCCGGCGCGATTGAATAGCGTCGGACGCTGCTCACTCGGGCGCCGGACACGGTCCGGGCGCCGGACACTGGCCTGCACCACGCCGGACGCCGCGCGCGGTCAGCGGCGCCGGACGCTGGACCCCGGGCGTCCGACGCGCGCCGGACGCGGTACAGAGAGCCCCGCGTGCGCGCCGGGGCGCCGGACGCGTCCGGCACAGTTGACGTAAAACCGATTCCGTACGGAATCGCGTTTTTGGTAATTTGTGACGTGGGCAACTTGCAGAACGCGAGTTGGAGTTGTTTTCCACCGGGATAAGACCACCCCCTCCATATATATTAGAGGATCATGTCCGATTGATCCCATCCACAAAAAATCGTCAAAACACAACATGATCAAACATGATCTAATCTATCTTCTTCTACCTCTAGCCCTAATCTCCTCCTCTACCTCCTCCTTCTCCGTCGCCACTACCATGAACAGGTGATCGACGATGACGACAAGCCCTAGAGCGGTCAGGCCGGCTAGGGCGCCCCATTGCCGCCGCACGTCCACACGGGTTCCATCCCGGGCGTGTGGGTATTCGGGTTTCAAGAGACTTCGCCGGTGTGTCTTGCGTATCGCGCTCCCGACGAGGCTCCTCCGGCGACATGTCTTGCGTATCGCGCTCATCGCTGGAGGCACAAGGTCCAGGTGTGGACATCCGCTAGGCGCCGGCCGATCCCCGTATTCGGCTTGCCCTACATCTATGAGGCGCCGGCCGATCCCCGTATTCGGCTTGCCCTACATCGAGCGATCTAGCTCCCTACCCGGTGTGTTGACCTAATTTAGCGTCAACACACTTTTTGGCGACTCCGCTGGGGAACGATTGCTTCGGCTCTACTTTGTAGCTGAATCTTTCTGACCTAGCCTATCCATTGATTTCAATCTTTTGTGTTCACCGTTACCGTTGCATCTGGCCCACAAGGCTTATCGAATCTGGTTTTGATCTCTCGTGATTTTATGCTTATCTCTCGTGATTTTATGCTATTCATCAGAGGAATTCAGCAAGGAGGTCAAAGGTCCAAGTCATGGAGTACCAAGGGGAATCATCGCAATATTACTACAATTACTCTGAGGTACAACTTGCAAATTCAGATGATGAATTTTATAATTATTTTGCAAGTGATACAAATGGCAATGTTGATGTTGCTAGCTGTGATGATGATAGATATTTTGCATAGGTTAATGCTTTAGATGAATATCATGATCAAGAACCGATGTTTGATTATTTTGATTCCTTTAGTAACATGCAACATGTAGATTCATGTTCATCGGCTAATAGCTCACATTATTTGTTTTCACCACAAGAAGAGTCGATGAATGAAACAATTGGCTATGATGATAATTTAGCCAATTACTCTCAAGACTTAGCACCTTATGATATTGGAATTCATAATTCGGCTTCATATGATTTTAGCCAAATCAATGAAAATTCAGCAAGTTGTATTAGTGGCAATTCTCATAATTCGGCTTCATATGTTACTACTGACTCTAGCCGAATCAATGAGAATTCAGCAAAGTGTAAGAGAGCCATTACTTGTGATTCAGCTTCATATACTACTTGTAGCTTTAGCTGAATCGAAGAGGATTTAGCCCACGCTAAAAATCCATATGGTTCTTCTTAATGGAAAGTGCCCGCTTATCATAGGCCACACCCTTTACATTATGATTATCTAAAGTCTCCTAGTGGTTGGACTGTACCGAAGTTTGACAAATTTAGTGGTGAAGATGATTATACTGCTTCGGAACATGTTCGCTGGTACCTTGGGTATTTGCAGTTAAGTGGTGCAGATGAAGAAGACCATATGAAAGTGCGGAATTTTCCTTTATTTCTTACTCGTGCCGCTTTTGCATGGTTTACATCTTTACCAAAAAAATTCTATTGGATCATGGTCTTGTTTAGTGAAATTGTTCTGTAAACATTTTGGCAAGTCCAATGAAAAAAGGCTGATTACAATTAAGTCATCGGCCAAAGGTCAATCCAAATTGGTCCTGTTGACACAAAAAGTGACGCACTGTGTCTCACACACAGCAAGCCGGAAAGCCTAGCTTCAATCGGGAGCCCGGTGTCCGAATCCGGTGGCGTGCCGCCGATTTGACCTGAAAATCGACAAGGGATAAAAACATAAGATCATAACTGGAACATGCTGGGTGAGACCGAGCAGTTCCATCTTTACGGCCCCGATGCCACTTACGACGACACATAGCTATAGAAGCTATCTGCCAACATGATGCAATTCATTCGGCTAATGTATCATAGTTGATGTAAATAGAATGAACTTGCCGAATACGTATATATGAAAACATGTTTGAACAAGATTAAGTCATTAAAGCATATCAAACTACATCTTAAGCTTAAAGCCTCATCAAGCACGAACAATTAAAGATAGGTAACTTGCAAATACAAATCTATAAAGATAACACATGCATAGGCTAATCCAACTAGTCTGCCGCACGTCTAGCCTTCATAAACCCGTCAAGCACATACTAGAGTAACCTAATCCACCGCATGATATGACTCACCACAAGCATATGCCACTCTCTATTCTTAGATCAATCCACCGCATGATACAATCTAATAACAAAGAGCTAAAAGCACGCAATTGTCTAAACAGATCTATAGATACTCATTACACGTGTAAGCATAACCGTATCGGCAAGATTACCGAATCGGGGTCCATGAAGAAGGAACAAGCAAGCTATTACAATCTAGAGCAAAGCAAAGCCTACATCTGACGCACGATATCCAGCCTTGACTAAGACCTAAACGCTCTAGCGTGCATGAACCCGCAACATGTAACAATCTAGATAGATCTAATTCGGCTATATGAACTTGATCTACTCGGTATTGAATAAGCATGAGAGGATGACCAAAAAGCCGAAAGAGTATCAATCTAGATTGGGCAAAAGAGTGTTGCAAATAAATAGACATTAAACTAAACATGCAACACGTGATAACTTAATGAATCTATTAGATCATGCCAAATCTAAAAGAGCCAATAACTGTCTTTACTCATGTCTTAATCCGCCGCACGATACAAGGCACAAGCAAAAACTTCCCATGATCGAGCTTAGATCTACCGCATGTTCTAAGCTAAAACAATGAGACTACTTGCATCACATCTAAATCCACCGCATGATACTAGACATGATAGCAAGGTTGCCGGGACTTACGGAGGTCGACGGATCGATTGGCCCTCTCGAAGAACTCGACGACACGACTAAAAGGACTCGAAGGGTGGCACATAGCCAGTTGTATTGATTTGGTTGTGAACCTCTATTACAATGGTCGAGGGCTTATATTTATACCCTGGACAAACATGAGTCCTGAACGCCTACGAGCTATTGAACAAAATTGGAAAGATACAAATATGCTAACTCTAACCATAATCGGAGTCGTTGACTTTATGACTCCTTCCCTTTCTCGCCAGCCTTCTCTTTCCCTTTTCTGTTCCCAAATAGAACCATCGCTCAGCCGACCGCGTGATCATCTGCCGAACATATGGAAATTTAGCCGACCGCATACGTATTTGCCGAATCGCTCTCTCTACCGCTCGCTGGCCCACCTGTCATATCCCTGACCAAATTCTGGTGTTAACACATGCCCCCTCAATTTTGAGATAAAAGGGTTTTATTTCAAAATTGGCCATAAGCGACTTCCCTCTAGGTCAGTACTGCCAACTTCCGCAGCCGCCACCTGAGATCCGAGCTCGCTACTGCTTCAATGGCGACAGAGTCTTCAACCAGCTCTATCATGGCGACAGGAACTCAAGAGGAGCTTCTGGAGGTAACCCTACTTGCTTTACCCATTCGGCAATTCTCTTGAATTAGTTTCCAGATGTGTTCTTGATTCATTTGTAACCTCTTCTAAAGGAAATGAAGAACGAGATTTTGATCTCCAATCTTGCTCATCCTGGATCATTTTTCCTTGGTCCACGGGGAGATTCCAATCCGAGGGAATTTATTGAAAAAGAGACTCTGAGGATTCCATTTAAATCTAGGATTGCTCCTCCAAATAGATGGCCGAACACTTTCAAAACATGGCCTCTTCCCTCAATCACAGGATGGCGTGATTGGTACCGTAGGATGCAGTCTAGGAATAGTGATTTCTGGGAATCGCAAGATATTCAACACTGCTTGGAGCTTTCTTTAGCTGACATGCCAAGAAATGACTCTCTCCTGATAGCTGCTTCTCATTTCTGGTCTGATGCCATCAATGCATTTATCTTTGGTCATGGCCCAATGTCGATTACTTTGTCAGACATCTTCATGATGACTGGTTTAAACATTACCAAGCCAACATACCCATTCAAGTTCAAAGGCACCAGTACACAGAGGTCAGTCAAACCAGGAGGAGGTTGGACCAAGTATATTCAGACTTATGCTTCAACTGGCACTGTGTCTGACAAAGAGTATAGGGCTTTCATGAACATGTGGTTGTGCAAATTCATCTTCTGTGGCAAATCCAATGAGCCCACTTTGAATCATATAGTGATGGCTAAAGAATTAGCGGCAGGTAAATTGATCCCTTTGGGCAAGTATCTCTTGGGAGCAGTTTACCACATGATGCACCAGATCACTGCTCAAATGCGTGGCCAGGGTGAAATCTCCTGCATTAATGGCCCATGGTGGCTTGTCCAAATGTGGTTGCAACTGTATATGCATCAGATTGTCTCAGTTGATCTCCACAACCTGGATTTTCCCTCAATTAATTATGCTGAAGGTGAAAATCCTAAATAGAAATCTTGTCAGACATATGGGGAGGCAGCATCTTCCATTGTCATTGATCTAGACCTTGGCCATCTTTTTAAGATTTTCTACAAGGGATTCAACCACATAGTCTGGTTTTCCTACAGAGAGAATGAAAATTTAACTCTCCCCTGCAGATTTAGCTATGAACTGGGCTGCATAGATGATGATTCCAAGGATATCTTCAATTCTTTCATCAGGCCCTATGCTCTGCCAGCAGAATTTCATCATGGCCGGTTGATAAATTCAACTTATGAATTTTACAATCCAAATATGGTTGCCAGGCAGCTTGGACTTGGTCAATTGCCCCCAAGGCCATACTTTTCAAGCATCATCAAACCTAGGGAGTCATTACTAAACATTACTGAGGCCAATAAGGTTTTCAATCTTGGATGTAAGCTTCCAGTATATGAACCCAATCCTCTGGTGATAATTGAAGCTGCTCACCCCTCATTCAACCTCTGGTGGCAAGAATGGCATTCTCACATTTTCAGCGCACAAGTCCATCCTCTATGCCAAGTTTTAATGCCCTTATTCACTTCTGATGATGAGGTAAACTCTTTTATAGCTCCCTTTCATTTCATATTTCTGCTCTGTGTCTAAACATTCCCTTGAACAGGACAATGCTCCCCTAAGTCCTCCAAAAGTCCAATACTGGCAACCTGGCCCTAAGACTACTCTAGGACATGATGCGCCAAGTCTAGTAGATTTTAACAAGATACCTGCTAATGATACAGTGTTCCTGAAGGACCTCAAAAGAAAAACTCCTTCCTCCCCTATTAAGGACACTGCTATCCCCAAGAAAACGAGATCAAAGAAGGTCACGTCACTTCCTCAGGTATAAATGCTTTTGATCTCTTCATCACCATCTGCAAATGTGTTCGCATTCATCATTTATTTCCAACAGGTACAGGCCAGTCCTCAAAGCCCTGACAGAGTGGTGAACTTGGAAGACTCCCCTGAAGTCTCCACTGGCCAAGCAGATGCCAATGAATCTGCCAGCAATCTCGGTGTGCATCTGTATGTCACGCTTCCCTTATCCTCCTGTTTGTACACCAGTCTCATTTTATGCTTTGACTCAGATGAACAAGGAGAATTAGCAGAAGAAATTCCTCCTCATCAGGCAGATGAACAAGGAGAAGCGGCAGAAGAAATTACTCCCCATCAGGCAGATGAACAAGAAAAAATGATAGGAGAACTCCCCCTCCAAGAGGTCCCAGATTCAACAACTCTGACAATTCAAGATATATCAATAAGCCAGGATATTGCCAACCCTGAAGTAGCTATTGTACCATTCACCCAAAATTATTGCCAGAACACTGCCCATCCACAGGCCAGCTTTTCTCTCATTGCTGAAGAATTTGCCGAAGATGATGAAGTCTCTTCCAACCGGCAATTGTCATCAGAGAGTCAAGCCAAACTGAAAGACATAATTTCATTCTTGGAGAAGGATATTGTTGCCCTGACCCGGGAGTCCGACAAAATAAGGGAAATGGCAGAACTGATTGATCAAGAGCTTCCTTCTGATCTTAAAACTGCCATAGATGCTGTATCCCACCTTGATGACCATTTTGCTGTTGTCAAGAGAGCATATAAAAATACATCTGACAAGGCTGTCCTGGAGAATGATAAGGTAGCCAAAGAATAGTAGGTCAAGGAGCTTTATTCTGATTTTAAGTCAACCAAACACTCCTTGGACACTCTAGAACCAGAATTGCAGAACATGAGAAATGAAAGAACCAAACTGGCAGCTCAGTTGGCCCAACTGGATGCTAATATTCAGTCTCATGAAGCTAAACTTGCTACTCTGCCCTCTCTTGATTCGGCTAAAGCCAAGATAACCTCAATTGTCAGGGAAACTAAACAAATCAAGAGCAGGCTGTCGAAGATCCAAGATTCTGAAGAAGAGGACAAAAAGGCCCTTGATGAAGTTAACCGAATCAAAGCTGATGCTCTTGATGTTATTAATTCCTTTCTGAACATGTAATCATTTGGCTTGTCAATGGAGATGTAAACAGTAGGTCTTGAACATGTTATCTTTGACAACACTTCATTTTCTCTGAGAAAATATAATCTTTTGTTTTTCTCTTTCACTTCCTTCTCCACCTTCAACCCGAAAAAACCCCATCACCACCGATGGCGAGCGGCGGCGATCGCGGCAAGCGCCCGGCCGAGGACGAGGCGGAGGGAGGCAACGCCCGGCGCCGGCGGTGAGATCTCTTCATCTCTTTGAGTCGCACTGTCATAGATTTTATGCCTTTTTATCCGATCTTGATTTTTGCCCCCTTGCGGTTACTGATTCATCTTCTTGGTCATGTTGCAGGGGCGTCGGGATCACCGGCAACTACGTCTCCAACTTCGGGAGGCGGGTTGCCCGGGCTGGCACTCACACCCCTCCTCCTACTCCTGCTCCCGCTCCTGCAGCGGATGTGGCGGAGGGAAGCAACCGCGCCGGTCGCCGGTTGAAGTAGTGAAATAACCTGTCTGCCTTGTGTGCGGTTTTCTTTATTTATATAGCCGATCTTGATTGCACTCTGCTCGCAGGACGGCGAGGATTAGCACCGGCCAATGGCGCTTCCTTGCACCAGCCACGGCGGCCGCTGCGCCTGCTCCTGCTCCGGCTCCGGTCCCTGCTCCGGCTCCGGCTCCGGCCTCGGCTTCGTCAGGGTCCTCCTCCGGCAGCTCGTACCACCCCTATCCATGGGGTAGGGAGGACGAGGAGATCCCGCCGTACACCCGCTACGACGCCGCCGGGTACCTCCGCGAGAGGGACGAGGCGCGGGAGCTTCTTGGTGAGGAAACCAAGAAGCATGGGATTGCCCAGCTAGAATGGGAGGACCAGCGGAGGCAGTTGTGCGACGCCATCACCAGTAAGATAGTTCCTGCATCTTTGTGTCAACTCGTGCTTTTTCCCGATTCACTTGTTCATCAAACTATCTTGTCTTGTTTCGCAGACCTCACCGCAGAGCTGGACCGCCTGAAGTTGGCGGTGACGGCGGTGGCCGATCAGGTGAACGCCAGGGGGGCGACCGTGGCGGACCGCCTCGAGGCGGTACCTGGTCAGATTGATCAGGCCATCATCCATGGTGTGCGCCTTGGCACCTCCCTCGGCTTGGCGGGGATGTCGTCCTGGACCGGGGACGACTATGCTCCCATGCCGGTCGGCTTCCGGGACGGGCTCCCCCATGAGGTCGACGGCATCGAGGGTCTCCTGGCGGAGTACGATGACCACGCCGACGCCATGGCCAACGCCACCAACCCGGAGTCCGTCCTCAACAAGCTCTTCACCGAAGAAGAGGAGTAGCTTGTATTAGGGCCGGCGTGGGTTGTAATAAAAAATTTTAATGAAGAATGTTGGTCTTCCCCTTGTTCTTGCTTGTCTGTGATGGCGTTTATCTGTCGCATTTGCTCTTGCGAATTTTTCATCCCTTAGCTAGAACTCGACTGCAACATTCTTCCCGAACGAAATCTTCCCGAACGCATGACGTCATCTTAGTCGATTAGATCTCGGTCTGTTCCATGATTTGACAGTTTGTAGCGTAGTACTTCAATACACTTTATCTCTTCCCGATAAACCTACCAGCTGAGAGATAAAATCAAACTGTTCATTTATACTTTAAAAAAAATTGGCTAAAGGCGATACAACTGCATCGGCTATTTTTGTTCTAAGGACAATACACACGATATCGGCTATTTTCTTTCAACTTCTTTCCTTTGTTCTGAAGGCGATTTCCATTCAATCGGCTATATTATATCCAAGTCATGGTCATAATTAAGATCCAACTTCAACACTTGGATAAAACTTCTTAAGGTATCTGCCATTGATAGCCCTTGTAAGCTCTTCTCCAAATAACGTTTTTAATATGTACGCGTTGCCAGGTGCACAACTAACCACTCGAAAAGGTCCTTCCAAATTTGGAGACCACTTGCCAAATGTTTTATTTTTTGTACCAATCAGCAATATTGTCTTCCAAACTAAATCTCCCTCTGCAAACTGTTTGACCTTAACCTTCTTGTTGTAATACTTGGCAACACGCATTTTATTCTTCTCAATATTTTCCAAGGCTTTGAGATGTATCAAATGCAAATCTTCTAATTCATCCATCATCGGATTCTTATAATCTTTTTCTGTCAAGTCCTTTTGCAACTCAACTCTTCTTGATCCTGACTGCAACTCCCAAGGCATTACAGCATTGTGTCCATAAACCAACTCATTTGGAGATGCTTGTGTAGATCCATGGCAAGCCATTCGGTAAGCCCATAATGCTTCATTAAGGACCAAGTGCCATCTTCTTGGCTTCTCATCAATCTTCTTTTGGATGATCTTGATCATGATCTTATTTGACGCCTCTGCTTGGCCATTGGCTTGTGCATAATAAGGAGAAGAATTATATAACCTTATTCCCATGCTTTCGGCAAAGTCACAAAATTCTGATGAAGTAAATTGAGTCCCCTGATCAGTTGTTATTGTCTGTGGGATCCCAAATCTGTGAATTATATGCTCTTTAACAAAGCTGACCATATTCTCTGATGTAACTGTTTTCAAAGGAATAGCTTCAACCCACTTGGTAAAATAATCTGTAGCCAATAGCACAAATTTGTGTCCTTTGCTGGATGGAGGATTAATCTGCCCAATTAAATCTATACCCCATCCTCTGAACGGCCAAGGTTTGATTATGGGGTTTAAAGCAGATGCAGGTGCTCTCTGAACATTACCAAATATCTGACAATCTCGACACCCTTTGTAATATTCAAAGCAATCCTCCAACATAGTCGGCCAAAAGTACCCTGTCCTTCTGATTATCCACTTCATTCGGTAAGCCGACTGATGTGCACCACAAGCCCCTTCATGAACTTCAAACATAATCTTCTTAGCCTCATCTTGACTTAAGCATTTGAGCAACACTCCATCTATAGACTTGTAGTACAGTTGATCATCAAGAAGCACAGACTTGAGGGCCTTATACCTGAGCTTTCGGGAAATTCTTTGAGATGGGTCTTTTAGATAACTGATAATATCACTTCTCCAATCAGTATCTACTTGATCAGTACTGAAAGTACACTCTTCAATAGCAAAAACTTCCTGATTTTCATGATATCCAGAGGCAGTTTGAGCTAACTTGTTTGCTTCTCCATTGTGCTCTCTAGGGATATGATGCAAAGTAACTATCGAAAAACTTTTCAAAAGTTCTCGACATTCTTCATGATATTTTCTCAACACATCATTGTTGCATTCATATTGCCCTATTAACTAATTAATCACCAATTCAGAATCACCAAACACTTCAACTATGGCTTTTGCCTCTATCGATGTCGAAGGCCTCTAAGCAAAGCTTCATACTCGCTTGATTGTTAGTGACAGATATTCAATTGAAAAAGCAAACTCAAATGTCTTTCCACGTGGGGATATCAAAAGAATACCAGCACCACCACCTTTGTCACATGATGATCCATCGAAAAATAATGCCCATGAGGCAATGTTAACCATATCAACGAGATAAATCACGATCTTTGAGTAATAAAATCGGCAATTATCGCCCTTTCACTGCTTTTGCCGATTTATACCCCAGATTGAACTCTGACAGTGCTAATACCCATTTGCCGATCCTTCCATTTAAAATCAGCATTGATAACATGTGCTTAATTACATCAAAACTAGACACAACCACACATTCGGCATTTAACAAATAGTGCCGAAACTTGGTGCATGAGTAATAAACACATAGACAGAGCTTTTCTATAGCCGAATACCTTGTTTCAGGATCTAATTGTTTTTGGCTAAGGTATGCTATTACCCTTTCTTTTCCATCAAATTCTTGCATAAGGGCCGATCCTATTGTTAGGCTATCGGCCCCACATACAGCTTGAAAGGCTTCTCAAGTTGTGGAGGTACCAGTACCGGTGGTGCCTTCATATACTCTTTGATCTCATCAAAAGCCTTCTGCTGTATGTCACCCCAAACAAATTTCTGATCTTTCTTGAGCTTCAACAATGGAGAGAAAGGTAACACTCTTTCTGAGAAATTGGATATGAACCTTCTCAAAAAATTGATCCTGCCTAGCAATGATTGTAATTCTGTGAGGTTAGTTGGGGGCACAATTTTGTCTATTGCTTCCATGCTCTTTTTCCCAACTTCTATTCCTCCTTTGTGGATCAAAAACCCTAAGAACTCACCAGCCGAGACTCCAAATGCACACTTATTTGGATTCATTTTCAAACCATGTCTTCTTGTGCACTCCAAAGTCTTCCTCAAATCGGCTAAATGCCCTTCATGATCTCTGGATTTGACCACCACATCATCAATGTAGATTTCTACAATCTTGCCGATCAACTCATGAAAAATATAATTCATGGCTCTCGATAAGTTGCACCGGCATTTTTCAATCCAAATGTCATAACTATCCATTCAAACAAACCAATATGACCAGGACATCTAAATGCAGTTTTTGCAATGTCTTCAACCGCCATAAAAATCGATTATAGCCAGCATTGCCATCCATAAAGCTGATAACTTCATAACCTGCTGCTGCATCCACCAGCAAATCGGCAACTGGCATTGGGTAACCATCCATAGGAGTAGCCTTATTAAGATCTTTGAAGTCTATGCATACTCTCATCTTTCCATTCTTTTTGTAGACAGGTACTATGTTTGAAATCCACTCTGCATACCTGAATGGCCGAATAAAGTTTGCTTCAATCAATCTTTCAACCTCTTTCTTTACATCGGCCAATACCTCCTCTTTATAAATATTCCGTGGAGGTTGTTTGAAAGGACGAAAACCAGGCTTAATGGGTAGCTTATGCTCAACAATCGATCGTTCTAACCCTGGCATCTCCTCGTATAATCCCAAGCAAAACAATCTTTAAACTCTTTCGGCAAGTCTACTAGCTTCTCTTTGTATTCGGGTCTAAGTTTGCCGATGTACATCGGCCATGGCTTTGAACTGTCACCAACATCAATTTCTTCCAACTTATCAGCCGACATGAAACCATGACCCAGTTAATCTTTGTTGCCATCGATTGGATTGCCCATTAAAAATTACTGTCAGAGCCGACTGCTTGGATCGGCTGTTGATCTCTGTCGAACACATTAACGGGGCCTTCTTTCCACTTTTTACCCGAAAGGCAATCTAGTCCATCATACTCCCAGTAAGCAAGCTCTGAAGCAGCGACACTTACCGAATCATCAGCTTGAACAACTTCAACATCATCTCCAATCCATTGAATGAGAATCTGATGCATAGTTGAAGGTATGCAGCAATTGGCATGGATCCAATCTCTTCCCAGAAGCATGCTATATGCCCCTTGCCATCAATAACAAAGAAAGTTGTGATTAGAGTCTTGGATCCAACCATCAGTTCAACATGTACAGCTCCACGAGTATCAGAAGCATTGCCAGCAAAATCTCTGAGAATCATGTCAGTCTGCAATAGATCCTCGCTGTCATCCCAAGCTTTCTGAAAGTTGTATAGGGCATAATGTTGATAGCAGCCCCTCCATCAACAAGCATCTTGGTCAAAGGCTTGCCATTGACATATCCTTTCAAATATAAGGGCTTTAAGTGACGATTTTTAACTGGCTTATCAAAGACTGCTTGCCGAGTCAACACAAGTTGAGCCATCAGGTCTCGGCATTTAGTTTCATCAAAGTCTGAATACACTTCATCCTGAACATCTTGATCTTCAGGAGCTCTAAACTCCAATGGGATGAAGAACACCATGTTAGCATCAGCCGAAGGACGCTGTCCATCATTCTTTTTCTTAGGACGCCACACTGGCTTCTTTTCGGCTAATTCTTGCTTCAGCTCTTGATTCCTCAAACGTTGAACTCTTCTTTTCTGGCTTTTCCTCAAACCAGGAGGACATCATTGACCTCTTTGCCATATATATGAGCTTTCTTCTGCATTGTGAGCACTGCTACGAACCCAAGCTTGATCTGCAAATCTTTTCCTTTGATGTCCATCAAAACTTTTTATTTTTAAGTGCCGATCGTCCTCAGGAACTCTTATTCCAAGTCTATCATGGACGGGACGGCGGTTGACTCGAGATTGCCTATACTACGAATGCGATCACGCATTCGGGCGTTATTTCTAACGAGGCAATTTCAAGCCTTCATTCCAACAATGTCGAAGAAGGAACGGTTCAATGCGACCGCTCTTGCTCTCTTCAGTGCTCTTCCCGTTCTCTTTGGCGCACTACGCTTCATATTTCCGACGCTCGCCATGAACTGCGCTCCTCTTCAATGTACTGCTGCTCCTCATCATACTCTATCTTCTTCTCTCTCTGCCATTTATTCAACAAGTGTCGTGCTGTAACTCTGCGCTTTGGCTCAGCATGTATTCGGCAACTCCCCTTGGCTGCATCTGAAGTCTGGCCCTTTTCTGTTCGGTTATTCTTGAACCGAACTTGCTGCACCTCTTCCTTGGTAACTTGCCGATCAGGGTCAACAGCACCACTTTCTTTGGCTCTCTCAGAGGTTAGAACTTTCATCTTCCCCTTCTCCTTGGACTCACTAGCATCAACCATGCCTATAGAGAAAGAGATCATGTTCTGGGGAAACGGCCGATTATCCACTTTCATCTTGCCGTCGAACCTTAAGTGTCCATCTTGGATAGCTTTCTGAATCTTCACTCTGAACACTCGGCAATCATTAATATGATGAGAGCTTGTATCATGATACCCACAATACTTTTTATCCTTTACTCCCTCAGGGCGCAACATAGGATGTCCTTCTGGCAGCTTAATGCGTCCTTCCTGTATCAGATATAAAAAGAGCTTGTCTGCTTTACTGACATCAAAATCGTAGGATCCTTTCTGCTGCTTCACCCATCGCTGACTAACCAAAGTAGGCTCCTTTGTCCAATTCAGCTCTGCAGCAGCTACTTCATCCTCATCTTCATATTCAGATGCTTCTTCCAGAAAACCTTGATACATGTCAATAGTTGCACTGTTCTTCTGAAAGCGAGCATCTCTCCTGAATCCCTGAGCCTGGTTGCTCATTGTTGTCAATCTCTGTGCGAGCTGCCCAAGGTCTTCAAACTCCATGTCGAATAGCTTATCCTTGATGTGTGGCAACATGCCTGCAATGACCAACTGTGGGAGCTGATCATCAGGTATATTCAGAGAATAGCACATGTTCTTGGCTTCTCTGAATCTTCGAAGATACTCCATTGGTGTTTCAGTAGTCTTCATCCTCATAGCCCACAGATCCACCATCTTCTTCTCATTGGTCCCTGTATAGAAGTATGCATGAAACTTTTGCTCCAATTCTGCCCATGTTCCAATGGAATTGGCCAGCTGTGATGCAAACCATGTGAAAGCCGGCCCTGTTAGAGACATAGGAAAATATCTAATTCTCCGAGCTTCATCACTAGCAGCTTCTCCAAGTTGCATCAAGTACCTGCTAATGTGCTCAATGGTACTGGTGTCATCTTGACCAGAGAATTTAGTCAAATCTGTTGGTGGCTTTACTCTTGGTGGAAGAGCTACTCTATTGTACCATTCTGGAAAAGGAGATTTGTATGCATATGCACGATTCTTTGGTTTCAGCCGAACTGATTCTGCATCATATCGCCATTCTACTCGGGAGAACATCATTGGCATCTTGTGCCCCTTGCTTTCCAGAAGGTACTCCTGATGCACTCCTATACCCTGGATTCAGCAAAGCACTAAGGGCACTGTAATCGGTAAACTCATTGTATCCATCTCCATAAACACTCTTCTGCAACCTGTTTGCCACTGGGGAGATCTTGTAAGCAGATGCAGGTATATCTATTGTTGCACCAAAAGCCACTTGACCATGAGTTTGCTGCTCGGTCATAGGAGGCTTCTCTTTTTCATCATAAACAACTCCATCCTTGCTTGTACCGATCATCTCTCCTCCTCCAGTTGGCTTCCCTGAAGATTTTTGGGTGTTAAAAAACACTCGGTCCACCAAGCTCTCAAAATTTTTCTTCAAAACGCTTGTCAACCGCTTTGGACCGAAAGTATCAACCATGACTTTGCGGAAGGTGTTCGGAAAAGCCGTGTTGTGGTTCAACATGGTATCTCCCACGACTTTGTAGATGACACCAACTACCCTCTCATCTCCTCTTCATCGGTAATGTCGGGTGATTGGCGAGAAGTACTCTTGGATGATTGCTTTATGATCACCTTGCCACTCTTGTTCTTGGAGAAAGACATCAAACACTTCTACTTTGGTACCGATCAACTGCTTGCTCCACCATCTGGCGTTGATCTGGGTGCAGCTCATCCATAACCACGTTCAGAACGTGATTATTGTCGATTTCCGATCCCATCTTAAACTGAAAGTGGTCCCACCGGGCGTGCCAAAAAGTGTGTTGACACAAAAAGTGACGCACTGTGTCTCACACATAGCAAGCCGGAAAGCCTAGCTTCAATCGGGTGCCGGGTGTCGAATCCGGTGGCGTGCCGATCGATTTGACCTGAAAATCGACAAGGGATAAAAACAATAAGATCATAACTTGGAACATGTTTGGGTGAGACCAGACGGTTCCATATTTACGACCCTAAAGCCACTTACGACGACACATAGCTATAGAAGCTATCTGCCAACATGATGCAATTCATTCGGCTAATGTATCATAGTTGATGTAAATAGAATGAACTTGCCGAATACGTATATATGAAGACATGTTTGAACAAGATTAAGTCATTAAAGCATATCAAACTACATCTTAAGCTTAAAGCATCATCAAGCACGAACAATTAAAGATAGGTAACTTGCAAATACAAATCTATAAAGATAACACATGCATAGGCTAATCCAACTAGTCTGCCGCACGTCTAGCCTTCATAAACCCGTCAAGCACATACTAGAGTAAGCTAATCCACCGCATGATACGACTCACCACAAGCATATGCCACTCCCTATTCTTAGATCAATCCACCACATGATACAATCTAATAACAAAGAGCTAAAAGCACGCAATTGTCTAAACAGATCTATAGATACTCATTACACGTGTAAGCATAACCGTATCGGCAAGATTACCGAATCGGGGTCCATGAAGAAGGAACAAGCAAGCTATTACAATCTAGAGCAAAGCAAAGCCTACATCTGCCGCACAATATCCAGCCTTGACTAAGACCTAAACGCTCTAGCGTGCATGAACCCGCAACATGTAACAATCTAGATAGATCTAATTCGGCTATATGAACTTGATCTACTCGGTATTGAATAAGCATGAGAGGATAACCAAAAAGCCGAAAGAGTATCAATCTAGATTGGGCAAAAGAGTGTTGCAAATAAATAGACATTAAACTAAACATGCGACACGAGATAACTTAATGAATCTATTAGATCATGCCAAATCTAAAAGAGCCGATAACTGTCTTTACTCATGTCTTAATCCGCCGCACGATACAAGGCACAAGCAAAAACTTCCCATGATCGAGCTTAGATCTACCGCATGTTCTAAGCTAAAACAATGAGACTACTTGCATCACATCTAAATCCACCGCATGATACTAGACATGATAGCAAGGTTGCCGGGACTTACGGAGGTCGACGGATCAATTGGCCCTCTCGAAGAACTCGACGACACGACTAAAAGGACTCGAAGGGTGGCACGTAGCCGGTTGTATTGATTTGGTTGTGAACCTCTATTACAATGGTCAAGGGCTTATATTTATACCCTGGACAAACATGAGTCCTGAACGCCTACGAGCTATTGAACAAAATTGGAAAGATACAAATATGCTAACTCTAACCATAATTGGAGTCCTTGACTTTATGACTCCTTCCCTTTCTGGCCAGCCTTCTCTTTCCCTTTTCCGTTCCCAAATAGAACCATCGCTCAGCCGACCGCGTGATCATCTGCCAAACATATGGAAATTTAGCCGACCGCATACGTATTTGCCGAATCACTCTCTCTACCGCTCGCTGGCCCACCTGTCATATCCCTGACCAAATTCTGGTGTTAACAGGTCCCTTCGGCGTCTGAAACCGATAAGACCAGTTTAGGAAAGACTAACATTATACCTCCCGGTACATTGATCAACAGGGCAAGCTTGTTTTTAGGAAGCAACCTAAATTGGTCCTTTCGGCGCCTGAAACTGATAAGACTAATTTAGAAAAAGCTAGCATTGCACTTCCTAGAGATACAAATCCTTCACCTTGCAATAAAGTGCTTTCCATGGCTGAGACTTTGGAAATAAATAATCCAGCCATCTTAGTCCGACCAGAGCAAGCTGATTCTACTATTGGAAAGAATGTGATAATCAGCGAGCCAAGAGAGCCTAAGAAAGGAAAGTAGGTCTTAGACCGTGAAGTGGTGCTAGAGAAGCCCAATGGCAACCGGGAGAATCTCAAAATTACTATCAAGTCTTCGGGCTCGGGGCAAGCCCAAACTCCTGTGGGGATAAGCAAAAATCGGTTAGTAATAATATTATGCGAGAAGATAGTGAGTAAGTCGACTTTAAAAGTCGGCCAAACCGATTCTAATATTGCTAAAGCGAAAAAAAAATCAGCAAGACCAATTTCTCAAATCGGTCAAGCTAGTTGTAAGCAAAAAAACGCAGCACTGCATTTCCCATGACCGATTGAGCTATAGCCAATTGAGCCTTAGCAAAGTAAGACCGATTAAGTCAGTTTCATGCAAACTTGCTCATCAGGTCCAGCAAAAGATCGATGAGTGAGTTGTTGCCAAAATTGTTTCTACAGGTGCTCCAATCAAAGAAAATGATGGACCGATTATTATTGATAATCTGGACCAATCAAATGTTGAGAAGACTCTGAGGGGCACTAGTGCTTGTGAACATGAAGCAAAAACAAAGCATCAACTCCTAAGAACTTCAAGCCACCATGGTGCCCTGCGGGTGTGTCAAGAACACAAAAGCGTAAACTTCAGCGTACTCAATGCATGAAGGACGCACTTATTGTAGTGCCTACCGATGAGACTTCGGTTGATTCAGTTTCCACTGTTGATGATCTTGCTTTTGTGCATGTCAGGGAATTTTCTGAAGGTAATGATGATTGCATACCTCAGGACGCTATCTTCAAGAGGCCATCAGACCCGGTGAAACATCTTAGAGCATTGCATGTGACAGGGTATATCAATGACAACTTGGTCAATCACATGTTAGTGGACACTGGGGCCAGTGTGAATTTGATGCCTTATTCTCTTTATAAGAAGCTTGGTGGATCTGATGAGGAACTAGTTAAAACCAAGAGAAAGATCAATGGAATTGGAGAAGGAAAACCTACTTTAGTCAAGGGACTTGTCTCAATGATGCTTTCCGTTGGGGGCAAGACATTAGCCACCAAATTCTCCATTGTAGAGGTGCAAGGGAATTACAGTTTCATCCTTGGGCGAGATTGGATTCATAACAATCAATGTGTACCTTCTAGTTTGCACCAGTTCCGCATTCAGTGGGTGGATAACAAGGTTGAAATTGTTCATGCAGATTTATTCACCTATGCTATGCTTGGTGCCCCTATGCATGGGGGGCATGGTGATATGACATGCTTGTCAGGGAGAGATGTAACTAATGTTGAATTAATAGAAGAAGTCATGTTCCAGTCTCTCTAGAGCCGATCGACGATCGGTTCCATATTATCATATTATATGAATTTGCTTCAGCAGGAAAACCATCGGCCAATCCATATGGGCAAGTTGGTATTAGAATTATTCCATGGCCGATGCATGCTGAACAAAATTTAGAAGCCGATTATAATTTAGTTAATCGAGCTTCTCATGGGTTCTTTGTCAACACTACTTGTTCTTTGTGTATCTAGAAGTTGATTTTCATCAATAACATTGCCGAAGTGACTGCAAATGTGTTGCCTTAATTCAAGAAGACAGGAAAAGGAAGTATGCTATTATTGATTAAATGTCTTCTTGATCCCAAGGCAAGGTATGCCCATATTTTAAATATATATGCATGTCACTAATATACCTGGGTTATTCCTTGCCAAATATATGTGTCATTGTATGCCAAGCCGATGTGTGCATTTTTATATCGGCTAATCCTTATTGTTAGGATGGGCAAGTGGGCATACACTTTTGCTGAAATATGATTTGATTCTTGAGCCACTAGAAATTATTAAAGGTCAAATCATTGCGGATTTTATTATGGAGCATGTTTGTTATCCATGCGGGCTCTAATCTTGCATCAAGCATTAGAGCCGAATATGAAGTTCTTTCATTCGGCTTGGTTTTATTGCACTCTATGCAAGCAAAACATGTTGAGGCCAAAGACATGAGAATTTAAAGGCCACCATGATAAGCTCAATACACATCTGGCTATTGCATCGGTAAATGTAAATTTCATATGTGAGAATAGCCGATGCATATTTTCTAAGCAGGTACTAGTAAATTGGTTCAGCCGACTTGACAGTCGGATTAAACAATTCTTCTGGGACATACACCGCAGATTTCTCAAATCGGTCTAGTTCAATTTTGTAATTCTAGTGCCGATTTAGAAAATTGAAGGACTCCCTTAATAAAATATTTGCAGGATCCTAGCATCAAGTTGATAAGAGCATCTGGAGAGTTGCATTTAAATATACTTCGCAACATGATGAACTCTATCAGAAGGTTTATGATGATTCACTGCTCAAGGATCTAGGATCTGGTCAAGTAAAAATGGTTGCAGGAGAAATCCATGAAGTGATTGGTGAAATCATATAAGCTGGAGATGATGCAAAGTTGATAAATCTCCCAAGAGCAATCAACGGAAAATGCCTAGAAGTGTTTTCCAAGTGTTTGGCAGGAAGCCTAGTGTTCTTCCAAATAATGGCCGATACATGTATTGCCCTTAGAACAAAAATGGCAGGTGTATACATCGCCCTTAGTCGCCGGCTAGCCGATGTGATGGGTATCGTTGCTAATTGGTTACAGGTGAAAGAGTATTTTCAAGTTCATCGACTAATTCACTTGAAAATAGGGGGCATGTGTTGACACTCAAAATTGGCAAAGAAGGTCAAACGCATGTCAACGTATCAACGGACGGCGAGACAGAGCTCTCCGGCACGATTGAACAGCGTCAGACGCTGCTCACTCGGGCGCCGGACGCGCCGGGCCGCGCCGGACACGGCCACGGGCGTGCGCGCGCGGTCAGCAGGGCCGGACGCTGGACCCCGGGCGTCCGGCGCGCGCCGGACTCGGCACAGAGAGCCCCGCGTGCGCGCTGGACGTGCCCTTAAGGCGCCGGACGCGTCCGGCGCTGTTGACGTAAAACTGATTTCGTACGGAATCGCGTTTTTGGTAATTTGTGACGTGGGAAACTTGGAGAACGCGAGTTGGAGTTGTGTTCCACCGGGATAAGACCATCCCCCTCCATATATATGAGAGGATCATGGCCGACTGATCCCATCCACATCAATCGTCAAAACACAACACGATCAAACATGATCTAATCTATCTTCTTCTACCTCTAGCCCTAATCTCCTCCACTACCTCCTCCTTCTCCGTCGCCACTGCCATGAACAGGTGATCGACGACGACGACAAGCCCTAGAGCAGTCAAGCCGGCTAGGGCGCCCCATTGCCGCCGCACGTCCACACGGGGTCCGTCCCGGGCTTGTGGGGTTTCGGGTTTCAAGAGACTTCGCCGGCGTGTCTTGCGTATCGCGCTCCCGACGAGGCTCCTCCGGCGACGTGTCTTGCGTATCGCGCTCATCGCTGGAGGCACAAGGTCCAGGTGTGGACATCCACTAGGCGCCGGCCGATCCTCGTATTCGGCTTGCCCTACATCGAGCGATCTAGCTCCCTACCCGGTGTGTTGACCTAATTTAGCGTCAACAGTTCTCATTTCATGGTTGCCAACAGGCATTTAGGCTAGTGTACGTAGATCGTGTTTGGGTCTAGAAAGATATGCTTGAACCTATAAGGGCAGCTCTGGTGCTAAATCGAATTGTGAAATCCACAGAAGGGGAACACAAGAGGAGTTCGATAACTCAAGGATAGACATCGATTCATAGGGTCCACACATAGGATTAATAAATCTGTCTCCATTACTCTCATGCACACGCAGACTCCACCGTAATCAATATTTACTCTTCTCTCAAGTGGCACGCAATTGATTATTTTATGGCCTCGCAGTTAGACTCATTTGTGGAAAGAAAGTTTTGTTCTGAGAGCTACAGTTTGAGTACTCCAGTATGCATGGTTCGGTCATGTAAGCCCGTCATTTAATTTTTGGCAACATTGGAGCTACTCTAAGATACAATATATACATGCAGATATGTGGAAACCGGAGCGCTAGGTGAGGAGAAAGATGAGGGCTAGTGGTGGTTGACTGTGAGGGAGCGGATCCCGGGCCAGTTTCAGAGGGGCTTCGATTCGGTGGTCCTCCTCGTCTCTTGGGTGCTGTGGAAAGAGCGCAACAGGAGAACTTTCGACAACATCCACAAGACAATGCCAGAGATTTTGAGGAGCATCACCGAAGAGGCCGACGCTTGGCTGGCGGCCGGCTTCCGTAGCATCGCCCCGCTCTTCGCGACCTAGAGAGCTCACACTCTTCTGTCTTCCTAGTCGCAAATCGGTTTCTTTAGAAAGTCACTACCCCTAGCGCCACCGTTAAAGCCGGTGATCTTTGTAAGTGTGTGTCCGTCGACCCAGTGGCATCTCGCAGCTGGGTAGACGGTCTGTACAACTCTAACTTCCCTTAATGAAAAACGTGCAAATGGCACGGTTTCGAAAAAGAGAAAGATGAGGGCAGCACTCACTGTGGCGGAGCTAGATTACGGGTGGAGCAAGACCGGGTTGAAGTTGGGATTGGGAGTGAAGCCGAGTATGCCACCAATGCGCCACCCCATGCTTGAGAGAGGATGGGGCGAAGAGGCGTGGGTGGGTGGAAAGTGGTCGACAAAGCGGGTGGCAAGGCAGCCGTTGTCTGGGGGCAGACGTGAGGAGGTGGGGATGGTGGGTGAGGAGGAAGACGAATAGGAGGCGGGGTCACACGCTTGCTTCCCTGCTGCGCAGCTAGTCATGTGCTATCACTCTCCCTTTCATTATGTTGGTTGATCTATATATAATTATGTTGGTTGAACTATTTGTGATGTTTACATGGCATTTCAACTATGACATGCCATTTCCATCTTCGAATATTTAAACTTGAGTTTTCATAATTGTGATATTTGAAATTTTGGACATGAATATGGTTGAAATCTTCTAATTAGAAACATTAGTATTTGGATTGTATTGCTTATATAAATATTAATGTTGGATTCGTATGTTTCATTGCTTGAGGATTGCTAAACTAGACGTATATCTCGAGTGTTGTTCCACGACTTTCTTAGAAATAATTAAAGGCATTGCTTGTATTAATTGTACCTATGTGTTCTGGCATTAGTTCTAGTGAAAATTATGCAAAGGTGACAATAAATTCCAATAACAACTAATAGAATATTAATTGGATGAAATTATAAGATGATGGTACCACCAAAACAAATAGAATTATTCATATGCCTTGTATTATTTTTGACAGGTTAAAAATAGTAACACATAGTGGAGGATGACATTTATCGCTTGCATGAAGGGATTGAAAGCTACTGGCAGATGACTTAGTATTCAGTGTGGGATGATGTGGATACCTTGTTTCTCTACTACATATAATGCACCAAAAAAAACATCCCTAAAGCCACACAACAAACTATCCCCCGCTGTCATTATCTCTCCTAATCTTTCCTAAGTACACCCAAACAAATACACCCACAATAAGCTACATATTCAAAATAAATGGTCAAGATTCATTCTGAGCCTTAATTTTCTCTTACTCACCCACATCCGACGGACGAGATGGTTTGGATCAAACCTCGTCACTCCTCACGCCCCCGCGCCCACCGCACCGCACGCCGCCAGCTCACGCGTGCGACTTCTCCTTTCCCCAGGCACCGCTCCGACTCCTCCACTCCCCTGCCGCCCCGTCTCCCTCGCGGCCCGAGTGCCCGACGCGAGACTTCTCTCCCTCGGCCCTCTCCCTCCCTCTTCCCCACGCGGGCTCAAAGCCCTAGGTCCGGCGCCGGTGGCGCGGTCCGACCAAGAGACGACGCGGAGCGACGCCTTCGTGGCCCTGGAGGCCGTGGGATTCGCCACTCGCAGTCGCGAGGCCGCGGGGAGCCAGCCACCGGAGCCGCGGACGGGGTCGGGAGAGATGACGGCGGCACCTTGATGGAATAGAGGACCCTCGCACCACCGGTATGTCTGCCCCTTGATCTTCGCTTCCCGCGGTGCGAATCCGAACACCCAAGCCCTATCTCCTATGGCGACAGCCACCCGGATGGCCGCCGGACGCTAGGGAGCCATGGAGCCGGCTGCGGGCTGTCGGCGCCGTACGTCGTGGTGGCCACGCCGGCGTGGATGCGCGAGGCACACGGGACACCCCACAATGCCGGAGTCGGAGATGATGTCGTCATTGTTGGATGCGGACGCTACACATACGCATGCTACTCATTCATGTTCACCTGCACCTCGCCGGAGTCGCCATGGTACGTACGTCACGCCGGATTCCACTCCTCGCCCTCGGACAGGACAGCTAATTTCCCCCATTTCTCGATCGTGTTTGCCTCTGTTCCTTTTCGATAGGTGCTGCACACGTCGAGCATAGAGCTCTCACGGTACCTGTCGCTCCACTCAAGCTCGTCGAGGTAGTGTACGTCGTGCTGTGCCTGGGCTGCTCGCTCTCCCTGTTGTATGCCTGAGCAGCAAGCAGCAAAGGCAGGAGCAACGCTTCAGTAAGGCACCAACAAGAGGTTGATGATGCAAATGCAGAGTTCTTGCTGCACCAAGCAACAAGCAGGTGCCAGGATCGATTTGCTTTTGATTTGCTAGGCCTCTCCTTGTCCAATGATGTGGTTTTGATTTTTAGTGCCTTTTTGTGTGAAAAATTGATTTGTTTTTTTAACATGGTTGATTTAGGGACTGCACATATGACGGACGGCTCAACCGAGAAGGTGATGGAGATGATTCTTTAGAAGCTGGAAAGTGTTTCATATTCTTTATATGCGATGCAAGATGGGATTTATATGCAGTGCATGTTTTTGTAAGAGCCAATGTTCATTTGCCTTGCTTTCTGGAGCTGTTAAATATTGATTGTTGATTTACACAGTTGCCTGATTACCATGATGTGATTAATACCCAATGGAATTCGGCATTGTCAGAAAGAAGCTTTCTTGTATTCTATATTGCATATACCATGTTCCAGTAATTTGAGATTTTGAGGTCAGATTGGCTGGCTTTGGTCATAATTTAGATGGTGAATGCATTTTGCAATTTAGTGGTCATTGTGTAGTCTCATTTTTCAGTTCATTTTACTTGGTGATTAAGAATATGAAGAAAGGTTTTGATTTGCTCCTGATCGGGGGATGGAAAAAGATTTCTGTTGGGATTTCTTTTGCCTGTTTGTGTTCAGGTTTTTGTCGAGCACTATTCTCTATCTCTATCACTTAAAAGAGTGAACTGTGCGTGGTATTCTTTCATGTCGATTGATACTCTATCTCGGGTCTGCCATTGCTGCAAACAAGCTTTCGCTGCCTCGGTGAGTTCATTGCTACAAAATGAATCTGGTGCTTGTGCTACTGATTGATTGATTGTTTTTTTCTACCAATTTTGCCACATCAATGAATAGATGGCTTACTCCAATAAGCCGTTGTTAGCACGGGAGTAGCATGATTTGAACCTGTGAACAATAAAATGTGTTAGATTTTCTCCGGTGTAGGTTTGTTTTTGTTTTTTTATCACCGCTCATCGTGTGTATCGGTTACTACATGCATTTCAGCTAAGTGTTTTCTTAAATTTAACTAAAATAAATGGGTTTTTCTTGGATTCTTTCTTTTCAGATGAAAATCATAGAATGCTTTGACACTCTAAATTTTCACATGCAATTCTGGACCTCAGTGTCCAATATTGGACAAGTAGAGTTTGGGCACATGTGGAGGAAGCACTGGTTTGTCCTTAACTTTGATTGTTTAGGTTAAACCCTTTATATGGTGTAAGTTTTGTCCTTCACTTGCATTCCGGAGACACGTTCAAGTTTGGAGCTTCTCTATATGGTGTAAGTTTTAGATTTGTAGAATCCTACTATTGTGTTTGCATTAAATATGTGTCAGATATTTGTATTTATCTATTCTTGCTGGGACATTTACCATATGCCCCATTAATCCTTTTGTTAATCCATGTGCAACAGTAGAGATTCTGATATTTTGTGATTAATCCATATGCAAAAATATGCAGCTGGTCACAAGCAATCTACCGCTGCTGAATCTTGGCACTGCCACTGCTGCTCACTTTTGCCGATCTATAAAATCAAGGCATCCTCAGATGGTTAGTTTCTCTTTGCTTTTGTACTGTTTACCATCCGGCAATCTACCTGCATGCACAATCATTGACGCGCTACTGAACCTAGAGCTACTGAACTTAAACTGAAGTCCTTCTGCTACTGGATACATTTAGAATATTTATTGGCCTTGGTAAAATATGTTTGTTCCTGCAGTTGATACTTTGATAGTCATATGGAATTGTTTTCTGAAACAATTAGTCATGTATTCTAAGGATATACTCACAAGCATATGCTCAGAAACCTGCTAAATAATAATGGACCTATTTCGAACTGGTGTCATCATCACCTAGCAGTAAGGTACCCCTATTGCTTTTTGTAGATGCTCAGCAATCACAATGTATTTTGTTGGGGTTCTACCGGTGTTCTTTCAGACATTATTACAAGAATTTGAGGTTAAAGTGATGTTCTTTTTTAGGTGAAATCGATATTCACCTAAAGCCACACACTAATCTATTCACTACAGTCATTAGCTATGCTAAGTGCACAAATGTCACAAGATCGATATTCAGGGTACCACCAGTTTACTCTCTTTGACAAATGTCACACGTTTCGAGTCCTTACTGTATCCACTAAGAATCTCAGAGTTGTTCATGATAAGGTTAGTTGATCACAGAATTCTCTGTACCTCACTCCATGTTCTGTTTGTGCTGCAGGAACAGGACATATAAGGGGGGTGTGAGACATGTGGATGAATTGCATGACTGCATAACCTTAACATCGAGTTTTATTTTTCAGAGAAGCATGAACTTGCTCTGCCTGGTGGTTCAGGATGAGCTACAGTATTTCACCATTTCCCTTGACCTCTACTTCAAGTATAACGTTACAGTTAGTACCTGTGTCTTTGGCAGATTAGTCATGGGTTGCAGGAAATGTTGTCAAGTGGAGGAATACTTCAAATGGTAAGGAAGCTATGTCATCAATACCATCAAACATGCTTTTGGGGATCACAAATTGTAGGTTGATAATTGTAATATTACATTCAAATCAACTGCTTGCATGATCTCACATTCTAATCAAGAACTTTAGTTAGCCATGTGTATCTTTGTTTTCTTTCAGTTCTTGCAAGGAATCATGATAAGTACATGGAGGATATGCTAAAAGGCTGATGATGTACACGACGTATGCTGGATTCCTCTACTGTGCTCCTGTGGAGTTCATTTTTCATTATTCTCAACCGGCTCAAGTGGACCACTGGATTGTATTTTTCATTGATCATGAAGGTACTGTAGGAACACATCTATGTGGTGTTAGAAGTTTCTCTGGTGGCATATGTATTGTAAATGGTGGCAGGAAGCAATTTGGATCAAAATATGCGGCTGAGACGCAGAAATAGGCCAGACCTTGTTGAATTTTCATGGAAGTAATATTGATAATTGTGTATGGCCGTATACAATTGCGTGACAAAACTATAGAAAAAATCTTGTCATTTGATTTTAAATGCATCCCTTAAATGAAACCGTGGCAACGCACGGGCACTATACTAGTGTTGAGAAAGAGAACTAGTAGTCTACTTATACTAGATATAGATATAGATATAGATATAGATATAGATATATATTTTTTCAGTTTCCTTATAGATAGTGTAATTGCCACTCCGGGCAAAATCTTTACCCAAATACACTGCCTATATCGACTGATCTTTTGATGTAACAATCCTTGTTGACTGATAACGGATAGCAATCTTTATGAACTAATAGTGTGGTGTTATAAATCCGGCCTCTAGCTACAGGTGGCTGTAGTTTAATACACCGCATAATCAAGGTAAATCAATAGGAAATGGTTTGTTTTGATTTTATAATTCATATAGTTCCACTTGTACATAGAAATTTTATTTATATGCAGGAAGAATACAGGTAGCTACAGATGTGCGTTGGAACGACCTCAAGGAAGCGATCTGCGGTCGCACCGTCCACGTTGCGGGTCCAAAGCTGCGCCCTGGTCCTAGTGCAGTCTCTCCTCCTAGCGCCTCCACAAGGAGGCATTGAGGCTAGCCAGCCAGCCAGCGTCTCCACTGGCATGCGCGCGAAGAAGCCGTTGCGGGCATCCCGGCTCAGCAGCTGGCACGGTGGAGCAGCGGGTCAGTCAGCGGAGGTGTGTGCGGCCCGACCTGGGCCAATCCGTGTGCTCGACACATGGGGCCTCGAGTCAGCAGATGGGCGGTGGTCGCGCGGCGGCCCGCTGTTTCCATGGCGGATGCAGACGTGGAAGCCTGGGCGCGATGGACAGCGGCGCATCACTGGGCTTGAGCTTTCGATCATGGCTAGCTGATGCAAAGGCAAACAAGTACGGAATGCGAGGTGTCGAAGTGACTACTATTGCCCGTGCACAGCTCATGTCGTCGACCAATACTGTTGGTGCGCACCTCCTGTCATTGCAGACGAGTTCGAACGGCTACGTGATGTGGGCACTAACTGGCATTGTCGCTACGCGCCTCCCACGTCGTGGGCGAGTCTGTATGGCTCTATAACGTCTGGCGGCGACCGATGGCATTTGTGTGTGCCTCCCATTGTCGGGGGCGAGTCTAAACGGCTCCACGACGTGTGGTGGCGAGCGATGTTGTTGATGCACGCCTCCCGTCATCGCAGGCTAGTCTGAACGAAACCACGATGTGTGGCAGCGATTGGCACTATCAGTGCATGCCTCCCGCTGTCACGGGTAGTTCTGAAGGTGAGCCAAAACTCAGCTCAGATTACTCTAGACCAATGACGATGATCTTCTTGTTGAAGGTGTCACAGAAGAACCTCCTGTTCGTGCATGGTCGACCCATTCAACCCCTTAGTATAAGAATCAGGCGAAAGCCTTGCCAAGCTCTGAGAGTCTCCTCTTGTTGCATGGCTATCGTATCATCAACCTCCCTAGACGCATTGTTGAAGAGTTCATGTGCTTTGGTGTTGTAGTTTTCTTTCTTTTGATTTTGTTAGCAGGTCATGTATTGGTTTTAGTCAAGTTTTCCTTGATTAACCGGATGACCAGGGTTTTTTTGCCTCATTCCCTGAAAACTAGCCCGTTGATGATAAATCCATGTTTCCAGGTCGGGAAGCTCTCCCCATTAGTTTGCGTTCAAAAATAACTTTGGTGTAGTATCTTGAACACGGGCAATAGTCTTACAAGGAACCAAATAATGGGTTTTAGTTTAATCACTATTGTCTATATGTAAGTAATTGACAGAAGTTCACATACTTTTCGCTTAGCAAGAGGCCAAGGTCCATCATGTTTTTGGTGCCTTGTGCTATCGAAAATTATAACGAGATGATAGTAGCAATGGTAAAACTCCCGATTCTTCATAACTGATTCGTGAGAAAAGACCAACAAAGAAGCAAAGGAGAAACTGAGTAATGGAGAAGAAGTTGGACCGTTCAAGGAGCAGGCGGTGGGTCACTAACCCAACGTGCTCACCATTCGGCAGGAGCTGGCGGGCTGCCAGAGAGACAGAGATGGGAACGAGTTGGCGCTTGGGATTGCCCGAACACCGGCCTTGCGCGTTGGGCTCCAAAGCCGTGAAAAGAGCAGGCCGAGGGACTGAGGACTCGGTAGGGTAGTGGGTGCAGGCCGAAAGAGAAGGAAGGTTGGCCTACTCGGGCCAGAAATGAGAGTGAGTGAGGCTTTTGCCCAATAAAATTCTCTTTTTTTATTTTAAAAGCCAAGTCAAAAGAAAATTTTAAATCAGTTTTGAATTTAAACAAAACCACACAATGCAATAAAATCAATGCACCAGCGTGAATGCCTAAACATGTTGCTAGTCTTATGATGATTTTTTTATTTGATAAACAAATATTATTTCCTAACTAAGTCTACAAAAATACATAATTAAATCAATTGAATTCGATTTGGTAAAAAGAAAATTTTAGGGTGTCCCAGACTATTGTCCACTCTATCTATTGACATCCTTATTGTAGAGATTTGATGTGATGGGTGCACTCGGGTACAAAACAAACTCCACTTCTTTACATCTTTATCCCGAGCTCTTCCACCAATGTCTCGAAATTGTTTTTTTTTTTTTTTTTGAGCAAAAACCGTGGGGCAAAGCCCACCGGCAACAAGGGAATATATTAAAACCAACAACGTACGGAGTACAAAAAACAAATGAACTAAACAGAGGAACTAACAGAAGCCCAACCAGGTATTAGGCTTACTAGGCTAAACTAAGCCAAAAAACACTGGGAAATACTAAGGAAAAAACAGGGGTGGGGGAGGAAGTAAAAAAGTTACAGGACACTGAGCCAGAGCAAGATGGATTGATGAAGACTTGGCTTAATTCTAATGAAATGATCTTTGACTTCTTCCTTAAATGCATTCTTCCAAGCAGCCAGGCTTGGAGCTTTCCCGTTGAAGATAAAACTATTTCTTTCATTCCAAAGACACCAGGCACCAATTAAGAAAATCTCCAAGTCTCAAAATTGTTTATTGTCTTCTAAAGTCTTTAAAGTGGGTACATACTACTAAAGAATTGATTTTTCATGACACCCCTAAAACATAACCAAGGCGGCACCCATTTTGCCCACTAGGATTAATGCCCACGATTAACGGAGACATGCATTTTTAATTTACTGAGGTGGTCACTTTGGCTTGCCTCGAAGAGGTGGGCACCTTAAGAGGACCGCTTCAGAAAATGCGATATTTTAGGAGGCAGTTGCCTTATAATGCCCACCTTTGTAAATCAATTTTCCAAGACGGGCAACTTGAAAGGCCAGCCTTGGAAAAGGATGAGGCTCGAGTGGCCCAATTTTCACCTCCAAGTATAAATACATGGCCATAGGGTTTCACCACTCCTCCTCACCCTCTTGCTCCCCCACCGACCCCGTCGCTTCTGCTCCCCTTCTCCACCAAAGAAGTGCATGAGGTGCCTCCTCTCTACTCCGCTCGCCCCACTTCTCCACTCCGGCCTTCCTCTCCACCGGTGGCGCGGGGGACTCGGGGTGACGGCGACGGCGCACGAGACACACGGCGGCCAACGCACCTTTTGCGCAGGTTTGCCCCCCTTCCTCCTCCCCGGCCAATATGGTGGGAGGCGGCCACCCCATCCCTCTGGGAGAACGGTGGCGTAGGAGCAGTAGCCATGGCAGGGGGGTCCCAGTGGATGGCTGTCGGATCCAAGGGGAGCAAGATCATCATATCCCTCTATTCTGCACTTTGTTTTCTCACTCTTCTCTGTTCTTCCACAGACGAGCAGGACCTGTGCCCCTCCTCTCCTCCCTCCCTGGCACATATCCAGTGAGGAGGAGTCTTCCGGCTGTGGATCTGGTCACGAGAAGGTTGGATCTGGCGGGAAGGATTGCACCAGCCGCAAATCCAGCAGCATGGCATTGGCATGGAGGTAAAGATTTGGCGTGTAGTGCCGGTCAACGACAGAGTGGGCTACTGGGCTCGGGGGGCTAGTTTTAATTTCTTGTAGTTATTAACCATGGCGGGCTACATAATTCAATCGTCTCAGTTAATAGCATTGACCGTGGTGGGAATCCTAACGTGCCTGCCACGGTTAATCGATTAAACATGGCGGTCATAGGCGACCGCCGTGGTTAACGTATGATTAACCTTAACCATACAACTGCGGCGAATGGCTTGGCCCGCCATTTAAAATGGAGATCACCTACCACGGTTAAGTTATCTCTAGTAGTGACTTAACCTTTAGCTTAGGGTGCAAATCACTTGAATAACACTATAGCGTCGTCTAAGTCCATTGTTACATTCAAAGTATTAAATTTTGATGTCCACCGCTGTTACTCGATTAAACGTGGCGATCATGACCGCCACGGTTAACAGGTGACCGCCGTGATTAAGCCACAATTAACTGTGACCTTACAGCCACGGCAGATGCCTTTGCCCGCCATGGAAAATGGAAATCGCCTACCATGATTATGTTTCCTCTAGTAGTGACTTTATGTTTTCTCTAGTACTGAATTTCTCAAGGACGTGGCCTGAACCACATCCTTTATCCATTCGAATTCGTATTTTAGGACAAATTCAAATTCAGTACGAAATTTGGAACACCAAATTCAAAATTAGAACATAATAGACATTTTCTAAACAATTTCTACATTTCAACCGAATTTGGCCCACTAGCCCTGGCCAATTTGGGACACGCAGGCTCTATGCAGCTTGTAGATGATTGGCTCCCTCGCTCACACAGGTCTAAGCGAGGTGGGACTAACAAAATTGAGAGGGACGCTGGGTTCAGCATGCAGCGTGTGGGAGTTTTATTGTTCTTTATCTTGTTGTTAGTTTTCTCTTCAATTAATTACTCCACATACAGAGTTCCCTAGTTTGAATAAGAGAAAACAATGAAATGATTTCTGCAATTGTGGACTGGAAACAATAATTAATATTAGTAAATTGCATGCTGCCAAGGTTAATATTGTGGACTGGAAACAATAACCGTGCAACAACTAGGTTAATACTTGCGAATGACCCCCAACATGTAAAATGCTTAATTCGATTTATAATCTTGGAAACCGGTGCATCTTCTCTCATCAAGCTGCCAAGGGCTGTGTGGTATTGCTTTTGTATTCATCTGTTTTGCATCGTCTGGGCTTACATCTCTGTTCGGCTTGGCTTGCACGTAGCTACAGCTGGTGGAAAATATAGAAAAAGCCAAATCAGTTGGTGAAAAATGGCTGAGAGCATAGTATATAACACACAGATTGTAATTTGAACCTTCTCGATCGCTGTGCTATTTGCCAGTTAAACTCCGGACTTCAAACTTTCCAGATTTTACTTTAGTACATATGTAAGCATGCAGGAAGGGGACCTGGCCTGCCGATTATTATAATGTTACTAGAGTACCTGTACGTGCACGTGTGAATACTCGGTAGGTTAAACAATAAAAAGGATCTATCCATTAGACATCCAGGCGCCTATAAACCAGGTACAGTCCGATGGGATACAAGTGACTTTGCTTCCTGAAGAAACACAGTAGCAACACCTGCTGGAGAAAAAAAAAATATACTGCTACCTTTTCGTGTGGAAATTAGAATGGCTCATGCTCTAACTCAGGAGTTGATCGCTGATGACTGATGGCTATGTTAGGGCAGCAAAGAGTTAAATCAATTGCTACTACTGCTGACGAGGTCCATTCTTGTTCGGAATGTGATACATCAGGAGCTTGAGTCTCAACTGATCTAGTGATCTCTGTCATCTCTTCGAGCGACCGAAGCCAATTTGGAAATGTATTGCATCGTCACAATAGCAGAGATGGCAAAATTTACAGAGCTAGGCTAGAATCACACAGCCCATGATCGCATTGGTGGACAAGTCTGATATATATTTAGGAACAAATTAATCAGATATCAGTCGTGTGTTAGTAGCGGTGGAACAAGTCCAAAGAAATCAATGTTACACATCCCGTTATAAAGAAACATCAATGTCCAGGATATTTTGTTTTCCTCATCTAACTGAACAAGAAGATGACCAAGATAGCCAATGGTTCCTTGTTCTTTTATATCATCTATTCATGTATAACCTTGCGTCGTTACTGGGCAGGCTTATTTCTCGAGGATGACAAGAAGACGATCGAGGAAGGAATGAGCACAATGCTGGCAATCGCATCGAAGCTCGCGGCGAAGAAGAAGAAGAAGGTTCATCTGCAGCTGATTGAAGCCCCCGAACAAGATCATCCTTGATGGAAGCGTCCCTGGTTCTTCACGGATGTCGGTGTCAAAAAACTGTTTTGTAATTCTAGAGAAGTCTTTCTCTGTTCGGTCTGTCGTTGCTCCCAGTAATGGGTGGGTAGCAGTTATTTTCTGGGCTGGAACTATGTTAAGGCAGTGGTAGGTTGGTCGTTTCAGTGGGCGTAGTATCCCTAGTTTATAGCTTATCTGCTCTTGTGCTGTGCTTCCCACAAACTCTAAAACAAAAATTGTATTTCCGTTAGCATTAATGGAAATGGGGAATGGTCCTCGTGTCGAAAAAAATGTATAACCTTGCGTCTTCCATTTCCTCATTGGACTGGTTGATGGCGTGATCTGTTTCACATTAGTTTCAGCTGAAAATCTGCTCACAGCGTTCTCCTAGCTTGTTCTTGAAAGAGAAAACAATGAAATAATTTCAGCAATGAAAGTTAATATAATTAATTTATAGACGCGCATGCTAATTCAGTCATTTACTGAATCTTTAGATACAGTCAGACGCAGAACAAACAAAGGAAAGTCAACATTATTTCCGTCAGGCCAGAGCCTGATGGGAGCAAGGGCCGTCAACTGTCCTACATGACGGTCATTTTTAACTGCACAAATAGTTATTAATCTTTGGTCTACTAATATTTTACACGACCCACATATTAAAGAACTCATCCGTTCTGTTCTCCTGGGCTCCAATTTTGAATCACGAAGTCTCTAATCGCTTATCCGTGTAACTGTGCCCAAGCAACTCAATTGTAAGGTGTGGACGACCTATGTGAGTTGCATCCACTCCGTGGTGTAAACTTTAGTTGCACCTGGACTCCTCCTCATCAATGACCTGATCCGTAAGGTGTGGACGGAACATCTTGATTAACATGACAAAACCAAGCCACAGCAACGTTTGCACCGGCATCGACAGCAGCGCGTTCGCGTCGTCTCGAAGGTGAAGATTCCACAACTGTGGCGTGTGCTACAGCATTACCGGGAGGGTCTTGGGGTGAGTGGCGGACTGGGGGAGCAGAGGCAGATGTGAGGCGGCCGGGTGTGTGAGGTTAGGGTTTCTGGAATCATCACTACAAGAATCCTGCTAATCTGTGATGAATTGTTTTCATCACGGATCAACAAAAAATCGTCACCAAACAACATCCGTGATGATTTTAGATATCATCACGGATTGAGCGTCATCGATTGACCTCTATGACGTTTTGTTAGAAATCATCACAGATTAACAAAAATGGTGACGATCTTAAATCGTCACGGTGAGCCCAAGGCCTAGTTAGCCCAGCCCAAGTCCATTTACTGTGACGAAAAATAAACGTCACGGATGAGTTGCCACATCATTTTGAAGGCTTAAATGGATGCTTACGTGGATGATGACGTGGAAAGGTACCTCAGCCCATCGATTACTGGACCAAAATCTGAAATGGGCCAACTTTTAGCCCAATTTCAGCAATTTTGCATTTCCTTTTGCAGCCATTTTTACAGCCCATTTTCACAGCCCATTCTACCATTTTAGCAGCCCAATTTCAACCATTTGGAAGCCCAATTTCAGCATCAATAACAGCCCATTTAGAAGCCAATTTCGTCATCAATTACAGCCCATATACACAGCCCATTCTCACATACAGCACATATACACAGCCATAATAATGCTAATAATTATACAACACATCAAGCAAAAAATATTATGCTTCCATCCAAACAACATAGCATATGAATTCATCATATTTCATGCAGCATTACATAGAGTTATCATCCAACACTAAAATCAACAAAAGATGCCCTATCAAATGCATTTGCCCTCTTTTCTGCTGTTTCTAGTCCGGTAGCCTGAAAAAACAAAGACCAAATACGGTATTTAGAAGCAAGTTATGGCACATAATACACTCGAGCAGAACTGAAATAGCTAATAGTAGATGGTACATGAGGAAGAGCACCCTACACAGGAAGCTTTGTGATCCTTAAACTGTACAATATATGATAATATGTACAATACATCGTCCTACTGCTAGTGAGATATACTATGCAGCACCAAAAGGGCAAAGAAAGAAGACCTCAGCAAGTTGAATGAACCAAAAAACTGAAGGCAGAGTAGGTCTATGAACTTGTCAAGTTTCTATCATTATTTTTTTTGAGATTACACTAAATTCATAGTTAGAAGTACAATTAGACAAGATTAGGCCCACATAAAAAAAGAATGGTGCCCAACTGAACAAACCAGAACTGTACATAATCTAAGGATTCTACTACATCTTCTTTTATGAAAACCCTTTCTGTAATTATCAGTAAGCAAGCACAATATGCAGAGAAATGAAATCATTGAAAGAACAGGGTTGCTTTTGCTATCGTAATTAAAGTATGTAGATTCAGTACAAATTTGGAACCTTAAACACCATTGAGCTGCTGCTAATTCAGAATAAATTCAGAACCTAAAAAAAAGAAGCAATGTCAGTGCTGAAAACTTGATCAAACATACCAGAAGTATGCTCTAACAATATGAAAAAGAGCGACTAATGCAGCTATTGTACTGCCCATGTTCATATAGTGTTTGGCACAAGCAGCATGCACCAGGAACAATATGCAATGCAAGCATGGATGGGTAGATTAATTTCGTACAGATCATTTGCAGCATGCACCAGGAACAATATGCAATGCAAGCATGCACCAGGAATACATTACTTAATACTTGCACAATCCTCCAAACAACCATAGTACCAGTCAGGCTAAAGCTCTATTTGATAGAGACATACACAAGGAATTAGCCCAAAATACTTCTAGTTGCTTGTGAAGATTACATGACAATATAGACAGGTGGTGGATCTGCCGCTGGCAGTCACAAACATGGAATCGTTGAGGGCAGGAACGAAGATTACAGCGATGGTGTTGCTGCAGAGCTGACAACCGACGCTAGAGTTAGGGTGAACAAAAAAAAAAAAAAAAAAAAAAAGTAACAGGCAGACAGATCGACTAGCAACAGGAAAGCGAGATGGCACACTAGATGTAGAGTCGGGGGCCCCTGTGAACTCCATCACCTTCTTCCACTCTCAGATCCGAGCACTGCATCACCTAAATATACACATACTGTGGATCCACACCTGGCAGTTACAAACATGGAATCATGGAGGGCAGGGATGAAGCAAGATTATAGGCTTCAGAAAAAACGCAAAGGCACAGTGGCGGTGGAGCAGACCTTCAAGCAAGCTGCCGGGGAGCCAAGGTTCCGTGGACGGCTTGCAACAGCAACGACGGCGGGCGGCGCTTGAAGACGATGTTGGCGTCGAGCTGCGGGCGTCCAGGAACTCGCGGACCACACGGACGTGACGGTCGGTTGAAGGCCGCCGGCGAGCTGGAGCCTGAGTGGCGGCGGCTGGAAAGGCTGGAAGGCCGTGGACGAGCTGGAGATGCAGGGAGGCTGGAGGCTGGAAGGTTGCCGGGGATCTGGGGTTCCATCGAAGGAGGACGGCGAGATGGAGGCGGGGTGGCGGCGGCTGGACTGGAGGATGGGGTGCGAATTGGGGAATTTGGTTTTGAAGCCCGTCGGCGGGTGGGGATTGGAATTGGAGTGCGGTTGGATAATTACCTGTAAATTTTCGGATGGAAGTGAAGCTGTATATCACCTAAGGGTAGTGAGGTCAATTGGGACTCGAAATATTTCGGGCGGGCGAGCTGACCGTGGGCGCGCGGGATTTTCCCTTTTGGTGAAATTGAACGCTCCTGTTTGTTTTGGAACCCTTAGATAAGTCGATCTGTCTAATTTGAGGTTATACAAAATGGTTATAATTTGAGGTTTGCTACTATGTAAAATTTATTCCCCTACAATCTATCTAATTACATCACTATTTGTTATATTCCATGAACTTGATTTTTGAGAACTAGAAATTTGGCCAAAACAAGATCTTAGGTTTGGAACGGTTCCGTATTCCTTTGTGAAGCATATAGGCTCCAGCTTTGTCGGAATGGTTTGAAACTTTTTTGGCATACATATACACTAAAAATATGGCCCCACACAAGATCTTAGATTTTTCTAATTAATGTTTGTATTATTATATTTTTCTTCGTGTTGCATGAGACAAAATATGGTGAACTATAGAATCAAAACACTTGAATTTTGCATTGGCCTCCACAGAGGTGTCTTCTAAAACACAAGAGGCCATCTAGCAAAATTTAGCATAATTCCGGATCTTTTAGGGGTTGGACTCAGTTCAACGTATAATTACTTGGTGAAGTCGTGTGAAAATTCAAATAAACTTAAAAAAGTACCAAACCAATTCAGAAAAATCTCAAACTTGGTGGGGGTTTCACATAGGGAATTTGCAAGCCTAAGAAAAACTTTGAAACCAATACGACACTGGAATGCACATGGACGTCAGAATTACTAAGAACCTAAGTGTATAGTCATGGTTCGATGAAAGGTTCCATATTCCTTTGTGAAGCATGTAGACTCCTCTTTTGTCGGAATGACTTGAAATTTTTTTTGGCATACATATACACCCAAAATATGGCCCCACACAAGATCTTAGGTTTTTCTGATTATTGTTTGTATTATTATTTTTCTTCGTGTTGCATGAGACAAAATATGGTGAACTATAGAATCAAAACATTTGAATTCTGCAATTACCTCCACAGAGGTGTGTCTCCTAAGCCACAAGAGACCGTCTGGCAAAATTTGGCACAATTTTGGATCTTTGAGGGGTTGGACTCAGTTCAACGTATAGTTACTTGGTGAAGTCGCGCGGATCAAATAAACTTAAAAAAGTACCAAACCAATTCAAAAAATCTTAAATTTGGTGGGGGTTTCACATAGGGCATTTTCAAGCCTAAGAAAATGTTTGAGGCCAATACTACACTAAAATTGTTGGGGGGAGGTACCCTCGACAGGAGCCCCCAGTCTACCGTTACCCCCGGCCTGATGCGCACCCACCTGTAGGGGCCTCCGTCGGGAAAGAGCGGAGGCACGCCTCATCGGCCTCCTCCGCTCTGACCGAAACCTTCGCGTGTCTTTCTTTTTGCAGGGTCGCGTCCAAGGCACGAACCCTCGGAATCGGTACGGGTCAGTACCCTCGCTCGTCCACGACGGCGTCCCTGCCAACCCCCGCTACGCCAGGATGACGACGCTACAGCGGGCCCTCCTCCACGAAGAGCCGTGCAGCCGGTGCCAACTGGAGGACGTCAAGTACGAGACTGCCCCTGAACCGGGCCCACGTGCAGCCTGATGCACATAGAAACCCAATTGTAATTATTGCCAGCCTGCCCCTTGGTATCCCCCTATATATACCAAGGGGGGAGGATGTACAAAGTTAGTTGGAGATTGACCCTTGTAATGAATATTATTCCCTAGATGAAATAAAGAGAATTAATTGCCATTTACTTCTTATTTCCCCATTACCCTCGCGTGCCGCTCCCCTTTCGTGTCCCCCCTGTCTGGCCGTACCCTCGCCTTCCTCCCACTGGCTCTCCAGCGAGGGTAGGAGGGCAGAAGTCTGTTTCCAACAGCTGGCGCCGTCCGTGGGGTTTTGACACAAAAAGCCATGGCTCCTCCCAACCGAGTCGGAGGTTCCGAGGGCACAGACACCATACCAGACCCGGCAGCCGACTCATCCAAAGCCGCCCCCAGCAGCCTCAGAGGCGCACGCCCCCGCTCCGCGGAAAGCAGCCAGCGGAACCCCCGCAGCACCATCAAACCAGAGCGGAGCCCATCACCGCAGCTCCATAGTGCAAGATGCAATCGTCCACCCGCCCCGGCCTGTCATGCGACATCACCTCCGCCAGCAACGGGAACATAGACTCAGAAGACCTGGACAGGATCCTCTCGGATCTGAACACGCGCATCGAGGCCGGCAAAAGGCAGCTTGAGGACCTCAACAGACTGAACCAGGCAGCCACCACCAGGCGAAGGACGAACGAAGCCATGGATGAGCTCCGGAAGATCCAACAATCCGTCGCCACCGCCGAGGCGTGCGAGCGCCAAGCGCGGGCCGATCCTACCCACACCACAACCGGCAAGCGTGGAGGCAGAAATCCCCCAACTTCAAACCCAGCAGCAGCAACCAGAGCCCCACCCGCAACCCCCCAATTCCACAGCATACCTCCGCTCCACCACTCCGCGGTACCTCCGCCCCACCACCCCGCATCAGCTCCGCTCCACCACTCCGCAGTACCTCCGCCCCACCACTCTGCAATACACCCGCCCCAACAAAACCCCCACTCAAACCAGCTCTATCAGGCTCAATCCCCGGATGACGACTGGCCACCACAGCCACCAAGAGCACCCTAGCACCACGTAACATACGACTCCAAATCCCCCCTATGCTACGCCTTACAAACCACCCCCTGGGCGCCATCCTTCAACTTGCAACACCTCCCGCGCTACGACGGGCGCTCAGACCCTCGCCAATACCTCATGACCTATGAAGCAGCCGTCGCCGCCGCTGGAGGCGATGAGGACACAATGGCCAAAACCTTCGTGATTGTAGCCCGGGAAGTGGCCCAGTTCTGGTACAACAACCTCATGCCGGGCTCCATCTGATGCTGGAACGACCTCCGCGACAAACTGTGCACCAACTTCAAAGGCTCCGGTAAGGCGCACGTCCAGGCCATAGCCCTAGTCAACTGCCGACAAGGGTTGAACGAAACAACCCACGACAGGTGGCGACGGTTCCTCCAAACCAAAAACAGAACCCCCAACGTCACCGATGAGGTCATGCTCATGGCCGCTCTGAGTTGCATCCGCCCGGAGTGCACCTTTCTGAAAGCTTTCCGAAGGAACCCCAAATCTGCGGAGCATGCGAGATCATGGAGAAACGAGATACGATCGAAGACGATGGCAGAATCAAGACCCGGAAACCTTCGACACCCCACGCAACAATCAGCGGCGAAGCCCTGACAGAAGAACACACGACAGAAGAGACCACCGTATGCCTGACAGGAGAGACCTCCGCCTGGACTTCAACACAATCAATTCCAACCCTCCGCGGCAACAAAGAGCGTCAAACCAGCAAAGGCAACCTCCGCCCCAGAGAGACCACAGATCAAACAACCCCAACCCACAAAACCAAGGCAACACGTCCAGACCATACTGCTGCTTCTGCGGCCCAGAGGGCGGCCACACCACCAAGCAATGCATATACTACTCGAAGGCAATGGAAATCAAAGAGACCCACCTCAACAACTTCCCTCCCCCCCCGCTGGAACCATCCACCATATGCGCAAGCCGAACGGCCCAGCCCACTACCAACAGCACACCTACCACCAACCACAACCCCAGTATGCAAACCAGTACCAACACAATCAGCAATACTACCACCGCCAAAACTACCAGAACTACACAGTGTCCCATCCACCACAGCAACCCCAGGTCGACCAATACCAGCAAAATCTACCACCACCGCCGCCCCTGCCCGCCCTCGCAGCCCCACAACCCGTCAAAACGGAAGCACCTGGCCCCTCAAACCCAACAACCCTAAACAACCCCACCTCCACCTTCGGAGTCATACTCGCCATTTCCGGAGGTTCAAACGAGGACCATGGCAACAAGCGTCAGCGAAGGGAACACTACAGAAGAATTCACCACGTGGCCGTCGAGGGTCCACACAAGAACGCTCAGTGGTCCCACGTCCCCATAACCTTCGACGCATCCGATCTCAAGCTAAAGGATTTCCCTCACACGGACGCCATGGTCATTGAAACAAACATCGCGGGTTGGACAGTCACCAAAATCCTGGTCGACACTGGAAGCTCCGCCGACATCCTGTTTGCTTCAACCTTCGACAATATGAGATTGGACGAAAAAGCGAGCCCGCCGGAAACCCACTGTTCGGTTTTGGAGGGCAACGGATACGGGCCATCGGCAAGATAACCCTCCCGGTCTCCTTCGGCGACAAGCACAATTTCCGAACGAACACATAACCTTCGATGTGGTTGACATGATGTACAACTACAACGTCATATTCGGCGAGAGGAGTCACCAATCGCCCAGCTCGATCCCCGCATCCCGGCTACCTATGCATGAAGATGCCCGCCCCCGGAGGAATCATAGCCGTGTACGGAGACCAAACCCTCGCCGGGATAGCGAGAGAACGCAACGGCCCGGGCCGAAGAATGTGCATTGCGTCACCGACCCGGGACGAGGACAAGACCGTATCACCATCGGCACCCCCGCCAGCCGAGCACCCAGAACCCCCGCGAGTCCAACCGGAGGAAGAAACCAAGAGGGTCCCGTTATTTCCGGACGAACCAGACAAGCAAGTCATTATCTCAGCTCTACTCGACAGCGACACAGAGCACAGTCTTGTTCACTTCCTTCGCGAAAACAGCGATGTTTTCGCCTGGTCAGCCGAGGACCTCCGCGGGGTCGACAGGACGATTAATGAACACGCCCTCCACGTCAAAGAAGACGCCCCGCCCGTGAAGCAGAAGCTCCGCAAAATGTCGGAGGAAAGGAAACAAGCGGCCAAGGCGGAGGTTGACAGATTACTCAAGGCGAAGGTCATCCGGCCCGTCAAGTACTCCACCTCTGTCCAACGTCGTGCTCGTCCAAAAGAAGAACAAAAAGTGGCGAATGTGCGTCGACTTCACCAGCCTCAACAAAGCATGCCCGAAGGACGGTTTCCTCTGCGCGCGGATCGGCTCCACGTAGACGCGGCCGCGCGGTTGCGACCTCATATCCACTGCTCAAGCTCCGGCTACCACCAAATCTGGATGAAAAAGGAGGACGAGAAGAAGACAAGTTTCATCACCCCATCAGGAACCTACTGCTTCAGCAGAATGGCAGAGGGGCTACGGAACGCGGGCTCAACTTTCGCACGCATGACAACGGAAGTTTTCAAAGATGACCCGGTGGTCTCAGCATATGTCGACGACATAGTGGTCCAGAGCAAGATCAAGGCGGATCACATCAGCGACCTTGCGCGAACCTTCGACAAGCTGCGCAAGGCCAACCTCAAACTAAACCCAGAAAAGTGCGTCTTCGGCGTCAGCAAAGGGAAAATGCTCTGCTGCCTTGTCTCCGCCCGGGGAATAGAGGCCAACCCAACCAAAATCGATGCAATCAGAATGATGGTGCCCCCAACATCAAAGAAAATGGTCCAACGACTCACCGGCCGGCTAGCCTCGCTCAACAGATTCATCTCAAGGTCCGCCGAGCGAAGCTTACCATTCTTTGATGTCCTGAAGGGATCAGAACCGTTCAACTGGGGGGCTCCACTGCAAAAAGCATTCGCCGACCTCAAGGAGTACCTCCAAAAGCTAGCAACCCTCGCCAGCCCAACACAAGGCAAACCTTTGCTACTCTATGTAGTCGCATCACCACACGCCGTGAGCGCCGTACTGGTAAAGGAAACCTCCGATGATCACCAGAAGAGACAAATCCCAGTCTACTACGTCTCGGAGATCCTCGAAGGTCCAAAGGAGCACTACACCGAGCTTGAGAAGGTAGCGTACGCGGTGGTCATGGCAGCCAAGAAACTCAAGCACTACTTCCAATCGCACCCCATCACAGTACCCTCGAGCTACCCCTTGGACAACATCTTCAGAAACCCTGAGGCCGTCGGCCGCATCGCCAAGTGGGCAACGACCCTAAGCGACCATGTCATCACCTTCGTTGGCCGCAACACGATCAAATCCCAAGCCCTCGCCGACTTTGTCACAGATTGGACCCCCGACAACAATGGGAAGCCAGACGCAGTCGAACCTTCGTGGATCGTACACACCGACAGAGCCTGGGGCGCCTCCGGCGCAGGTGCAGCCGCCATCCTAACCTCCCCGTCAGGAATGAGACTCAGATACGCCGCCCGTCTGGAGTTTCCATGCACCAACAACTCTGCAGAATATGAGGCCGTTACCCTCGCCCTGGCAAAGCTCCGCGCACTATCAGCAAGAAGGGCCATCATCAAGACGGATTCTGAAGTCATCTCCGGCCACATCGAAAAGAGCTTCAAAGCCCGAGATCCAGAGCTCCACAAGTACCTCCAACTCATCCGTAAGATAGAGAGCTGTTTCCTTGGAATAACAACCAAACCCATCCCTCGCAGCGAGAATAGGGAGGCTGATGAACTGGCAAAAGCAGCCGCACAGAACAACCCGCTACCTCCGGACGTGTTTTTTGAGATACTCAGAAGCCCGGCCACCGAAGATCCAGCAATCCAGCAAAGGACAGTCAATGTAATCCACGGCGAAGACTGGAGAGCCCCCATCATGGCGTACATCAAGGGCTACCTCGAACCAGAAAGCAAGGAAGAAGAAAAGAGAATAGCTCAAAGAGCGCGGGGGTACAAAATCCTAGGCGACGACCTCTACAAGGCTTCGGTAGTCGCCCCCTGGCTAAAATGCATCAGCACCGATGAAGGTATCAGCATTCTAAAGGAAATCCATCAAGGAGTCTGCGGCTCCCACAACGGCCCAAGAGCACTAGTCGGAAAAGCATTCAGGCAAGGCTTCTACTGGCCCACCGCTCTACACGACACTACCTCCGTCGTCCGACACTGCGAAGGTTGCCAGTTACAAGCAAGGCACAGCAACAAACCAGGGGCGCCAACCACACTCATATGCCCGACTTGGCCTCTGCAGAGGTGGGCAATGGACCTAGTCGGCCCAATGCCCACGGCCCCCGGAAACCTCCGCTATGTCGTCATCGCGGTGGAATACTTCACCAAATGGGTCGAAGCAAGGCCACTGGGAACCATCACTTCGCGCTCAGTACAAAAATTCTTCTGGCAGCAGATCATCTGCCGTTTCGGCGTTCCCAGGAGCCTCACGGTCAACAACGGAACTCAGTTCGATAGCTCCGCTTTCAGGGAGTTCTGCGACCAGATCGGCACAACCCTCTGCTTCGCCTCAGTTCGTCATCCACAGTCCAACGGCCTCGTCGAGCAGGCCAACGGGATCATAGTCGAAGGCATCGGGAAGAAGCTTGAAGGCAGGCCAAAGGGGAAATGGGCAGAGGAGCTAACCCCCGTCGTTTGGTCCCACAACACCTCCGACAGCAGAGGAACAGGCATCACCCCATTCCAACTCCTATTCGGGGAGGAAGCCGTCCTACCAGAAGAGCTTCGCTATGGCTCCCCAAGAACAACCCTCGACGATACAAACCAAGACGAAGCCCTCGACAAAGATCTCGTTGAAGAAACCAGGATGTCGCGGTCCAACAACCTTCGTCGTTACCAAGAAGAAACAAGAAACTGGAGAAACAAGAAGGTTAACCCCGCATCCTCGGGCCGGGGGACATGGTCCTCATAAGAAAACAAAACGCAAAAATGGCGGGCAAGCTCCAACCCAAGTGGACAGGACCCTACGTGATCACCAAGACAACCAGGCCAGGTTCTTTCCACCTACAAGACAGTGAGGGCAACGACCTACCTCATACTTGGAACATCGACGACCTCCGCAAGTACTACCCCTAGCGGTGCCCCCAAAAGGACACTCGCGCTCTGTAACCCTCGAACTCATGTAATCAAACCGGGCTGCGCTCTTTTTCCTTGCGTTGGGGCGCAAGTTTTTTAACGAGGCAGCACCGAGACTAAGTTATTTTCATGTTCCCCCCAAGAAAAAAGTCTCAAACAAGCTGAAAGGGTCGGCGTCCTAGGCGCCAACCTCATCAGCCAAACTCACAGCAAGGATTGTACTCGGTCACCAGCAACCGACTACAAACCTCCGACAAAACGCAGCGCGCGGAGGTAAGAAAATTCGAGCACCCTCGCCTACGCGGCCAGGGGCTCCATCTTCAACCCCCGCCTGACCCGAGCCGCGGGCAGCGCGCGGAGGTAAGAAAATTCGAGCACCCTCGCCTACGCGGCCAGGGGCTCCATCTTCAACCCCCGCCTGACCCGAGCCGCGGGCAGCGCGCGGAGGTAAGAAAATTCGAGCACCCTCGCCTACGCGGCCAGGGGCTCCATCTTCAACCCCCGCCTGACCCGAGCCGCGGGCAGCGCGCGGAGGTAAGAAAATTCAAGCACCCTCGCCTACACGGCCAGGGGCTCAATCTTCAACCCCCGCTCGACCCGAGCCGCGGGCAGCGTGCGGAGGTAAGAAAATCGAGCACCCTCGCCTACGCGGCCGGGGCTCCATGTTCAACCCCGCGACCCGAGCCGCGGGCGCGCGCGGGAGGTAAGAAAATTCGAGCACCCGCCTACGCGGCCGGGGCTCCATCTTCAACCCCGCGACCCGAGCCGCGGGCGGCGGCGGAGGTAAGAAAATTCGAGCACCCTTGCCTACGCGGCCGGGGCTCCATCTTCAACCCCGCTCGACCCGAGCCGCGAGCGCCGCGCGGAGGTAAGAAAATCGAGCACCCTCGCCTACGCGGCCCGGGGGCTCCATCTTCAACCCCGCCCGACCCGAGCCGCGGGCGGCGGAGGTAAGAAAATTCGAGCACCCTCGCCTACGCGGCCGGGGGCTCCATCTTCAACCCCGCTCGACCCGAGCCGCGGGCGCCGCGGAGGTAAGAAAATTCGAGCACCCTCGCCTACACGGCCAGGGGCTCCATCTTCAACCCCCACCTGACCCGAGCCGCGGGCAGCGCGCGGAGGTAAGAAAATTCGAGCACCCTCGCCTACGCGGCCAAGGGCTTCATCTTCAACTCCCGCTCGACCCGAGCCATGGGCAACGCCCGGGGAGAATCAAAGCTCAACCACCACCGCCCAATACGCTAAAAGCCCCAAAGAGTCACATGGTAAACACTCAACCCAAGTACAACCCCATTCAATACCTCCCTGACACCCCCATCAAGAAGCGCAACAGCCTGGCCCAGACAAAGGCCAATAAAAAGGCACCCACCGCCCAGACCGCACCCTAACGCAGCCATTGCCCAAATACACGCCACACGCAAGTCAAGCCTAGGCATGAAAGGCCTCAGGACTAGCAAAAGGAGAGACCCCTAATGTAAACCAAGCCCTCGCACCCAAATAACAAACCACGACTGCTACCTCTGCACCAGAGCAAGTGTCTGATCCACCTACTTCAACAACTCTCGCGCAATCCTTTTATTCTCCACAGCCAAAATACCTCCCCAAACCACAGAAAACCACACCACCTTCGCGAACACATCAGTGAGGACGGCAAGATCCCACCAAACCGCCTTCAACCCTACAAGCACCATCAGGAGATACTAGGCAACAAGCGACGGCAAATACCAAAATGCCCGGGCAAACGAAGAACCAGGCACCACCCTCGGAATGAGAGGCTTTGGGAGCATAAGCAGACGGCACAAAAAACGACCTTCACCAATGAGGCACGATCCAGCACTCAACAAACCTGCGCACCTCTCAGCATCCGAGGACAGCAGCGGACAAAAACGGCCCTCTGCCAGAATCTCTAACTGAGAATGCGGGCGAACCCAAACCAACACCCGCAACAAATCCACGGTCGATGACATCAACAAACACACCCCCGCACCGCAAGACCCGGCCGCCCTTGCAAAGGAAGAAAAGCACTCGACGCCTCGCCGTAGAACATAGCGCTGCTGCTGCAAAGCATGTAATACCCCACGTCCACTAATAAACAAGAGTTCGTGTCACAACCCTCTTTAAACCCGTAATGCACCCTCGCAGAACTGGCCGAGCACACTACGATTCGAACCTCCACGACATTAAGTGAGCCAAGCCCACCAAAACTGCAACCCCCGGCACACTCACCCGCACAAACCAGCAGACATTCAATCACCAAGACCCGTACAACCCCGCACAGCCCAACGCACAGCCGTCATCAATTCACCCACCTAACAAACTGACAACCCCCATAAAGACCCACACCCCTGCCAAACACCAGTCATCAATTCAGCATAAGAGCATAAAACCAAGCCACCCCATCAAGCGTTACTCGATCAGCCCGACACAGCACAGCAACAAAACCGCTCCCAAACCAGTTGCCAAAGCCACCCAAAAACATCCAATCCTCCATGGCGTGGGCCCACAGACCACCGGACATCGACACTAAACCTCCACCCCAATGATACCTCAAGAAACAACGTAAGATCGAGGGTAGGAGCCACTGCAGAGATACCATTCCTACGAGTTATTTCAGCGCAAAAACCGCAAGCCTCGCCACAACGCTCCCTAGACACGGCCACACCGACAACCTCCTAACCACAGCTTGGCACATCAAGACTACCTTCGCAACCCCGGGGACGATACTACAAGAAAAAAGGTAACATCCCCCGGGCATCTATTAACCCGCCAACCAAAGATCGACCAGCCATACAGAAGAGTATAGCAGCAAGCGAAGAAACAAAAGCGCAAAACCATATCACCGAGCCACCTTCGCCAACAACCCAACCGCAAGATCCTCACGCTGAGCAACTTGAACCAAAACTCGAGCGGTAGTACGGCATCCCAAGACAAAACCCAACCTAACCTCCGCAACAAACAACAGCCGCCAACCTCCGCAGCTCAAAGGAATGGACATCCCTACAACCTCAACCCCAGCCACCAAAGGCACTACCTCCGCAAGCAATCTCTCTGGTTGATCATCCAGAATCAGCGACTGCACGAGGAAGGCGTCCGCGCCTAAGGTTTCGTGGCAATCCACCAAGCATGTAATCAGGTCACCCCTAACAAATGAATTAACAGAACACTTCGACTAAGTCTAAACGCTCTCAACATGCGAGCCTCGCCAAGAAAATGGGGGGGCGTCACTTCGACTAAGTCTAAACGCTCTCAATCGCGCGAGCCTCGCCAAGGAAATGGGGGGCGTCACTTCGACTAAGTCTAAACGCTCTCAATCGCGCGAGCCTCGCCAAGGAAATGGGGGGCGTCACTTCGACTAAGTCTAAACGCTCTCAATCGCACGAGCCTCGCCAAGGAAATGGGGGCGTCGCTTCGACCAAGTCTAAACGCTCTCAATCACGCGAGCCTCACCAAGGAAATGGGGGGCGTCGCTTCGACTAAGTCTAAAATGATTCAACACGCGAGCCTCGCCAAGGAAATGGGGGGCGTCGCTTCGACTAAGTCCAAAACGTTTCATCACGCGAGCCTCGCCAAGGAAATGGGGGGCGTCGCCTCGACTAAATTCAAGCATTCATCAACACGCAAGCCTCGCCAAAACAAAAGGGGAGCCACAACACCTTGAGTCACAACAAGACACCTCCGCTCCCAACAACACGCGAAGCCTTAACCACACACCCCGCAGTACAACAGGCTTACATGCAAACCCAAATCAGCCCCACACCCGCCGTCCCGGACGAACCTTTACACACCTCCGCCGACGATGCCGCACCGGAACCTCCGGATGCAGCTCTTCAACAATCAACGTCACCATCCTAGTCAACATGTCATCCACCAACTCCACCGCAACCATCTCCACAAACTCCTCAACCTCCGTCACCTCAACCAAGCAATCCGCCAGGTCAGGAATGGATCCCGAGCCACAAGCCTCGCCCGGCGAGACGTAAGGAACAAGTGGCAGCAGGCCACCCAGAACCCTCGCCCGGTAAACCCGGCGAAGGTCGCGCTCGCTCAACTCCGCGGGTTCTGGCTTCGGCACCACAAGTATACCATCCACGACAACCGGCCGCGCATTCTCACCTTCCATAAAACGATGAACAGTCTCGTCATCAATATCGTCCAAATCTTCGCCCGAGGGAGGCGCCCCACTGGATGTCCCATACAGAAACCGCATCATCTGACGGTCCGTCCAATCCGCCGCTCGCCAAAACGTGGCCGCCTCCTGATTAGCAGCGTCATATTTTCGCACCCTCCACCACCAAAATTCCTCAAAAGAAACCTCCGACCTCCTCCTCTTCGCCCGCGCCCAAACCTCTCCAGACATGAACACATCATGGCGATTCATCATCACCGGCAACACATCCAGGACCTCGCGCGCAGGCCCTTCCAAAACCTGCACGACGAAGCCCAGGCATCAGAATTCCAGTCTCACGCACAAACAGCATCGCAATCAAAGCCACGACCCGAGAACACAAACCATAACAAAACAAAAACATCCGATGCACAGCACAAACGGAAGCAACCACCACCTTAAAATAGTACAACCGACAAAACGCCACCAAGTTCAAAACCACCCCAGTGTATCACGTCTGGCAAAGCTACCATACACACGGTAGCAGACAAATCCCCCGAGAGTTAAGCAGTATCAATATCCCACGACCGTCAGAAAAACAAGGCCCATCAAGGGTCAACGCTCGCCTCGGGGTTCACCACGGGCTCCCCCGCCGCCGGCGGCTGCCGTGACGCCTCTCCCGCCACCGCAGCAGAAACCTCCGGCACAGCAGCAGAACCTTCGCCGACTCCTCCCTGCTTCTCCACCCCCGCGTCAAGAGCTGAAATCTCGCCTTCCTCAAGCTCCAAGCCCTCCTCGCCCGATGAAGACCCACCCTTGATATGATCCTGCATCTGCACAAACAAAGAGCGAAACGAGTTAACCTCCGCACAGTGCACCGCACATCAAAACCCAACAGACGAGCCAAAGGAAAAAGAGACAACCTTGCGCACAAGGTCTCCAGCCTCCGCGTAAGCCACCGTGTCACCGCCCTGGTACCAGAACTGCGACAGCACACGCATGCCCACGTTGCAGCACACATCCTCATGCCGCAGCTCCATAACCTCCACCGGGGTAGGAAACACATGCGTAGGTTGTCCAGTCCGCTTCAAATGTCGGCAGTTCTCGCGATGAAGCATAGCGGCAGCGGCCAAACCCCCGCCAAAAGCGCCAAAAGCAGTCACATCCCGGAAAACCTTCAGAAGCGCTTCGATCTCAGACTCTAGCCAGCCCCAAAAAGCATCAATCGAGGGCTCAGGCAGCTCAGCACTCCCACTCCCCCCAGTCTCAATCAGCACAGTGTCAAGAGCGGCCTTAACACCATCCATCGCGGGTCCCAAAGCCTCAACATCCGCCGACTGCTCAACCATGACCTCCTCCTCAAACTTCTTCAGTTTCTCCTCCGCAGCACGAGAAGCTCCTCTGCTGCCTCCAACGACCTCTTCAAGCCTTCCACTTCAGCACCACCAACCTTCGCCTCCAGCTCAGAAATTTTTCCATCCTTCTCTCGCACTTGATACACAAGCTCAGTATTACGGTCGATGACCTCCTTCAAATCCTCCTTTCCCTTGTCCACCTTCTTCCTCAGCGCCTCCGCGACATTCTTAGCAGCAACCTCCCTCGAGCGAAGGTCCTGATTCTCACCAACCAGCCTCTCATTCTCCTCCTTCAGCACCCTGACCTCATCAGTGATCTCCGAAGAAGCAAAACCACCCTGACGATGCACAGTGCGGGCCAGCAACATCGCCTCAGAGAGCTTCACAAGCAAGTCCTGAACATTGTTCATAGGCGGCTGGTTCTTGAGCAACAATTCCGCCTCAGGCACGCTGACATGGTCGAAAACACGACCCATGAACCTCCGCTCCTCCTCCGAGCAGAACAATCGGTTCGAACGGAGGTCAGGACTCGTGTACAGATGCGCAGAAAGGTTGGAAACCCCCGCCGCCTCCGCGTAGTAGGCCAAACTCTCTTGAGAAGCATCGCCAAAGGCACGTTTCCCCGCGGCCTCCCTCGCCTCCATCGCCGGCGGAACCTCCACACCGTCCCGCCAGATGTGCAGGCCGGCGTAGTCCGGCGCCTCATGAACCCCGATCGTAGCGGGGATCGCGAGGTCAAGAGAAAGCGATGGCTCGGACGCGGAGGTCACCTCTTTCTCCACCACTATCACCACATCCTTGCCAGCAACCTTCGCGACCACGTCACTACGGGCACGGTCCTCGCGGCCAGCCGAAGAACCCTCGGACGCCGTGCCAGGGGACCGGCGAGCAAGGCTCCCCCGATCGCTCTCACTGTCGTCTGACAGCTCCACCGATGTCATCTGCTGTATCAATAGAGCGGCACTGGCCATTCGGGGAACGGGCGCTCCGCTCGACCCTCGCCCCCGGCCAGCGCCTCCCCTTGACCTGGCCACAGCCGGAGCACACAACGGTGCCACCGCCGCCCCCGACCCAGACGCCGAACTTCCCGCAGAAGTCTTGGGCACCTTCAACCTTGCACCCTCGACTGCAGAGCCCCGCCCCCTTCCAGCCCCGACCTCCGACGAGCCAGCAGGCTCCACGCCGCGCTTCTTCCCACGACCGCCACCTCCAACCACCAGGTGATTACCATAGCCAATGCCCACCAAGTCAAAAACACGATTAAGGCGCAGCAGGGAGATAGTCTGGTTGATAGTTCTCAACTCCTTCTCGTCAACCGAGTCAGCAAAAACTTCCACCTCCGCCAACACCACAGCATACACAGCCTCCGCTCCCTCCTTCTCATCCCGGGCTGACGAGAAAACCCCCGCCCAGCGAGCACGAGCGTCAAATTTCAGAGCCTTCAGGCCCCGGTACCCCCGCTTGTGATACTTGTCATCCGCAGCATCAACAATATCCCAGGTCTGGGAAGGGGACAAAGGCACCACCCTCGCACAAACGTACTCCTCCATCAAATCCCGAGAGCTAAGGCTGCGGTACAGCACCGCCTGCACATCCTCACACTCCTATGACAGGGCCGGGTCGACATCCCCCGGCGAAGCTTTCTCATTCACCGGCTTCAAAGGCCCAACCAAGCCCTCCCCTCCATCCAACTGGTAATAGAACCAATTCTCCCACCAAGGACCAGGCCACTTGTTCTTCTGAGCAGGTACCGGGGAATGCGCACCCGTCCTCCGGCAGAAGGTCTGCACAGCAAACTGACAGTGAAGCTCCGCCTTGTCCGACGCTCGAACCCGCTTCCGCGGCTGCGTATGCATACGATGAGTAGCAAGAAAACCCTCGGCCATCGGCTCCACCTCCTGCGACCGGCACCCCCACACATACACACAAAGCTTTGGAAAGCAATTGGGCGTCTGGTGATGAAACTGAACCCCAAACCGCCGCACTACCTCCGCAACCAGAGGAATAGCCGGAAACCGCAGCCCCGCAACAAAGAACTCCTTGAACACCACCACCTCATCCTCATTTGGCGCTGGCACCGCACCACCCTCGCTAGGGCGAGCCTTCGCACGCTCAAACCACCCCCTCTCAGCCCAGACATCCATATCGGATGCCTCCACATGGCTGACCCCAAAGTCATACACCGGGATAGCCTTCGCCTTCCCCTTCTCCTTCTCCTTCCCCCTGGCTTTTGCTCCAACCTCCGCCATCTTAGGCAAGCACAACTCAAACCAGGCAGAACCTCCACACAAAACAACCTTCGCTCAGTAGAATCACACAACCCTCGCAAAGAAAGCCCACTCTCCAAAACCTTCGACTCACAGATTCTAGGGCGAAAAGGGCTCCCGCTGTGAAAAATAAGGGCAGTGAAAAATTCTCACCGTACCAACTCTGGGTATTTATAGACCGCCCGGCCAACGGCGCCCGCGGACGGGCGCGCATCCCAAAAACCTAAGGATCAACGGCCGACCGCAAATCTCGCGAACATCAGAACGGTCTTGTCATCTACAGAACCAGGCCAAGCCCACCTCCTCCAAGCCCATCAGGCCGGGTCCAGGAGCAACTGGGGGCGTCGCTGCGAGGGTCGGCCGCCAAGGGCGCCCCTCCTCCCAGATAAAGGCGTTGCTCCGACCCCGCCAGCCGGGCCGAACCACCGAGGGGCTACTGTTGGGGGGAGGTACCCTCAACAGGAGCCCCCAGTCTACCGTTACCCCCGGCCTGATGCGCACCCACCTGCAGGGGCCTCCATCGGGAAAGAGCGGAGGCACGCCTCATCGGCCTCCTCCGCTCTGACCGAAACCTTCGCGTGTCTTTCTTTTTGCAGGGTCGCGTCCAAGGCACGAACCCTTGGAATCGGTACGGGTCAGTACCCTCGCTCGTCCACGACGGCGTCCCTGCCAACCCTTGCTACGCCAGGATGACGACGCTACAGCGGGCCCTCCTCCACGAAGAGCCGTGCGGCAGGTGCCAACTGGAGGACGTCAAGTACGAGACTGCCCCTGAACCGGGCCCACGTGCAGCCTGATGCACATAGAAACCCTATTGTAATTATTGCCAGCCTGCCCCTTGGTATCCCCCTATAAATACCAAGGGGGGAGGCTGTACAAAGTTGGTTGGAGATTGACCCCTGTAATGAATATTATTCCCTTGATGAAATAAAGAGAATTAATTGCCATTTACTTCTTATTTCCCCATTACCCTCGCGTGCCGCTCCCCTCTCGTGTCCCCCCCTGTCTGGCCGTACCCTCACCTTCCTCCCACTGGCTCTCCAGCGAGGGTAGGAGGGCAGAAGTCTGTTTCCAACAAAAATGCACATGGACGTCAAAATCCCTAAGAACCTATCATTGTTTGATGAAAGGTTACATATTCCTTTGTGAAGTATGTAGACTCCACCGTTGTTGGAATGACTTGAAATTTTTTTGCCATACATATACACCAAAAATATGGCCCCACACAAGATCTTAGGTTTTCTGATTATTGTTTGTATTATTATAATAAAAAAATGGGTGCCGAGAATAAAAGCCACTTTTCTACTAGTGTATCATGAATGATTCGATTCCGTTTATACATGGTCCTTTTTTAATCCAAGAGAATCGATTCACCCTCCAATCGTGTCAAGTATTTGGCAAGAAAACATGTACACTTTGTTAAGATATGTGACAAAGACAGTAAATTTCACATTAGATCTTTTAGTGTTGCATACCTACACAAATTTTTAATGTTGACATGTTCACCTTAACAATTTTGAATACCCTCATTTTTAGGCTCAACTAGCAGTGTTTGCACGACCTTTGATCTAATTATTAGATATTAGATAGTGAGGCTATCTGAAATATAAATTATACATGAATTCCATAGCTCAACATGATCTCAAATACAAACTGAGGCTATTTGAAATAGTAGAACATGGTCTCAAATGCTAGTTGGGGTGTCAGAGTCAGTGAATGGTCGCGGCTGGGTGTGGAACTGAGTCCGTGAACGAATCGAGCAAAGGGAAAACTTACCCCTAAGTCACAAACAAAAGAAAAATAGAATCGGACTATCAAACCAGTTGAGTTATGCCATTGGTAGAACGTGGTGTTCTCAAGTCGCAAGTTTTGGGTTCGATACCCACCGACCGCATTTGCTTTCGTACCTTTTCTGATTTACCTGATGCTGGATGAACTTGAACAAAAGGTAAGTAGAATAACACTCAGTCAAATCAGAGTAGTTAGCGCAATGGTAAGGTTCGGTTTTTTGAAGTTGTAGATTCTGTGTTCAATTCCCATCGGCTGCACCATTTTTTCCCCTATTTTTTCTATTTACAAAAAGCTAGGCCAAGGCCACACTTTTTTCTATTTACCAATAGCTGGGCCAAGGCCACGTCGTGGGCAAGTAAAAAAAAAAAAGAACGCATATGCTGCTCGAGCGAATGACCCTGGCGGCCTACTGTGATGCTGGGCCGGTAAACAGATAAAAAAACTAAGAACTTTACTACCGAGTGGGAGGGGCTGCATGCATGGTCACGGACATGCATGCCCCAAATGAGCTCCACCGAAAAAAACAAGCGGGAGTCGAGGACTGAGCGGTGGAGAGGCAGTCAGCGCGCCCAGGCACAAAATAGCTTTTAGGAAAAAACTAAAGTGTGATATTCAGACATGTAGTGCAAGTAGCTCAAGTGGTCTGCTAAAAAAAAGCGGGATTTCTGTTCGTCTCCTAAAGATTTTTGTTCCCGTCGTCTTCCACATTTGTCGGCTGCGATCTGTCCCAAGATTCGTGCTAGGTTTGTGTTAATTTGCGGGAGACCCAGGTCATTTGTGGGCGGGATTGTTTGTGGGACCCGCATATTTTGTCTCATTTTGAAAACGCCGCCTGATTTTTTATCCCCTTCCATTTCTCCGCCCGCAACTATAGTGGCATTTCAGTTTCGTCTTCGCGTGGGGGTAGCGGCGGGGTGGGGTTGGGGCGGCGATTGAGTCCCCTTGCCGTCGCGTCGACCGGCTACCGGCGAAAATTAGGGTTCCGGCGAGGTATGTGCTTTTTTCTCATCTGTTTCCTTCGTGTCGCCGTGGCTCAGTTTGCTTCACGTCGCATCCTCTGTTTGCCGCCGTGGTTCAGTTTTCCGGGGTCGGTGTGTGCTTCGTCGGCTAGGGGGTAGTCGGCTGCGTACGTGCTTTGCAGGGAGATGGCGCCGCCGTCGCGCGGCGGCCTCGCCGGCGTCAGTAGCGGGGCGGGGGGCACGGACATGCAGCTCGAGGACGCGTGCAGCGGGGGTGTCCGCCCCCGTGGCTTCCCCGGCAGCACCCCTGCTCGACGAGTTTTTGAGGCGCATATGTGTTGGAGGACCTCGCCGGGGGGTTGGGGCAGGACGGGATTTTGTGCACGGGTGGAGGTGCTATGGTTGGGGGGCGCCTGATCTGTGTTTTGTTTAGGCGCATCTGTGATTTGACTCAGTATCGATGTCTCCTTCTCCATTCATTTTGCTATACCAAGTTTCAGGGGGTGTTTTCAGTTTCTTATTTCAAGCATTGACTATCTGTTTTTTCTTAGTTTAATTTACTGAAAATAGGATAACTGCAACAGAGCATTTTACTTGTATTTATGTGTTTGGCAGGTAATTTTGTTGCCTTCCAGCCCTTTGTGTATTTAGTATTTAGTATTTTAGTTTCAGTATCTCTTATTTATGTCACTGAACTATAAACTCCGTTTCTTAGTTCAGTTTCACTTTCAAATCAGTTTATTTGAGTAAATGTTTTCAGTTTTCATTTGTTGGAGCTAATATCAAAGTCCTAAGGACAGTGTGATACTTCAGTTTCAATGTCTTTCATTTCAGTTATTTCTCTGTATATTGCAGCACCTGGACGAACAGCTTCAGTAGCAAGGCACCTGGACGAATAGCTTCAGTATCAAGCCAGCTTGTGTTCTTGTCTATTTATCTCTGTATTTTGCTGCTTGGAAAGCCACACGCAGTAGTAGAGAGAGCAGCCGCACTTTGGCAAATCGGTAAGAAGGTAAGCAGCCGGCTGCTATTTTCCACTTCCTTGCACATGCAGGCTGTACAAATGTTCAGTTCAGAATACTTGTATCAGTTTCATGAGTTGAATACTGGACCATGTGTTATCTCAGTGACTAAACCAATTTATTGTCTAAGTACTAGCTCATTTGTCCTTTGATTGGCAACAGCGTGCTGTCACTGTGTGTAGTCACCATCATGCACCAACGTTCAGTTTTATAAGCCCTTTGTGCTGCAGTTTGGTTCAGTTTTTAGGAACTCAGTTTAGTCACTTGGTTTTAGGAAATACTTAGAGTTTTTTAGTTTTGAATACAGTGGTATTTATGCAGCTCGGATGGTATAACATCATGTCTTTCCTTTTTGAAGTGTCATTTTCATGCACACTATTCAAGTAATCAATAGCAAATCACTAATGATTTTAGTATTTTTTTTTCCTTTTTGCATTGTTTAGTGAACTTGTATCTGCTCATCAGTTTTTGAATTTTTGTGAGCTGCTATTTCATAGCTAACAACAATTTTGTTTTGAAACTTAACGAATTGTTGTTTTGCCTCTGCGTTGCTTTTTGTAGTAGGATCTCAGTTTAGTCACTTGGTAGTAGGAAATACTTAGAGTTTTTAGTTTGAATACTGTGGCATTTTCCTTTTTGCTTTTTTGGCAACTATACCATGGACCACAGGTAATTTTGTTGCCTTCTAGCTCTTTGTGCTGCAGTTTGGTTTAGTTTTTATGAACTCAGTTTAATCACTTTGGTAGTAGGTCAGCAAGTTCTGAAGGTCAGCAAGCGTGAGCAGCCCCACGCCGTGCTCTTGTTTTCTCTTTTCAGAAATTGCAGTATGACTTATTCTCTGAAATTTAGTTGACAGCAGCAGCTAGTTCGTGCTTGTTTTGAGCCATCAGTTTTCAATTGATCAAGACATTTGATGGTCGAGAGTTACGACAAGCTTCCATCAGCTAACTTTTTATTCTTATTCTTGTGTTGAAATGTTTGCCTTTTCTTATATTTTTATAGGTTTTTCTAAATGGCTTCTAGTAGTAGGTTTCGGTTCGGGAATCGTGTGTTTAATGGAAAGAATAAAGCTGATAACACTGGCAAAGGCTCTGTTCTTCGCAGTGTGGATGAATGTCGTAATGTATGTTTCTTTTTATGTTAATATTTTGTGACTTGTGGCTGATTTTAGGTGGAATGATCAGCATTACCAATTTTCTTGGATGAAATTTTTCAGGATACAATGTCTTCCGCAAATGTGCAATTGCTGGAGGAATTTATTTGCTTTTGTCAGTCTAAGGTGATTGGTATTTATTTATTTATTTCCTTTTTGCTTTGAATTATTTTCTTATCCCTTTTTTGTAGAAAATAAACCTTGACAATGGACCTGGACAAGGAGGGGTCTCATCATGTGATGGCGAAGCAAATGGCAGTGCTGATTCTACACCATTCAGAGATGATATCAAGACATATTTTGGAGATCAGCTGCCGGCCTCTGTTTGTATTCTATTTGCTAGTTTTGCTGGTCATCATTGTTTCTTTTACTGCTGACTCATTAACACTGAAAGTTTTTTTCTATTTGATTTGTTCTAGGTTGCTGACAATTTATGCAAGCTTGTCAATGATAACACACATGGGAAATGTAGGTCATGCAAAATGCCTGCAGAGAATCTTGTGTTAGGTGTTCTCCACATATTGTCTGATGCTGCTATGACAATCGAAGACTGCAAAGAGAATGTCCCCCATTGGCCGCTTCTACTGTTACATTGAATCGTATGTTCCATAGAAACACTAAAAGCTTTTCTTCTCAAATTTTCTTATTATTTTTTTTCTCATATATTTTTTGGAATACAATAGCTAATTTGGGAGTCCAGAACCCCATGAAGTGCACAAGGGTCCAAAATGTTTCTGCTAAATTCAGTTCTTGCGGGCTCATTCTTCATCTCAATGCAAGCCTCATTCCTAATGATAAGTCTATGTATCCAACTGGTAATGTTTTTTGTTGTTCTTTGTTGTGGTATTAGCATTCCTTGAAATGTGTCTTTGTTTCCTACGGATATTACAACCCCTTCTCACAATTTTTTTCTTTATTTAGGTGGTTGTCGAAATTTGGTTTCACAGAATATTCAGTTGAATTGTTCTCAACAGCAAATACGTATTGGCGAAGGTACTTTTTTGTACTCGGGCTTTTTGTCATGTTATATATTTCTTTATATTTCTCTCTCTTTTTTTCTCGATCATTTTTCTTTTATCTTATTATTTGTCATTGTAGGTATTGCCACCACCATGAGCAAGAAATGCAGGGTCCAAAGTGTTGCTAATCAGGGGAATGGTGTGTCTGATTCTTTTCTTTTTGCTGAGCAGCCTTCTGCACACGCTGTGGTTAGTATTTCTTTTATTCCTTTACCTTATTATTATTTTTTGTCTGTCTCAATTTATTCTGGGTTGTAGGCACAGGGGGCTGGAGTAGTCAATGCTGTTTCAAACTTGTGTCCAGAGTCAATGCATGGGATCAGGACTGACTCTGGGCAGAGATTCTCTGTGACCAAAGAAGATGTGCGTCATTACAATGCGATTTGTTCGCTTGCTCGGAGTCAGTGGAGTGGGTTAGTTTTTTCTTATTTTTCTATATTTTGAAACTTTTTTGTGTTATTAACTTTTCAAACTTTTTTGCTATGTGGTTCTTGTTTTCATCAGCCACATGGCAGCCATATACTCCGAGTGGACTAAGGTGACATACTCTTCTCTTGGTGGGTCTGTTGAGCCTGGTGGCAAAGTGGACAAATTTTTCGTTGCTGGGATTTGCCGATACTTCTTTGAAACCGTTCATCCTCGGCAATCAAAGAAGCACTTTTTCTATCCTATGGTCGGTGTATGTTTCTGTTCTACTGTATTTTTCAATTTTTTTTTTGAATTTTGAACTTACCCTTTTTTGTTTTTCAGGGCGCTCTTTATAATTATAACAACCCGCAAGCCACCGATACAGTTCAAAGGCAAGCCACGGATACAATTCAAAGGTCATTTACTGGCGCGGATTCTGCTCACGGGCTTAATCGGTCAGACAAGGTAAGTTTTAGTCCTTTCAGTCATAAATCTTATCCCACCATCCTTCTACCTTTTCCTCAAGTTACATTTTTTTCAGTCCTATTTAAGTCTCGTTAGTATGAACAATAATTGGTTTAGTCTCATATTTCTTTTATGGGATAATTTTGTAGTTTCAGATATAAAACTTGGGCATTTTCCTTTTCAAAATCTGAGTATTTTCTTATGTTAGTGTTTTGGTTCAGTAACTTCAGTATCTTATGTTAGTTTTTTGGTTCAGTACTTAGTCTGACAGGTTTTTTATGTGTTTTTATTTAAATTTAAAAATATTTACATGTGTTAAATTTTTTTCACCACAGCTTTGCTTCCCTATTGTTATGGACATGCATTGGTTTGTTTTCCTCGTTGATATGGAGAATCATTTGTTTGTTTTCATGGACTCATTCTCTGATTCAAGTTCCAATTTCCTAATGGATGTTAGTTCTAAGCTTGTAAGTTTTTCCTTCCTTTTTTTCCTTTTTGTTAATTATTTCTCATAACTTTTGTTTTCCTTTTTAAATAGATAAATGCATTCATTGAATGCTGCCACCAATTTGCAGAAGGCTACACATGTTTTGACGATTTCATACCTTGTTACCCAGAAGTGCCTAAACATAACAATGTGTAAGCTTTTAGTATTAGGTTATAGATTTCATTTTTTATTTTATTTCATTTCCTTTGATCCTGTTTTATTGTTTTTAATTTATTTTTTTGCAGTGCCGATTGTGGCATCTTTGCTGTTAAGTTCATGGAACTTTGGGATACGGAAGTTGATTTGAGGAATGTTTTCGACGAATGATATTCCAAATATCGGGTCAAGCTTGCAATTGAAATGTTTTCGAGCAGGGCGAATTCTATTGACAAGTCTCGTGTACTGAACTTTTCGTGCAGCAGGTATGGTAATTTGTGCAGTTTAAATTTTTGTATAAGTTTGTCTTTATTATCTTTAGATTTTGTTTTGAATTCAACTTAAATGTCACTTTTGTATTCATTTTTTGTTGCTTTGGGGATGATTCAACGTGCCTTCCGCTAGTTGATCTATCTTTAGTTTTTTCTTTTTGAACTTTTTTGTAATGGTTGTAATATATGTCTTTTTATTGTAGTTCCAAATTGGTTTTGTATTATACAGACAACTATTATATGTTGCCTTTACGTGAACTCAAAGTATATGATATATTAGTTTCATTTAAATATCTTTACTTCATTCATTATCTTTCTCTCAGTCAATGTGTTCTTAATTATTTTTGAATTAAGAAATTTGTCTTTAGATCTTGCGGCCGCTGGTATTAAGGTTAGGACCTACCTTTTCTTTTTTTATGTTATTTTATCTTCTTATCTGTTTTCAGCTGATCAACAAACTTTTTTTCGCTGCAGGACTGAGTAATGCATGCTAGGCATGGCAAAATACAATGTGCTCAAGATGTTGTTGGTGATTGACCTCAGCTCATAAAATGTTTTAGTTTTCATGCTTTGTTGTGATTCCCAATGCTTGTTATAGTCAGTTTCATACTCGGTCTCATTTTCATTCTAATGTTTGCCATCGGTGTAGTGCTTGGGTCACTGTCCTTTTCTTTCAGCTTTTCTCATTTCCACTTAAGTAGTGTTAGTTACTTTTTCAGTTTTCATGTCCTATTTTAGTATTTTGTTTGGCTCTTTATGAAAAATTCATTATAAGTTTGAGTCTTTTTTTCTTCTAAGTCTCAAAACTGAACCACACTTGCTTTTGTTCAGTTTTAAGTCGTTTGGCTCTTTATGAAAAATTTATCATAAGTTTGAATCTTTTTTTCTTCTAAGTCTCAAAACTGAACCACACTTGCTTTGGTTCAGTTATAAGTCTTAGTTTTCTTAGTTTCATTGTATTTTTGTGTGTGTCTGTGTTAGTACATTTGAAGGTGATGGTCTTTTGGCTATTTAGTCATGTTTCAGTATAAGTTTCATTCTTTTCAGTATAAAGTCTTCATTATTATCTTTCTTCTGTTAGTGTTTTGGTTCAGTTTTCAGCCTTGTTTCTTCTTCAGCCATTTTTGAGTGAGTTAGTATTAGCAAGAAATAGTTCAGTCTCAGTTTCATTTATCAGTTTCAGTTTTTTAAAATATGTACTGAGGTTTGTTTCCTCTCATTTATTGAAATGTGTTACCTCTCATTTTTTTTGTCCATGCTAATAAATTTTGTGCCATTTATCTGTTACCTCTCATTTCTTAGTCCAAGTAGTCTACTTTCAGTCATAAAATCTGATCCCACCATTCAGTTTCAGTAAGTTTAGTAGTTTCAGTTCAGTGCTAGTTTGAGTCATATCAGTAGTCTAGTTTCAGTCTTAAAATCTGATCCCATATGTACTGAGATTTGTTACCTCTCATTTACTGTAATCTGATCCCACCATTCATTTTCAGTTATTGTTTGAGTCTTCAGTTATAGGTTTCAGATATGTCATTTTCAGTGTTCATGAGGAAGGTGTCGTAATCCGTGAGGAAACAACTCTGTGAGGCAGGGACAGCTGTTGAGACAAAGGTGAGAATGAGATGATGATTGATTAATCACTAAGGCCCAGCTTGCTCTTTTTTATGTTTTTCTTGGATTGTTGGATTTGTTTGGCTGATGTCCATGTGTATTGACTCCTCTCATAATGATGATGTCTATGCTTCAGTCAAGTTTCAGTGCACTAGCATCAGTGTGTGCTAGTTTGATTCTTATGAGTCAAATTTGATTCCATCATTCATTTTCAGTTTGTGTTTGAGTCATCAGTTTTAGGTTTCAGATTTGTCATTTTCAGGAACAAGGAGATGGAGCTGATGGTTTTGCAAGGTGCATCATGAAATGGAGGTGATGCTTGAGATTGGTACAGAGAGAGAGAGTTGCAAGTGAAGGGACCCGAACTATTTTCAGTAAAAAGTCTTCATTATTTTCTTTCTTCTGTTTTTGTTTTGGTTCAGTTTTTATTACAAACACTTTAAGTAGCTTTCTGACACATGATTAGCTGCTAGCTCTTTTCTTCCATAATTTATTAGTTTCAATGATTTGCAGGGGTATATGACAGCGTGGAGGCATCCGCTCGTGCGTACGACCTTGCAGCTCTCAAGTACTAGAGATCCTGAGACCCTACCCAACTCCACTGTAAGTCCCCCCCGCACTTCATTGTTAGCCTTTTATTGCCTTATCAGTTTCTTAATAAAGTTTTAAAATCAAATTGTTTCTGTAAAAGTGGCCATTTTCTGGTACTTATTCATTTTTTCATGTGCTATATGTCTTCTTCTAAATAAATGAGATGTTGTCAACATAGTAGACTTTTTAGCAAACTACATTTGTTAAGTAAGATGTCGTCAACATAATAGACTTTTTTTTCTAACAGACATGAACCATGGTGCCAACCTGTGGTTTGTACTAACAGACATGAATCCTCTTTGTACTGTATTTTTGCAGACTTTACATTACAAAATGTTATAAACTGAAGTTTCTCATAATAGCAATACATAAATTTGTCCTATCGACTTTAATCCTCATCATTTCAAATGGTATCCTCTTTCTTCATGCTTTTTTCCATCACTCCATTGCTGCTACGTCTGCTTGATATCTTAGCCTTTGCTCCATCACTCTTTCTGCAATCATCTTTGCATCCTCTGCACTTCTTGACATTTGTGCTGTAATAATAGATAAAGTACAAGTTTTTCAGAATAGATAATAAATTTGTTTTCTCTAGCATTAATTTTTCAAACCTTGTGGTGTCTTATCTGATTTCTTCCTTTTCGCTGCTGATGCTGCTCTCTTTTTCTTTGCTTTCTCTTTTGCAGCTTCCACTATTGTTGGGTACCTTGTTTTCCTCTTTTTGTCTCTTCCTTTATTCCTCCTTTTTCTGGATTCTGTATCGGCATGTTGATCTGGCCCCCTTGCATCACTCCATTAGTGATGTTAGCTGAATTAGTTTCTTCACATTGGAGCTGAAACTGGACATCATCTTCTTCATCGATTTTTTCTATTTCTTCTTCCATTATCTTTGTAGCTTCAAGCAAATATCCAAGCTTTGATGTTGTTCTACATGATTTTGTTGCCACCGTCGGAGTCTTTGAGATAGCTGCGACAGTTCTTGTATATTTATTTGTTCATCTCCTGTTTCAGCCAACATATGAATCTGTCCTTCTAGCACTTTTGAAAGCTGAAACATGTACTGATATTGGTCATTTGTTTTTGACCCTTTTGATGCAACTGTGACAAGCCTTCTGGATAGGTTATTGAACCTCAATGAGCTTATCCGCTTCAGTTATCACATGTACTTCTTTACTTATCTTCCTTTCATTTTTCCTCCACCTATCTATTATATACTTGTCTGGAATTTCATTAATCTTCAGTTGCAGCATTATTTTCAGAATGTGAGAGCAAAGGAGCCCATCTTTCTTGAACTTTCCACATACGCAGTTGTACTCCTTTTCCTGTAAGTTAACCTCAACACGATACTTTCTCACTCTGTATGGTTGAATTGGCTGATTTTCATCAACAAATACATGATACATTTTATCCTTTTCCACTTCTTCACTCTGTAGAGCTGTAGTTTCTTGTAGTTGTCTCTGGAATTTTACAAAAAATGGCTTTATTGTACAAATCTTCTCCTTGCCTTTCTATGTTGTATTTGGACCACAATACACTCCTCTTCTGTTTCTTGTGTGGTAGTCAAACCTGTCTTCCCTATTCTGAATTGCTTCGATATTCTTTGATACTCATTTAGGAAGCTCACAACACCGAATTGAGGCCCTACCCCCTTCTTGAACACAGAGTTTGCTCCTTCACTCCTAACTGTACTTTGGATAAATGGGAAGAATTCGTTCTTGAAATTAATAGGTACAAACCTTCGTCTTTTCTCCCATATATAATTCAAGCAACTTATGTGATGTAGCTCATGTTTGTCCATCATTTGTGGCCATAGCAGCTCAAATTCTTGCTCTGTTGTTGAGTTATCCAGTATATCGTACATTTCCGCATACAAACCTTTCTTGGTTGGAAACACTTTGACCATTTTTTCCCCTAGGGTTTTCTTGACATGAAACCAGCATTGTTTGTGCTTTGTATTTGGAAATATTTCCTTTATAGCTTTCATCATTGCCGCGTCCTGGTCTGTTACTATGGTTTCTGGATGCTTCCCATCCATTGCCATTAGGAATTGGCTGAATACCCAACTAAATGTTGCAGCCGTCTCATCTCCTAGGAAAGCACATGCAAACAAGTACGAGTTACCATGTGCTGAAACTCCCATAATTGGCGCAAAAGGCAGATTGTACTTGTTTCTTAGAAATGTTGTATCAAAGCTTATACAATCCCCATATGTCTTGTAGTACTCTCTTGCCCTTGCATCTGCCCAAAATATGTTCTTCACTTTTTTCTTCTCATCCATATCAACCGAGTAGTAGAAGCCTGGATTCACTACTTGTCTCTCATTAAAGAAGTGCAACATCTGAGTCATGTCATTGATAGTCCTCTCTCTTCCAATGCTATAGCTATAGTTGGCCACATCTTTGTCATTACATGTTAAAGCAGATCTTCCACCTCTCATATAGGACAATATAGCAACCATGTTCCTAGTTGGTGTGTTGACTTTCTTCAGAGTTCTTATCATTTCCTTCTCTTCCATTGTCATGTATCTGTGTATTCTGAAGAACTTGCTTTCAGAAACAGGCCCGATGTCATGGTTGTGTTCCAAGTGCACACTCATTATTGTCCACACCCCATCGATTTCCTTGACAATGACTGCACATTTGCATCCTGTATTGACATTGGTATTTCTTTCAGGAACTATTGATTCCACCTCTTCATTTTCTTTTTCATTGCACTTTGTCTTGCCAAATTTGTTGCATCTCATTGTGAAACTTGTCATCTCACCCTTTCTTTTTATATTTCTAGTATGGTAATTTGTTGCAACGACTAGGGAGAACCCAGCCATCCCGCAGTACTCATTGCAGAACCTCTGCGCATCTTCATATGTCTTGAAGTGCTTTCCCACACTTGGTATGTCCTTTTCTTGAACCTCTACTGCACACTTTGTCTTATCTTCTTCTTTATCATTTTCAAGGAATATTTCTATGTCATCTTCTCCTATACCTATGTCTTCATTGATCTCTGTAAGCTGCAGCTCTTCTGTTACATTTTGAAATGTACCACCACCATCAGTTGTGATGTATGGCTGATCCTGTGGCCCATTAGCTTCCTGCAAAGTTATCTTTTTGTAAAATAAATAGGTGTATTAGTGTCCATTTTTGTTGTAAAATAAATAAATTAAGTAGCATCATTTTATATCCAACACATACTGGTTCAAGATTCATTTCATCAAATATTTCTTGACTCCAAGGATTTTGCTCTTCCCAAAAAAAATTGTCTTCATCAATCCTGTTTGTTTCTTCAGAAATATGTATTCTTGTCTCAACTGATGTCTGCATCAAATTTTCAATCTCAACTTCGTTATCATAATGAAATTGCACACAAATTGTAATATTATGTTTGTATTTTTGGTTCTAATTTTTTTTATAGATAATGTAGAACATACCTGTCCTATATCATGTATTCCTTCTTCATTCTGCAGTAAAGTATTGCTTCTTGAAATATCCTGCATGTGAAACTCAAATTAGACATAATCAATACGATGTCTTATGTTTTCTTCATTCAATAGGTGATGGTGTTGAAAATTACCTCCACGACAAATGATATGGGTTCTGTTTCTGCAATTCTACTCGAGGTAATGTACATTGCATTCTGTATTGTTATGTTTCATACATATAAGTTTATGGAATATGTGTATATCTTTGCAAAAAAAAAAAAAAATTCAAGATGGATTGCAGAAACTTTTTTTTGAAAATCATACCTCATTTTGTATGGTGTCAGGTAGGAGATTAGTTCTTGGTGATAGATTCTTCCTCAAAACATCTGTCAGCCTTGTTCCCTGTTTTTTCAAAAAAAAAAAAAAAAAAAAAAAAAAATCTGTCATTGACTTGGTAATCTTCAGCCTCCATTTTCTGTACTCTATGCAATCTCCATTTCATGTTTTCATTTCATATATCTTTCAGTAGGATTATGGTTTGCTCTCGGCATTTTTCAGATAATAAAGAAACTCTTTCATCTTGCTGATATAGGTTTCTGAAGCGAAAGGAGATGATGTGGTCTGTGTAATCAAGAACACAGCCACCTTGGCTGGTTCACTGTTTACACTCCACTGCTCCCAGATTCACATTGATTTGCCCACCCTGTCTGATGAGGATAAGGATGTAAGCAACTACTCTTAAAATTGTGATTTATATATCCTTGTGAACCAGTTTTGTTGTAAAATTGCAACCCTTCCCTTCAGCTCATCCTAAGACTTACATGCATGAATTTCTTTCAGGTTATCAAAAAATGGGGTACTCCGAATAAGATTGACTTCCTTTCTCTGTCGTACACTAGACATGCAGAGGATGTGAAGCAGGTAAACAACTTGCATTGTGGATGCATTTTAGAGTTATTTTGTTCGCCCTCTCTGATTGCTGTGCTTCTAAGCAGTACCTATATTTGTACAATGAAGAGGCATCATTTGCTATATTTTTGATGTGCTATCTACTGTTTTGTTTGGGTACAATGCTTAAGAAGAATGCAGTCAACAGTTCTAATATTTGTTTCTTGCAACACAGGCACGAGAATTCCTGTCAAAATGGATTTTGCAACAATGCACATGAAACTGCTAAGTGAAATAACTGACAGTAAAGCAGTAAGAGTTTGATGTTGTGTTATCATGCATGCTATCCATTTGAAATTTTGTGGAACTTTGCGTTCACAAAATATAATTAAGAGGTACTACTATGTCGTCAAGTATCTCTGGACTCAGATATAGTTTTATGCATGCTAATTTACTTCCCATGTCATTATCTACTTTGAGTTGATATTTTTTATTTCCATTTTATTCGAAGTTTCTGAAGTCTACACACGTTCAATTTTGGATCAAGAGATTTGTTACTGGAGGTTTTTTCTTTTTGAATTCAAGACATGCCATCATCCAGATTGCTGAACAAAGTAGCCTTTTGTGTGTAAATAGAGTTAAATTTTAGTTTTAGCATATTCAAATCAAAAGATTCCAAAATGTGCATTGGAATTTGCATACATGTATACTAGTTTTGAGCTTTTGGAAATTTTTTCTAATGCACCTTACTGTGGTGAGGCTCTTCTGTCTGTTTCCCTGTTGTGTTCGCCCCTATGGGATCCTTGGATGCCTGTTTTTGGAAAAATCTTTTTAATTATATGTTCTATCAGCAATATTTTTGTATCAATATTAAGAACGATGGGGGAAGAGGGGGGGCCGACGCTATGCCTGTGACCCATGTTCTCTTGCCTGCGATCTTGGCGTCAGATTGGAGTTTGGTCTAGCTTTCCTCTTTGTCTTCATCGCCTTGGCCCTCTTGGTGCTCTCTCGATTTTTTTCTTTTTTACTGCTGCTATGGCGCCGCCGCCGGCGGCGGCATCTGCTTTCCTTTCCGCTGAGTTGCGTGGGCGTCTCCCCCTTTTCTTGGTTCTCAAGTCGGCTTTTTCTGTGTTACTTGGCTGAGCTTGCGCCACGTCAGCCAGGTAGTGGAAGATACGTGAAAGAATAATATTCCAAAATAACAGATGTTTATTTTAGACAGAAATTATGTTTCTGTATACAGATCTGTAACTGAAAATTAACGGATGTTTATTTTGACAGAAAATTTGTTTCTAGATACAGATCTGTCACACAAGAAAAAAAATGAAAGATAATATCTCTAAATCTTCCAAAAAAAAAAGTGGAAGATGGGAACCACGAAAATCTTGTAAAGATGCATAGTCACTCCCAAAAAAAGGAGCTCAAATGGTAAGACATGTTTGTATTTTCTTGCAAGTTTTGTGATCAACCCCCATATAGGTGTGTTTTTGCAAATTCATACACCGTGACGATCATGTTAAAATCGTCACCAATTAGCGGGCTAGGAATATCCATTGGGCTCATCCTTGACGAAAAATTGAATATCGTCACTGATTGTGTCTCTCAGTGGTTGGTAGTGACAGTTTTTAAATCCGTCACCGAGAAATCGTCACAGATTAACATGTTTCTTGTAGTGCATACTAGTTATTATGTTTTCCTGCAGCCTTAACTACAGTAGTTCCGATGAACAGTCCTACAGTTCCCTTGGTCTTTCCCGTCCGTCCGATCCACCAGCCCGCGCTCCATCTCAGCCCTCCGTCTTAGGACCGCCTCCAAAAGTTTCTCCACCCCACGCTCCCGGTACAGAGCCATCGCCCAGCACCCCAGCTCCCGATCCCTAATCCCCATCGCCGCCTCCACTCTCGCCAGCGCCGCCCGTGCTCCTCTGCCGTTGGCCTCTACCGCAGCATTGCATCAGACCTCACCTCCTCGGCGGGCGGCTCGGGCGGCAGTCTTGCCTCTTCCTCTCCTCCGACGGCTCGCCCTCTTCTATGTCCCATTGTCCAAGTAGCTGCGCCGAATCGACGGCGTCCCTCTTCCTCTCCCCCGGTGCTGGCCTGCTCCGCGACACGCGCAGATGGAGGTCCAACGGACTCCTATACCGGCGGCGCCGATGCGGCTGCGGCGGTCATCCCTGCCGTTGGATACACGCATGGATCAATTGCAGGTGGGCCTAGGTCAGAAGCGTCGGCTGGTGGCCACCGTTATCCTAGCGCCGCCACCAAGCGTTTACCCCTCAAAGGTCTACCTCGTCGTTGCCCTCCGCTACCTCGCCGCCATCCTTGAGGTTCGTGGCTCATAATCCTTTCCAATCTCGATTTGGCCTCTTGCATGTCTACCTCGGCGCCGTCCTCGAGCACCTCGCCGCCGTACGTGAGGTTGCTGGCCCCTCATCCTTTTAGATCTCCATCCGATCTGAAATGCATGCTGCTTTGGATTTTTATATACAATTCATAGTAGTCTACGTGATAAGAAACCTGATGGAATACGTGTTTCTTCATAGATCAGATTCCTGCTAATGCATAGCTATTCCTTTTTTTTTTAATGCATCCTATGTTTACAAATGACCTTGTGGCACATATATGTGTTATTTTGTTTAACATTTTCACCAAAATAGAATTGAAATATAGAATTCAAATATATGATATACAAGGCAGAATGAAACCTCATGACTAATTTCAAACTGTTTCTTTAGCTTTTAATAAGTTTCAGAGTTTCTAATGAAATGTTTAGCCACAATTCTGGTATGTGTTACCTGCTTAGCCATCGTTAATTATTTGGCTGCCATCATGACGCAATACTAACTTTGTTGCTCATCTGGTGCTTATGGTCGTATAAACACATTAGTAGGATACCAAGGACAGGGAGCACCCTCCTGATATATGTGACGAGTTATCCCCAGGCTGCTAAGTGTGGATTAAGTGCATTGACAGTGAGGGGTCCTTAAGCAATATGGTAAGTTGGCCTGAGTGTTCAATCTCTGTTCTGTGTGCTCTGCTGCTCTTAGATTCTTATGGGAAAATGTCTTGTCTACTGCAGATGTCCCCATCATTACCTTTGATATGCTATCACATCTTGAGCTAATGTTCAAGCATAAAGGTAATGAAGTAACTTCTTCCTAATACTTTTGTGTGTTGGTAGACATTCTGCTCCCTGTATTATTCCCTTTACTATTGTTATCGTTGGATCATCAATGTTTCTGTTCTGAATTCTGATGTTATACTTATGCTCAGCTGCAGATACCTCCACTGCCTACTAGCTGCTAATAAAAGTGCCTCAATGCTTCCTTAATAAATATATAAGGTCAGCTCTATGTTCAATCTCAGCTCTAGCATTTGATCTTACTCCAAATGTTTTGGTTTCGATTGGAATGCATTTCAAGCCAAATAAATGTTCCTGTAGTATTAATATTTGTGGTTCAGAATTGCTCAAATAGTTTTACAAAAACCAATGCATAGGCCATGCACCTTCTGCAAGGAAAACCACAAAATCGGTTAAATTATGGTCATATTCAAAGCACTAGAGGGGTCAGATTTTTATGTACCTCCCATCCCAACCCCTACAAAATTTAGCTTTATTTCATAGTTACTACATGTGGCCACTACAACAATGCACTGATTTTGTTATTAGAAAGTCTACCTTCCTTCTAAATGTTATAATATTTGCTAATCAACAATTGCTTCAGAAATATTTAGAATGTTGGTAGTTCTATTAAAATAAATTTATTAGGTATAATAATATTGTTCATCTGTATGAAACACCTTAGTTGGAATATCATGTTTCAGAGGAAAGATGGTGTCGAATAGAAGTGCTATAGTGGATACACACAGTGGTGCTTTACCACAAACATATCTTGAGTTAGTGGATTAACTATCGTACTCTTACTGAACGACTTTGCAATAAAGGTAGTACAGAGAAACTAACGGTGTTCTATACCAAATATTGGTGTTACAGTTGTGTTCAACCCTCGACAAAGGTGAAACTGTCCTCACTCTATTAGTTTCCATCTTTGCAAACAATCTGAAGTTTTCATTTGAGAATTACTCTATGCAAGATGACCAACGGAACTCTATCACTGTCCCTCAATTGCTAATGCTTCATCATGTAACCCTTTTTTTTTGATTGACAAAACCCAGTCACACACTATTCCTCATCAATTGATAATGCCTCATCATGTAACCCTTTTTCCTTTGAATGCATATATGTGATTGAAGACTTCATTTCAACATGTGTAAGCAATTTGTGATGTTAAGGGAGACCTCTTCTTTTTTGGCAGGTATCAAAATATGGTAAGCGCTGTCAGCAGTAGCGCATGCCATTGACATCGTGACCAATATGAATTGAGAAGAGCTCCTGCTTCTCCTCTGGGGTTGAAAGATTGTGGCTCAGTGTTTCCTTCTTGACTGTCAAGCTAGCAATGCCTGCTTCTCAACAGTTTTACTCGGTGTGCTTCCCTACGGTTTTACACTTTAGAACAATTTTAGAGTCATAGAATTGCTGCTGCGCTGTGCAGCCTTACAACTATTGTATACATTTGTACGCACAATCAATTACTCATCTATAATCATGGAATGTTAAGATCAGCTATACATACGTGTGTGCATAATCATTTACTCACGTATACATATATTCTGCTCCTACCCCACGGTAATTGCCGTGGGGTTCTGGCTAGTTCATTTATATATGTGAGAAATATTGGGCCTTGGGCAGGATATCCAGAACGGTGGATGCACTCTTTGGTGACGTACGTTCTCTAAATCCGTCACCAGCAATCCGTCACGGATTAGCAGATTTCTTGCAGTGTTGGGCTTCGTAGTGTGCTACATGCACGATCAACCACCTCTCTTTATTTTTATTAACAGAGACCTCTTGCTAGAGGCAGATGACCAGCATGCCTCTAGAAACCTTTCTCACCCATCTCTTAAACACATGTACTGAAGTCTAATAATTAGGGATGGGAATGCGATATTAGGGATTGGCTATAAGTTTCAATTAGTCATTAGTGACAACTCTTTGATGATAGGCACGGTGTCTGCCTATCACTTATTGTGTTGTTCAGCTGCTAAGCTGTTCTCATGTAGTGTGGATGTATAGATAGATGTATTGTTGCCAGCTTACAAATTCAAGATGCCATCCTATTTATAGCCTAAGAATATTCAAGGCAAATAAGGGTTTTATTTTCTCAGAGGCCAAACATGTACAATGCCTCATGTTATTTATAGGGGAGAATTATTTATATGGCCCCGAAACAAACTTCGTTTGCTTATATGGCCTAAAATTTTTCAAACTTGTCTATATGGCCCGAAAGTGAAACTTCTTTGCTTATATGGCCTTCCGTCAGTTTGAAGCATGTAACGGTGTTAAGTGCCATGCAAAAAGACCGTTTTACCCCTGCGTGAAAAAAAATTGAAAAAGTTCCTTGTTTTTTTATATGTTCAATATATAAATTCTCAAATATTTACATAATCGACATATATATTTGAAAATTTATGTAAATATTTGACAATTTATATATTGAACATATAAAAAAACAAGGCACTTTTTCAATTTTTTTTTCACGCAGGGGTAAAACGGTCTTTTTGCATGGCACTTAACACCGTTACATGCTTCAAACTGACGGAAGGCCATATAAGCAAAGAAGTTTCACTTTCGGGCCATATAGACAAGTTCGAAAAATTTTAGGCCATATAAGCAAACGAAGTTTGTTTGAGGGCCATATAAATAATTCTCCCTTTATAGCCTATCCAAGTCAGGATAGCCTATTCAAGTCAGGTAAGGTGAAGACCAATAGTCTTCTAGACTACATCATGCTCTCAACTCAAGAATGATATTCCATGAATATTCGAGGGCCTTTTCTCCTTTACACGGCCTCAAGAGTGGCACTTTATATATAGCTGCAACATTTCGAGTTGACCAAAAGCACGTAAGCAAACAAGAAAAACTTCAGACACCAGATGTACAGAATGGACTAATCTGGAACCGGAGAGGGTGAGATGAGTATGTTGGGCTGACCTAGAAATTCAATGGTGACCATTGAAGAGATGTCTAATAATTAGGGATGGGAATGGGATGTATCAGCAATTAAAGGTGGACCTCCTCTGCCACTACACGTGCCAGCACTTGCCAATTTGGCACATGTTGTTTTTGCCGGAATTTTGAGGCTAAAATTCGGGTTCCATTGTCCAGCGAAGCCAGCACAAGTCATGGGTGACAGGCTTTAGCAAGAGCAAGTAGCGTTATTCATGTGCATCTTCGGCCAGAGCAACACCAGAGCTATTCAAAGCGTTATTCGTGATTGTGTAAGCTGTGATTTTCTTTGGGATGGAGGCCCGAATCCTCCTCGATCGTGCCCTCTGGAATTTACAAGAATTTTATGTGATTTTTCGTGTGCTTGTTTCCCTGAGTTGTGCAATTTTCGTTCTTGTCCATGATTTGATTTTTCTAGAAGTAGCTCGACAATCTTGTTGTGGTTCGACGTGCAATATTTGAGATCAAGTCATGGTGTTTTGGGATAGTTCTGTTGAATTTTTGGCCACCCTTTTCTTCTCGTTCGTGGGGGTGAGTTTTCCTATGTCGCTCTGTTTCTTTAGTCCAGTCCAAGTGCTATCCACGCCGGCGGTGGGAAATTTGGCAGAGGCAGTCAAGGCACCACCGCACCGGTGTAACCTCCCGAGGACGGCATTGGCAGTCTGCTCCGCTCCCTGAGATCCCAGGTCCGGTCGTCGGGAACGGAGTGCCAGCAGCAGCACTTTCCAGGTCTGGCCTCCGTTCCCGTTTTGATTCTCGAGTAAGATGAATCCGATGGCCAGTTTGGTCCGTAATCCAGAATCCATCGATCTGTGCTGTGCGGTCTTTTGTGTTCCCTCTAATACAGCAGGGCTGCTTGCTCGACAGCAGGCTAGGCAGCTTCGTTTGCTGGCACCTGCAGGATCCATTTGCCTAGTAGCAGAACTTGTCGGAAAGCAACAACATTTTGTTGAGTTCGATTTTGATTGGTCAATTGCTTTAGCCTTTTAATTATAGGTGAAATACTTCTTGTGGTTTTCTATTTTCCTTACGTTTTTGGCTGGTGAAGAAGTTGGGACTGAGCTCTTGTGGTCTTCTCGTGAAGTGGATGAACGATTTTTCAGGGAATTTTCACTAGCTCTGATTTTCCTTTTTGTGCGCAACGTGGGCTTTCGTACTCCGATTCGCATTCCGTCGCTTGCCTTGGGTTTTTATCCTTCTAAAGAATCTATCTAGGTAGTCACGTCACGGGTTGACACGAGTATTTTAGATTTGGGTAATTTGCGTGTTTGACGGTGAATTTGGGACAACAACCTATATATTTCGGAAGAAATTTTAAGGCTTCCATTCACCCCCCTCTGGTCGCCGTTTCCGCTCCTTCATATACAATACCATCTTATTTATAGCAAATGTTCGACAAGGTAAAGACCCATAGTCTTGACTATATCATGCCATCGACTCAACAATCATTATGAGTATGCTGAAATATATCATGGTAGTAAGAACTAGGTGATTCCCCGCGCGTTGCTGCGGGAATTTCTTAACTACTAGGTGAATATGACTATTGTAGTTCCATTTTAGACTTGCAGCTGACTCGATACATTAATTGGGGAGGAGTTTCTGGTGAAAGTGAAGGTGGGATGGGTGGGGTCAACTGATGATGTGGCATCCTGAAAAGTTAGAGAAATACCCTAGTGGGCATTATTTTTATAAGAGTTGTAGATTTAAAACAATGGTAAGTATTAGTGAGGTTCATTCCTTTTGGGAATGGGATACGTGAGGATCCTGAGTATCACTGTACGTGTCTGGTCTATCATGTCATCTCTGTTCCAGAAAGGCTCCCTTGAAATTTCTATTGAGTCCCATATGATCAGAAGTTTTTTGTTCCTTTGGCCAGTGATGGCTTGCCATGTGCTACAGATCAGCGAGCAACCCCCCGGCGATGGCTTTCCACATATTATAGTGCATTTGGCTAGAATAGAATCAAACAACTCCATCACGGTATTGCTAGATACTACTGATATTTAAGAACAAATATTTCACATATCGCTTGTCTGTTAATGAAGGTGGAACATGTGCAAAGAAATCAAACAGAACCCGTGGCTCAGTTAATAATGGGTGGAAAAATAGCCTTTTATTTTATTTGTGATCTTCATATACTATTTTTTATTCTTTTAGATAATGGGAAGAAATATCTGGCATCATCGTCCAACAAGACGACTACATCATTTAAATATCAACCAAGCAAGTAGTTGTTAAGTACCACACGGTGTTAACAAGTAAAGTGAGACATTGCAAATAAGGGGGTTTATTTTCTCAGATGCCCATGTTATTTATAGCGTATGTAAGGCAAGTAACGCAAATACCCAATGTCGACTACATCATGCTCGCCACTCAACAATCATATTCCATGAATATTTGAGAGCCTTTTGTCCTTTACACAGCTTCAAGGGTATATAGCTGCACCATTTCCAGGGAAGCAAAACACATTTGCTGCTTCCTGGTGCAAATGGAAACACAAAAGAAACACTATAATTTAGGCACCACCACACGTATGGAATGGATTAGTCTAAAACCAGAAAGGGCGATGAGTTTGATGGGTCGACATAGGAATTCCATGGTAACCATTGAAGAGATGTCCAACAATAGGGATGGGATGCATCATCAGTTATTGATCGTGTTAGCTCACACCGGGAGTCGAACCCAGGTCTACTGGGTGCTACTCAAGTGCTCTAACCACTAGGCTAGATACACTTTCGTGCTCTGCTGGAAATTCGATGGTGGGAATTTAGTTCAATTGTCCAGTGAGGAGATGCAGAAGACCTGAGGTTGAGGCTTCCGCTAGAGCAGGAAGTAGACTTGCATCTTCCATCATCCATTAAATTGCAGAAGAATGTTTAGCCACACAAAACTGATCCACCCAACAACAAGGAAAGTATCGTGCTTTCCTGACGACAACCATTGCTTTAAGAACAAAATGCCAAAATGGAAAATCACCTACTACTTTTCAGCGCAAAACAGCAAAGATCAACGAAACCCTATGGATGCTTGGGTCTCGGCAAGAGAGTAACTAAGTTCTGGGAAAATATAGATGAAAAATAACAATGTATATTGAGGTGTGGATTGATTGGGGGATTGTCGTTTTTTAATTGGCCATCACCTTTAAATATCTTTATCCGAGTAGAACTTGTGTATCCTCCAGCCAAATAATTAATCTGCACAAAATCCTATCCTGGACTCTCCTGCCTATCGAGTTTCTTCTTTGGTTCCTTTTCTTTACACTCGAGCCTGCATCAATGACCCCATCATTGAACTGTACAAAATATTTTCCAAATCACGTACACAATTTTTCCAAATCAGTTCAGTTGTAGTTCTCACTGGCAGCCACGTCGTAAGCCTCGCTAGCACCTGCTATTGGTAAAGACAGCCAATGTTCTTTCCTGCCTGCCTCCTGCTGCTCGCATTGGAGTAGCTAATAAATCAGTACAAAATACTCATTATTAGCAGCCGAATTATAACTTGTTCCACAGATTAAACCTGTTAAAGGAAATATTTCAGGTAACAAATAAAAAAGCAATGCCCAACATCATTCACGCAATGGTTCGCTGTAGCGGGAATTCCATGATGGTTGTGGGTTTCTATGTTGACCAAGGGACTCAGTGGTTCATGGGCTCGGTAGCAGCTAGAAGCAGGGCCATCGCAGTGTCATTTTAAAAATTTTCTTTGGTTTTATATAGATGAGCAATCTCAATCACGTGTAGGTTTTGGTGTTTTCTCAGCTTACATTGTTCAGCATTGCTTCCACGTGTAGGTATAGCTGGCCGATTCCAGCATTTGAGTATGCATCAATCTCACACGATTTGTTTCCAACAAATATAGCGCCCATACATCTACCTAGAACTGATTAACTCCCCCCTGTAGTTGCTTGATTTGCACACAGCGTTCTTCTCTTGTTCATGACACAGAAAACAAATAAATAATTTCGGCAATTAAAGTTAAAATTTACTGATATGCAGAAAGTGTATGCCAAGTTTGTCATTCATTGAAACTTTAGAGACAGTCTAATAGACAACAAAGCAAGTCACCCTTATATCCTTTGGGGCCAAGGCCCCTGTAACGATAGATTTCCTGCATTCTTTAATATTGTAAGAAGAAAACAGGACACAAATGCTACAGTTATGAGTTCCCTCGTACTAAATATTTCTTTCTCGGTAAAATTTAGTAGGACAACATAAACTGGCATCGACAGATTAACTTACTCAAGTTAAGAGATGTGTTTGTTTGGGGCTTAAAGGCCTCTAGGGTTTTTACCGTCAAGCCTACGTATGCTGCCTTAATTAACAATTAAAGATAATTTGGCTAGGAGAAATTTGTCTGGAGACAAAACCTGCTGTTTCTACCATTTCTTAGAGACAATTTACCATGTCTTTTTTTATTAATTTTATGCCAAATATTTGCGGAGTCATATACATATACTTTTTTGGGATATCACCTCCTACAAATACATATGATTATTCTCTCATTGGTCTAAATTGGGTAACAAAAAGTATAATACATTGTTATTGACAGCAGCTGCAATACTACTTTGCGCAATCTGGATAACAATGAATGAGGTAGTTTTTAACAAATGCAAACACAAATCTCTTTTGCAGGTACTGTTCCGAGAAACACACTGGCTCCGTCAATGGGTAGCCTTACAACGGCATGAAGATCTTAAAGATTAATTGATCTCTACGGCACAACACCTAGAGATGTCGGCTTTAGAGCTCTTCGATTCCAATGGTTGGGTACCGCAAAGACATGTTGGTTTTGCTTAGTCAAGAACTTCTTACCTGTTCCGTTATTCGTGTGAGTGGTTGTAAGTTTAATACAGCTGAACTAGTTGTCCGTGTTTGGAGTTTGTAATAATTGGCCTGATTCTATCCCTGGATAGATGAAGCCGGATATTTTATCCATTATCTAAAAAGAAGGTTATTCTTTCAGTCGTATCATGTTGTGGATCTTTTCTTATCGCACCATTCTTTGGTCCAAAGTTTTGGCAATAGAGACAAAAGTTGTCTCAGAATTATGACTTGATTTAACTAAAAGAGTGGTGAATACGTAAAAGAAACCAATGTATGCTGCCCAATAACAAATTAATCCATAAATTTTTGTAACGGAAGATGAAAATCAAAATTAATGGAGTTTGTAGTTCCCCATAATTACTACTGTCTTTCTACAGAATAAAAAGGGATGGTTCTGCACTACTTATGCAGAGCCATCTTGATGTTGTTATGCGGATGGTGAAACAAACTATATAACCTTGGCTCATTTTTGGAGACATGCAAGGAGCGAGCCTATAAGTCTACACCATACACAAAGGATCAAAATCACTTGCTTCCAGGCACAACAGTGGCAACATACAAAACAACAGCATCATGCCTTCTTTAGTGTGTAACATCTGCAATTATAGTAGAGAGGTTTTCCACACTTCCAATGGGGATGAGATACATTAGGAGTTTTAGCTTGAGGCAAAGCTTGCATTATTTCATTGATCACGACATGGGAAACTAAGTGGTATAAGAATGTTGTCAAGGATCATCATACACTAGGCTCGATTTGACAACACGCTATTCAGGAATCATCACCAGAAGTTGACCGACGAAACCTGTCTTTGATGGTCAACAATTATGCTCCCTGATCACGGTTGTTGGTGATTCTTTTATCATGTGTGGCATTGTGCTTCTTCCATTTTGCTCCTAAAGTTCCCATGTACTCTGTGAATGCAATAGATTAGATTGCTTGAGATGGCCTGTTCGAAAGTCACAATATATCCAATTATTCGGAGGAGGTCACTTGGGCAATATCTGTTTTATATTGCCACACTGTAATTTAATTTGTGTAAAAACCATAGAGCTCAATCATTAATATGCATGTCTCTATTTAAAGTATTCCCTTAGCATGGAAGAAAAGTCACTTCCTTCCTGTGGGAGCAGACTGAAAAAACAAAAACCACGACTAGTCACTGCCTGGCTTAGCTTGTGTAGGCAAGAGTAATTTTCAGCTATGCAACTGTCATAAGTTGGTAAATTTGAACAGACCTATTTCAAGGTTACACTACAAATTCAAGCCACATAAAATCAATATTTTTTTCTTATGTTAACTGTTTTGAAATCCTTCCTGTTATTAAAGTTTTTGTTTTAGATAAAGGATAAAATATCCGGCCTCTACATCCGTAGATGTACACAGCCAATTATTACGAGTTTTGAACAAAATGAAAGAGAAAGGAGACCCGAGTCTTAAACAAACGACTAGGACTACCGAAGACGATATAAATTCTTCCACCCTCTCGTTTGTTATTTCTAGAGCAATCATCTCTAATTTCTTGCTCATCTCCGAGAGTGCGTCCTTGGTCTCCTCCTCACGCTGCAGCCGAGCCCGTGCGCAACCGCACGCTCCCCTGAAAATAACCTGCATAACGGAATTAGTTTTTAATTTATTAAAAATTACATCATTCCGGCATCTCCAGATAGCCCAACACAAAGCAGCTACCCCAACCCGCATCATATTTTTGACCTTTTTATATTGATTAGTAAGCCAATTGCCAAACATATGGCGAATAGATCTTGGTTGTTGTAGTCTAGTAGCAAAGAAAATTATCCTCCAAATCATCTTAGCACAAGGGCACTCGAGGAACAAGTGTTGAATAGTCTCATTCCTATTGCAAAATGTGCATTTCTGGAAGATCAACAAAAATGCAGCCTATTGGATCACAGATGAGAGCATCACTACCCCACATGGGTGTTTTAGGGGCACTCCAGGATCTATGTCGGTGCGGTTGGGGTAGCCACTCCTACAAATCATTTTTAGATATATCAAATTTAGGCTGAAAAAGCAATTTCTTAAAAAATCTGGGGGACCCATCACCAAACCAACCATTTACCAAACCGCCCTCACCTAACCACTTCACCCAATAGATGCTTGTGCCTATTCATCTGTATCTGATTCTAAAGTGAACACTTGAGACTCTAAACGGATTCATATATGAAAGTAAATAACTAACTATAAATTTTATTATAAAATTTTTTGAGATCTATTAATATGGTTTTGATAATTTCTTGATTCATAGTTGTTTGAAGAATTTGAATTCTAAAATTGAGAAATTCAAGCACAATTTTGCATGGATAGATGATTTGAAATGGAAAAGGTTTTCGTTTGATATCATTTGAAAAATTCTAGTGTCAATTGTCAGAACATCACATGTAATTTTGCATGGACAGATTGTATCAAATAATATATTTGTCAACTATAGAGGTGTACACTTTTTGAGATCTACAACATTTGTTTTGTCATTTCTCAGTTTGTGGATTATAGAAAACATAAATTTCAAAGATGAGGAAACCAAATGTAGTTTTTCATGATAAGATGATTAAATAAAAAAGTTGTCAACTACAAATATTAGAGCATTTTGATATCCACAACTTTTCTTTTGGTCATTTCTCTATCAAGGATGTTTGAGAAAATTGAATTTCATATGTAATGTTGTCTGTTTGGTGTCGTCCATTTGTAGGGGCCACTCTAGATTCGGCCATCACTACAAAACCATTTGCTGGGGCAGCCGATAGTACCAGCAAACCCTATAAGTGGCTTGTTTTGGGAACCACTTATAGGGGTGCTTTTAGATTGAGTGTCTGCCACCAAAGAAAGAGGCGTTGCTACAAATCTTTTTTTTTTTGCTAATTACATAAGTAAAGACACATACAAATGCATCAAGTCTATTAGATCTGCAAAATACCTTATTATTGCCATTTACACACTCAATATGAGGCCTCCGCATTAATCCTCACAAGATCAACTTAAAAAAAAAGAGACAAAAATTTAAAATAGAAGGATCCCACAACTATATAACCCTGATCATTTTGCGCCAAAACCAATGGGATTGGAGGGATTGACAAGGATTAAATCCCTTGGGGAAGGGTTGAGAATTAGGTAGGGCCATGCGTGCTAGGGTTTGGAGAGTGGGCGTTTTATTTTGTATTCCCTATTTGCTAGCTTTCAAGTTTTTTTGTCGAGCGCGGCGAGCGCGGGCGCGGCCAGATTTTGCCGAAATGGCGGCTGCGGACGAGGAAGAAGCCGTCGTTGTCCGGGCTCCCGTGGGCGCGCGCCGGGTGCGCAGCCGGTGAGGTTTTGCGATGCATTTCGCGGACAGCATCCCGCACCGACGGCAAGGATTCACGCCCACCGCGTGCCTCGCGAGCGGCCGCCACAGGCCCAGGACCATGGCGCGGCTGGCGGGCAGCGTCCCGCACCGCGTGCGGGGAGCCACGCTAGCCGCGCGCGTCCGAGGCCGGCGCCATGGGCCGCTGCGCCCCGGGAACGGGCGCTTGGAGCACCTCGTCGGCGGCGGCGGCGCTGCACGGCTGGCGGCCAACGTCCCGCACCGTGTGCGGGGAGCAACGCCGGTCGCGTGCGTCAGGTGCCGCTTGGATCTCCTCGGCGTCGGTGCAGTGGCGCTCGAGGACACTATTGAGGCGATGTGGGCGTAGGGGAGGCTCCGGCGAGCAGCTCTGAGAGGGGTGCCAGCGGTCCGGGGAGCCACGCGTGGAGTGAGGGCGGGGGTCCGCCCCGGCGGTCCGGCGGCGTCAGCGTCGGTTCCGGTGGCAGCGCCTGGCAGGGCCCGCGGCTTTGGGGGCACGGTCTCCCTCCTCATCCCCGGGCGCCGGATCTACGTCCTCCGGGTCACTGATGTCGGAGAGGGCATCAGGACCGCGGTCGAGGAGGATCCGCAGCAGCCCAGGCGAGTCGGAGAAGAACTCACTCGGGGGGGCATGGCGTCGTTCCCAGCCTCGGCCCAGCGACGCTTAGGGTTATGAGGCGGGGTCCGGCCATCCCCACCGACGGGGATCTGGGAGAGCGCCGCCATGAGCTTGCCGGGGGAGCCGGACTCAAGCGGTGGAGGCGGACGAGAGGAGTAGGGGGAAGCGAACCTGCCTCCGCGGCGGGCGGAGGAGAAGACGGGCCCCGAGGCTCACCGGTGGCGGGGAGCCGCGGCGTCGCCCCGCGGTCGCCCGCTCTCCGTACATCACTCGGTCAGCTTGAGATTCCCGCATGATTCTCTGTGATAAGGCTTATGACAGTCATTATTAACTCCACAAATAGTTATTACATCTTTGGTCTACTAATATTTTACACGACCCACATATTAAAGAACTCATCCGTTCTGTTCTCCTGGGCTCCAATTTTGAATCACGAGGTCTCTAATCGCTTATCCGTGTAACTCAATTGTAAGGTGTGGACGATCTATGTGAGTTGCATCCACTCCGTTGTGTAAACTTTAGTTGCACCTGGACTCCTCCTCATCAATGACCTGATCCGTGGTGGGACACCTGACGGAACATCTTGATTAACATGACAAAACCAAGCCACAGCAACGTTTGCACCGGCATCGGCAGCAGGGCGTTCGTGTCGTCTCGAAGGTGAAGATTCCACAACGGTGGCGTCTGCTACAGCATTACCGGGAGGGTCTTGGGGTGAGTGGCGGACTGGGGGAGCAGAGGCAGATGTGAGGCGGCCGGGTGTGTGAGGTTAGGTTTCTAGAATTCATTTATATATGTGAGAAATAATGGGCCTTGGGCTTGATATCCAGAACGGTGGATGCACTCTTTGGTGACGTACGTTCTCTAAATCCGTCACCAGCTGTCACGGATTAGCAGATATATTGTAGTGTTGGGCTTCGTAGTGTGCTACATGCACGATCAACCACCTCTCTTTATTTTTATTGACAGAGACCTCTTGCTAGAGGTAGATGACCAGCAAGCCTCTAGAAACCTTTCTCACCCATCTCTTAATTGTTGCGAGTATAATCGCTAGTAAAAGTAAAAGAGAGACACAGAGAAATAGAATGAACCATCGGTTGTCTTTCATTGATCATTGGTGTTACATATATAGAGGAGAGGAGGTTCCGGGAGGGAGCTTCACCACCAAGGAACTTCACCGTCAAGTCACCACAATGCCCACGTTATGTGGTTGTGAGAAGTTCACGTGCATGCAACATGCATGCGGGAACTCCTACTTGTGCGGTTGAGACTTCACTGAGAAGTAACCCATGAGGTGGTTTAGGATGAGATCACCCGGTACAAGATAATTGTAACACTCCCCCTTGATCGAATCCATCCTTGAGATCAATGTATTGAATAATTTCTCCAAAAACCCTATGGGAAAAATATAGAGAAATATGTGTGTATATGCCATTAAAACTCCTTAAAACCCAGTGGGAAAAATAAGGATAAAATGGTATGGCATATGTTGATTATTGTCTCATTGTAAACTTATATGGGGAAAAACCTTGTGAGGAAAACCCATGACTAAGTTTAGAGAACAATAAATATGATCTGAGGATCATAATTGTATTATGTCTTTGATATCTTTTCAAAAACCCCTGTGGGGGAAAACAAAAGATATGGCATAGGCTATGTCTTTGATATCCCAAACAAAAACCCCTGTGGGGAAAACAAGAGATATGACATATGAACTTGTATTGGTATTGCCTCATTAAAAACCTTCTATGAGAAACCTATGCAAGGAAAAACTCATAGAGGAAAAGAGTACAATATGATGTTTTGAACAGGTTATAGTTTCAAGGAGAGTCTCCCCCTGAACCTTGCAACTCTCAAAGTTATACCATGCCAATCTCAACAACATTTTGTGAAATGTGGAAATTGGTTGGACTTTGTGAATTTATAAATCTTGTGAAGTCATCACTCGATTCATCTTGCAAGGTGTTTATCATCTCACTTTCGTGGGAATAAACCATTTGTAGAAGGCAATATAGTGATATTGCTCTTATGTAACCTGCTTACATCCAAGCAACACAAGTTGCATTATCTTTGAAGATAATGGCTAGTGATTCGATGGAATCAAATGTGACCATTCAATGAAGCCATACATGTTCATGTACTACTTCAGAATGAGAAGTGGAAGTAGCCATTAGATTCAAGTTTGATGACTCCCATGACAACTTTACCACTATAACATCGGTGTATGATCTCGGCATTATGGGGATTAAATGGCCAAGATCTTGGTACTCCACATGATCATGTCTTAATTTACATAATAGTAAATTTTGACCCTTTGTGCCATATAGATATCTCAGGATATCCTCTTTGACTCCCAACACATGATGTTATGGGAGTTGCGCTTCTTCAAGCTATAGCAAGTATCTGCAAGTGCAATATCAGGCCTGTTGCGATATGCAAGATACATGAGCGCTTTGATGGCACTAAGGCTATCACCCCAAGAATGGATATTGATCCATGTTTAGGGATTGAATGACCATAATGTTGTACAATTTTCCAATATTATTTGGATATTGATAATACAATATCAATTGAATATTGGAAGACTGATGTGTGTGCTTAAGCTACGAACTTAAGCATAATTTGATTTTACCCAAATCTTTCATCTCAAACTCCGTCTTATATGATGACTACCTGTTTTGATATGAGCCATATGAGATATATAAAATCCAATGGGATTTTACTATGGTCACACAAGTAAAATCATCAAGATGGGAGACATCCTTCAGTGGAAGGAACTCACCTAGTCGCTTGTGCCACAATCAACTTAACTATTTCAAGTCATGAGTGACTTGATGTATGTTGCGATTTATAATTTTTTTTTTAGATACAAAGTCCATTGGTACTTATAATCCAAACCTATCCAAATCAAGTTTGATCTGCCAATTATCAATATAGGAACATAATTTCCACACATACCAATGGGTATGTTATGCTAGGTCTCTGCGTGAAACCATGTGCTACAAGCTCTCACTATTTCACCACCTTATGGACTTGTGAATCCATAATGCTTCCATAGGGAAGGCATTGTGAGGAGGAGTCATTATTGAGGTAAAGACTTCTCACTATTTGAGTGAAAGAGGTTCTCCTTAGTTGCCACCTTTGGTTGACCAATATGAGTGTTGGAACACTCTGCCTAGGACTTGTGGTCTGGATCCAGATAAGGTGTATGGCAATTTTTGAGGAGTATGTCGTCATTTTGTAGTCTTTTGTATGATTGATTCAATGGAACCAATTTTAGCATGTGGAAATGTATACCCTTTAAACTCGATGTTATTTCCCATAATAACAGAGTTAGGGAGTTCCAATGACCCAGCGCCTATAATTGTGCACAAGTTGTGCTGGGTTTTTGGGTGTTAAACATCCATAGGCTTTGGATAGTAAATATCCATAGTGAATCAACTTGAGGTTGATATGCATGTATTGTCTTGGAGAATTCTCTCCCCCTGATCCGAGAATGCTTGCAAGAAGTTGTATCTCCATGTGGCCATACTTCTCCCCCTCTTATATATTAAGATTCGAGAGTTGAGTGGTTTTGTTAGGTACCTCCACTCTTTCTGGCACACCAAATGGGAATCGGATTTATGACAAGTGAATGCATTTTGGCAGACTATTTGCAATGTGTTGCAAATATAAGATATTCTGAATTGTTGGTTCAGATTCTTTGGTACGTGGATATGAGGATCGAACATCAGTATTGACATTCTCTTTTGGATTCCTGGCATTCTTATGTGGTAAGTATCTCCCCCTAATGCCTGGAATCTTCCTCAAATACGTATTCAACATACGGGCAATGAATGAATCCCCAATTAGAGATCTAAGGTATTTTTGAATGACGGATAATGATACCTTATATTGATCTCCAAATTGCCCATTGATGTATGCTGTGGTGGTGATATCGATACGTGCAAAACGTTATCGATTCGCAGATGGGAAATATTTTGGCATGGGGCCAAATTTCCACGTACTAACTGCAACGGAGGGAGCCGTATGATTGCAGTTTGATGAATTTGGATATATGATGCGTTGTGTAAATCCGCATGCCACCAACTAGATGTTGGTAAACTGCAATTCTATTTTTGGGTCATCAATCAAGTTTTCCCGATGAGAGATTCACTTGAGCCATTATGTGTATGAACATAAGATACTTTGTAGTCCTTAGAAACCAAACAATTCCATATAAATGGATTGGATCCTGCATCCAGGATCGCTTGCTCTAAATTGAATAATTTGAGCAATGTGTTTGGCAAATTTGTGGTTCCTTATGAGTAAGGTACACACTTAGGACAACAATGTAGATGCATAAATGTGCATTACATAGTATCTTTGTGGTCCATAAAATGGCAAATGGAGTCACATGTATGTTCTTGAATTTCTTCAAGAAATTTGGTGGCTCATTTTGATGTTATGACCAATAGAATTGATAATAATTTTCTCATCATTCTAAATATAGAATGAAGACAAATGTGCCTAAATCTTGATGGAATCAAGAGAGAAAATTATTTTGTATGCAACATGTAATATGGGATTGATGTATGTGTAATACAACCTAGACGACATGGAAGGAATTTGTAGAATTATTTAGTTTTCATATATGTTGCACTAAGTTGAGTGAAGATTTTCATCATCGCTCCTTAGTATTGAGTTTCATGTGAAAACCATGCAACTAGATAATATGAAAACACCATGGACTATTTATAGAATCAGGATACATGAGGTATTCATGATTCATTGAATAGCATGGAGAGAGCGCAACCTCTCATAATTGTGTTAGCAGGTTGTCCACTAAGCAAGATTCCTTTCCATCAAGTTGAATCCCAAATTATTCTATATATATATAGCAAGGCAATATTCATGTTTGAATTTGCACTCATATAGAATATATATATACCATGTATGCGTTACATGATATTATTTCACAATGGACAACATACTACATGTGGTAGTATGACATTTAGGCTAATAATATTTGAAGTGATCTTCAAATTTATCCAAAGAACTCGCTTGCCTCCAATGAGTTGGAGGTATATTGGAGCCAAATGTTGAATTTGGCATTTCTGTGTACATGTTCTATACAATCACATTTTTGTGAAAATGTGAGATTTGTCACACTAATCACTTTTTCTAGATGAAAAATGACATTTGAATGCATGGGAATCCATTATGTTATAAATTGCCATGGATCAAAGATCCGAAATGAATAAGTAAACAATCATTTATAGTTGGACAATCTTACATCCTTTGTTGAAATCCCGATGAGGATTTTCAAAAGGTAGATGGATCTCACTCCTTTGGATACACAGATTTATAGAAATCCCAGTGTTGGAGTTGCATGCAAATGAATGCATGTGTGGCAATATCCAGAATGGATTGATAGCAGAGATGCTATATTCCCCCAATGATATTATTGATATCACAATGCTCATTGTAGGAAAATAAATTCCATCCAATGCGAGGTTGGAAATATTTCAAATTGGAAATATTAGCCAAGTCCTACATGAGTTTATCATGTATGAATTTACTTTGATAGTAAATTATATAGTAATAGAGGCAAAATTTTGGGGCCAAGGTGATACTTGATTATGGACTCTCCATTCTATAAAGAACAGGCGACAAAGTCGCTGCTATGGATCCATTCCTGTGGGAATAGATGATGTAAAAATCTCTGCCAAAACATAGTCTTTGTGATAGAAAAAGTCCCCAAAATGATGTACTATATACTGCTATTTATTTAAGTAAATGGTTACTTAAATAATCTTCAAATTCAAGATGTGTCTTGAATTGGCATATGCAAATATTGTAAGTCAAGATGAGTCTTAAATCACATGTAGTGTTTACCTCATATTGGATAGGTGATGAAAAATCACTACTACCATTGTGTATGGTAGTCATTGCCAAGATAGAGTCTCAATAATTATATATTAGCAAATTAACACACTGAAGGTGCAAACCATATTGGGAGCATAATCTGCAAATATGCGTATGTGCAGTAGATGTCATCCCATTGCTTTGTGTTTGTGCTAATAGTACATGTTGATCACACTTTGAAGGTGGTCATATGACATCGACCTTATTAGGTGATTCAACTCGGAGGTAGTCACTATGTTTGTAAAAACACGGTGTAGACCTCAATTATGAGACTATTGCATCAAAAGTGAACACTAAAACAGTGTAAACTTTGTGCAATTCATATTTAGATTGGAAAACACATGCGGATAGTCACTATGTGATGGACATAGTGTAGATCCTGCAGTAGTATTGAGATACTAGTTTGTGTGTGGCCAATCGAAGATGATGAATTATGGCAATCATCACCTGTAGGTGTAGACCTCTTTGTAGTTCACATTAAAATTGGCGCACAGTGAGGATGAAATCCCATGGTAGTACTGTGGTACACACCGTGTGTATTGTCAATTTTGAAAAATGAACAAAAGTTGTCACCGTGAAGTTGAAGGTCATTTGTTCTAAAATTAGATATTGGGTACGCACATAGGGGGATAATCACTATGTAAGACATAGCGTAGATCCCGCATGTAGTACTGTGGTACTACCTTGTGGTTGGCCAATATGCAAAATTTGGAACATTATATTTAAATGATGAGGTAATCACACAAAATATTTGCATGAAATGAATTAAGCACTTAAAACTTAAAAGATAAGTAAATAGGCTTAATAAAAAAATGCAAAAGTAAATTGCATATAAAGTAAATTGCAAGAATAATAAATTGCATAAAGTAAGGCAAGGTAAACTTGCGTGTGTCATATGGGATTTTATCTCATTTTATGGAACGCAGGCAATCACCATATGGGTGTAGACCTTTATAATTAGTTCACGTCGAGATGTAGTCCTTGTATGTTTATAATTAAAATTGAGAAAGCACTTTGAGGAATAAATCCCACAGTAGTATGAAGTACTACCTTGTGTTCACCAATTAAATTATAAAGCAAGGTGACATCGAGTGAAAAATCATTCCAAAATTGGAGAAAGAAAAATTCAACCATAAAGATTGCATAGACATCAAGGTAAACTTGAATATGTAATATGGTATTTTGTTTCTCATTTTGTGGAACGTAGGTAGTCACCATGAGGGTGTAGACCTTTATTTATTTCAAGTCAAGATATAGTCCTTGTATGTTTAAAATCAATTTGGGAGAGCACTTTGAGGTGTAAATCCCGCAGTAGTATGTGTACTACCTTGTGTTCGCCAAATTAATTATAAAGCAAGGTGATATCGAGTGAAAAATGTTCCAAATAGGGAAAAAAATTGGACCATAATTATAATAGCATAGATAAATAAATGCAAAAATAAATTGCATAGGAAGTAAATTGCGTGAAAATAAACTTCCAGAAATGGAACTTATGAATTTACTGTGGTAAACTCATGGAGCAGTACACATTATGATACAATTTTTGATGACTGACGATCTCAAAAATATTATTTACATGAGGTAAATATAGTGTATCATAGATATTTACATGAGGTAAATATAGGACACTTCAGTTTTGTTAAAACCTGAGGGGTTATAACATAATTCTGGAATATACATTAATAATCCGTTGGACTATCATATAATTCACAGAAACTTAGGGGATTTTGCACAAAATGCGCAAACTTATCCTCTTCCATCCCGTGGACGGACGGACGGGCGGTTTCTTCACGGAGAGAAAGGAATCGCTCGGCCGAGCATGCCTCCGTCGCCGCCCTGCTCCTTGTGGACCTGCCGCCGCCGCCTGGCCTCTGGTCCGCGTGGGCCCAGCCACGGGGTCGCGGGGGGCAGGCCGCCGCGTGCGCGCGAGCTGCTGCCGCCAGCCGCGACGCGAGGATTGGCCGCGCAGAGGGCCGTCGTCGCCGTTGAGCCGTTCGCCGCTGGTCCTGAGGGACCCGACCGCCGCCGTCGGGCCGCCTGGGCGCTGGTCCGCGAGGACGCAAGCCTCGGGCTCGATGCCGTGACGGCATCGCGCGTGGCCGCGGGAGCCGGGCCGTGTTCGCGGTAGGCGCGCCGCGCGGGGGTCATCGCCAAGGGGTCGCGGTTAGACGAGCGTAGGGCTGCGGCGCGAGGCCGTCGAGGCCACCGGTGCCCAGGTCGTGGCGAAGGGCGCCTTGCCATGTGGGCCGCTCCAGGCGCGCTGGCGCAAGGCTGCGGGCCCCGGGCGCGCAGATGTGAAGCCGCGACTCGTGTGCGCAGGGGCCGGGGCGTGATCTTCGCCATCTGGTCACGGTGTGATGCCGCAGTACGAGCCCGCCGTTCGTGGCGCAGGAAGCCGCTGCGGCGTGGAGGCCGTTGGCCACGGGCATTGGTCGCAGCGTTCCAGCTGCCGTCAGATCTGGCCGCAGACGGCCATCAGTCGTTGCCATCGAGCGCAACCGTCATAGGGTCGCAGCGAGGCATTGGGTCGGGGCCGCCAGCGTGCAGGCGCCTGACTGCCTCCTTTCATCTCCGGCGCTCAGACCGGTGAAGGATGTCGCCCTCATCCTCGTCGGAGGAGAGGTAACCGGTTGAAGGACGATGGTTGCAGGGAACAAAGCGATCGACATTGTTACCTTGTACCGATTGACCTTCCCAAAAGTCGATGATCTAATCATATCTTTCTCTGACGAGAAATTGGGTGAAGAGCGAGGTGCTGATAATGTGTTGCGAGTATAATCGCTAGTAAAAGTAAAAGAGAGACACAGAGAAATAGAATGAACGATGCTATTCTCGCCAAGTCTCTAATCATGGCGGTCGATGATATCGCGCATGATTGGTATATGTCTCTGAAGCCATTGTCCATCACTTCGTGGCAGCAGGCAAAGGCCGAGCTGTTAGCCACCTTCCAAGGTTTCCAGACCGACAAGCAAACGACGTCGGATCTGATGAACCTGTACCAGCCGGATGACGAACTGCTGTCCAAATACCTGGAGAGAATCATTCAGCTAAAGGCACAGCTGCCGAATGTGTCGGATGACATCGTAATTGCGGCCGCAATAAAGGGCCTAAAAATCGGTCCGTGCGCCGAAGCTCTGTCTGGGGAACCTCCAACAACCATCAAGCAACTCTTTGACCAAATGCGAAAATTCGCCAGATCAGAGGACGACTTGAACAAAAGAAAGGCTGCGCATCACAGTTTCAAGCAAACCACGCCGAAAAGCACATCGCAGGCCCCGTCAAAGGCCAATCAGCAGAGCAGTCCGGTTCACAATGTACAGCAGGATTCGGATGCACAGCCTAATGATACAGCGCAGCCGGGGTCTCAGCAAGGCAGGGGCTCCGGAGGTCAGAACCGCGGAGGTCGCGGAGGAAGCGGCGGAGGCTGTGGCAAAGGGCGCGGAAAGGGTAACCGAGCCCATTACTGCGCGGTGTGTGGAGAAGACAAAGGCCACTTCACCAGAGATTGCAAGTACACCCAGCTCGCGAAGCAGCAGCGGGAGAAAGACGAATCTGCAAACTCAGCAGAAGCGCCGAAGCATGTGTATCACACAGCTCCGGCTCCAAGATATCACCGGCCCGGCGTTTCGGCATATCAATCGCCGTACACTTGGTATCACCCGAATTACATGCGGTTTCAGCAAGCCCGGCGGAACCGACGGCGGGCCGCCCCGGCGCCGGCTCGCCGTCGGCCCCTCCGGAGAATCAAGCCCAGCAGCAGCAGGCGTTGCCAGCACCAGAAAGCTCAAGGGAACTGCAGGTGGATAATTCGGTGGCCCCGGTGAATATAATGCCATCCAACGGTCATATCTATGCCATCACCGGAGGAACTAACCTGGAGCACGAAAATAAAAAGGCTCGCTGAGACTACGTCAAAAGGGTGCACTCGGTTTCGGTCAAGCGCCCAGTCGCTAGACCCGCATGGAAAAATGAGCCCATATCTTTTAGTGAGCAAGATATCCAGGTCCGGGACTACCCGCATTTCGATGCATTCGTCGCCCTTTGCCTATGTCGCGGATATACGTGCATAATATACTCATTGATAACGGCAGTTCCGCCGATATTCTATTCACCAAGGCCTTTGATGGAATGAAGCTCAGCAGAAAAGATCTAGAGCCTGTCGGCAACGCATTATTCGGATTCGGCGGTCAAAGAATCGACGCCATCGGCAAGAAAACCCTCATCGTGGCATTCAGCGAAGGTCAGAAGGTCAGGGCGGAAGAAATCACATTCGACGTTGTCAACATACCGTATCCTTACACGGCCATATTCGGCCGCGGCATCATCAACAAATTCGACATCGTCATCAACCAGGGATACCTGTGCATGAAAATGCCATCCCCGGGCGGAATCATCGCAGTACATGGTGATCAGATAGCAGCCAGGAACATCGACAGCAAACCAATCCCAGGGTACAGCGCGGTTCACGAAGTCAAAGAGACTGCGACCGACGAAAACCATGAGTTTCGGCATCATCAGAGAAAAGAACCAAGGGCAGCACCGTGTGAAGACACAGTCCAGTTGCCACTCGGCTCCGCGGACCCGACGAATGCGTGCACATCGGCTCCGGCCTAAACGCCGAAGATAGGGCCGAACTATGCTGAAATTCTTGTCCGAAAACCGGACGTGTTCACATGGTCGGCAAGGGATTTGCGGGGGTAAACCGCGAATTAGCGCAAAGCCACGGCTGAACGTCGACAAGCAAGCAAGGCCAAGGAAGCGAAATTAAGGAAAATGTCGGATGAGAGAGCGGCGCGGCGGTGCGAAGTCTCTTGGACGCCGGAGTCATCCGAAAGGTACAAGACCCGGAATGGGCGGCTAACGTTGTCCGGGTAAAGAAAAAGAGTGGGAAATGACGCATGTGCGTAGATTTCACGGATCTCAACAAGCACTGCCCCAAGGACCCGTACCCGTTGCCACGCATCGACAAGTTGGTAGACATTGCGGCCGGGTGTGAAATGATGAGCCTCCTAGACTGTTTTTCGGGGTATCACCAAATATGGATGAACCCGGAAGACGAAGAAAAGACAAGCTTCATCACGCCCGCCGGAACGTTCTGCTATCGCCGAATGCCTGAAGGGCTTCGGAACGCTGGACCTACATTCTCCCGCATGACAGATGAAGCCTTTCGGGAGCAGAAAAAGAAAAACAATTTGGTGGCCTATGTGGACGATTTGGTTGTCAAGAGCGACGAAAAGCAAACGCACATTGAGGACCTCAAAGAAACATTCGCCAGCCTTCGCGCCAGCAAATTGAAGCTCAACCCGGAGAAATGCATATTCGGCATACGTAAGGGAAAGCTGCTAGGGTGTCTGGTATCGGCAAGAGGCATCGAAGCCAATCCTGAAAAGATCGCAGCCATCATGAACATGAAGCCGCCAGCAAGTAAGAAAGATGTGCAGAAGCTCACGGGTCGCATCGCAGCCCTGAGCCGTTTTATCTCCAGGTCAGCCGAAAGAGGGTTGCCTTTCTTCAGGGTACTGCGGGAAGGCGCGCATTCGGCGGGGCGCCGAACGGCGGCAAGTGTTTGAGGACCTAAAGGCGTACTTGACCCAGCTCACCACACTTTCGAAGCCCGAGCCGAATGCCACGCTCATTCTGTACCTCGCAGCATCACCAGCCGCAGTCAGCGCGGTGCTCGTCCAGGAAAGGGAGAATGAAGGAAAGATGCATGAGTTCCCAATATATTTCGTCTCTGAAGCACTGTCTGGGGCGAAGCTCAACTATTCCGAGCTGGAGAAAATTGCCTACACTATCGTCATGGCATCAAGGAAGCTGAAACACTACTTTCAGGCCATGTCATTCGGGTCCTTTCACGCATGACCCTTGGAGGCCCCGTTCGGAACGCCGAAGCAGTGGGCTGGATCGGGAAGTGGGCCGCCGAGCTGAACCAATATGCAATTCAATTCGGGCACAGGGCCGCAATCAAATCGCAGGTTCTCGCAGACTTCATCGCAGGCCCGGTCTCCAAGCGGGGACGACCCCACCGAGGGAATTCTCGAGCCCGAATGGACCGCACACTTTACGATGGCTCTGGTCTCGATCTGCGGCGCGGGCATTTCGGCAATTTTAACACCGCCGTCGGGCCCGGCCATCCGCTACGCAGCGCGTCTGCAGTTCCTATCCACCAACAATTCGGCGGAGTACGAGGCAGTTCTGCTCGCACTAAGAAAGCTGAAGGCCCTGGGGGTTCGTCGCTGCATTATCAAATCAGATTCGCAGGTGGTCGTAGGACACATTCAGAAGGACTATGTGGCCAAGGAGCCCGAGCTTGCAAAATACCTGTCCGCTGTAAGGAGAATGGAGAAATTCTTTCTCGGTTTCACCCTGAGATACATTCCCAGGTCCGAGAACACAGAAGCTGACGAATTGGCCAAGGCAGCGGCTCAGGTTTCACCAATGCCGCCGGACGTATTCTATCAGGTCTTAACCGCCAAGGCAGTCAAAGAAGAAGAGGAGAACCCAGCCATCATCCACGCTATCGCAAGCGATGATTGGAGATCCGAAATCTGGGCATACCTTCAGGGGACCTATGAGCCAGCAACCAAGAAAGATGATCAACGCATGGCGTCCAGGACAAAGCAATTCTCCATCGTCGGAGAAAGCATGTACAAGGAAGGGGTAGTCGCCCCGCTTCTCAAATGCATCAGCCGAAACGAGGGAATTCAGCTATTAACTGAGATACATTCGGGTTCGTGCGGAGCACACAGAGGCCCGCACGAAATCGCCCACAGGGCCATGCGGCAAGGATTCTACTGGCCAACCGCGGTCGAAGACGCGAAGAGCATTACAAGGTCGTGCAGGGGCTGCCAAATGTTCGCCAAGAACCAGAATGCTCCGGCGAATCCAACCAGGCCGGTATACCCCACTTGGCCTCTGCAGCGATGGGGGGTCGATATAGTGGGAGCTCTACCGCCGGCCCCAGGGAATCTGAAATACGCCGCGGTGGCCCTCGTGTACTTCACCAAGTGGGTCGAGGCCAAGCCCTTGGCTAAGATAACCTCAGGTACACTAACCAATTTCGTATGGCAGAGAATTGTTTGCAGATTCGGCGTACCTGCCTATATCACCGTCGACAACGACAAGCAGTTCGACTCAGCGCAGTTTCGAACATTCTGCGAAGAGCTTGGAATCAAATTGTCTTTCGCGTCGGTGAATCACCCCGCGTCAAATGGAGCGGTCGAGAGGGCCAACGGTGACATCTTCGGCACCATCTCCAAAGCACTGGAGGACGCAAAGAAAGGGCGATGGGCTCGGGGCTGGTCACGGTATGCAGGGCCACAACATCTCCAAGACCGGGGCAACGGGATTCACGCCGTTCGGGTTGCTATTCGGCGAGGAGGCAATCACCCCCGAAGAGGTGAAGCTCGGCTCATTCCGAACCGAAATCTCCCCGACGAATCCGATCCAGAGGATGGTGGAAGTTGAAGTCTCCGACTACAGAAAGAGCCAGGCGGCGCAGAACCTCGACGCCTACCATGCCGAAACTAAAAGCTGGAGGGACAAGAAGATCCTCAGGAAGAATTTCGCCCCGGGCGACATGGTGCTCATCAGGCAGCCAGACAAGCAGGGCAAGTTGCAGCCCCAATGGTATGGACCATACATCATCGCGCGGATGATCAAGACAGGCGTTTTCACCCTGGTGACCGAAGATGGTTCCGAATCAACTCACACCTGGAACGCAGACAACTTGCGTCGATTTTACCCGTGATCTCATGCTCCACAAAAGGGGTTGTAATTTTCATTTCTACTTTTATTCACTACCACATTCGGTTATGACGCCTAAAGACTTTCCGGGCTCTGCACTCTTTTTCCTCACTGAGGTTTTTTAACGAGGCATCCCATGTAATAATTGCCGCTGCATTCGAAGTTTTATTTAGCACCAAGTTGTTGCTGTTTCAAATGTTCACACCGAAAACGGCCAAGCTAACGAGTTTGGCCATATATTCGGTATATTTTCTCAGGTTGCAAGCAACCTATTGTAACATCCCAAAAATCCGAACTACAAAATTTTTTTTCTAAATAAACCCATGTTTGATGTTTGTCATATAAGCAACCCCACTAGTCGCATGTAAAGTGTCTACATTTAGTTGTTAAGCATCGTGATGCGACAACACCACATGTGTCTTAATATGGTCCTTAAGCCATATGTGATTAGGACCTTAGGGAAACCTCCAATACTTAAGGATGAGAGTCCATGACCAACCACTCAATGTAGTATGCCCTAGTGTTAGCCCCTAGGTTATGAACCTAAACCACAGTGACCCTATGCTAGAATTAGTGGCAATGCCACCAAGGTGCAATGTGTATACATGTACACCTATCCATAGTATAAACCCTACGACCAGCTGCTATCTAACTATAGCTAACTAGAGGTTAGTGTTACCCCACAACCCCCGACATAGTACCCTAGACCCATGACCTCGACCCCACCTATGAGAGGTTTTGAGCTTAAACCATAGGTCATAGTCCAGGGTGCTATCCTCATGTAGGTAGTCGACTACTTGACCCTAGTTGGTTAGAGTCTAGTGACATCATGCCAACTCGTGGTGATACCTCTGCCCATGAGAATGTAGTTGCTTAACTACCTACCTCGGCTTGACTAGCTACTTAGCCACTCTGATGGATAGACCCCACTAGACCACCCCAGCGAGACAACCTACTGACTATGCCAAATTAGAGAGATGAGCCCAAACCCTATGTTTATAACCTAGTGAACCATCATGTCGCCATAGTGATATATGTTAAACCAAGGTATGACTACCTAGTTGTCCACCCATGACCCGTGTGCCTAGCCAACCTAAATAGAGAACCTAGTGCTAACTCTAGAGGGTATGTTATGCCACATAGAAACCTACCCATGGTCGCCTGTTGGACTAAACCTAGCCTTGCACCTCAATGCATCATGAGCTAGTTGTATTAGACAAGTATGCACATCACCCATCTAGGTACCACACTTTTATAGCCCAAGCCTTACACCATCTTGTCACAAGTATGATAGTTATGTTTGGATCATGCTAGATCCATTAAGACGTTATGCAACATGTTTGATTTGGATTTTTATTGGATTCTTGTATTGACTAATGAATCAACAACCCGCATCTATTTATTTATACAATAAATAGATGAAATAATATATATTATGGGATTAATATCCCAACATATCCTATGACCAATTATGACCACCATGAAATAATGTACAAATGATGCAAAGCATAATACACATAATTTTTGGTCAAAACAGAAATAGAAAAGGCTAAGAAAGAGAAAGGGAAATGGCAAAGGCCATTTTGGCCTAACCAGCAATACAGCCGGCCTTCCTAGGCCTATCTCGCGAAAGACCAGAACCCAGCTCCCTTGCCGGCCCAAGTTGGCTCCGATCCCTCGCTGGCCCATCAGTCCATCACGTGAGCAGCTCGTGCACGAGAGTAACTCGCGTACACTTCACGCAGAAGGCAGCCGCCGCCGCTTTTGCATGCTCCGGTGCGGTTTCCCTGGCCCACACGTCAGCCGCAGTGGACCAAAGGAATCCCAGGCACCGTTTCCTTCCGTTGCAAGCGCCGTTTCCTTCCTCTCTGTCCGTACGAGCGCCCCGTCTGCTTTCCGTTCGTTGGCTCCGTTCCATGTCGCGACTCGCGAAGGCGGCGTAGCCACCACGCAGACCTCCACCACACCGGCCCGAGAGCGCTCGCCACCTACCCGTGCTTTGGATGATCGCCACGTCGCCGGCCGTCACATCAGACGGGCACGAACGCCGGAAGCCACTCGCGAACCCTAGCCTCGTGGCTATAAGAAGCACCAGCCGCTGGCGCCCCTCACCTACTCCCCACAGCCGCCGCCGCCGCAAACCCCAGCGCCCATCTCCTCCACGCCCTCGCGCCCAGCCAGCCCCTGCCGCTCCCTTCCGTCGAGGCCATCCTCGCCATGCGCCGACGCCGATGGCAGCGACGACGGAGGCCACGCCGTCGAGTTCGCCCTGCACACCACCGCAAGGCCACCAGGACCTCACCGCCACGAAGAGCCAAGCGCAGCCACGAGCAGCCGACGTCCATCTGCTCACGACGCCGGGGCCACGGGAATCGCGACGACGAACTGCCACCTCGCCCGTGCTGTACCTCGACGCGTCCTCGAGCTAGCCACCTACCACGCCGACCCTGCGCGCCACTGCGTCCGCGACGACGACCAGCTTCGACTCCGCGGGCGCACTGGACTTCCCCATCAGCACGCCACGCCGTCGCGCTCCGCCTCATCCACGAGCTGCTGCGTAACGGTGTCTTCCTCTTCGCCGCGCCGGACTCGGAGTGCCTGCACGCTGACGACGAGCTGAACGACGACGCTGACTCGAAGCCCCTGGACCACGACGCAGCACCACGACTTCGCCGTCTCCGCTCACAACCACGACGAGATGTGCCGGGACCTTGCCACCACACTACAACAAGCCTCGTCACCAAGGCCATCCGGCCCCAAGCCTCAGCTTTGCCTTCGGTCGTCATCACAGCATAGGTAAACACCTCCGTAGCCAAGCCTGCTCCTTTGCTTTTGCATGTGAACCTGACAATCTAGCCCGAGACCGTGGTCTTGCAGATACACACACCTGCCACGCTAGAACCTTGGAGCTCGGCCCGGACGCCATGACCAACCCCTACTTCGTCTACGGCACGCCTTGAACCGAACCGCGCCGAGCAGCTTCGACAGCGCCGCTACTCTGCCGGCATCGACCCCGAGCGGCGTCGAGCTGCAACACGAGCACGCCTTGGCGCAGCAGCGTCATCTCAACGGCGTCCTCCACACCGGAGCCGCGATGCCGACGGGAGCTGCTTCGCCACCAACCCGCCGCACTACGCCATGCCTTGCTCGACTACACGTCTCGGTGAGCGCCGCCGTACCCCTTGTCCAAGCCCGGACCTTGCTACATGGCCATGGCGCCCTTGTGCGCGGAGGCCGAGCCTTCACCCGGCTCTGGGATACACGCACACACCAGCACGGACCAGCCCTGACCACTTGTGTGCGGCGCCACCATACGCCGCCGTCCTGCCCTCCATGTCCGCCGCGCCGTGGCCATGCCAAGCCGTGGTGCGCGCCATCGATTCCGGCCATCACCGGCCGCCTTGGATCTGTTGGACCCCGGGGACCATGTCCGCTGCGACGGGCGCATCCCCATGCACGCCGCGGGCCGAGACACCCCGAGGGCATTGCCTTGCCTCGCCATCGGAGGTTGAGGCCGCACGGGGCGCTCCGGGAGCGCCACCGTGGCGCCCTTCGCGCGCCGGCCGGCTCCGGCCACCTCGCGTGTCGAGGTTGCGCCGTCGAACCGCGCCGCGGCCCGCCTGCGCCGCAGCACCACCGGGAAGCGATGGAAATGCCTTGGTGGCCATGTCGACGTGCTTCTGCCGCGCATGCCACCATGGCCGCCGCGCGCCGCCACATGCCACCATGCGCCGCCGTGTATTTTGGTCACCGCCGTTTTGTCAAGCTTGCGTCTTGGGGTGACAATCGAAGATATGGACCCTCAATTGGCCCCGGATGCCTCCTTGCCGGACGCCGCGGGCCGCCGCCGCCCGCCACGCCGCCGCCGTCGCGTCGGAGATGTGCCGGCTCTACTTGCCGTCAGCGTGGGCACCTCAAGCTCGCCTAGGCGTCGCGGGAGCCGGCTGCGCTCGCCGCCTGCCCGGGCGCCGCCCAGCGCTTGAACACGCCGCCATGCCGCCGCTGCCGCTCCCGGCCCGCGCATCGGCATGGGGAAGGGGAGGAGTTGCCCGGGTGCGGGGTGGTGGGCATGGTCCATATGGACCGAGCCACCATCGGTGGGTCCATGTGCGTCGATCCACCATGCACCGGATCTCGTGAACCAAAAGAACCTTGTGAATCTCGTGAACCAAGATCTGGTGGACCATGTCGCCGACAATGGGTCCCGCCGCGCCGGTCCACGTGATGCTGCACCGTACACCGAGCCCAATCCGGGCCCGGGGAAGCGACGTGGCGCGCCTGGTGCCGCCACGTGTTGGGCCGGCCCGGCTGAGCCGGCCCACCGCCTGTTTCGGCCCAATGTCGGCCCCTTTTCGGCCCATTTGACAATTGACTCGGTCAATGCTGACATCAGCGATGACGTCGCCCGACCCCACCTGTTAGTGCCACATCATCGCCACGTCAGCGGCCTTGCCCACTCAGCCGCCCCTCTGTGCCACGTGGTGGGCCCCTGTGATGCCACGTGTCCCTATATATATATATATATATATATATATATATATATATATATATATATATATATATATATATATATATATATATATATATTTAACCCTTGTTTAATATTTTCTTAAATATGTTTCGGCTTGAAAATTCATAACTAATTCACCGTAGCTCCAAAAAATACAATCAAGGTACCTAAATTTTCTATAAATCGAGCACAATAATCTGAAGCTATGTTTGAGTGCATTTGGTTCTTCTATATTTCATTTGCTTCTTTGTGGCTTCTATAGGAGTCGCTAACGCGACTATTACGTTTCGATTTCAGAGTCGATTCGGGAAAGGAGCGACCTAAGGACGTTTGGTGGAGATCCGCTGTACGACTACGAAGGACTTGTACCACTACTGTCAGATTCGTACCACTACTTCCTCGACATCGCAGGTGTCATGGCAGCACACTCTTTTAGAGAATCCTATTAGACATTGCATGTGTAGAATTGCTAGCGCTTTATATTTATTCCTTTGCTAGTATATGATGCATGATATTGCCTGAGCTATATTTACCTTGTTCGAAGCCCTTTTACCATGTTACCCAGCCTTGCGCTCGCACTTATATATATTATCGCCCTTCAACGTGCTTGCATTTATTATCACCATACTTATTATAACTCTACTTTGCATTGTATATGTGATGCGGTGGTGAACCCACAGGAATGGTTTGGCTTGGGATGCCGGACTTGTGGTTATGGTGATGAGCGGTGTCTTGTGTGAGTCTTGGGTGTGTGGTGAGGGTTGAGTCGGCCGGACGGGGATTACGACGAGCTTCGAGCGAGTCTTGCCGAGGACACGGCACAGGTGCCCCCGCTTTGTGAGAGTACTGTGGCGGGTATATGTGAGGACCGAGGAGTTCTATTGTGCGAACCTCGGGAGGTGGAGCCGTGGGAATGGGGTCTTTGTGGCGGCACGTTAAAGATTAGCCCATACGGGGAGACATCGTTTGTCACGGCCAATACCTAAGGACTTGAGGGCTAGTGACCGGATCATTGGACGCTTACTTTCCACTCGCTCTCTAATGGGAAGGGAGACGGTCTAACCATATGGTAGAACGAATGCCATTCTTGCTATGCAGGTAAGCGGATGTGTCGGGAGGTACGGGCCGAGAGTGCTCACACCCTCCTTAACCAACATAGTGACCCCAGGCTGGTACTATGTCTCACGGTCTCGGCGGCCGAGGTCGAGTGGCGGGACGGTATTCGCTCTGGGCGTATGGCGATCGATATCTGCCTAGATGTGCGCGCATCAATGATGGCTATCTTGTGGAATAGTGAAACCTGCGAGAGTGTATGGTTGATCGATCGATACATAGGCCCGACTCGTTGGCTATGGACCGGTCCGTGTGAAGCTTGCTTGACTAGGAGAGGAGTCTTCCCTTTCTTGGGACATGGGTATGTTACATCCGGCCGTGAACACGGAGGCTGCGGGTCGTTGAGGCCGACGAGAGGGAGTCGTCTTGCCGGCCACGTGAAGCGTGGTGGGGTGTGGTGTGTGGGGTGTGAGGTGTGGTGATGTGTGGATGGGATGGATGGGATGGTGGATGGATGTGTGTGTGCGATTTGGGAATGTGTTAAACTTAATTATTATTATTATTACTATACTTGTTGCTACCTCGCATGCGCTAAGATGCAAACCACGGCCAAATATAGGATCGCCGAGATCCCTTTATTTTCTCTTTTCCACTAAAGCTCATTCGGTCTTGACCATGGCACGCACACATGCGGCGGTGTGCGGTTTTCTGTGATGTTAGGGATTGAAAGGATTAGAAGGTCTCGTGCTGCGCTCAAGTTGGAGTTTGAAGTTGCTTCCGCGTTATTCTTCCACCTTCGCAAGGCATTACGGATGTTAGATTTACTTTGTTTACGCCGGTGTGGCGTTGTAATTATTAATGTAAACCCTTCTATTTGTACTCTGTATTCTCAGAATTCGATGTATGGAATTGATTATCAACTGTTGTATATCATCCTATGATTTTCCCTTCGTGGAAAGTTGAGGATGTTTCACCTATCCAGCCAAAAACGGCTGTAGGCAAACTCCTTAAATATAGGGGATTCGCCGGTGTCCTCTAGCTCAGCAAAGTGAGCAGGGCCCACCAAGAACCAAAGCCGCCAATCAGGCGCATTAATGACGAGGATGTCTGTCAAACTGTTAATGCATGGTTAGGTCAATGCATTTACAACCCCTAGGGTGTGAACGAGCCTATATAAACACGGCACTACCCCCGGACTTCCCATAAGTCACCAAGTCATGATAAGTCTCGATCACAAACCAACGCACCCCCAAGGGTCGGGTAGTCAACTAGCTAGGAATACGAGGCGCCGGGGAAAAGGCGAATCCGGGGAGCTAAGAAATTCTACTTCCAAACCATCACCAACGCATCGATTTTAGTGTTCTTGGCAAAGCCCATTCGGCGTTCACCCGGGCCCTCACTAAGCACGAAACCAAACGCGCCGGGCGTCGCGTTACGTTACTCCACCAACATTCGGTGGGCAATGCTTTCAGCATACCACATATCGAGCCCGGATGATGGTACAAAGAAGCGCTTCATCAATGGCTGTTTCGGGAACCTCCCCTCCACCCACAGCACAACGCCCCTCGGAGGCCGCATTCTGGCCGGCACCTTGAGCCGCGGGGCTCTCACCAGCCGAAAGCAAAAGAGCGTCCGGCGCTAGTTCCCCTAGCTCCATAGCGGCACGTGCCATCAAAGCACGACCCACCGGTCAATAGTGCGCGAGGCGCTCGGCATCCGCTGCAATCCAGCTATCGGCGTCAGCAAAACTCTTCAGGGCCACTTCGCAAATGTTTCGAGTCCCAAATTAAACCTGTAACATTGTAAAGTCGAAACCCCAGCACTATAATAAAGAGAATATAACACTATTGTGCAAAACCCTCCAAAGAGGCACCGAATTCGGCGCCCAAGCCGAAATGAAATCGCGCGTTCTTTTCGACTTAAGCAAGTTGGGGGGGACGGCGTTTTTCAAAACGAATTCGGCGCCCAAGCCGAAATGAAATCGCACGTTCTTTTCGACTTAAGCAAGTTGGGGGGGGGGACGACGTTTTTCAAAACGAATTCGCGCCCAAGCCGAAATGAAATCGCGCGTCCTTTTTGACTTAAGCAAGTTGGGGGAACCGCGTTTTTCAAAACTAATTCGGCGTTCATGCCGAAACAGGAAAGAGCGCATCCTTTTCGACTTAAGCAAGTCGGGGACGGCGTTTTTCAAAACGAATTCGGCGCCCAAGCCGAAATGAAATCGCGTTCTTTTCGACTTGAACAAGTTGGGGGACGGCGTTTTCAAAACTAATTCGGTTTTCATGCCGAAACGAGGCGCATCCTTTTCGACTTGAACAAGTTGGGGGACGGCGTTTTTTAAAACTAATTCGGCGTTCATGCCGAAACTTGGCGGCGTCCTTTTTCGACTTGAACAAGTTGGGGGATGGCTTTTTCAGAAATAATTCGGTACATAAGCCGAAACATGCACGTCCAAATACGTCGAAGGCTGGAGTGCGTTCAAAACAACAAAAACGCAAAACGCCAAAAGCAATCCAAGCAACGAAACAAATTCAGTTTTACATCCACTTGGGCATTCGGCAACACGCGCCGAATACACCAAGTTCACAGAGCAAGCACCAAGTTTTTCAGCGCCATCCGCGCATTCTCACCTCGCAAGCATAAGGGGCCAGAACTACAAGTCTATTACATCCCGCGATCAGACTGCGGGAACATTCTCCTCTTCGGCAGTGGTAGAAGCAGGGGGCGTCAAAGCTTGGGCCGGTGCAGCCGGATTCGGTGCAGGGGCCGGACCAGGGTGAGCCGAAGTTGTTGCCGCGGAGGCGCCAGGGGTCGAACGGGGGAGCTCCGTCACTTCGCGCATAGGGGTGCCCATGTTGGACGACCCCTCCCTTTCGTCACGAGCCTGGATATAGGCCGCGACCTTGGCTTTGATCGCCTTCCCCTCGTCCTCATCCTGCAAAGAGAACAAGTTACAACAGGAGCTCGGATAGTGAATTCGAGTATCTAGATTCGGTGGACTCATCGAGGCACAGTCTCATACCTTTGCGCGGGTAAGAGCCGCGTGCAACAGGCTCAGGTCCCGGCCGCTGGACCCCCAGAACCCGTCGAAGAACCACTTCCGCGCGACTTTGTCAGCTTCAGCGTCGGGCGCCCAGTAGGCGTTGGCGTCTTTGGCGGCCTCCACCCCAGCATAGTGGTTGCATTCGGCGTCCTTAAGGGATTTGCAAAGGGCGCGAACGCTTTCAAAGGCAGCATATTCGTGCCCAAGCTCCACGAGCCCCTCAAGAGCGCTGAGGCCGCCGTTTAGCAACCGAACCTTCTCCAAAGTAGAGGTCCCCGGCGGGAGTAAGCGAAATCTTCACCAACCCCGGAGGTCATCCAGCACGCACAAGGGCTATGGCCTCGTCAACCGAATACCCGAGGTTTCGGTGGTTGGTCCGATACTTCTCCAGTTTCCCGGTGGCCTCATCCAGCGCCTGTTGCTTCTCCTTAAGCATTTTCTCTTTCTCCTCCTTCTCGGCCATCTCCTTGGCTAACAGGTTCTCGGTAATAGTCAGCTTTGCACCGAGGTCCTTGACTTGCTTTCGGCATGGGCCAAGGTACCCTGCTCCTGTTTCGCCAAGGCCTCCACGAGCACGGCAGTCTGAAAACCCGAAATCAAGGGTTATTCGGCGTCACAATCAAAGCAAACCTGGAGGAACGGCGCGTTACGAAAGCTTACCGAAATAGAATGAAAGTTTATGGCGGACGGCGGTTCGCCCGGGCGGTGGCCGGCAAGCCTGCTCGGTTTCGGTGGCGTTAAAGCGCCACTACACTCGTGGGCAAAGGCCGCTCCCTGCGCGGCGGCAAAAACGCCGGATTGGCGGGGGTCAACATTCGCCACCAGCCGGCGATCGGCGACCCCTAAAGCACGAGCAATTCGATAAGTTTACGCACATTACGAGTTCCCCTCTTCCAGTGAAGACGACCTCGAATATACCCTCATTTCGCCTTACCGGATTCGGTCTACTTCCATGGGGACAAAACCATGGCCGAATAGCACGCTCTCGGCCATTTCGGGTGTCATTCGGGTCGTCTCCAGATAAAAGCGAGACTTACCGAGACAGCGGTCATCTTGCGACCCGCCCTGCGCCGCGCCTTGGGCACTAGCGTCTTTCGTTGCCGCCTCCCTTAGGCTGGTTTTGGCGTCCGCGGCCGCAGGTTTCGGCAGCCTTGCCGGAGCCAGCGGGTGAGTGTCGCTCTTGGCCTTCTTCCGCTTCCGGCCACCGAAATCCAGGCCGCTGACAGCGGGAAGGGAGTTGACGTCCACATCATGGGGGCTCAGAATTTTTCGCGACATGCTATCGCTTCCTTCGTCCGGGCACCCGAACTCCTACAACAGAAGGCGAAAGCAAAAATGCAAGTCAGAACCGAATGCAGGTTGAAAACAAAATAAAAGGAGAAAAATCCCCGAAACTCAAAACGAGAAAGGTCAGCAGCACGCGCAAAAGCATCTGGTACCGTGTGCCCCGCCGATCCCTCAGGGGATTCGGCAATCTGAAGGGCTGGCTGGCGGCTCCGTTTCAGCGGTTTCGGCCAGGAACGCTCGGCCATTCGGCGACCTACCCGAATGTCTTCGTCCTCGACGGGCGCCATTTGCCGAGCCCTCTCCTTCCAAGCGCGGATTTCAGCTTGAGCCATGCTTCGGACAGATGCCGAATGACGGCCGGTGCCTCGGCCGCTGCCGCGCCCTCTCCCGCGCCCTCGGCCGGGCCCGGCGGCACTTGGTGCGCTCGCAGCCGCTGAGGTGCCGGCCGCAGCATCCGGTTCACCCGCCGAAACGGTCCTTCTCACCGGCGCAGGGCGGTCGGGGTACTCTAGACTCATCAGTTCCCAGACGCGATTCAAGCGGTTCTTTTGACCGAGTTGGCGCAGTCTCATTTCGTGCTCCTTGTCCCCGTACGGACCACATATTTGGTTGGCCCGACGCTCAATATCCGCAAGGAACGCCGAATCTGAGGAGTACTCAGCTGGTCGTTTCAGCACCAGCGCCGGACCTTTGTAGCCTTTCTTTGAGGAGAAGCACGCAAAGCGCATGCCTCGGCTGAGTGGCCACTGGCCCAATGACAGCATCTCCTCCACCATGTCCCGGCTAATCTGGCGATTGGCAGTCAGCCGGTAAGATTCAGCGGCATCGCCACTCACCTCATCCCCGGCGCGGAGCTCGCCCTGGGTAACCCCGACCATGGGAGTCGTCAGCGACACCAAGCCGTGAGCTTTCGGCAATCCCAGACGTTTCGCTTCGGCCACAGCCGAATCTTCACAAACCCGAATATAGAACCAATGTTTCTTCCAGTTGTCCCACTTGCTCTTAAAATAAGGGACTATGCATTCGTCAGCCGTCTTCTTCGCGGGGATAAAGTTGAAGGACCCGATTTCCATCCGGTAGTCCTTGTCCGACGAATACTTCCCATGTCGGTGTGATTCGTAGAGGTCCACGAATAGGGGAACGCTCAGGGGGCTCCCCATCATCTTCATGCACATCGCGTAGACACTAAGTCTCGAGATGGCATTCGGCGTAATCTGGTGAAGCTGCAGCTTGAATCGGTCGAGAACCGAAACCAGGAAGTCCTCCTCCAATGGAAAGTGAAGTCCAGCTCTAAAGTAATCCTGAAACACCAGCGCCTCGTGGTCTCGGGGATCCGGGTATTTCTCTCCTTTCGGGGGCGCGCGGCACTTGGCTTTCTCAGCAACCGTCAAGTACCCATCCCTCACGTAGCTATCGAGTTTTGCGTCGTCAACATCTGACTCCCCAAGCAAACAGGACCACCCCACCAATTTGATGCGCTTCGCGGCAGGGCCCGAATCCGCATCAGCAACACCAGCACGTTGCAGCGGAGCAGCGCTGTGGGTGTCCAGCTCCCCAGCCTCGAAACATTCGACGTCCTCGTCCATAAAGTTCTCCCCTTCCGACTCAGAACCCGAATCTTCCTCAACCACAATCGGGGCTATCGCGCGTAGGGGACCGCACGCTTCCCGGCCGCAATCGCAGCTCGGGGATTCGGGGCCGAGACGGACTCGCTCGACGATTCCGAGCTGGTTTCGGCCGAGCCGCCGGATCCAGTTCCAGTCCCACTAGGATCGCCGGATTCGGTGCCGTGGCCGGGGTCCGTGAGGTCAGGGTTTTGGCTATCAGTTGCCGACGAGCTCGCCATGGTAGTTTAGGGGTCGCCGAACTATAATATAAAACAAAAGAGCGAAACATAAGATGCCTTCCGTAGCACCTGCCGAAGCAAAACAAGAAAGTCCCCGAACCCCGGCAACCGGCGAATGCACTAAAAGATATAAAGAAAAAAGGAAACTCACCGAATTCGCAGTCGCCGCCGAATGCCTTTCGCGAATCTCGCCGAATGCTCCGAGTTCGCACTTCACGAGAGCGGGGTGGACGGGGAGCGTGACAATGATGCCGCGCGGCCGGGGGGCCTTTTATAGGCGTGAGCGGCCGTTACGCGACGAAGAGTCGCGTCGGGCACGCATCCCGAGACGACGGTTCACGTTCTCCACACGCAAAAAAAAAAAAAAAAAAAAAAACCGTTTGCACACTTCGATCCCCGAGAACGCACTCCTCGTGTGCAAATCGGGGATGGCGTTGGGCAATTCGGCCAAGGCGCCGAATCCAGTGACAGGTCATCCGCCAGGCGCGAAATGGTGCAGCCACGGGCCTTTCGGCACCTCGAGCCTTCCGGCATCCTGTTCCAAGTCGGCCCCTGCCGAATCCCCCGAGCCGGGATTCGACAGTCGCCGAGGGGCTACTGTTGGGGATAGCCGAAGCCTAGGCACCTGGCGTAGGCCGAAAGGCCCAAGTGATTCGGCGTGCGCCCATGAGATTCGGCGCGCTACCCTAATGCCCGCCTGAACTCGGCAGAAGACTCTTTCGGCGCGCCGCCAGGGACAACGGCGCGCGCGCGCGCGGGGCGGATTCGGCGGTGACGCCGAATCCTACCGCCGAAACACCGCCTTTCGAGATCCTAACCACTCGTCTTAGCTGTGTGCAGGAGAAAGAGTGGCGTGAGCGCCTGATGACAAGTGGGGCTTGGGCGGTCGGCCACCCAGGAGGCAAAGTCTAGTGCTACAAGCTTGACTGTTTAACCCTTCACCAGCTGTTGCATAGGGCCTTAGGGGGCAAACCCTAAGGGCAAAATCGTCTTGTAAATGCCTACGGGCGACTATAAATATGCCCGGGCGGTGCCTGTGTAAGGGGCGGATTCTGGAGTAATACATTGATCACCCATCATTGAGTGTTATTCGTGTGTCTTTCGTTGTATTTCGTATTCGGGGTCTAGGCTTTCGGCCTAGATCAACAGGGATTGGCTATAAGTTTCAGTTAGTCATTAGTGACAACTCTTTGATGATAGGCACGGTGTCTGCCTATCACTTATTGTGCTGTTCTCATGTAGTGTGGATGTATAGATAGATGTATTGTTGCCAGCTTACGAATTCAAGATGCCATCCTACTTATAGCCTAAGAATATTCAAGGCAAATAAGGGTTTTATTTTCTCAGAGGCCAAACATGTACAATGCCTCATGTTATTTATAGCCTATTCAAGTCAGGTAAGGTGAACACCAATAGTCTTCTAGACTACATCATGCTCTCAACTCAAGAATGATATTCCATGAATATTCAAGGGCTTTTTCGCCTTTACACGGCCTCAAGAGTGGCACTTTATATATAGCTGCAACATTTTGAGTTCAGCAAAAGCACGAAAGCAAACAAGGAAAACTTCAGACACCAGATGTACAGAATGGACTAATCTGGAACCGGAGAGGGTGAGATGAGTATGTTGGGCTGACCTAGAAATTCAATGGTGACCATTGAAGAGATGTCTAATAATTAGGGATGGAAATGGGATGTATCAGCAATTAAAGGTAGACTTCCTCTGCCACTACACGTGCCAGCACTTGCCAATTTGGCACATGTTGTTTTTGCCGGAATTTTGAGGCTAAAATTCGGGTTCAAAACTTTATTTTTAAGGTTCACTAAATCATTTTAGTCTTGTTTGTAATAAGGAATAGCTATATGCATCGATCGATGCAGAAGCTGGGATATTAATATATTCCCTTTTCTAAAAAAAATCCAGCGAAGCCAGCACAAGTCATGGGTGACGGCTTTAGCAAGAGCAAGTAGCGTTATTCATGTGCATCTTCGGCCAGAGCAACACCAGAGCTATTCAAAGCGTTATTCGTGATTGTGTAAGCTGTGCTTTCTTTGGGATGGAAGCCCGAATCCTCCTCGGCGTGCCCTCTGGAATTTACAAGAATTTTATGTGATTTTTCGTGTGCTTGTTTCCCTGAGTTGTGCAATTTTCGTTCTTGTCCATGATTTGATTTTTCTAGAAGTAGCTCGACAATCTTGTTGTGGTTCGACGTGCAATATTTGAGATCAAATCATGGTGTTTTGGGATAGTTCTGTTGAATTTTTGGCCACCCTTTTCTTCTGTTCGTGGGGGTGAGTTTTCCTTTGTCGCTCTGTTTCTTTAGTCCAGTCCAAGTGCTATCCACGCCAGCGGTGGGAAATTTGGCAGAGGCAGTCAAGGCACCGCCGCACCGGTGTAACCTCCCGAGGACGGCGTTGGCAGTCTGCTCCGTTCCCTGATATCCCATGTCGTGCAATATTTGAGATCAAATCATGGTGTTTTGGGATAGTTCTGTTGAATTTTTGGCCACTCTTTTCTTCTGTTCGTGGGGGTGAGTTTTCCTTTGTCGCTCTGTTTCTTTAGTCCAGTCCAAGTGCTATCCACGCCGGCGGTGGGAAATTTGGCAGAGGCAGCCAAGGCACCGCCGCACCGGTGTAACTTCCCGAGGACGGCGTTGGCAGTCTGCTCCGTTCCCTGAGATCCCAGGTCCGATCGTCGGGAACGGAGTGCCAGCAGCAGCACTTTCCAGGTCCGGCCACTACTACAATGAAGCACTGTAAGGGCGGCTAAAATAGCTCTGTAAGGGCGGTTGGGCGAGCCGCCCTTACGCCCCCGATCTTACAGTGGGGTGGCACTGTAGGGGCGGCTCAACACCAACCGCCCTTATAGTGGGTCCACTGTAGGGGCGGTTGGTGATCCAACCCCTTACGGTGGGATTCCTTTGTAGGGCGGGCCGGTGTTCCAACCGCCCTTACGGTGGGTTCCTTTGTAGGGGCGGCTCAATCTAGAACCGCCCCTACGGTGGATTTTCGACAAAAAAATATAAATTGCAATAATCAAATAGAACAGCCGGCAATCTTTTGCTGAATGCTCTATTTGATTATTGTAATTTATATGCTACGGAAAGAAGAGTATGCACGGGCACTTTATAAATTGTTACAAGGTGCGAGTGAATCGTAGTCTAAACAGTATCGAGATGATACAAATAAGAAAAAAAATCAAGAAACTATACAACCATGTTTACAGAGTATCAGCTCCACACAATAGTAGTAGTACTCATGTTCACATAATAGAGTCTGCTAACAATGAGAAGATCTGCATAATACAAGTTCCAGAATATTAAGCAGCAATTACTAAGAAAAGGCTACTTGATGATTGATGTCACATTAGACATTAGTTAAACAGAATATATTAGATATATATTGGCTGTATGGTGTGCATAACAAGGTTGCTATCATGTTACCACATTCTTGCCGGACTTACAAATTGTATTAGTAGGTAACAGAATTCCAAATCACAAACCTTTTGCCAGCGTTCAATATTGTTCAACATACTCTTGCTTTTATCTGCAGTTTTTTAACAGCACCAAGCACATGAAACCCGAGAAAAGGATGAGCTTCTCTAAAGATACTAGTGTTTATCTGTAAACAACAACATCATCATGACAAAGCAGTTTGATGGAATGATTACACTAAAGTAGGAATATTCGTACAGAAAATGATTACCTAGTCATTTACAACAAACAACTGGATGTCACACTTACTGGATGTGGAGAAGAAATCTGTGGCCTTGTGGCGCCACTCTGCTCCAGCCAGCGGCATCACTATCTGCACAAGATGAGGAACACCCACACTGAGCCATGAAACAGTTGTAGTAGAAGCAAGTTCAGGTAGGTTGTTGAGGTTACAGGATACCTACATGGTAGTCAATTTGCACTGTACAATTGAAAGAAGTTGTTCTACTATATATCCACAAGTACAGTTTACCAAATGGCATGTATTCATTGCATCATACTGAAACTACAAGCATATAAGCCCTGCTAGTTTGATTTTGAAAGACTACTGCAGGTCATCTCTTGTATTCCAATTGCCATTATTTTATTTACAGATTAGTCATTAATACGATATCAACATCACCAAACCTTACAGGGGCTGCAGCAGACATACCAGAGTAAAGCACAAAACTAAAAGCATGCATAGAAGAGCAACCAGACACTAGTAAGCACGAGCAGCCAAGAAGGATAGTTCAATCATTCTGCCAACAACCAAAAAAAGTAGAATGCAGAGACGGGTCATGGCAGCAAAGTCGTGATATATGGCATTCAGTACATCATTTTTTTCATCTTGCATCTAAAACTGGAAATAATATTAATCAATTATAGTTCTGTTATACAATGGGGGTAGCAAACTTGCCTTTTCTGGGACACATGTCATCAAGAGCTTGGGCCCATGATGCCTCAGATCCATGGATTTGCACAAACAATTTTGAAGAGTACCATTCTGTTTGGCTGACATATTTGTAACCTGATAGGTAACAAATGACATTAAATCATATTTGTTTCTTCATGCGTCAATTTCATGGAAAATAACAATAGATTTCAATCAATTCTGGGATCACAAATCCACAGATGGTTAAATTTACAGTTCAATTTCAAGGTTCAGGACTTCATATGGTTAAATGCTTCAGAAACAATAATGCTTTCGATGATGTAGTAGACAACTTTGTGAGTGTTTACAGGCTTATAACATGCAAACCAAACAATCACACTGTCAAATATGCAATACTCGAAGATAGAAACAACAATGAGCTACTGTAGGTGATAGTGTCATACAGTGCATAAGCATCAGCTAGGTGATACACGAAGGTTCACTCTCATTACCTCGACCAGTGTCAAAGGGCCCAACTAAAACTTGCAAGGCTGGAAGAGGGGCTTACCTCGGCCACCGTCAAGAGGTTGCGCTCGGAGATGTAGATCTGGACAGCAGGACGTGGAGGGGCAGCGCTTGGGAGAGGAGAAACGGCACGCCAAGTCGAGCGCTGCACGGAACGGGCGGCACCCTGGAGGGAGCGCGCCCGGGAGACTGGCGGCGGTAGGGGCGCGCCCAGGATGTGACGCGACGGGAGGGGCGACGGCCTATGGAGACGTCCCTCGGCGGCCGGCGCCGGCAAGCGAGCTCGTCCCACCGCCAGGGTCTTCGACGAAGCGGATGGATGCGAGGGAGCGCTCGGTCGCCGATGTTGCCGCCGCGCCGGCCCGCTACGAGCATGCACCGTGGGGGAACGGGGCCATGCCACTGCGTGTGGGGCAAGGGCGTGCCGCGCCGCACGGCCGGTGTGGGGACGCCAGGCCGCCGCCACTGCTCGGCGGGGAGGGAAGCAGGCGGCACTTGGCGGTGAGGGAGGGAGGCCGGGCGGCGCTCGGCGGGGTGGGAGTGGGTGAGCGCACCGTGGATTAGGGTTTGCCGAAATATATATATGGACAACGAAGATTGGGCTGGTGGGCCAATGGGCGGCGGTGGCCATTGCAATGTTGATTTTAAAAAATTAAAAAATCAAATCTATTTCTATAAGAATAGATTTATATAATTATAAACTTCCAAAATATTTATTAAAAAAGTTTTAATCATTCCAAACTCATATTTTATTTTTTATACATATAAAAATAGTTTCTTTTTGCAAAAATAAAAACTTAAAATTTCAAAACATTAAATATAAATAAATAAAACTTGGATTTGAAAAAATATGACTAGAGTTTGCTAATAGTTTCCCAAATGGTAAAATGACCTATGTAATAAATGTAGACCTTGATAAATTTTAACTCCTTTGTATTCAAAAGTTTTTCATTTGAGGTCATCGGTTCCTCGTTTGACCGGGGTTGACCATGTCTCGCCTTCGATTTTCAGAACCTGTGACCAGAGCTTACTAAAACTTTTTCAAATGCAAAAGTGTACTATGTATCAAAGTTAGACCTTGGGGAGCTCTAACTACCATGTATTCAAAATTTTTTCATTTGAGGTCATTCAGGGCCTCGTTTGACCTAGATTGACCAAGTCAAACCTTCGTTTTTGCGGAAAAGGTGCGTTGACCCGACTCTAGATGGCCTCGGATGCAAAAGTGATGGACATCAAGTTTGATCCACTCATCAAGATACACATTTTTCTCAATGGTCACCTTTTCATCTGAGATTGTTTCGACCACTCAAACTTTGATACTTCATTTTTCACGGCTACACGCGGGTTTTCGACACCCTAGACGGCCCCACCTCAGAAAGTCATGAACATCAAGTTTGATCCACTTATCAAGACCAACAATTGATATATAGGACATTTTTGCATTTGACGAAGCGTTACGAAAGTGTAGTTCTAAATCCACACGTCCCGCATGAAGTTTCATTGTGTGTTGGATTCGAGAATCTGTGACTAGAGTTTACCGACACTTTCTCAAATGCAAAAATGTTCTATGTATGAAATGTGTATCTTGATGAGATGTAACTATCTTGTATTCAAAAGTTTTTCATTTGAAGTCATTTGGCGCCTCGATTGACTAGGGTTGACCATGTCTCGCCTTGGATTTTCAAAACCTGTGACAAGAGTTTACTGAAACTTTTCCAAATGCAAAAGTGTACTACATGTGAAATGTGTATCTTGATGAGATGTAACTATCTTGTATTCAAAAGTTTTTTATTTGAGGTCATTTAGTGTCTCGTTTGACCTAGTTTGACCAAGTCAAACCTTCATTTTTTGGAAAATACGCATCGGCCGGACCCTAGATGGCCTCAGATGCAAAAGTGATGAACATCAAGTTTGATCCACTCATCAAGATACACATTTTTTGCAATGGTCGCCTTTTCATATGAGATTGTTTGGACCACTCAAACTTTGAAACTTCAGTTTTTCACGGCTACACGAGGGTTTTCGACACCCTAGACGGGCCCACCTCAGAAAGTCATTAACATCAATTTTGATCCACTCATCAAGACCTACAATTGATATATAGGTCATTTTTGCATTTGACGAATTGTTATAAAAGTGTAGTTCTAAATCCACACGCCCCGCATGAAGTTTCATTAAGTCTGTGTGGGATTCAAGAATTTGTGACTAGAGTTTACCAACACTTTCTCAAATGCAAAAATGTTCTATGTATGAAATGTGTATCTTGATGAGATGTAACTATGTTGTATTCAAAAGTTTTTCATTTGAGGTCATTTGGCGCCTCGTTTGACTAGGGTTGACCATGTCTCGCCTTAGATTTTCAAAACCTGTGACAAGAGTTTACTGAAACTTTTCCAAATGCAAAAGTGTACTACATGTGAAATGTGTATCTTCATTAGATGTAACTATCTTGTATTCAAAAGTTTTTATTTGAGGTCATTTAGTGCCTCGTTTTAACTAATTTTCTGAAAAACCACTGTAGGGGGCTGGATCACCAGCCGCCCCTATAGTGGTCTGTTGTAAGGGCGACCACTGTAGGGGCGGCTGGTGATCTGGCCAGCCAGCTCCCACAGGCCACCCACTATAAGGGTGGTTCCATCACCAGCTGCCCTTACAGTTTTTGGCCAAGCGTTCTCTTTGTTCATTTTTCACGTAGTTGGCCTCCGTTCCCGTTTTGATTCTCGAGTAAGATGAATCTGATGGCCAGTTTGGTCCGTAATCGAGAATCCATCGATCTGTGCTGTGTGGTCTTTTGTGTTCCCTCTAATGCAGCAGGGCTGCTTGCTCGACAGCAGGCTGGGCGGCTTCGTTTGCTGGCACCAGCAGGATCCATTTGCCTAGTAGCAGAACTTGTCGGAAAGCAACAACATTTTGTTGAGATTGATTTTGATTGGTCAATTGCTTTAGCCTTTTAATTATACGTGAAATACTTCTTGTGCTTTTCTATTTTCCTTACGTTTTTGGCTGGTGAAGAAGTTGGGACTGAGCTCTTGTGGTCTTCTGTGAACTGGATGAACGATTTTTCAGGGAATTTTCACTAGCTCTGATTTTCCTTTTTGTGCGCAACGTGGGCTTTCGTACTCCGATTCGCATTCCGTCGGTTGCCTTGGGTTTCTATCGTTCTAAAGAATCTATCTCGGTAGTCACGTCACGGGTTGACATGAGTATTTTAGATTTGGGTAATTTGCGTGTTTGACGGTGAATTTGGGACAACAACCTATATATTTCGGAAGAAATTTTAAGGCTTCCATTCACCCCCCTCTGGTCGCCGTTTCCGCTCCTTCATATACAATACCATCTTATTTATAGCAAATGTTCGACAAGGTAAAAACCCATAGTCTTGACTACATCATGCCATCGACTCAACAATCATTATGAGTATGCTGAAAAGTTAGAGAAATACCCTAGTGGGCATTATTTTTATAGGAGTAGTAGAGAAATAACCTAGTGGCCATCGACTCAACAATCATTATGAGTAGCTTGCCATGTGCTACAGATCAGCGAGCAACCCCCCTGCGATGGCTTTCCACATATTATAGCGCATTTGGCTAGAATAGAATCAAACAACTCCATCACGGTATTGCTAGATACTACTGATATTTAAGAACAAATATTTCACATATCGCTTGTCTGTTAATGAAGGTGGAACATGTGCAAAGAAATCAAACAGAACCCGTGGCTCAGTTAATAATGGGTGGAAAAAGAGCCTTTTCTTTTATTTGTGATCTTCATATACTATTTTTTATTCTTTTAGATAATGGGAAGAAATATCTGGCATCATCGTCCAACAAGACGACTACATCATTTAAATATCAACCAAGCAAGTAGTTGTTAAGTACCACACGGTGTTAACAAGTAAAGTGAGACATTGCAAATAAGGGGGTTTATTTTCTCAGATGCCCATGTTATTTATAGCGTATGTAAGGCAAGTAACGCAAATACCCAATGTCGACTACATCATGCTCGCCACTCAACAATCATATTCCATGAATATTTGAGAGCCTTTTGTCCTTTACACAGCTTCAAGGGTATATAGCTGCACCATTTCGAGGGAAGCAAAGCACATTTGCTGCTTCCTGGTGCAAATGGAAACACAAAAGAAACACTATAATTCAGGCACCACCACACGTATGGAATGGATTAGTCTAAAACCAGAAAGGGCGATGAGTTTGATGGGTGGACATAGGAATTCCATGGTAACCATTGAAGAGATGTCCAACAATAGGGATGGGATGCATCATTAGTTATTGATCGTGTTAGCTCACACCGGGAGTCGAACCCAGGTCTACTGGGTGCTACTCAAGTGCTCTAACCACTAGGCTAGATACACTTTCGTGCTCTGCTGGAAATTCGATGGTGGGAATTTAGTTCAATTGTCCAGTGAGGAGATGCAGAAGACCTGAGGTTGAGGCTTCCGCTAGAGCAGGAAGTAGACTTGCATCTTCCATCATCCATTAAATTGCACAAGGATGTTTAGCCACACAAAACTGATCCACCCAACAACAAGGAAAGTATCGTGCTTTCCTGACGACAACCATTGCTTTAAGAACAAAATGCCAAAATGGAAAATCACCTACTACTTTTCAGCGCAAAACAGCAAAGATCAACGAAACCCTATGGATGCTTGGGTGTCGGCAAGAGAGTAACTAAGTTCTGGGAAAATATAGATGAAAAATAACAATGTATATTGAGGTGTCGATTGATTGGGGGATTGTCGTTTTTTAATCGGCCATCACCTTTAAATATCTTTATCCGAGTAGAACTTGTGTATCCTCCAGCCAAATAATTAATCTGCACAAAATCCTATCCTGGACTCTCCTGCCTATCGAGTTTCTTCTTTGGTTCCTTTTCTTTACACTCGAGCCTGCATCAATGACCCCATCATTGAACTGTACAAAATATTTTCCAAATCACGTACACAATTTTTCCTAATCAGTTCAGTTGTAGCTCTCACTGGCAGCCACGTCCTAAGCCTCGCTAGCACCTGCTATTGGTAAAGACAGCCAATGTTCTTTCCTGCCTGCCTCCTGCTGCTCGCATTGGAGTAGCTAATAAATCAGTACAAAATACTAATTATTAGCAGCCGAATTATAACTTGTTCCACAGATTAAACCCCTTAAAGGAAATATTTCAGGTAACAAATAAAAAAGCAATGCCCAACATCATTCACGCAATGGTTCGCTGTAGCGGGAATTCCATGATGGTTGTGGGTTTCTATGTTGACCAAGGGACTCAGTGGTTCATGGGCTCGGTAGCAGCTAGAAGCAGGGCCATCGCAGTGTCATTTTAAAAATTTTCTTTGGTTTTATATAGATGAGCAATCTCAATCACCACTTTTAATTTTCGTTAACAGAGATCTCTTCCCAGATGCGGATGAGCAGCCCACCCTCAGCTCTAGAAACATTTTTCACCGGTTTCTCTAAATATGTATCGTACTAGTGCATGTTGAACTCAATCCCGTGCACAGTTATCTGCATAATGTAAAGTAGTTTGTTGCATTGGCACGTTTACATTCAATTAAGCTAGCTCCATTGTTTGTGAGGGGTGTTAGGCGTCAAAGCCGTGCTGTGTTCATGGTGCGACATAGATATCCTCGCCGTATCTGTAGGAAACAAACTCGCGTCAGGCAAGCGTGGCGCAGCATGCGCAGATACGCGGGGGGAGTTGATCAAAAGATCATCTAAACACCAAGTCTATAAATAGAGAAGAAAAACAGAAAAGCCGTAGTCCATGGCGGCGGAAAATCTCTTTGTTGTGTGTGTGTGTTTTTTTTTTTTTTTTTTTGAAAGGGGTTTGTTGTGTGTGTTTGTTATGCTAACAACCCCTGCGAGAGTTGAGAGTTCGTCGGCCTTGGTATCAGTCATTTTTGACGAAACAGAAGTGACAGTACTCGTCAGACTTTACTACAAAATGAGATTAGGACCCGGATTGACTATCTGTTTTGACCAGTCATTAGTGACAGCTACATCATGATGGGCGTGGAGCCTATATCATTTTGTAGTGTACGTTGCTTACCTGCTAAGTTGTTTTCATGTAGTGTGTATATATAGGTTATTTAATTTGCTGCCATCGGACGTATCATCTTGCATTAAACTACCAGTTAGGCAAATACCGATCATCGGTTTTGATTTCGAGACTCTAGCCCGTGAGATCATGATATTAGGATGACTTGTCTCGCACGGTCTTCATGAGAGGAAGAGGACTACACGATCCGGAGCAAGTTATTCAGTATCGTGGTGGGTTAACAAGTAAAATGAGATGTTAAATCATATACAATGCCATCTTATTTAAAGCCTAGGTAGGGCAGGTAAGGCAAACAACCGTAGTCTTCAATGCATCATGCACTTGCCTCAACAATCATATTGGAGGAATATTCGAAGGCCTGTAATTTGGCTATTGCGCGTAGCCTCATATATATAGCTGCAGCATCTCGAGGGAGCAAAGGCACATTTGCTTCCTTGTTCAATGTAGAAAAACGCAACAAAAACTATATGGAATATTCCGATGGGCGGACATAGGAATTCAATGGTGACTGCAGAACAGATGTCTAATAATTGGGACGAGAATGGGATGCATCAGCAGTTAAAGATCGAGTTCCTCAGCGATGCCCAGTGCTAGTGTGGTGACCAATGTGTGCCTGTTGGGTCTCCTGGAATTTCAAGACTGGGAATTTGGGTTTCGTCATCCATCGAAGCAACACAGACGACCTGGGGATGACTTCCGCTACAGGAATTAGAGTTATCTGCACTGCACATTCCATTTCCTCTTTGGCTTGGTGCCATAATGGTAGACAACATGCTCTGTTGATCTGTTCCATATCCTTTTTGTAGTTTCCCCTGAAATTACTCCACGTACAAAGTATCCATTCACCGAGAAAGAGAAAAAATGAAGTGATTTCTGCATTTGAGGGTTGAGGTCAATAATTAATATGTGTAAATCGCATGCATTGTTGGTACTGTACAACAATTAGGGGCTAGTAGGTGCAGATTACCGCCAACACGTAAAACAACACTTAATTTCCTTACGAATCTAGAAAACCAATTAGGCTAGTAGGTGCAGATTACCGCCAACACGTAAAACACTTAATTTCCTTAGGAATCTAGGAAACCATTGAGTATTCACTCATCACGTTGCCTCTGGCAGGCTGTGTGGTATTCCTAGCGTATTCATCGGTTTTGGTGTTTTCTCAGCTTACATTGTTCAGCATTGCTTCCACGTAGGTATAGCTGGCCGATTCCAGCATGTGCTCTACACGATCTTCTATTCCATGTGAGTATGCAACAATCTCACACGATTTGTTTCCAACCAATATAGCGCCCATACATCTACCTAGAACTGATTAACTCCCCCTGTAGTTGCTTGATTTGCACACAACGTTCTTCTCTTGTTCATTGCGAACACATGGCTTTTCCATAGCCATTGTGTAACGCTTTTGTGATAAGCGATTGTCAACATGCCAACACAAGTGGCATGTGTGTGAGAGTCTTACTAACCGTGGCACGCGGTTTCGTGCTAAACAATGGTGTCTCTTGCCTTGTGTTGTATAGGTGTCGAGCTCGGAGGCAGTGGTCGACGGTGCGGTGAAGGTCAAGTAGGGCGTGCCGTGCTGATGGACCGGGTGCGGTGAAGGGCGGACGTGAGGCTTGGACCGAGGGACCTTGAAGCCGGGCGGCTAGCCGTGGTGGCTGACAGCTGAGACATCGACAAGCGCAAGTGTACACGGCGGGGGATGCGTACGGGCTATGCTACTCGCGGACGGTTTGGTGGTTTCACCTCAAAACCATCAGTGGCGGGTTTTCCGGGTTTGCGCCTCAAAACTCGAGCGGAGGTCCCGGTGCGGACGGACGGCACGTGGCGGCATCGGGGAGATCGCGTGGGAGCGAGGCTACCGGTGAGGAGGCGCGGTGGCTGTCAGATCGATGAAGAAAAACCTGGACGGTTTTACGCCTAGAGGGTATTTGGGTTGTGTGCTTCATGTAAGGGCGTTTTGGTCTTTGACATGCGCCTATATATATGTGAAGGGGCTGTTTGGGGCAGCTATCCTTGGAGGGTCACTGTCACTTGTGTTGTGTTGAGAGGAGGCTAGGGTTAGAGAAAGGAGTGGCTCTTGTTCTTGAGCTTTTTGCCATCCATAGTTTTGATTTGCTAGGATTGGCTTGTAACCGGATATCATGAAGTAATCCAAGGATCAAATTTCGTGCTCCACTTGTGTCCTTGTCCAAATCTGAAGTTTTCTTTTTCTGGGATTTTCGGAGCTATTTTTGAGAAATTTTCGTTCGTCGGATTTGACAGCGTTTTGGGTCAAATTTTTTAGGGCTTTCGTGCAAGGACATGTGCTGAGGTTATCTACCAAGTGATTCAAACCAATTCAGCACGAGCATAGAGAAATCAAAGATTTTGTTTTCGGACGAGTTTCTTGAGTTCGTGCATGTGATCTGATTTTCCCAGAGTTTGAATTAGGCTTTGATTTCTCAGGATTAGCTTACCAACTCCTTTGTGATTATCTGTGCAAATTTTGGGAATGACTCATGGAGTTTTGGATCAGTTCCCCTTGATTTTTGTGACCGGCTATTTCTCTGTTCTTCAGGAGTCGGCTTTTCTGTTCCTTGCGTGCACTCCAGGTCGGCACAGCAACCCAGCGGCAGCGCAACCAGCACCAAGCGCTCAGGCGCCGTGCACACTCGCTCAAGCGGCGCTAGCTGAGAACCCCTGTGGCTGGCTGCTTTTCAGTTCATTGGCATCTCGTTCTCTGTTCATAGCTGTTCTTTGCGTCGGGCTCTAGAAGCTCGAGTTATTCCAAGCTTTCACAAGCTAATCTTTGGAACATTAATTTAACTCATTTTGTCTAGAGTAGTACTCACGGTTTGGGAGGGTAGCAGATCACCTTTTGCTTGTTCCATGAGTGCAGCTTCTGCCCTGTTACTTTCTTACTCCACTAAACTTTCATTCAGTAACAGAGCAGCAGCTGTGCTAGCTTTCTTCTACAGAAGATCGACTGCAGAGTTTCTGAGTGCTTGCTTGAACGTGATTTGCTTCTCCAAATTATGAGTTGTGTTGTCAAGCTACAGGAGCCTATTTGTTGATTGCCTGGGAATCAGGATTCCACTTTGTTTCTGTGTGAGGGCTTTTCGACTGCTAGCTGCTTTCAACGCCATACATAAATGTAACCTCCCAAAAATCCGAGTTACAAAATTTTTTGCCAAAAACCCATGAGTGGTGTTGTGCCATGTAGTTGTAACCCAAAAACCCCACCTAGTTCAATCCCGGAGCTTGCATTGTATTTAAATTTCTCATGCATTTTAATTCAAAGTTTGATTTGGAGTTATTGGTTCTTTTGGTTGCTTAATTAAATCAACTCAAAAGCTCGTAAATGTGAATACACCTATTATGTTATGGGAAATAATATTCCAACTAATCATGGAAAATACCTCTTAAATCTTGGCCTAAAAACACAAGATCAAACACAAAAGAAGGAGATCAGAAAAAGGAAAGAGAAAAGAAAAAGGAGAAACAAAAGGGAACGCCATGCGGCCCGTAACCAGCCAGCCGGCCCACTCGGCCTTTTTCTTTTCCCTCCCTTCCATTCCAACCGAGCCGGCCCATCCATTCCTTTCCTTTTCCTTCCACCGCAGTCGGCCCAATCCCCTTCCCCTTCGCGTCGGCCCAGCCCGGCAGCGCGGCCCGCTCGGCTTCGGCGCAAGGCGACAGACAGGGAGCCGCTGCCGCTGACGACTCGACCCCACGCGTGGCCCACCTGTCATAAGCTCCGTACGCTCCCCTCTCTCTGCTTTTCCCCGAGCTCTGCTTTTGACAGGGAGCCGCGGCGCGTCGCGACCACGCCACCGCCCCGCACCGCTCGATCGACGCGTCCGCGAGATCGACGCCGTGGGGCCGTGCCACCGGGGCCGACAGAACCTGGCAGAGGAGCGTCGAGCCGCGAGGATTTTGCTCTCGCGCGCCCGCGGCCGTTGCCCGCGCACATGCGCTGTTCCCCACTGCGCCGCCTCGCTCCCTTGGCCTCCAAGGCGGACGCGAGTGCGCCGTGACGCACGCCGAGCCCCACCGGAGCCCTAGGCCACCCCTCGACCGCTTGATCGTGATGGACGCGGGATCGCTGTCCGCCGTGCCTGTTCGGCC